>OZ017739.1:190892681-191337681 GCA_963969285.1 Odontomyia ornata
TTAATTTATTGCAAATCCGATGCAGTTTTTCGTTTCTTTTTCACTTTTCCACACCAAAACTTCGGCCACTAAGCCTCGCAATCAATTAAATTGTTTTTCACTTTCTTCTTCCGACACTAAGAAACTCAATTTTGTTCCAGTCCAAATCCAGACTTCTTTCCTTTTCGTATTAAAAACTAACAACCTTTTTCCGACACCGCCAAAAGCACTTCCACTTATTTTCAAGCCAAATACTGACTGCCTCGAATCCAAGAACTCCATCCTCAATCCCGAAATTATTTCATTTTCAATTACCGCTGCCGCATCTGGGTAACGTAATCGAAGTTCATTACACTTCAATTCCGCTACCCACACATCTTTTTCGTACCGAAAAATGCAACAATTTCCATTTTGCCTATATGGAAATTTAAATAACCAAGGAAGCGTTTGATCAAAGGCTTGGTTGATATATATCGAAACTATTGCTTTTGCCGATACTCCAAAAAGAGCACTTTCCTGCACTCGGGGAACTTCAGCCCAGGATCCCAGCGGACCCCCGTGTAATGATTTTAACTTTTCAAGTTCGAACGCGGAACCGACCTCTCATCGGTTCTAGACGTTAAGTCTGAGTAGTGCCAACGGATGGTACCAACAGGTCAACCAATCCGTGCACCGTAACCCATTCACGTGGTGACTGCTTGTCGGCCAGCTAGTTCGGAGAGGATTTCGGTCACGGGTCTCCGAATGGGTTACGCTCAATTACAATATTTCAGTCACCTGGACATGCCCGTTTTCCAAATGCGTCAATAACTACTCATCCAGAACGGGAAACCTACGTTACTTTAGTTCTGGATGTGATCTCTCCACAGATCTCAAATCAAAACTCTACAAAATCCTATAGGCGCGTTACCGAATCATCGACGCGGTACCGAAAAATATGCTACTCGAAATTAAACCGACTAAAACTACTCTAAGGAAATGACGAAACAATCAAAGGTACCGCGTACCGCGCGCGACGCGAAACCGACCTCAGCGGATTTGTCGAAACCCTACCCTCGAGACGGCATACCTACCCTACACTCTCTGTTCCCCCTGAAAAAGAACGAGCCACTGAAAAGGAAAGTCGTTAGTTATCTTTTTAGCAATTCATCTTTAATACTACAATTTTTAAACGATACTATAATGGTGAAAACACTATTAACAATTTAAGATTAAACTTTCATCTTATAATTATACATATTCATGACAGTCGAGAAATATTTCGTTTCTTTTTTCATAGAACCACAATCAAAAAGAAAATATGGAATAAGAACGATTGAAGATTTAATAAAAAATTAGTGTAAATTTGAAGTGAAAGATAATTCAACTAAATTAAGAAAAGTTATGTGAATTATGTTTTTGTTTTTGCTTCTTGTGTAAATGTGTTTTAAACTAACATACTCGTAGATATCGTTTTGAATATTTCTTATATATAAATGTCAAATAATCTTCTCTTATCTATCTCATTCACATACTCGTAATTAGATCGCGACAATTCATAAGTCGAAAGGGAAGGATTTTACATCATAGCGGGCATAATATGTTTCCAACATGAGATGGCTGATATATTTGATTAAACTGATATTTCATCCGAGTTAATAGATCAGCATGAAAATAAAATTATGATTTCAATTGGTTCTTATTTAATTTCGTTGTAAAATATTCCGATTAAATTTCGCTTGTGATCACCTTTTTTTTTTATGTTACAACTTAATAAACGATTAATATAATATTCTGTAAAAATTTTATGTCTGATTTTAGAAGTGTAATCGTTTAAAAACCATCATTTCAAGACAAGCCAAATGTTATCGTCTGTATGTAGATTGTTCGCATCTTTATTTAATTTATCAACTAAATAAACATCAAATTCATGTCCTAAGAGATCCCTGGTCATTGAGGATTGTTTTGAATAATAATAAGGGTTAAACACAAGTCCAAGGTATGAGACTCAAAAGTTAGATCTATCAATTATTGATGACTAATATTACATGTTGTTTAGTTATTCTTAGTTCATTTAAATTATCTAGGTGTATGTATAGTAAACATTAAATTTTCGCATTTCCAGATTATATCTTGCAGCCATATTACTTTAAAATTTGTTTCTTCATATTGATAGAATATAAAAAGGGAAATGAAAATATGGGTGGACAAATACACATAAAAACACTTCAAATCCTATATAATTCTTTGAATTTATATAAAATAGATAACATAACTATGCCTTTATCAGTGCCTAGCCTTTGAATTACTTATGCTTAAGCTTATCTACTTGTTGTGAGAGTACATTTATTTAATTGTCTAAAAACCGACATACTATATTATATTTATATTTCTACTTTACTTTTTCACGGTTTGATCCTTACAAACGAAAATAAAAAATAATTTTAGCGGTTTTAGAAGATGCGATCAATTTTACTGAATTGTGTGGTATGGATTTCTACGTCATTAAAAATGTCATTCGATTTAGATTTAAACGATCAGAAGCACATTAAAATGAAACGTAGCGCAAAAAAAAAAAGAGGAGAAAACATCCGTCGAATCAAATTTCAGTCGATGTTGTGTGTCAATGCAAAATTGTAGCGAGAAGTAAAACGCGAAATTTATATGAAGAAAGAAAATTAGCGACTCAGACTACGGGACCAAGAAGTCAAAAACAATCCCTTGCAACTTTAGGAAAACAATTAGATATAGAGACGGGAATCAGTTAAACTTATTTGAACGATCTAAAGTAAATTATTTCACAAGAAGGGTTGTATACTACTAAATGTGGAAAAATTGAATCTACAGCATATAAATGTCAAAGATATGCACTCACATGGTAAGTGGCTTGGTGGATTTCAAGCAGCGCGACAAAACTTTTGAGAAAACTCTCTATAAAAACTCGAATACAAATAAAATGTAACATCTGGAAATCGATTTGATGAGATTATGGCAAGGGTTGAAGCAGCTTGATATTCCGCGTTTCTCGATTTGAGATTCACTTCCTCCTTCCACAGTCTAATTAGCATTTCATCCTAATTCGAGCCCTTTGTTATGTGATGACCGAAAATTGGTGACAATTGAGATCAATTAAATAAAATTCTACGTGCTGCAATTTTGCGCTGAGCACTATGCACTGGATCGCCAATATGGATTGCGCAAGTACTTGGCGGTCATTGCAATCACCTTCACTTATTAGCGAATTACGCGTAACTTATTACCCTTTTGCCAAATATACGTGATAGTTTTAAATTTGACGACACAACTCACTATTCATGCGTACATACATACGTAAGTATATTCCCTCGTAGGTGTCATTGGCCTTACTCCTTACTTGCTCTAATCACGCCCAATTGCTCTAATTGATGAGTAATAAAAGGAAGTAACTGAAAGTCAGTTGTATAGATTCCACTTTGTTTTGCATTCTTTACGTAATTTCGCCTCCAATGTTGTCGTCTAAATTGAAATCCTTGCTTAAACTTTGAAAATCTGTAAGCAACAATACATTTAATTGCATAAAAAAATTGAAAATCTGTAAAACCTCTTACTAGTTTTTCATCACCCCTAGGGCCGCGCCAAGTCGCTGCCGACACCACACCATGACCTTTTTCGCCATGTGGCTGTCAAGCTCAACCGGTTGTCACCTCGGACAAAACAGAGGTGTGTGAAATGGCACGCCATATGGCGGCAATGTGCCTCTCCAGTTGTCGCCAGTGGCATAGTTTTCTCGATGGCCACGGTGGAGGGGCATTCCCAGATGGCTATGTCTCGAAATGTGCCGGGGTTTGGATTAATTCTATATTTCGAATATTTATATCCACAGATCTAAATATTTGGACAGAAAAAAAATATTTTCTGCGCAACGATATCCGCACGACAGATGAAGTCCGCTGGCACTTCGAGGACATATCCATCTGGCCGGTTGCAAGGGTTCGGGATCGGAATCACTTCGATTCCCGGGCGTAGGCGTCACATTACACATTCCCCCCCCCAAAATCGAAGTAATTACGATCCCGTCTCCTATATATAAGGTCTTGGTTAGGGCCGTGGCGGGTCGAAGGTCGGTTCCGAGGAATAGGCTACACCCATGTTCGTGAAGACTCGCCAGTGACTATATAGTAGGGAGTCAGGTGTTATTCGGGGGCCTTCGTCTAGGCAGAGATTGGGGTAAGCCAAGGTTTCTCGTGGGAAATAGTTGCACTTCATCGTCTAAGGTCTTTTGCGTGGTAAATTCCCAGGGTTTTACCAGTCATGTCCGCGATGAGGTATCGGGTGGGGCTTATTACTTGTAGGACTCGACATTTCACGAATTTCTTGTCTAGTTTGGCATTGTAATGTCGGGTGGCATCGCTCTGCCGGAAGTTTCGACGATATATTTCGTCGCCTACCTTAAAGCCAGAAGGATGAGATCGCAAGTTGTACCGCTCCTCTCCCATCCGTCGACTTTCTTCAATCTTCTCCCGCAGTTGCTCTCGCAGAAGTTGGAGCTTGTCGTGCGGTTCCAGAACCATGATTGGGTCCTCTAGCGATTTCAGTTGCCGCAATAGCCGGTAAGCGCTCCCATGACAGAGCATGTACTGGCCGAACACTGCGAAATACGGCGAAATGCCGGTAGTGGCGTGGTACGACGAGCGCAGCGCACTAGTGATGGCGGACAATTTGCGATCCCAGTCCTTCTGATTCGGGTGGACATAGGCGCGGATGGCCGCTATGAGCGTACGGTTCAGTCGTTCGGATGCGTTGGCTTGTGGTGAATAGACGGCAGTTCGTTGGTGGATGATGCCGTATTTGGACATTAGGTCTCGGAACTTGCTGGAGGTGAACTGGACCCCATTGTCGGAGACAAGTTTCTCCGGAACTCCAAACATGTGGAAGACTCGGTTCTCCAAGAAGCTGATTATAGGTCCAGTGTGCATGTTACGTAGTGGTTCTATGATAGGGAATTTAGAGAGCTGGTCCAGGACCACGACAGCTCCCGTGTGACCAGAAGCAGATCGAGGGTAAGGACCGATAAGATCAATGTACAAGCGCTGGAACACGCGTTCGGGGACCTCAACCTTACCCATGGGTGGCCGAAGAATGGTGTTGGGCGCTTTAGTGCACTTGCATAGCTCACAGGAGGCTACGTACGCTTTTATCTGTTGTGCCATCTTAGGCCAAAAGAAGCAGATTTTCAACCGCCTAAGTGTACGACCGTATCCGCCGTGCGCACTCGATGGGTGGTCATGAGCCCATCTGATAAGATCAGTGGTTAATTCTTCGGGCACCCACAACTTCCACTGTTCTTCTTCTTGTATGGGGTCTCCGGATGCGTGTCCCATCCGCTTATAAATAAATCCATCCGTCAACCGCAGTTCAGGAAGCTGGGGCAGTTGATTCTGAATAGTGTGAATCAGTTGTGTGTAGGTTGCTGACTTGAAGGCAGGATGGTCCAGATCGATCAATTGGGGGCTGTCGTCCTCTTGGACCAACTCGGCTCCTTCAGGGGCGAACATTCTGGATAGGGTGTCGGGGACTACATGCTGGCTTCCTTTTCGGTGGCGGATTGTGAAGTCAAATGCCTGTAGTTTCAGTGCCCACCTGGCCAATCTGCCGTTGAGATCAGTCTGGCTCATGAGCCATTTCAGAGAAGCGTGATCCGTAACGATTTCAAAGGTGTGTCCCTCCACATAGGCTCGGAAGCGTTTCACTGCCAACACCGCCGCTAAACATTCCTGCTCGGAGACCGTGTAATTTCGCTGGGCTGGGTTCAGCTTGTGAGACATGAAGGCTATAGGTCTCTCTTCGCCATCCTGTGCAACCTGGACTAAGACTGCTCCCACCCCATGTTGACTCGCGTCACAATGGATTGAGAACGGTTTGTCAAAGTCCGGGCTGTGCAGTACGGGGGCTGTAGTCAGACTCTTCTTTAGCTCTTCAAAGGCTCGCAAGCTGGGCTCTTCCCAGACGAATTTACGTCCCTTACGCAGCATGTCGGTCAAAGGAGTGGTAATGGTGGCATAGTCACGTACAAAACGCTGGTACCATCCGCATAAGCCTAAGAATCGGCGTAACTGTTTGGTGGTCTTGGGTAGTGGAAAAACGTCAATCGCTTGAGTCTTTTCCGGATCGGTCTTGATATGGCCATGCCCAATGATGTGACCTAAATACTTCACCTCCGTCATCACGAACTGACTCTTCCTTATGTTGATGGTTAATCTTGCCCTCCGGATGTGTAGAGCCACCTCCTGAAGCAGGTCGATGTGTTCGTCAAAGGTCTCGGTTATAAGCAACAGATCGTCCAAGTAAACGAGAACTTGGTGCCGCAAATGAGGTGGTATCACCTTGTCCATAAGGCACGTCATTGTTTGGGGGGCATTACACAATCCGAATGGCATGGTCACGAATTGATATAGGGGCCGACCTGGGACTGTGAAGGCTGTTTTCTCCTTTGAACCGGGGTCTAAAGGAATTTGCCAGAAGGCGTCCTTGAGGTCTAAGCTCGTGATGAAATGGGCTTTAGGCAACCGACTCAAAATGCCTTCAATCAACGGTAGAGGGTATGCGTCCTTGACTGTGACGGCGTTCAAGCGTCTGGCATCTAAGCATAACCGGACCTTGTTCGGCTTGACAACTAAGGTGACTGGGGAAGCCCACGCGCTCTGTGATTCTTCGATTACGGCTAATGCTAGCATTCGATCCACTTCGGCATATAACGATTTTTCCTTCGCCGGAGATATGGCGAAATGTCTCTGTTTTATGGGTTTAGCATCCCCCACATCTATAGTGTGGAACACCAGGGCAGTCCGCCCGAGACCTTCTTTCTCGTGCGATGGAAAAGCCGATATAGCCGAGTCAAGACGCAGTTGCTGGGTTACATCCAGTGTATGCCGTAATAAGTTAGTGGGTTGAGATTGGTCAGGAACGGTGGTGACGGACTCCAGGGTCGAACCGGAAAATAGTGCCGGGGCCAAGTTAAATTTTCGAACGAAATCCACTCCTAAATAAAGATTCTGGGTTAACTGAGGTATGATGAAAAATTCCATAGGTTTAGTTACTCCTTTAAAGGTGACCTCCGTCATAATTTTTCCCACTACAGAGTGACGAGTTCCGTCCGCCGTGCTTAACCAGGAGGTGAAATGACGGATTTGGTCCGCGTGCTTTGCCAGTACCTCCCCTGCAAACTCGGCAGATATGCAATTCACACTGGCTCCCGTATCGACTAAGCCTGATACTCGTTTTTGCAGGAGGTGTACTGACGCATATGGACGAACATCATCCCTCAATAATTCGTCTAAGTATATGTCCTTCAACACTTTCCTCGATTGCCTGACTTTTCTCCAGAAGCTCCGCATCCGACGCGTGGCTCGCTTGCTTCGCGGTGGGACAGTTGTGGCCAATTCCTCATGGAAGATGCGCTGTCGAGTAGCCAAATAATTCCGCAGCCTGACATGAAAAGGTTTTACATGCCAAGGAACTTTCGCCTCGCTATCATTTCCCTGCGCGTTGGCCTCGGCGAAGGACGGCGTCGGTTGTGGAACTTCGGGAGAATTGTGGTTAGCGGTGCTAGTCAGCAGAATTGGAGTCATGTTGGAAGCTGGGTCATTGCTAGTGATGGGGTCAAGATTGGTTCGTCCGGGGTTTAGGAGTGCCGACGGGTGGTCGCGGCACTCGGTGGCAAGTTTTTTCGCCCTTTGCAATTTGCACAGTCAGGTGCGTATGTGTCGGCCTTCCCGCATCGGTAGCAGAAAAGCGTTGGCTCCGCTGGACATGCATAGAACCGATGTCCCGGTTGTCGGCAGTTCCAACAGACCGTCGGGCTTGTAATTGCTTCAAGGGAGGGTCGATCAATCAAGGCTGGGTCCTCAAGCTCCGGTGGTGCTCCGCTCCTCGGTACTGGTACTGGATCAGCAAGCAGGTGGTCTGCTGCCATCAACTCCGCGGTGTGATGATTTCGGGGGTTTGGTCCCATTATGCGAGGTTGTGGACGGAAGGTACCTCGTCGCTCATCCAAGTGTTCTTGTCTACGGGCATGGAGGCGCAATCCCTGTATGGTGTTGATGGGAAAATGCAGAAAGCTGTTCTGGAGATCCCAGCGCATATTCTCTCTGATAATTTCTACCAGTTCGTCCTCGGGCATGGTATTTCGCAAGCGAGTGCTCAATCTCACTATACTTGTGTAGTACTGGTCGAACGGTTCGTGAGCGCCTTGTTTCCGTTTCTTTATTTGCTCCCTTAGCTCTCTCTCAGTGAAGCCATCCTCAAATCGATTGCGGAAGGCTGCACTGAAAGAGTGCCAAGTGGGACGTGGCGTTGATTCTTTAAAGCTCCAGTACCAGTCGGCAGCGTCACCGCTGAACAAAAGATGTGCATGCCGGAGGAAGGCCGAGGAATCACCTCCCAGGGTACTGGATACCAACGCCTGAATCCGGAAAAGGAACCGGTCCGCCGATATCATATCGTTGAACCCTGTAAAGTTCAGGCGCCAACTCTCCATGATACGAGGCGTCGGGTCTCGAAAAAGTGTCAATGCGTTCCCGGGGGGAATCACATCATCGATTGACCTGTTGTACTGAACTGCCTCGGGGGCTAGAGGTACCAACGGAGGTCCGGTACTGTGTCGTGGTCTATATTCGGGAGCTCTGGGATCCATTCCTGAGTTCCTTGGAGGTGGGACCCATTGCTCGGATTGTCGGGAGGGGGGCATCGCCACACTGGGATTTGGCTCCCAGCCAAGCGGAGTTCTCACGCGACTGGGTGGTTGGCTCATAGGGAGATTCTGGAGCTTTCCCTCCAGGTTGCCAATCCTCTCCGACATATCCCTCATCAACGCCACGAGGGTGTCAATGGAGTGGGCGGAAGGCATGGGTGTCACTTCGGACACGACACTTGCGGCCGGAACTTCACCGCCTACGGCTCCTTGCAGGTCTAAAAGTGGTTGGGACTGTTCGGCCTCTGGAACTCCTTTCGCCACTGCTCCACGCGTTGGTAGGGGCGTTCCGAGGGGGACGTCTAGGGCGGTCCGCTCGATGGGTCGCCGACATAATGGGCAACTCTCTGACGTGAGGAGGAGCTGTTGTACACAGGCACGATGGAATAGATGTCCACAATCCAATCGCACGCTGTATACGCCCTCCACTACGTCTTCGAAGCAGATCCCGCAGTTAGCTGGTTGGACCGTTTTAGATCGGGTCCAACGCTTATCTGGGGTCCGCTTCGTTGCCATGTTTGTTCTTGCTAGTTTTTTTGTGTGGTTGCTAATATTGAGAAGAAAAAAAAATATAAAATACACTTATTTCTACTATAAACCTAATAAACCTAATATATATATAGAAAACCTAAGAATACGTTAGTAGCCGATAGTGGCGAGCTAATGATAAGTGGAGAAAAAAAAAATATTTGACAGTCACTTTCCTTTCCAGTAGTCGACTCCTTCAATGGGAAAAGAGAGTGCGTGGTAATCTGCCGAAGAAAGGGTGCTTTTGGTCGATTTACGAAATTTAACCCCATACCCACATACATTACAAACCGTTTCTAATCTACGTTAAATGACTCGACGAGACAAGTGGTATAGCTACCGTAACAGCTTAGTACGCGGTCAAAACTCCCGACGCGTGGAAGCATTCCGGGCTTCGCAACTCCAGCATACGCCACCGAACGTTGAACCGATACCACTCGTCTATCACGCATACGAAATAATTAGAATCCTTCCGCGACATAAAGGCAAGGTAGCCTTCTATTTTCTTGAGAGTCCATGCTGATAGGTAAACCCATCAGACTGGCAGTTCCATCAAGAAAATAGAAGGTCCTTACAGGGGTTAGCCTAGGACAACACATCGGAAGGATTCTGTCGCGAAGAAAAAAAAAATCAAACAAAGGAGAGCGGAAGCTACAACTCACGTGAAGCGACTTCTAATGTGTATCACACAACTCCACTGCTCCTGATAGTGGGACTCGAGTACCAAAGTACCTTACATCCTCCGTAAAGGACCAACTCGTCAGAAGACGCGAAGTTCTTTCCCCCTTAGGATGTTTTAGGCCCCACGTTGGGCGCCATTTGTAATGATTTTAACTTTTCAAGTTCGAACGCGGAACCGACCTCTCATCGGTTCTAGACGTTAAGTCTGAGTAGTGCCAACGGATGGTACCAACAGGTCAACCAATCCGTGCACCGTAACCCATTCACGTGGTGACTGCTTGTCGGCCAGCTAGTTCGGAGAGGATTTCGGTCGCGGGTCTCCGAATGGGTTACGCTCAATTACAATATTTCAGTCACCTGGACATGCCCGTTTTCCAAACGCGTCAATAACTACTCATCCAGAACGGGAAACCTACGTTACTTTAGTTCTGGATGTGATCTCTCCACAGATCTCAAATCAAAACTCTACAAAATCCTATAGGCGCGTTACCGAATCACCGACGCGGTACCGAAAAATATGCTACTCGAAATTAAACCGACTAAAACTACTCTAAGGAAATGACGAAACAATCAAAGGTACCGCGTACCGCGCGCGACGCGAAACCGACCTCAGCGGATTTGTCGAAACCCTACCCTCGCGACGGCATACCTACCCTACACTCTCTGTTCCCCCTGAAAAAGAACGAGCCACTGAAAAGGAAAGTCGTTAGTTATCTTTTTAGCAATTCATCTTTAATACTACAATTTTTAAACGATACTATAATGGTGAAAACACTATTAACAATTTAAGATTAAACTTTCATCTTATAATTATACATATTCATGACAGTCGAGAAATATTTCGTTTCTTTTTTCATAGAACCACAATCAAAAAGAAAATATGGAATAAGAACGATTGAAGATTTAATAAAAAATTAGTGTAAATTTGAAGTGAAAGATAATTCAATTAAGAAAAGTTATGTGAATTATGTTTTTGTTTTTGCTTCTTGTGTAAATGTGTTTTAAACTAACATACTCGTAGATATCGTTTTGAATATTTCTTATATATAAATGTCAAATAATCTTCTCTTATCTATCTCATTCACATACTCGTAATTAGATCGCGACAATTCATAAGTCGAAAGGGAAGGATTTTACATCATAGCGGGCATAATATGTTTCCAACATGAGATGGCTGATATATTTGATTAAACTGATATTTCATCCGAGTTAATAGATCAGCATGAAAATAAAATTATGATTTCAATTGGTTCTTATTTAATTTCGTTGTAAAATATTCCGATTAAATTTCGCTTGTGATCACCTTTTTTTTTATGTTACAACTTAATAAACGATTAATATAATATTCTGTAAAAATTTTATGTCTGATTTTAGAAGTGTAATCGTTTAAAAACCATCATTTCAAGACAAGCCAAATGTTATCGTCTGTATGTAGATTGTTCGCATCTTTATTTAATTTATCAACTAAATAAACATCAAATTCATGTCCTAAGAGATCCCTGGTCATTGAGGATTGTTTTGAATAATAATAAGGGTTAAACACAAGTCCAAGGTATGAGACTCAAAAGTTAGATCTATCAATTATTGATGACTAATATTACATGTTGTTTAGTTATTCTTAGTTCATTTAAATTATCTAGGTGTATGTATAGTAAACATTAAATTTTCGCATTTCCAGATTATATCTTGCAGCCATATTACTTTAAAATTTGTTTCTTCATATTGATAGAATATAAAAAGGGAAATGAAAATATGGGTGGACAAATACACATAAAAACACTTCAAATCCTATATAATTCTTTGAATTTATATAAAATAGATAACATAACTATGCCTTTATCAGTGCCTAGCCTTTGAATTACTTATGCTTAAGCTTATCTACTTGTTGTGAGAGTACATTTATTTAATTGTCTAAAAACCGACATACTATATTATATTTATATTTCTACTTTACTTTTTCACGGTTTGATCCTTACAAACGAAAATAAAAAATAATTTTAGCGGTTTTAGAAGATGCGATCAATTTTACTGAATTGTGTGGTATGGATTTTTACGTCTTTAAAAATGTCATTCGATTTAGATTTAAACGATCAGAAGCACATTAAAATGAAACGTAGCGCAAAAAAAAAGAGGAGAAAACATCCGTCGAATCAAATTTCAGTCGATGTTGTGTGTCAATGCAAAATTGTAGCGAGAAGTAAAACGCGAAATTTATATGAAGAAAGAAAATTAGCGACTCAGACTACGGGACCAAGAAGTCAAAAACAATCCCTTGCAACTTTAGGAAAACAATTAGATATAGAGACGGGAATCAGTTAAACTTATTTGAACGATCTAAAGTAAATTATTTCACAAGAAGGGTTGTATACTACTAAATGTGGAAAAATTGAATCTACAGCACATAAATGTCAAAGATATGCACTCACATGGTAAGTGGCTTGGTGGATTTCAAGCAGCGCGACAAAACTTTTGAGAAAACTCTCTATAAAAACTCGAATACAAATAAAATGTAACATCTGGAAATCGATTTGATGAGATTATGGCAAGGGTTGAAGCAGCTTGATATTCCGCGTTTCTCGATTTGAGATTCACTTCCTCCTTCCACAGTCTAATTAGCATTTCATCCTAATTCGAGCCCTTTGTTATGTGATGACCGAAAATTGGTGACAATTGAGATCAATTAAATAAAATTCTACGTGCTGCAATTTTGCGCTGAGCACTATGCACTGGATCGCCAATATGGATTGCGCAAGTACTTGGCGGTCATTGCAATCACCTTCACGTATTAGCGAATTACGCGTAACTTATTACCCTTTTGCCAAATATACGTGATAGTTTTAAATTTGACGACACAACTCACTATTCATGCGTACATACATACGTAAGTATATTCCCTCGTAGGTGTCATTGGCCTTACTCCTTACTTGCTCTAATCACGCCCAATTGCTCTAATTGATGAGTAATAAAAGGAAGTAACTGAAAGTCAGTTGTATAGATTCCACTTTGTTTTGCATTCTTTACGTAATTTCGCCTCCAATGTTGTCGTCTAAATTGAAATCCTTGCTTAAACTTTGAAAATCTGTAAGCAACAATACATTTAATTGCATAAAAAAATTGAAAATCTGTAAAACCTCTTACTAGTTTTTCATCACCCCTAGGACCGCGCCAAGTCGCTGCCGACACCACACCATGACCTTTTTCGCCATGTGGCTGTCAAGCTCAACCGGTTGTCACCTCGGACAAAACAGAGGTGTGTGGAATGGCACGCCATATGGCGGCAATGTGCCTCTCCAGTTGTCGCCAGTGGCATAGTTTTCTCGATGGCCACGGTGGAGGGGCATTCCCAGATGGCTATGTCTCGAAATGTGCCGGGGTTTGGATTAATTCTATATTTCGAATATTTATATCCACAGATCTAAATATTTGGACAGAAAAAAAATATTTTCTGCGCAACGATATCCGCACGACAGATGAAGTCCGCTGGCACTTCGAGGACATATCCATCTGGCCGGTTGCAAGGGTTCGGGATCGGAATCACTTCGATTCCCGGGCGTAGGCGTCACATTACACATTCCCCCCCCCCAAAATCGAAGTAATTACGATCCCGTCTCCTATATATAAGGTCTTGGTTAGGGCCGTGGCGGGTCGAAGGTCGGTTCCGAGGAATAGGCTACACCCATGTTCGTGAAGACTCGCCAGTGACTATATAGTAGGGAGTCAGGTGTTATTCGGGGGCCTTCGTCTAGGCAGAGATTGGGTTAAGCCAAGGTTTCTCGTGGGAAATAGTTGCACTTCATCGTCTAAGGTCTTTTGCGTGGTAAATTCCCAGGGTTTTACCAGTCATGTCCGCGATGAGGTATCGGGTGGGGCTTATTACTTGTAGGACTCGACATTTCACGAATTTCTTGTCTAGTTTGGCATTGTAATGTCGGGTGGCATCGCTCTGCCGGAAGTTTCGACGATATATTTCGTCGCCTACCTTAAAGCCAGAAGGATGAGATCGCAAGTTGTACCGCTCCTCTCCCATCCGTCGACTTTCTTCAATCTTCTCCCGCAGTTGCTCTCGCAGAAGTTGGAGCTTGTCGTGCGGTTCCAGAACCACGATTGGGTCCTCTAGCGATTTCAGTTGCCGCAATAGCCGGTAAGCGCTCCCATGACAGAGCATGTACTGGCCGAACACTGCGAAATACGGCGAAATGCCGGTAGTGGCGTGGTACGACGAGCGCAGCGCACTAGTGATGGCGGACAATTTGCGATCCCAGTCCTTCTGATTCGGGTGGACATAGGCGCGGATGGCCGCTATGAGCGTACGGTTCAGTCGTTCGGATGCGTTGGCTTGTGGTGAATAGACGGCAGTTCGTTGGTGGATGATGCCGTATTTGGACATTAGGTCTCGGAACTTGCTGGAGGTGAACTGGACCCCATTGTCGGAGACAAGTTTCTCCGGAACTCCAAACATGTGAAAGACTCGGTTCTCCAAGAAGCTGATTATAGGTCCAGTGTGCATGTTACGTAGTGGTTCTATGATAGGGAATTTAGAGAGCTGGTCCAGGACCACGACAGCTCCCGTGTGACCAGAAGCAGATCGAGGGTAAGGACCGATAAGATCAATGTACAAGCGCTGGAACACGCGTTCGGGGACCTCAACCTTACCCATGGGTGGCCGAAGAATGGTGTTGGGCGCTTTAGTGCACTTACATAGCTCACAGGAGGCTACGTACGCTTTTATCTGTTGTGCCATCTTAGGCCAAAAGAAGCAGATTTTCAACCGCCTAAGTGTACGACCGTATCCGCCGTGCGCACTCGATGGGTGGTCATGAGCCCGTCTGATAAGATCAGTGGTTAATTCTTCGGGCACCCACAACTTCCACTGTTCTTCTTCTTGTATGGGGTCTCCGGATGCGTGTCCCATCCGCTTATAAATAAATCCATCCGTCAACCGCAGTTCAGGAAGCTGGGGCAGTTGATTCTGGATAGTGTGAATCAGTTGTGTGTAGGTTGCTGACTTGAAGGCAGGATGGTCCAGATCGATCAATTGGGGGCTGTCGTCCTCTTGGACCAACTCGGCTCCTTCAGGGGCGAACATTCTGGATAGGGTGTCGGGGACTACATGCTGGCTTCCTTTTCGGTGGCGGATTGTGAAGTCAAATGCCTGTAGTTTCAGTGCCCACCTGGCCAATCTGCCGTTGAGATCAGTCTGGCTCATGAGCCATTTCAGAGAAGCGTGATCCGTAACGATTTCAAAGGTGTGTCCCTCCACATAGGCTCGGAAGCGTTTCACTGCCAACACCGCCGCTAAACATTCCTGCTCGGAGACCGTGTAATTTCGCTGGGCTGGGTTCAGCTTGTGAGACATGAAGGCTATAGGTCTCTCTTCGCCATCCTGTGCAACCTGGACTAAGACTGCTCCCACCCTATGTTGACTCGCGTCACAATGGATTGAGAACGGTTTGTCAAAGTCCGGGCTGTGCAGTACGGGGGCTGTAGTCAGACTCTTCTTTAGCTCTTCAAAGGCTCGCAAGCTGGGCTCTTCCCAGACGAATTTACGTCCCTTACGCAGCATGTCGGTCAAAGGAGTGGTAATGGTGGCATAGTCACGTACAAAACGCTGGTACCATCCGCATAAGCCTAAGAATCGGCGTAACTGTTTGGTGGTCTTGGGTAGTGGAAAAACGTCAATCGCTTGAGTCTTTTCCGGATCGGTCTTGATATGGCCATGCCCAATGATGTGACCTAAATACTTCACCTCCGTCATCACGAACTGACTCTTCCTTATGTTGATGGTTAATCTTGCCCTCCGGATGTGTAGAGCCACCTCCTGAAGCAGGTCGATGTGTTCGTCAAAGGTCTCGGTTATAAGCAACAGATCGTCCAAGTAAACGAGAACTTGGTGCCGCAAATGAGGTGGTATCACCTTGTCCATAAGGCGCGTCATTGTTTGGGGGGCATTACACAATCCGAATGGCATGGTCACGAATTGATATAGGGGCCGACCTGGGACTGTGAAGGCTGTTTTCTCCTTTGAACCGGGGTCTAAAGGAATTTGCCAGAAGGCGTCCTTGAGGTCTAAGCTCGTGATGAAATGGGCTTTAGGCAACCGACTCAAAATGCCTTCAATCAACGGTAGAGGGTATGCGTCCTTGACTGTGACGGCGTTCAAGCGTCTGGCATCTAAGCATAACCGGACCTTGTTCGGCTTGACAACTAAGGTGACTGGGGAAGCCCACGCGCTCTGTGATTCTTCGATTACGCCTAATGCTAGCATTCGATCCACTTCGGCATATAACGATTTTTCCTTCGCCGGAGATATGGCGAAATGTCTCTGTTTTATGGGTTTAGCATCCCCCACATCTATAGTGTGGAACACCAGGGCAGTCCGCCCGAGACCTTCTTTCTCGTGCGATGGAAAAGCCGATATAGCCGAGTCAAGACGCAGTTGCTGGGTTACATCCAGTGTATGCCGTAATAAGTTAGTGGGTTGAGATTGGTCAGGAACGGTGGTGACGGACTCCAGGGTCGAACCGGAAAATAGTGCCGGGGCCAAGTTAAATTTTCGAACGAAATCCACTCCTAAATAAAGATTCTGGGTTAACTGAGGTATGATGAAAAATTCCATAGGTTTAGTTACTCCTTTAAAGGTGACCTCCGTCATAATTTTTCCCACTACAGAGTGACGAGTTCCGTCCGCCGTGCTTAACCAGGAGGTGAAATGACGGATTTGGTCCGCGTGCTTTGCCAGTACCTCCCCTGCAAACTCGGCAGATATGCAATTCACACTGGCTCCCGTATCGACTAAGCCTGATACTCGTTTTTGCAGGAGGTGTACTGACGCATATGGACGAACATCATCCCTCAATAATTCGTCTAAGTATATGTCCTTCAACACTTTCCTCGACTGCCTGACTTTTCTCCAGAAGCTCCGCATCCGACGCGTGGCTCGCTTGCTTCGCGGTGGGACAGTTGTGGCCAATTCCTCATGGAAGATGCGCTGTCGAGTAGCCAAATAATTCCGCAGCCTGACATGAAAAGGTTTTACATGCCAAGGAACTTTCGCCTCGCTATCATTTCCCTGCGCGTTGGCCTCGGCGAAGGACGGCGTCGGTTGTGGAACTTCGGGAGAATTGTGGTTAGCGGTGCGAGTCAGCAGAATTGGAGTCATGTTGGAAGCTGGGTCATTGCTAGTGATGGGGTCAAGATTGGTTCGTCCGGGGTTTAGGAGTGCCGACGGGTGGTCGCGGCACTCGGTGGCAAGTTTTTTCGCCCTTTGCAATTTGCACAGTCAGGTGCGTATGTGTCGGCCTTCCCGCATCGGTAGCAGAAAAGCGTTGGCTCCGCTGGACATGCATAGAACCGATGTCCCGGTTGTCGGCAGTTCCAACAGACCGTCGGGCTTGTAATTGCTTCAAGGGAGGGTCGATCAATCAAGGCTGGGTCCTCAAGCTCCGGTGGTGCTCCGCTCCTCGGTACTGGTACTGGATCAGCAAGCAGGTGGTCTGCTGCCATCAACTCCGCGGTGTGATGATTTCGGGGGTTTGGTCCCATTATGCGAGGTTGTGGACGGAAGGTACCTCGTCGCTCATCCAAGTGTTCTTGTCTACGGGCATGGAGGCGCAATCCCTGTATGGTGTTGATGGGAAAATGCAGAAGGCTGTTCTGGAGATCCCAGCGCATATTCTCTCTGATAATTTCTACCAGTTCGTCCTCGGGCATGGTATTTCGCAAGCGAGTGCTCAATCTCACTATACTTGTGTAGTACTGGTCGAACGGTTCGTGAGCGCCTTGTTTCCGTTTCTTTATTTGCTCCCTTAGCTCTCTCTCAGTGAAGCCATCCTCAAATCGATTGCGGAAGGCTGCACTGAAAGAGTGCCAAGTGGGACGTGGCGTTGATTCTTTAAAGCTCCAGTACCAGTCGGCAGCGTCGCCGCTGAACAAAAGATGTGCATGCCGGAGGAAGGCCGAGGAATCACCTCCCAGGGTGCTGGATACCAACGCCTGAATCCGGAAAAGGAACCGGTCCGCCGATATCATATCGTTGAACCCTGTAAAGTTCAGGCGCCAACTCTCCATGATACGAGGCGTCGGGTCTCGAAAAAGTGTCAATGCGTTCCCGGGGGGAATCACATCATCGATTGACCTGTTGTACTGAACTGCCTCGGGGGCTAGAGGTACCAACGGAGGTCCGGTACTGTGTCGTGGTCTATATTCGGGAGCTCTGGGATCCATTCCTGAGTTCCTTGGAGGTGGGACCCATTGCTCGGATTGTCGGGAGGGGGGCATCGCCACACTGGGATTTGGCTCCCAGCCAAGCGGAGTTCTCACGCGACTGGGTGGTTGGCTCATAGGGAGATTCTGGAGCTTTCCCTCCAGGTTGCCAATCCTCTCCGACATATCCCTCATCAACGCCACGAGGGTGTCAATGGAGTGGGCGGAAGGCATGGGTGTCACTTCGGACACGACACTTGCGGCCGGAACTTCACCGCCTACGGCTCCTTGCAGGTCTAAAAGTGGTTGGGACTGTTCGGCCTCTGGAACTCCTTTCGCCACTGCTCCACGCGTTGGTAGGGGCGTTCCGAGGGGGACGTCTAGGGCGGTCCGCTCGATGGGTCGCCGACATAATGGGCAACTCTCTGACGTGAGGAGGAGCTGTTGTACACAGGCACGATGGAATAGATGTCCACAATCCAATCGCACGCTGTGTACGCCCTCCACTACGTCTTCGAAGCAGATCCCGCAGTTAGCTGGTTGGACCGTTTTAGATCGGGTCCAACGCTTATCTGGGGTCCGCTTCGTTGCCATGTTTGTTCTTGCTAGTTTTTTTGTGTGGTTGCTAATATTGAGAAGAAAAAAAAAATATAAAATACACTTATTTCTACTATAAACCTAATAAACCTAATATATATATATATAGAAAACCTAAGAATACGTTTGTAGCCGATAGTGGCGAGCTAATGATAAGTGGAGAAAAAAAAAATATTTGACAGTCACTTTCCTTTCCAGTAGTCGACTCCTTCAATGGGAAAAGAGAGTGCGTGGTAATCTGCCGAAGAAAGGGTGCTTTTGGTCGATTTACGAAATTTAACCCCATACCCACATACATTACAAACCGTTTCTAATCTACGTTAAATGACTCGACGAGACAAGTGGTATAGCTACCGTAACAGCTTGGTACGCGGTCAAAACTCCCGACGCGTGGAAGCATTCCGGGCTTCGCAACTCCAGCATACGCCACCGAACGTTGAACCGATACCACTCGTCTATCACGCATACGAAATAATTAGAATCCTTCCGCGACATAAAGGCAAGGTAGCCTTTTATTTTCTTGAGAGTCCATGCTGATAGGTAAACCCATCAGACTGGCAGTTCCATCAAGAAAATAGAAGGTCCTTACAGGGGTTAGCCTAGGACAACACATCGGAAGGATTCTGTCGCGAAGAAAAAAAAAATCAAACAAAGGAGAGCGGAAGCTACAACTCACGTGAAGCGACTTCTAATGTGTATCACACAACTCCACTGCTCCTGATAGTGGGACTCGAGTACCAAAGTACCTTACATCCTCCGTAAAGGACCAACTCGTCAGAAGACGCGAAGTTCTTTCCCCCTTAGGATGTTTTAGGCCCCACGTTGGGCGCCATTTGTAATGATTTTAACTTTTCAAGTTCGAACGCAGAACCGACCTCTCATCGGTTCTAGACGTTAAGTCTGAGTAGTGCCAACGGATGGTACCAACAGGTCAACCAATCCGTGCACCGTAACCCATTCACGTGGTGACTGCTTGTCGGCCAGCTAGTTCGGAGAGGATTTCGGTCGCGGGTCTCCGAATGGGTTACGCTCAATTACAATATTTCAGTCACCTGGACATGCCCGTTTTCCAAACGCGTCAATAACTACTCATCCAGAACGGGAAACCTACGTTACTTTAGTTCTGGATGTGATCTCTCCACAGATCTCAAATCAAAACTCTACAAAATCCTATAGGCGCGTTACCGAATCACCGACACGGTACCGAAAAATATGCTACTCGAAATTAAACCGACTAAAACTACTCTAAGGAAATGACGAAACAATCAAAGGTACCGCGTACCGCGCGCGACGCGAAACCGACCTCAGCGGATTTGTCGAAACCCTACCCTCGCGACGGCATACCTACCCTACACTCTCTGTTCCCCCTGAAAAAGAACGAGCCACTGAAAAGGAAAGTCGTTAGTTATCTTTTTAGCAATTCATCTTTAATACTACAATTTTTAAACGATACTATAATGGTGAAAACACTATTAACAATTTAAGATTAAACTTTTATCTTATAATTATACATATTCATGACAGTCGAGAAATATTTCGTTTCTTTTTTCATAGAACCACAATCAAAAAGAAAATATGGAATAAGAACGATTGAAGATTTAATAAAAAATTAGTGTAAATTTGAAGTGAAAGATAATTCAACTAAATTAAGAAAAGTTATGTGAATTATGTTTTTGTTTTTGCTTCTTGTGTAAATGTGTTTTAAACTAACATACTCGTAGATATCGTTTTGAATATTTCTTATATATAAATGTCAAATAATCTTCTCTTATCTATCTCATTCACATACTCGTAATTAGATCGCGACAATTCATAAGTCGAAAGGGAAGGATTTTACATCATAGCGGGCATAATATGTTTCCAACATGAGATGGCTGATATATTTGATTAAACTGATATTTCATCCGAGTTAATAGATCAGCATGAAAATAAAATTATGATTTCAATTGGTTCTTATTTAATTTCGTTGTAAAACATTCCGATTAAATTTCGCTTGTGATCACCTTTTTTTTTTATGTTACAACTTAATAAACGATTAATATAATATTCTGTAAAAATTTTATGTCTGATTTTAGAAGTGTAATCGTTTAAAAACCATCATTTCAAGACAAGCCAAATGTTATCGTCTGTTTGTAGATTGTTCGCATCTTTATTTAATTTATCAACTAAATAAACATCAAATTCATGTCCTAAGAGATCCCTGGTCATTGAGGATTGTTTTGAATAATAATAAGGGTTAAACACAAGTCCAAGGTATGAGACTCAAAAGTTAGATCTATCAATTATTGATGACTAATATTACATGTTGTTTAGTTATTCTTAGTTCATTTAAATTATCTAGGTGTATGTATAGTAAACATTAAATTTTCGCATTTCCAGATTATATCTTGCAGCCATATTACTTTAAAATTTGTTTCTTCATATTGATAGAATATAAAAAGGGAAATGAAAATATGGGTGGACAAATACACATAAAAACACTTCAAATCCTATATAATTCTTTGAATTTATATAAAATAGATAACATAACTATGCCTTTATCAGTGCCTAGCCTTTGAATTACTTATGCTTAAGCTTATCTACTTGTTGTGAGAGTACATTTATTTAATTGTCTCAAAACCGACATACTATATTATATTTATATTTCTACTTTACTTTTTCACGGTTTGATCCTTACAAACGAAAATAAAAAATAATTTTAGCGGTTTTAGAAGATGCGATCAATTTTACTGAATTGTGTGGTATGGATTTTTACGTCTTTAAAAATGTCATTCGATTTAGATTTAAACGATCAGAAGCACATTAAAATGAAACGTAGCGCAAAAAAAAAAGAGGAGAAAACATCCGTCGAATCAAATTTCAGTCGATGTTGTGTGTCAATGCAAAATTGTAGCGAGAAGTAAAACGCGAAATTTATATGAAGAAAGAAAATTAGCGACTCAGACTACGGGACCAAGAAGTCAAAAACAATCCCTTGCAACTTTAGGAAAACAATTAGATATAGAGACGGGAATCAGTTAAACTTATTTGAACGATCTAAAGTAAATTATTTCACAAGAAGGGTTGTATACTACTAAATGTGGAAAAATTGAATCTACAGCACATAAATGTCAAAGATATGCACTCACATGGTAAGTGGCTTGGTGGATTTCAAGCAGCGCGACAAAACTTTTGAGAAAACTCTCTATAAAAACTCGAATACAAATAAAATGTAACATCTGGAAATCGATTTGATGAGATTATGGCAAGGGTTGAAGCAGCTTGATATTCCGCGTTTCTCGATTTGAGATTCACTTCCTCCTTCCACAGTCTAATTAGCATTTCATCCTAATTCGAGCCCTTTGTTATGTGATGACCGAAAATTGGTGACAATTGAGATCAATTAAATAAAATTCTACGTGCTGCAATTTTGCGCTGAGCACTATGCACTGGATCGCCAATATGGATTGCGCAAGTACTTGGCGGTCATTGCAATCACCTTCACGTATTAGCGAATTACGCGTAACTTATTACCCTTTTGCCAAATATACGTGATAGTTTTAAATTTGACGACACAACTCACTATTCATGCGTACATACATACGTAAGTATATTCCCTCGTAGATGTCATTGGCCTTACTCCTTACTTGCTCTAATCACGCCCAATTGCTCTAATTGATGAGTAATAAAAGGAAGTAACTGAAAGTCAGTTGTATAGATTCCACTTTGTTTTGCATTCTTTACGTAATTTCGCCTCCAATGTTGTCGTCTAAATTGAAATCCTTGCTTAAACTTTGAAAATCTGTAAGCAACAATACATTTAATTGCATAAAAAAATTGAAAATCTGTAAAACCTCTTACTAGTTTTTCATCACCCCTAGGACCGCGCCAAGTCGCTGCCGACACCACACCATGACCTTTTTCGCCATGTGGCTGTCAAGCTCAACCGGTTGTCACCTCGGACAAAACAGAGGTGTGTGGAATGGCACGCCATATGGCGGCAATGTGCCTCTCCAGTTGTCGCCAGTGGCATAGTTTTCTCGATGGCCACGGTGGAGGGGCATTCCCAGATGGCTATGTCTCGAAATGTGCCGAGGCTTGGATTAATTCTATATTTCGAATATTTATATCCACAGATCTAAATATTTGGACAGAAAAAAAATATTTTCTGCGCAACGATATCCGCACGACAGATGAAGTCCGCTGGCACTTCGAGGACATATCCATCTGGCCGGTTGCAAGGGTTCGGGATCGGAATCACTTCGATTCCCGGGCGTAGGCGTCACATTACACCCGGTGGAGAATCCACGACGCTACTAACGGAGCAACCTTCTGTTGATATAACGTTCATAAAATTAGCAACTTCAACTCTTTCTTGATGGGCGTGGGAATGAAATTTATTTTTTATTTTTGTAATTGAAAATAAGGGAAAAGGGTAGGATGGAGATGGTGGGGACGATAAAAATTATCGGGAAATTGTTAAATGGAAATAAAAATAAATAAATTTTCTGATGAAAAGGGTTACGTGCCTAAAGGAAGGGGGAGATGTTACGGCGGCAATTTGAAGTTGCGAATGGGAGAAAGTCTGTACGCCGGAATGCGCAACAATCCGAAGGCCCGAGAGGGGCTGTAGTGGTAAGAAGAAGAAATTATATATATATATATATATATATATATATATATATATATATATATATATATATATATATATATCAATATATATATGTATATATATATATATATATATATATATATTTATATATATATATATATATATATATATATATATATATATATATATATATATATAGATATATATATATATATATATATATATATATATATATATATATATATATATCTCTATATACATATATATACATTTATATATATACATATATATATATATATATATATATATATATATATATATATATATACACGGAAGTCACCACAGTTGTAGACATTAAGTTTAAGTAGAGGGGTGCGTAGCCCGGAGTGTAGTTCTGGGGCCGGCCAGCGCTCAGTCGTGTCGCGGGTTATCCGAGACACCCTTTGCTCGTGATGAGCCATTCTACATATAAACACTAACACGCACACACATTTACATTCACGCCCGCTAATCACTTTTGTCATTAATTTCCTTCCAGTAACTTTTCTCGCTCTGAGACCATCAAAACCAAGCACAGTTTTCTTTGTTTTTCTGCAGAATCACTCGCGAATTGTTTTCTGAATTTAATACCGTCCTTTCTTTCCCACTTTAACCAATTCGTTGCCTTCGTTTACAACTGAATCACAACCGTTTCCTTTTTCTTTCCACAAAATATCAATCGAAACGTTTTTCTTCTTCTTCTTTGCACTACAGCCCCTTTCGGGCCTTCGCTTCCTGCAAACAGCGCCTCCAACTGTCTCGGCCCGTTGACCGCGTCATCCGATTCCGAAATCCAAGCAGCGATGAACTGTCTTCGTCGACCGAGTCAGACCATCGTTTCCTCGGTCTCCCCACTGGCCGCCAGCCTTCAGTTCTCCCTACGAATACCTTCTTGGGTATCCGTTGTTTGTCCATACGATTCATGTGTCCAGCCCATTGCAGCTTCCCCAGTCTTACAATTCTTGAGACCTCCGGTTCGTCAAAAATTTTATACAGCTCATGGTTGTATCGAATTCGCCATTGGTCCCTGTCTAGCTTCGCTCCGATTATTCGCCTCAGGACCCATCGCTCAAAGGTGTTTAATATATTTGCGGATGCTTTGGGGTCCATGTTTCACACCCATAGCATAACACAGGTCTTATCACAGTTTTGTATACTTGGAGCTTTGTTTTTTGTGTATGCAGCTGGTCTTCAAGATCGTCAATACTGAATAAAATATTTTATTTGCAAGCTGTATTCTTCGGCGTATTTCGTCTCTTTTATTGCTCGTTTTATTTATATATAACAGTCCATTCAATAAGTCTATAGGATGACACATAAATGGCATTACTAGTATTTATATGAGTTTTTATTAGTACTAACCTTCAAACGATACGTATTTGTAATTTGGCAGGAATCGGACTATTGATTCGTGAGTTATAGTATTTCGTGCGAATCAACTTTTGTTACTGAAAAAATGGTAAAAAACTGAATATCGAGTTTTGATGAAGCATTGCTTTTTGATGAAAAATACATTGGAAACCAAACAATGGCTTGATAAACATTATTCGGACTCTGCTCCGTCGAGACAAACGGTAGAGACGTGGATTGCTGAATTTTAACGTGGTACCTGGAAATCGCAAATAAAACGCAAAATAATTAATCATTCAACAAAATCACATGGCGCCAAATCTGGTGAATATGGTAGTTGATCGATGCTATTTATTGCATTTTGGGCTTTAAATTCAAGCACAATAATATATATATATATATATATATATATATATATATATATAGATATATATATATATATATATATATATATATATATATATATATATATATGTATATATATATATATATATATATATATATATATATATATATATATATATATATATATATATATATATATATATACATATGTATATATTGTTAAGTTTAAAAAAGTATTGAGCCTTTTTTGTAAATTTTCGATTGAATATTTCTTCTATTCAAAATGGATGGATTTTGTTAAAGTACATATTGTCCATTATTATCTATGACTTTTGCCTCTTTTTGGGTAGAGCTATGATTCCATCTGTGTCGATCTTCTGTGGTTTATCGACGAAAAACTTAGCCAAGTGATTTTCATAGGCCGTTTTTGAAGTGAATTTCTTTTCATCTAGGAAGTTTTGCAGCGACCAAAACAAATGGTAGTCTGATAGTGCAACGTCTGGACTATACGGTGGATGCCAAGCTCTTTCAATTTTTGCCGGGTCATCAAAGATGTGTGTGTTCTGGCATTGTCATGATGGAGGACAACGCCTTTTCTATTGAACAATTCTGGCCGGTTTTTTTTAAATCTTTGTTGCTAATTGCTGACAGTGTGTTTAGCCAGATTCTACCACCTCACGATAAACAATTTCCTTCCAATATCACCATGCACACAGTATAACCTTGTTCTCGTATCTTACCACTTTTGTGTATCCATTTGTGTATCCAAACTGTTTGATCATGGATAATCAGTTTTTTAGTAATGCCATGGCTGTTTGTGTATCGGTCTTCTTAAATTTTTTGGAAGATTTGATCGACTTTGTCGATGATTGGTCGACTTGAGCGAGGTGCATCGTTGACATCAAAATTTCCAGAACGAAAGCGAGCGAACCATCTCTTAGCTGTGGCTTTTGATAAAGTATCCTGACCGTACACACCATAAATTTTTCACGAGCCTGCGATGCATTCTCACCTTGATCGGAGAGATATTGTAAAATATAACGATTTTTTTCGGAAATTTCACTCATTTTTAAATGAATACAACTTTTGAACGAATGACGAAATACAAAACTGTCCATATAAAAATCGTAGACTAGAATGTCACCTTTCAAACGCACGTCAGTTTGACTCAATCTGATTATTATTGCCCGATATATGACAACGAACACCACCTAGAGACAAAAAGCGCTTTTGAGACTATCCAATAAATTGCATATATATATATATATATATATATATATATATATATATATATATATATATATATATATATATATATATATATATATATATATATATATATGTAGATGTATATATATATATATATATATATATATATATATATATATATATATAAGAGGTGTGTTCAAAAAATATCACGAATTTTGTTTTTTTTTCAAAAATTATTTACTTATTCATGAATATCTATTTTGTCCCCTTCAAAGTAATCCCATGAGATATTATACACTTGTGCCAACGGTTTTTCCAATCTTCGAAGCACTTCAAAAAATCATTTTTTTTAATCTTGTTCAGCTCCTCCTTCGATGCCGTCTTTATCTCGTCAAGCGTAGCGTAACGTCGTCCTTTCATGGGCCTCTTCAGTTTAGGAAACAAGAAAAAGTCACAGGGGGCCAGATCTGGGGAATACGGTGGCTGCGGCATCATTAGTGTGTTGTTTTTGGCCAAAAAGTCGCGCACAAGCAACGATGTGTGAGCAGGGGCGTTATCGTGGTGCAAAAGCCCATTTTTGTTCTCCCACAAATCCGGGCGTTTCTGGCGGATAGCTTCGCGCAAATTGCGCATAACTTGCAGGTAATATTCCTTATTGACCGTTCTTCCCTGTGGCAAGAACTCATGATGCACCACGCCCCTGCAATCGAAGAAAACTGTCAGCAAAACTTTCACAGTCGACCGAACTTGGCGCGCTTTTTTCGGTCTTGGTTCATGCGGCAGCTTCCATTGAGATGATTGAGCTTTGGTTTCCACGTCATAACCATAAACCTACGATTCATCACCAGTTATGACCCTCTGGAGCAAATTTGGTTCGTCGCGGACAGAGTTTAACATCTCATTAGCAATGTTCATGCGTTGCTGTTTTTGGTCGCAATTGAGCAATTTTGGTACGAATTTCGCGGCGACCCGTCTCATGCCCAAATCGTTGATAAAAATCGAATGGCACGAGCCAATCGATATGTTTAGGTCCTCAGCAACTTCTCTAACGGTGATTCGACGATTGGCCAATACCATTTTCTCCACTTCATTAATTGTTTCGTCTGTTGTTGAAGTGCTCGGGCGTCCGGCACGCTCTTCGTCGTTCACATCTTCTCGGCCTTCTAAAAACATTTTGTACCACCGATAAACGTTGCTTCGGTCCAAAGTAGCTTCTCCGTATGCCACAGTCAACATTCGGAATGCATCCGCGCACTTAATTTCGTTTTTCACACAAAATTTGATACACGTTCTTTGATCCATTTTTTTGAATAAGTAAAAATCGAAGACGATTGAAAACACGTGCAAGTAAAGCAGCTATCACCAATTAAGTGAACATTCAAAATGGCCGAGCTTGTCGGCATAAGTGACAGACATGAGTACCAACATAACGCCACAAAAAAATCGAAATTTGAATATACGTAACCCGCGAAAATTCAAAATTCGCGATACTTTTTGAACACACCTCGTATATATCCATCCACATGTGCACGTTTTCCTTTTCCAGCCTCACTTTTGATTAATGACCTGGAGGCACAGTTTCGAAAATCGATTGGTCTTGAATTAAATAGTTTACAGAGTCTATATACAAGGCTTACATATTCAAAAGTTGATGAGGCATATAATTCACGAGCAACTCTGAAATTTCCTAGATTATCTTGTACTTCTCTGTTTATAAATAAGTTTGCGTTGCACTTCTTCCATTTCAACTTACAAATATTTAAAACTTGGAGGGTAAATAGGCGACACATACTATACAGCAAAGGCAATTAAACTAGACTGTTATATAAAGTAACAAGCTTCCAAATTTACTGAAAGAGCGTATCAAGAATCCTACCATGCCACAAGTGACGAAGTGCGCAACATGTCCATGAAAGGAAGGTTTATGATTTAAAAGAACTCTCAAATCTTCGAATTCAGAGACTCTCTCTAAAGGGGTAGGTTCTATATGAACAACTGAATTTTTCAGTTTGAGAAAATAAATAGCCTTTCACTTAGAGATTTTCAAAGACAGCTTGTTATCTAGTATAGGTAGGTCTCCTTGCAAACCAAGGGCATCAAGCAATTTATGTGCTTCAAGCGAAAATTAATGAATATTTCTTTCAGTTCATCGATTCAATTTTTGTAAGCAAAGTCTTACTTTGTGCGAAAGCAAATCAGAACAGTGAACCAAATACAGTTTATTTTATTGAAATAACCATTTGCTTTATTTAGACTCAATTAATTTAAAAAAAATCTTGTACAATCCTAGTTTCCAAATCCTCAGCAAAACTTGTTTCAATTACATTGAAATTTTTTCAACTGCTTTTTTTTACTGATTAAATAACTGATTGTGACTTCTTTTACACCCCAAGGAAGCATGTCTAGTAGTGGGCAACTGAGAGCGATGTCAAAGCTTAATTCAGACATCAAGATATTTGCCCTATCATATACTACGGGACCACTGTGCAATGTTATTAGTTTTATTCAGAACATCTATATTTGAATTAGGCACCATCACTGGTTTTCCAAATGAATGACGTATTAAGCTTACTTTATCCCATCTGAATCCGCAATGGCTTTATTAATAAAATATTTTCTTTCGAAAGGCGCCAATATACAATAAATATCACCTAACTTAGTCAAGGCAACATTGAAAAGCAAAACATTGTGCGCGAATCTTTCGTTAAAATAAGAATTGAAAGTGGATAATTTGTAGAAGCCAATCTCCTTCATTTTGACCTATGTTTAGTGCAACATCTTAGCATTCAACTTTAGATGAGACCAACAGCTTCAAATTCATTGACGTGGTGCCAGACTTAAGTTACTCTAATTCTGATTAAA
The DNA here is from genome assembly GCA_963969285.1 of Odontomyia ornata. Lineage (NCBI taxonomy): Eukaryota > Metazoa > Arthropoda > Insecta > Diptera > Stratiomyidae > Odontomyia > Odontomyia ornata. The sequence continues at coordinate 190,921,772 of OZ017739.1, forward strand.
ACAATCTACACTTACAAAAACACTGAACCTAAAATAAGGCACCGCGTAACTAGGACGGAACTACCTAACCGATCAGTTGCGGATTACTAAAACCCTACTCTCGGGGGCATACTTGCCTCCCTTCATCGTTAACTCCTGAAAAAATTGGATTTTTTAATATCTTATAAATCCATATTTTAAGGGCTTTGTAAAATAAGTTTCGCGACCTGTCTGTCCATTCGTCCGTCCGTCCGTGTGTCACAGCACTTTTTCTCGCAAACTACTTAAGCTAGAAAAATCAAGTTTTGTATGCAGGTGTAAAGTGATGCCCTCTTCAAAGTTCAATTACAAAAAATTTTATAAGGTATTTAAGGGGGGGTCTCCCCATACAGGGGAGTGGCACCCGAAAAAAAAATTCATCAAAGGTAGCCGATATGGATATCAAATGAAAGGTCTTGATGAGAACTTTTCAAAACACGTCTTAACTTGATACTTTATGCTTCGAGGGATGCGCAGGGAGGGGAAATACACAAAAAATTTGTGTCCCCCCCTCGCGATTGGACACCTTTTTACCGAAAAAAACTGAAAAAAAAAATTATGGTGGTAGGTGTTTATGAGTACAACAACAACAAATACCTCAGAAGTCGAAATTCGCTCAATAATAGTATGATATTTGAATTTCACATTTTCCCTAATAAAATCGCATCGGTACCCTTAAACTGAACGAAATTCGGTATTTACGTAGTCCTACTAGGGGTTCTTAAACTTTGTAAGTTTGATGAAAATCGAATGATACACACGGAAGTTATAACCATTTGAAATTTCTCCAATTACAACAACAATAACACATGATTTTGGTATTTTATGGACTTTCCATCCAATCAGTCACTGCAGTTTTGACTTGATCTTCTTGAAAATTTCCATCAAGGTCAATAACATTAATATTTTTGAGAGTTCATGATTTGAGTGATTTTTGTCGGTTTGCAACAAAATGGCGACCGTTGAAAGTAGAAAAACAATGGATTTTCCTTTGAACGTGCACATCTCTTTGACATATTTCTTGGCGTTATTCATTGCTGGTGACAGCATTCCTGAGAAGTTGGATACAAAACCCTTCTGACATGAGTGTAGGTCTGTTTACCCAAATTGTTTATTTGTAGTGTTCATAGATTTTCTAGTTCAAGTGAAGCATTTTCTTCTACAATATTTTTGAGTCGACTATTACCAAATGTTTTCATATGCTTTCGGAATCGTTAATGCATGAAATAAAATTGATAACTTAAACAACTTAATCGGTTTCATCAAAACAGGATTTACCTAAGTTGAACTCCGTCTTAATAGGAAATCTAATTATATCTTCCTATCATAGATTTTTTCTTCATGTTTTTTTTTTCTTTTTTGTGTATGTGGGAATGTATAGAAATATTTGTGAGTTTGTGTCATTTGTGTTTTTGTGTTTCTTCAATTTAAGTCCATTGATATTTTGGCTTAGATTTAATTTTACCCAATGAATTCTTAAGACTAAACAATTATATTTAAACGGCTAATAACATTGTTGAAAAAAGTGTTTACAAACTGTAGCATACGAATTTGTAAGTAGAAAAATCTTTATATTTAAGGAATACCATTTTTGAATGACTTAGATATATAATATTCACGAAGGTATTTAACCTAGTTAGTGGAAATTATTCCTTATTTTAAAAATTTTGAATTTTTATTTTAGTTTGGAAAATAATTGTATTGAATCAATATTCTTTATGCTAAAAATCCGTATCTTATTAGTGTTAAAATAAATATGGAAGCTTAGTCCTTGCTTAGTGAATATCTATAATTTATCGTCGATAATGTGGAAAATTACAAACTGAAGATATGGCTCTTTCAAGAGGGTTTTCGATAAACTGTTTACCATAACTCTTGCTCCAGTTGATTAATGACAGAAGCGACATTGTCTTTGGCCTGAATAATAGACATAGAATATTCAAGGGAACTACGGGTGTGGAACTTCATGGAAAATCAACAGCTCATATTAGAAAACTCAATTAGCTACTTAAAACAGAAATGTTTGTGTTCGATGTTTGTTCTTATTAAAGAAATATATATTTTTTTTCTTTTTCAATGGTGCTACTCCTAAAGTCCACATCAGCCTTTCGCCTCCTGGAAACATCTCGCCCAGCATTCTACAGTTCGAATTTAAAAATTATTCTTTTAGCTCGCAGCAAAAATGCCACCAAAGGTGACATACAGGACAGTGCTGTGTGTTTTATTCATTTCAAATGACAATGTAATTGATCTATATCCTTTTCAAAACTAGTTCATTCGAGGCAGAAGCCTGCTCTTGAGACCATGATACAAACTAGGGAGAGTTTGACCTTAAACTAACTTTTATCACTCTTCCCTTACTATTAATTTCCGCACAAATTAGAGTCTTTTCAATTACTTTTAACTTCACGTAAACATGACTCCCACTTAGAACAATTACTGCACTTGCCGATGGCAGACAATGAATTAGGTTAGCCGACGACGGCCACAAACAAGTTGGGTAGACAGAGCTACAATCATGTCAGAAGGGTTTTGTACACAGCCTATGATATGCAGACACTAGTAACAAATAAACCAAGAAAAACGTTATCAACAACTACAACAAATACATACTCTTTTCAAAAGGGAGCCATTATCATACCATTTTAACTTACTGCCATTCTGTTGCAATATCACTAACAACCATCGACTGAATGAAGTCTTAAAGGAATATCAATTATTCATATTACCTGGAAATTAGAAGATCCAATTAAAAGTGTATTGCACATTTCGATGAAAATCCCGTATAGTAGGAAACCTGTACATTGTTTATTTTATACTCGCAGAGATTTCAAATTGCAATTACTTTCGTGAACGCGATTTGACTTTATTGAAACTTCTAGACTGTAAGGACCTTTCCTTGGGCTACTTTAATTTAAATTCAAAGGTACACATATGAATCCACAGGAAAAAATATTATATTTACGAATTCTACTATCATTAACAAAGTCCTCACTTCGTCTTCTAGGGTATTTGTCATTATTTTACTCATGAAAACCTACCACCATAATTGTTTGACCTTTAAAATGTATGTTTTCATCAAGAGTTAATAGCCTGTACTTTATGCTAAAGTTGGCGAAAAATATGAGTAACATAAATTCGTTCAATATTCTCATTTAAAGGAGCGGCCATTCTGTTTTACGATAACTAATATCACTCGTTGAACAGATTCTCAAAAACGTACATAATAAGTTTTTTATGTAAATACCAACAAGCCCGTAGTGTCTGAGTGAATCGGAAGTACATGTTACTCATCAGCCACGTTTTGTTGCTGTTATAACACCAAAAATTTAAACATCCATAATTTTGTTAAATACTATCCGTTCCTTCCAAAATGTTCATAGTTTATTAGTCTTATAATCGGCCATACATTGGATTCAAGGGTACCCTTACAATTTTATACAAGAAAATGTAAAATTGATAAATCATACTATTGCTAACAAAATTTCGCGAATTTGAACTTCTCAGCTATTTGTCGTTATTTTACTCATAGAGGATTACCCCCATAATTCTTTCAGATTTGTCGGTCCACTGGTGTCCAATCGCCAGTGGGAGGATACAATTTTTTGTGTTCTTCCACTTCTCCTGCTCACCTCGTCATCGATATTGCAAATTTGATGGCAAATATTAGAATATCTCATCAAGACTACTCGACCATATTAGGTGAAAATTTTTTTAAGGTTTCACATCCATATATTAGGAGACTCCCCTTAAAAACTTTCGAATTTTTCTTTTGTTTTTTTTTTTACTCCAGGACTTTCATTAACCAGAAACTTCTGAGGTGCTCACGAAATTTGAGAACTGTAGCTTCTATAGTTCCTGATAAAACTTGCTGTGACGCACTGACGGATGGACAAAAACCGATATTAATAAGGCATTCTAAAAAAAATATTTTACAAAACCCTAAAAAACGAAGCCGCAAAGTCTCACGGTAGTTCCCGGACAGAGATTTGTCATTCCGGCACTTGCCAAACCGATTGGGGCAGCTAGAGTGCCGAATACCAGATCCTTCTCTGAGATCAAGCTGTAAATTATCACAAACATCTTTAAGATTTTAATTAGCCGGCGGTTGTTGCTAAAATTGCAATTTATTATGTATTTGTTATTGATATCGTTAAAGTTTTACTAGACTTAATTGATTATAAGTGTCTGCATATCGTAAGTTGAGTATGAAACCTTTCTCACATGAACTTAGTTTTGTCTACCCAACTTGTTTTATAATTTTAGGGCTTCGCAAAAATTTTTTTACAAATACCTGTTAGTTTAGTGTCCTATCTGTTCGTTCGACCGTTCATCTGTCTGTGTGTTACAGTAAGTTTCCTCAGGTATTATAGCAAGGAGAAAGCTCAAAGTCTGTGAAAACGTCAGAAATCGTGCTCTCCCCTTCATAACGAAGTAACCCTTTGGATTTATTTCCGACAATTCACTGACCTCTAACGATATTTTCATCTGCGTAAATCATGCAAGTTTTCAGAAAATCGATCCATATTTACAAGGTTAAAGCCATTTGCATTGAAGACTTGAAAATATTTATCAGACTAGAAAATATAGTATTATATTCTTTATTCACAAAATACACTCAATTTTTCATGGTTAATGCTACTTCTGTAAGCCTCACTAACTATAAAACACCCAAAAAATGGATGCAAAAAATCATATGATAAGCCGTCATAATTTCTACTCACAATCTGATAACTACAACAATAGATGGATATACATTACCATATTAATGATTACAATATCATTAAATATTATAATCCTAACTCAGATCTACAAGTAGCTATTGCAAGAAATAAAAAATTTATTTGATGCTGTGCCAGCGTTACAGACTCCAGCCAATGTTAGTCCTTCCAGATTTTGAAGGGGCACTGTATGAAATAATCCAGAATATCAACAAAAACACATGAAAATATTAAAAGCAAACTGCCAAAGAAGACGAATAATTATAATCGAGTCATATTGTAAGATAACTGATTTGACCAAGTCAATATCGATTCACTTATCCTATGAAGTGAAACCAGTAAATTAAAACCACGTCTGCCCGTTTAAAGATGCGCCACATTTGCATCGGAATAAATGTTGGTTTACCACTACATATTAATAGAGCACCTGAGGCGTTTAAAATTGCAGGCAGGGTCTATGTGATAAGCACAAGTAAAGTTTATTTCAATTTTTTCTAGCAATTATCGACTGATTTATGTTTTTGCTAAATTTGCTGAGATTAGAAAGAAATCCGTACAATGTTTTCAGGCTGAAATCACATGGAATTATTCCTAAAATTATGGCAATTCATGGAAGCTTTTCCAATCGATATGGCAATAACCAAAAGAAAAGGGACGTACCAAAATATAATCAATCTTTGACCAAGGGTACTGCATATTTCTCATCTAACACGGCGTAAAACAAACATTTATTCAAGCGATACGAGTAGTTGATAAATAAAAGTGGCAAATGCCAACTATACTATACTATGTATAAAACGAAAAAATTGTTCAGTTCCGAATGCGTAAAAAGGTTTTTTCAGCAAGACGAAAAAAAATCTTGAAAATATTTAGATTCATGGCCAATAAGAAAACTACATCGGTAAAGGCAATTTTCTGCCTGCTTGTTATTTTATACGATTACACATGCTTGGTGTCAGCTCAACCGTAAGGGGAGGCAAACTGATTTTTACCGGATTATCCAAAGTTAGGAGTACAATGAAAAGATACAGTCAGTATTTCGATGTAGATGATGAAGGGTTGCATTTTACTTTTGGATTAGAAGAACATATGTATTTCCAGTGAAAATTAATTTAAATATTCCATGTAATGAATCAAGCATATAGTTTTGTTAACGTGTTGTGATCATAAATTAATTAAAAAACGAAAATCGATCGGAATTCAGAGCGGAAATGATTTTCGTATCATGATGTGCTGATTATGACTTAGTTGTTTCATTGTTTCCTTTCTAATTGTTTGAGTCTCCAGCACATTCGTCAGAACATTATCTGAATAAATAATGAGTACTACCCACCCAAAACTCATCGGTACGAGTATCATAGGAGGCAACTAACTAATTGGGCTTACGTTTGCGCTAAGCTACTGTCGCGTTTGAATGGGAGCATTAGTATAAAACAATCAGTCAATAATCATTTCTTATCACTTTCATATTGTTCCGTCTGTTGAAATCGAAGCTTCCACAGGGCTGAGCCATTTGGCATGCAATTTGTATTTTATTAGTCTATAATGTCTCTCGTGAAATTGACTTTAGCTTATATCTTCGTGATATCTACAATCACCGCAGCGTCGATTGGTGGTGTCATAGCAACGCCTAAAATCTACAATGGAAATCAGTTGCTTTTGTCCATTACAACAGATTGTTTCACGGCTTCATTCTTTGATTGCATTAATGAAAAAGTTTTAGATTATGTGAGCTTCATTGCGGGTAAACCTTCACAAGATTCACGATCTTACAACAATGTAGACGAAGCCATTGGCAGCAGACTGGGACGAATCCTTGCAACTAATCAAATAACCCTTGAATTGCCGAAGTCTATATTTAATGGCGCTGCGATTGTGTATCGACCAGATAATGGATTTGATGTTGCTATACCGAGAGATCAAGGTAAGTATTTTTAATGCGGTTACTTATATCTAAACCCTTATTTTGATTTATATAATATAGGTCGCGGAATCCTTCTGAAAAAGAAGCTCCTTCTTCCTGTTCTTTTGTTGCTCAAACTGAAAATGAAAGCTCTCATGCCAATAATTGTTGCCTTGATTGGTTTCAAAGCTACCAAAGCTCTTATTTTATCTAAAATTGCAATCAAATTAGTTCTTGGATTCTTAATGTACCAACTTATACAAAAGCTTGGAGGAATGAAAATGTCCATGATGCCAATGATGCCAATACCAACGACTGAGCCTCCAATGAATGTCTATGGTGCTCCAGTTGCTTCAACTCCAGCTTCAGCATATGAACCTTCCAGTTGGGAGCCAAGTGGTGGACCTTACGCCCGAGTGTGGGAACCTTCCAATGCAGCTTCATCGCAAAATTTAGTTTATAGCTCGTACGTACCAAATAATTCAGGACTGTCGGCATCATCTTCGTCATCGTGATCAAAGTAATGCATCTCCATCCACGTTAAGAACTTGAAAATCTGCTTAAATATATTTATTTATTTATTTTAAATTATGAATTTGAGCCAAAAGCCATATTTGAACAATAAGTAAGGTAAACATAGAAATTCAAGAACGCGTTTTCATTGTTTTTTGTCATTTAAGATTTCCAACAAAGCAATATGAATCAACAAATTTTTTTAATGTACTATATTGTATATTACATGAGTGAGGAATTTGTCTTCTTCACGCTGCTACGTTTTCAATTGGATTTCGATTAGAATCATTTCAAATGTAAAGCCAAATAAAACAATTTGAGTTGAAGAAGTATGTTTATTCTATGTCTAGCACTCGTTGCGTGTAGACACCTTGTCGCCATGATGTGTAATATGTTATACGGGAAATCGTTTGTTGTAACCGATGGAAATCTGACAACAATGCGCGAGTTCAAGGTCTTGAATGGTCTACAGCAGGGAACAGTTACTGCGCCTCTGCTCTTCTCAATCTTTATTCGCAAGCTATTGAACGGCTTTGATTTTAACGTCTCGCCAACGCGATCATTGGTAGCGTTTGCTGATGATCTGATCATCTACACGGCAGACCGAAAAGCTACAATAGCTCAGAGCAATCTCCAAAAAATGTTCAATGATGTACAGCTGTACACTGACAATTGGCGAATGAAAATCAATGCGCAGAAGTGTGAAACAATCTTGTTTCGGACAACGCTGCAGGGGGTCAGTCAAGACCTGAAACGTAATTGGAAAGATTTCTACATCATGGCTGGCGAGGGTAGTTCAGAACGAATTCCACATAAATCCTGTGTTCGATACCTCGGTGTTTATCTCGATCAGTATCTGTACTATACTGAACATGTGAAAATCATGCTCAGTAAAGCACTTAAAGTAGTCATGGCCCTTCGAAGGCTCTTTCATTCCAGGTACATTGATCAAAAGGTCAAAATTATCTGTTACAAGACACTGGTTAGACCAGTTTTGACCTATGGATGTCAGATCTGGTACAACCAGAGTGCTAGTACTATGGAAAAATTAAGAGTTTTCGAAAGGAAATGTCTTCGTGCATGTACTGGTTTATACAGAAAGCCTGAGACGGATTGGAAACATTATATATCGAATAGAAGAATTTATCAAACTGCTGAAGTGACTAGAGTCGATATCTTCATATTGAAGCTTCTTCGGAATCATATCGCAAGATCTGTGACTGTGAGTGAAAACCCTTGGATTTCACAGCCGTTCCACCCTACAGACGGGTATTTTTAGTATAAGATAAAGTTTTTTTTGATTGTATTTTATTAGAAATAAGTTACAACATATTAGGTGTAGGATCAAAGTTTCACTGTTGTGTATTAATTATAAATAATTTTAGGATAGTGTTGGTTGGTTTTTTCTCCTTTTTCCAATTGAATTGTAAAAATATGTAATAATCGTAATTAATTGCATTTGCTATAGTTTTTTTTTTTGATGAAATGAGTTTATGATAACGTTCAAATTTAGAGAGCCATTTGGGCCATTAAGTTTTTTGATTGTTATTATTTGGAATTCGCTTTATATTCTTTTAAAATTTATAACGATGAGTATTAAATAAAGCGCTTTTGACTTTGACTTTGACTTTGACGTGTTTTTAATTCGCTCCTGTCAAGAATTTTTATAAATTAAAATAATTTTTAAAAACGTCAATTAGAAAGTGATTTTAGAAAGAAACTTATTACATCGTCGAACTATTCGAACAATTTATCGAGTATCTGGATTTTACCTGCGAGAAAGTTTCAAAAAAGAAGAAAAGTTTTTTTTCACCGGGGGGAGGGAGGAGCCCGACGGCTTCCCACCGCTGGGGGACCCAGGGCCAGGCATTTCGAAAATTACAAATGATAAAGTCATCAAGCGAAAAAATGTAATAGACAACTGTGAGCATGGAAACCGTATTACGCTTTCAAGTGAAGATTATGAAAAAGTAACCAGGGAAAATACAAGGGTTACGAAACAAAACGACGAGTTGAAACTCCGTATAAAGAGTTTGGAAGATATGGTCAAATGGGAGCAAACCAAAAGTGAAGCCATAGAATACGTCCGCCAAAGAAGAGCCGATATTAACTAAGAAGAATGAAAACAAGGAAATAATAACAACAAGAAAGACCAACGAAAAAGCAGTACTAACACAGAAAACTCAAACATATAAAACAAAATCGCAAGACACGAGCAAGCCATCAATCCATGATGCTGAAAATATCCTGAGCGCAGGAGGAGCGAACGACAGTGACAATTATTATGCGGTGCTGTCTGCAATGAACGAAATAATGGACATCGAGATGGAGAGCAACGATAACATAGGTAATATTGATAGCAACTTGCTGCTCAGCACATTCAACGCTTGCCTACGGGACGGGGTTTTCCCGGTACGATGGAAGGTGGCGAGGCTCGTGCTGATCAGCAAGGGGAAGGGAAATCCCGAATCGCCGTCTGCATACCGCCCGTTATGCATGCAAGACACGGCTGGGAAAGTGCTAGAGAAACTCATCAAGGGAAGACTCACTGACGCGATTCGTGCTGCTGGGGACCAATCTCCTCGGCAGTACGGCTTTAGAGCAGGACGTTCTACCATTGATGCGATTGCAGGGGTGGTCAACGCGTTTCAAAGGGCAGAGGCATATAGTCGCACCAAGTGATGGATCGTCTTGTTGGTGACACTCGACGTCAGGAATGCCTTCAACTCCGCTAGATGGGTGGATATTCTGGACACGCTGGAAAACTCTTTTCAAGTTCCAGAATATCTAATGCGGCTTTTGAGGAACTACCTACAGGACCGAAGCCTGCTCTACGACACGACACAGGGCCAACGAAGGATTGAAATTACATCGGGTGTTGCCCAGGGATCTATCCTTGGTCCGGACCTGTGGAACGTGTCTTACGACGGGCTACTGAGGCTTGAGATGCCAGATGAGTCGTGCTTGGTCAGCTATGCGGATGATGTTGCGGCTCTGGTCGCCGGACGCACCGTTGAACAAGCGCAACTTAGGCTAGGTATGCTAATGCGCTGAGTGAGGGACTGGATGACTGCTCGCGGGCTCAGTTTAGCACTGGAGAAAACCGAAGTGGTCATCTTGACAAAAAAGAGAATCCCTAGAGTAAGGATGATCAGTATTGGAGATATACAAATCGAATCGAAGCCAGCGGTGAAGTACCTGGGGCTACTGATCGACTCGAAGATGAGTTTCTCTGAGCAAATCAGGGCAAAGGCTGAGAAGACTGCTTCGGGAATATCGGCCTTGAGTCGACTTATGGCCAACGTAGAGGGACCCAGTCCATCAAGAAGACGCCTCTTGATGAGTGCTGTAGGGTCAGTGCTACTGTACGGAGCAGAGGTATGGGGCGACGCTCTCAGCAAGGAGGTATACCGAAAACGATTGGCACAGGTACAGAGAAGAGGAGCACTGAGAATTGCATCTCGTATCCAACAGTCTCCGACTCGGCAGTGAGAGTGATTGCAGGCGTGATATCTGTCGCCCTCCTTGCTAGAGAGCGCCGCGCTATTTACCTGCGCCGAAAAGAGGATGCGAGGGAGATGGTTGTCCGCGAGGAGAGACAACGCTCGCTCAACGATTGGCAGCAGTCTTGGGGGAATTGCACGAAGGGAAGGTGGACTGCGCGCCTCATCCCGGATGTGAGACCGTGGCTGAATCGAAGGCATGGTGAGACTGACTTCTATCTGACCCAGCTTTTGAGCGGGCACGGATGTTTTCAGTCTTACCTGCACAAGATCGGTAAGTCACGGTCTCCCGATTGTCGGTTTTGCCCAGGAGAGGAGGACAATGCCTGTCACACATTTTTTGCGTGTACAAAATGGATCAGGCTGCGAAGAAAACTCTACAGGGGACGGGAGAGCTCACCCCGGATAATATAGTTGCGGTGATGCTCGAATCGGTTGACAAATGGAACCAGGTGGCACATTATGCTCGGGCAGTCCTAAAATATAAAAGGGACTCACAGCAGCCGGAGGCGCTGGGGCTGGGGGATCGCTCTTCTGACATTTCCTCTTCCCCTCTCCCTTCCCGCTAAGAAAGGGACTCCCCAGCTTGAAGGCGCCCACGGCGTAACAAAACGGGACCTGGCCCGAAGTAATGTGTCAAACGGTTCCAGGCTAGGTTCTCAGATTGACAGGGGAGGTGTTTAGTGGGAAGTCCAAGGGTATCCTCCATGGGAGTCCCACACTGCCAGACTCAGCGGGCGTAAATGCCTTCACCTCCCTACCACAAAAAAGAAGAAAAAAATACTGATAGCAGTGATAATTTCATTAAATATTTAAAATTAAAAAATAATCAAAAGGAGAAGAAGCCAACCGGTGTGTCTGCTGGTTCTCCTAATAAAATTAATAAGGTGAATGAGAAAATTCCTCCAATAAACGTTTTTGGGCAGGGTGGAGGAGATATGGTTCGGCTATTGGCAGCCGAACATAAAATCGAAAACTTTGAAGTTAAGAGAGTGACCGCTGATAAGCTCTCGATCAAGACAAAGACACTGGCTGATTTCAAACTGGCGAAAGATGCTCTTAATAGTGTCAAAGCTCCCCACTTCACATATACGCCAAAGGCGGAAAAAAATCAGACAGTTGATCTCCTTGAAATGTTGCAGGAAGCAGCACCAGCTGTTAAGTTCATCTGTGTGAAAAATTTTGCTACAAGGAGATCAACTGTCGAAGGTAAAATATTACCATTTTATTTGGTCCAAATTTCGAACGACAGCAGTCGGAGTGCCCTCCAACAGGTAAGGTACTTAAACTTTAGAGTTGTGACGTGGGAACGCCTTCAACAAACTGAGGTCAACCAATGTTACAGGTGTCAAACATTCGGTCACTCGGCTGCCAATTGTGCAATGCACTATCGCTGTGTTAAGTGCGAAGATATTCACGCCCCCGGTGAATGCAAATTGGCTCAGATAGAGCCAAAAGAAAAATTGTATTGTGTAAATTGCGGTATATTTGGTTATCCAGCATCATACCAAGGATGCAAGATGCAAGAGTTAAATTTTCCCCAAAGCAAACCAAAGTAAATCACAATCTGTTACCACCCAACTTCATCAAACCCGGGGTATCATTTGCACTTGCTGCCAGAGGACCAGCAGACAACAATGTAAATAAAATAAATAATGTAAGTGGCAATAATGAGCTGCTTCTTAAAATCTACCAGGAACTTGAATCGCTTTCAGATCAAATTAAAAAACAAGACCAAAAAATCAATTTCGTTTTTCAGCGTTTAGGCCAACATGCTCCAAAATAGTTTGTCATCCAGTCACATTCCCATGGATAGGATTCGTCTTATCTCGATCAACGTCAACTCCACTGTTACTATACATCGGCGTGATTATCTCCTTGAATTCATTGCCAGGCAAAGGCCTGACATCGTGCTTCTCACCGAAACCCACCTTAATTCATGGCACTCCATGACATTCAAGGATTTTGAATTCGTAAAAAACGATAGGGTAATAGGTGATGGGGGAGGTGGCACCGGGATATTGATTCAAAGACCCTATTGTTTCCAAAATATTGAAAAAGTCGAATTCAAAAGCTTCGAATCTCGTGTCCGTTATCAAAATCTCACTGCCAGGTGGGGATAACGTCTTCGTTATCTCTGCCTATGCAACTGGTGGAACTGTTCTCAGGCCCAAGGAGAAACTCAATTCCTTGTTTGAAATACTCAAATTGAACTGGCTGCGTAGTTATTATATTCTTGCTGGTGACCTGAACGCCAAGTATACATCATGGCTGAATGCCACCAATAATCCAAGAGGTGTTTTCCTGAAATCGTGGATAACAGAGAACCAGATTGAATACAGGTGCAATCTATATGGGTCGGAGTTACCAACATACCCTAGGACAAATTCATATTTGGACCTCTGCATTGCTGACGCAAGACTTGAATTCAGCTTTAGTCCTCAACGGAAACTGCAGATGCTTCCTTATGAAAGCAACCATAACGCAATCGTAATGGAAATCAATCATCACAGGGATGATTTCTTCCTCATTCCAGTTCAACATGAAAATCATCGGTTGAACTTCAAAAAAACAGACTGGGGAAAGTTTCAAAAGAAGTTCAATCGCAAGTACCAGAAGCAATGTCCCCCTTCTGATGATGGCAACTCTTGCTCAATGGTTCCTAATGACAGGAATCTAACTAACGATGAAATATTTGAGATGTTTCAGCCCACAGAACCCAGATGGCGTGTTTGCGAAAGTGAATACCATATTCCGCAAGCAATCTCGAGTGAAGGTATCGAATCTTGAAGTCACTAGTGATGAGATAAATCTTCTCGATAGGGCTGGTATCGAAATTGATAGTACGACTCCGGATAGAAATGGAAACAGGATTATTTGGGAAGGATTGGATAAACTTGCCCTGATTGGAACACATTTTGAATTGGTTCATCTACCAAACCCTGAGAGAGGGAACGAAATATTTTCAGAGGTCGTTGAAGCAAAAGTTTCCGACTTCAAATCAAGCCTGAACGGCCAATCAATTCTTCATTTCAATGAAACATTAACATCTGACCTCATACCGAGCTTGAATCTTATTGATTATTTTGTCAGCTATGAAGACTCGTGTTACATATTTCCCAAGATAAACAACAAGAAATCATGTGGTACTGATGGTATTCCAAATGTAGTTCTCCGACATTTACCTGAGGTTGCTATTAGGAACGATTGCATATTGTTCAACAACATGTTGAGCAATTCATATTTCCCAAATGAGTGGAAAAAAGCTAAGGTATTTCCGATCTTGAAGAAAGGAAAAGAATCTTCATGCCCCAAAAACTATCGCCCAATCAGCTTGCTGCCTAGCATCAGCAAGGTGTTTGAAGTGATACTCAACAGAGCATTAAACGCCCTCATTGAGGAAAATGAGTTGATGCCGAATTGCCAATTTGATTTTCGTGCCAGGCATTCGGCCAGACATGCAATAACGAAAGTAACCTCAGACATCTGTTGGAAACTAAATGATAGACAATGCGTTGGAGCATGTCTTATTGATATGGAGAAAGCCTTCGATACGGTGTGGTTAGATGGACTAGTTTTTAAACTCCTTCAGAACAAATTCCCCAGACACCTTGTTGCCATGATGTGTAGTATGTTATACGGGAAATCATTTGTTGTAACTGATGGATCTCTGACAACAATGCGCGAATTCATGGTCGTGAATGGTCTACAGCAGGGAACAGTTACTGCGCCTCTGCTCTTCTCAATCTTCATTCACAAGCTATTGAACGGCTTTGATTTTAACGTCTCGCCAACGCGATCATTGGTAGCGTTTGCTGATGATCTGATCATCTATACGGCAGACCAAAAAGCTACAATAGTTCAGAGCAATCTCCAAAAAATGTTCAATGATGTACAGCTGTACACTGATAATTGGCGAATGAAAATCAATGCGCAAAAGTGTGAAACAATCTTGTTTCGGACAACGCTGCAGGGGGTCAGTCAAGACCTGAAACGTAATTGGAAAGATTTCCACATCATGGCTGGCGAGGATACTTTAGAACGGGTTCCACATAAATTATGTGTTCGATACCTCAGTGTTTATCTCGATCAGTATCTGTGCTATACTGAACATGTGAGAATCATGCTCAGTAAGGCACTAAAAGTAGTCATGGCCCTACGAAGACTCTTTCATTCCAGATACAATGATCAAAAAGTCAAAACTATCTATTACAAGACACTGGTTGGACCAGTTTTGACATATGGATGTCAGATCTGGTAGAACCAGAGTGCTAGTACTATGGAAAAATTAAGAGTTTTCGAAAGGAAATGTCTTCGTGCATGTAGTTGTTTGTACAGAAAGCATGAGATGGATTGGAAACATTATATATCGAATAGAAGAATCTATCAAACTGCTCAAGTGACGAGAGTCGATATCTTCACATTGAAACTTCTTCGGAATCATATCACAAGATCTGTGACTGTGAGTGAAAACCCTTGGGTTTCACAGCCATTCCACCCTACAGACGGGTATATAGCGACTTGCCTCGCTACTGGCTTCATTCCTCCAGAAGCATTCGTGTATTTGGACATGAATCGATATGTTTTTGATTCTGACGGCGTCCCAGTCATATATCACATATATCGACGGGCCACCGATAAGAAGATAAAAGATCGTGCGATTTTGAGTTCACGAGACCTACAATTCCAATGGAGATACCCATTTGCTAGATTTGTTGATGCTGATCGAATTGAGACGGCACAATCCAGGTATTGGTGGCTGAATGACAATGTCTAAATTATTTGTGTTTATTTCCAGTTTTTGTGGTTTTTTCGTTATTTAGTTTTTTGAGTTTCAGCTCATTATTGCTACATTTAGTGTTGTTCTTTATTTGTGTTAAAAATTAGGTATAGATTTGGTATATGTTACGTTTACTATTTTACGTTAGAGATAAGAGAAAACGCTTAGGTTAGGAACATTCTTATAGAATTTTTTTAGTATAAGATAAAGTTTTTGATTGTATTTTATTGGAATTAAGTTACAACATATTAGGTGTAGGATCAAAGTTTCACTGTTGTGTTTAAATTATAAATAATTTTAGGATATTGTTGGTTGTTTTGTTTCTCCTTTTTCCATTTAAATGAAATAATATGTAATAATCTTAATTAATTGAATTTGCTATCGTTATTTTTTGATGAAATGTGTTAATGATAACGTACAAATTTAGAGAGCCATTTGGGCCATTAAATTTTTGTTGTTATTATTTGGAATTTGCTTTATATTCTTTTAAAAATTTATAACGATTAGTATTAAATAAAGCGCTTTTGACTTTGACTTTGACTTCGAGTATCTGGATTTTAACCTGCGAGAAAGTTTCAAAAAAGAAGAAAAGTTTTTTTTCACCGGGGGTATGGAGGAGTCCGACGGCTTCCCACCGCTGGGGGACCCAGAGCCAGGAATTTCTAAAATACCAAATGATAAAATCATAAAGCGGAAAAACGAACAAGACAGCAGAGGTTAAAGTCATTCCAAACCAAAGTCAAGCACACCGCGGTGTGATACCTACCAAGTTCGTCAAGCCCGAGGTGTCATTTGCACTTGCTGCGAGAGGATCAGCAGACAATGTAAATAAAATACGTAATGTAAGTGACAATGATGAGCTGCTCCTTAAAATTTATCAGCAGTTAAATTCTTTATTGGAGAGAATCGATAAACAAGATTCGAAAATTAACATTGTTTTTCAGCGTTTAGGGCTTTGAAATGCCTCAAAATAAGTTTTCATCCAGCCACATTCCCACGGATAGGATTCGTCTCATCTCGATCAACGTCAACTCCATTGGTACTTTACATCGGCGTGATTATCTCCTTGAATTCATTCTCAGGCAAAAGCCTGACCTCAGCTCATGGCACTCGATAAGGTAATAGGTGATGGGGCAGGTGGCACCGGGATATTGGTTCGAAGACCCTATCGTTTCCAAAATATTGAAAAAGTCGAATTCAAAAGCTTTGAATCTCGTGTCCGTTATCAAAATCTCACTGCCAGGTGGGGATAACGTCTTCGTTATCTCTGCCTATGCAACTGGTGGAACTGTTCCCAGGCTCAAGGAGGAACTCAATTCCTTGTTTGAAATACTCAAATTGAACTGGCTGCGTAGTTATTATATTCTTGCTGGTGACCTGAACGCCAAGTATACATCATGGCTGAACGCCACTAATAATCCAAGAGGTGTTTTTCTGAAATCGTGGATAACAGAGAACCAGATTGAATACAGGTGCAATCTATATGGGTCGGAGTTCCCAACATACCCTAGGACAAATTCATATTTGGACCTCTGCATTGCTGACGCAAGACTTGAATTCAGCTTTAATAGTCCTCAATGGAAACTGCAGATGCTTCCTTATGAAAGCGACCATAACGCAATCGTAATGGAAATCAATCATCACAGGGATGATTTCTTCCTCATTCCAGTTCAACATGAAAATCATCGGTTGAACTTCAAAAAAACAGACTGTGGAAAGTTTCAAAAGAAGTTCAATCGCAAGTACCAGAAGCAATGTCCCCCTTCTGATGATGGCAATGCTTGCTCAATGGTTCCTAATGACAGGAATCTAACTAACGATGAAATAGATGTCTATTTGTCGAAGTTAGAGAAGCTGACGTTGGAAACGATTGAGAAAGTCGTTCCAAAGATTAAACATCGAAACAATATGGAAGGATATGAAACACCAACCATCGCAAGGTTGAAAAGATTGAAAAGCCTCCTTCTCACACGCGTCAACAATATTTATCGACGATTTTTGGACTACAACCATCCCTCGTTGTCTTTGTTGAAATTACACCTGGAGAATGTCCGGAACTTAATCCGTTCATACTTCAGGAGTGAGGTCAGCAATCAATGGGCGGAAAAATTGAGGGGTATCAGCCCACAGGACCCAGACGGCGTGTTTGCGAAAGTGAATACCATATTCCGCAAGAAGTCTCGAGTGAAGGTATCGAATATTGAAGTCACTAGTGATGAGATAAATCTTCTCGATAGGGCTGGTATCGAAATTGATAGTACGACTCCGGATAGAAATGGAAACAGGATTATTTGGGAAGGATTGGATAAACTTGCCCTGATTGAAACACATTTTGAATTGGTTCATCTACCAAACCCTGAGAGAGGGAACGAAATATTTTCAAAGGTCGTTGAAGCAAAAGTTTCCGACTTCAAATCAAGCCTGAACGGCCAATCAATTCTTCATTTCAATGAAACATTAAGATCTGACCTCATACCGAGCTTGAATCTTATTGATTATTTTGTCAGCTATGAAGACTTGTGTTACATATTTCCCAAGATAAACAACAAGAAATCATGTGGTACTGATGGTATTCCAAATGTAGTTCTCCGACATTTACCTGAGGTTGCTATTAGGAACTATTGCATATTGTTCAACAACATGTTGAGCAATTCATATTTCCCAAATGAGTGGAAAAAAGCTAAGGTATTTCCGATCTTGAAGAAAGGAAAAGAATCTTCATGCCCCAAAAACTATCGCCCAATCAGCTTGCTGCCTAGCATCAGCAAGGTGTTTGAAGTGATACTCAACAGAGCATTAAACGCCCTCATTGAGGAAAATGAGTTGATGCCGAATTGCCAATTTGATTTTCGTGCCAGGCATTCGACCACACATGCAATAACGAAAGTAACCTCAGACATCTGTTGGAAACTAAATGATAGACAATGCGTTGGAGCATGTCTCATTGATATGGAGAAAGCCTTCGATACGGTGTGGTTAGATGGACTAGTCTTTAAACTCCTTCAGAACAAGTTCCCCAGACACCTTGTCGCCATGATGTGTAATATGTTATACGGGAAATCATTTGTTGTAACTGATGGAAATCTGACAACAATGCGCGAATTCAAGGTCTTGAATGGTCTACAGCAGGGAACAGTTACTGCGCATCTGCTCTTCTCAATCTTCATTCGCAAGCTATTGAACGGCTTTGATTTTAACGTCTCGCCAACGCGATCATTGGTAGCGTTTGCTGATGATCTGATCATCTATACGGCAGACCGAAAAGCTGCAATAGTTGAGAGCAATCTCCAAAAAATGTTCAATGATGTACAGCTGTACACTGACAATTTCCGAATGAAAATTAATGCGCAGAAGTGTGAAATAATCTTGTTTCGGACAACGCTGCAGGGGGTCAGTCAAGACCTGAAACGTAATTGGAAAGATTTCCACATCATGGCTGACGACGGTAGTTTGAAACGGGTTCCACATAAATTATGTGTTCGATACCTCGGTGTTTATCTCGATCAGTACCTGTACTATACTGAACATGTGAAAATCATGTTCAGTAAGGCACTAAAAGTAGTCATGGCCCTACGAAGACTCTTTCATTCCAAAAACATTGATCAAAAGGTCAAAATTATCTGTTACAAGACCCTGGTTTGACCAGTTTTGATATATGGATGTCAGATCTGGTAGAATCAGAGTGCTAGTACTATGGAAAAATTAAGAGTTTTCGAAAGGAAATGTCTTCGTGCATGTAGTGGTTTGTACAGAAAGCATGAGACGGATTGGAAACATTATATATCGAATAGAAGAATTTATCAAACTGCTCAAGTGACGAGGGTCGATATCTTCATATTGAAACTTCTTCGGAATCATATCGCAAGATCTGTGACTGTGAGTGAAAACCCTTGGATTTCACAGCCGTGCCACCCTACAGACGGGTATATAGCGTCTTGCCTCGCTTCTGGCTTCATTCCTCCAGAAGCATTCGTGTATTTTGACATGAATCGATACGTTTTTGATTCTGACGGCGTCCCAGTCATATATCACATATATCGACCGACCACCGATAAGAAGATAAAATATTCTCCGAATTTGAGTTCACGAGACCTACAATTCCAATGGAGTTACTCATTTGCTAGATTCATTGAAGCTGATCGAATTGAGACGGCGCAATCCAGGTATTGGTGGCTGAATGACAATGTCTAAATTATTTGTGTTTATTTCCAGTTTTTGTGTTTTTTCGTCATTTCGTTTTTGAGTTTCAGCTCAGTTTTGCTACATTTAGTATTGTTGTTTATTTTGTGTTAAAAATAAGGTATAGGTTAGGTATATGTTATGTTTATTATATTAGGTTAGGAATTAGTTTAAACGCTTAGATTAGGAACATTGTTATAGAATTTTTTTAGTATAAAATTTATTAGAATTAAGTTTAAACATATTTGGTGTAGGATCAAAGTTCACTGTTGTGTTAAGATTATAAATGATTTCAGGATAGTGTTGGTTGGTTTTTTCTCTTTTTTCCAATTGAATGAAACAATATGTAATAAGCTTCAATGATTTGAATTTGCTACAGTTTTTTTTAAATGTGATTAATGATAACGTATAAATTTAGAGAGCCATTTGGGCCATTAAGTTTTTTATTGTCATTGTTTGGAATTTGCTTTATATTCTTTTAAAATTTATAACGATTAGTATTAAATAAAGCACTTTTGACTTTGACTTTGAAGAAGTATGTTTTAGTCAAAAGGCTTTTGTACTCAACATATGATGTCCTTACAATTAATGCATCTCAATATTATATCCGGGATACCCTCTGCTCGCGCTGAGCCACCCTACATATAAAAACTAACCATGAAGGGAGAAAGACGGGAAAGAGGAGGTCATATTGAGAAATGAAAAATAAATTTTTTGCAAACCATGGCCGTTATATTTTATCAAAAAGTAATTTCCACAGCAAGTTCGTGAATTTGAGATACCAATCAAAAAAACAGACCCCTTAATAATTTTTTCGCAAATAAATCAAATAAGATTTTAATCAAAAAAGCAAATTACAATAAACGGGAATGGTATGCAACGGATAAAAGGATGTCACAAAAATAAGGAAAAATTATTAATTGTTTACTTACTCTTTCCTTTTCTGTGGATCTTCGAGCGCTTGGCAAAGGCCACCAAAGAAACAAGTTGGGTAGACAGACCTACGCTCATGTCAGAAGGGTTGCGTTAACTTCTCAGAAACACAGTCACCAGCAACGAATAAAGTCAAGAAATATGTCAAAAAGATGTGCACGTTTATAAGAAAATCCATTGTTTTTCTATTTTCAACGGTCGCCATTTTGCTGCAAAATTCCCAAAAATACTAATATTATTGACCTTATTTGAAAATCGACCGATTCGATGGAAAGTCCATCAAAGCCCAAAATCATGTGTTATTGTCGTTGTAATTGGAGAAATTTCAAATGGCTATAACTACCACGTATATCATTCAATTTTCATCAAACATACATAGTTTAAGGATCTTTTGTAGGGCTACTATCGTTTTATCGTTCATTTTAAAGGTACCTATACGAATTTATTGGGGAAAATGTGAAGTTCGAAGATCATACTATTATTAACAAACTTGTGTGAATTTTGACTTATAAGGTATTTGTTATTGTTGTGCTCATAAACACCTACTCCCATTATTTTTTTCAGATGTTTTGCATCTCAGGTGACCAATCGCGAAGGGGACCCACATTTTTCGTGTATTTCCCCTCCCTGTGCACCCCTCGAAGCAAAAAGTGTCAAATTAAGACCTTTTTTGAAAAGTTCTCATTAACACCTTTCATTTGATATCCATATTGGCTACCTTTGGTGAAATTTTTTTACACCCGCACACAAAATTCGATGTTTCTAGCTTAATTAGTTTGCGAGAATAAGTGCTGTGACACACGGACGGACGGACAGAGGGACAGACAAGATGCGATTTTTATAGGGTTTTGTGAAATTATTTTACAAAACCCTAAAAAAGAGGTGGGGTTACTGAAAATTTAATTCATATTAAGTTCAAATTCCTTGCTTATAGATAAAGGGCCACTTCATCCTAATATTTAATCCGCCCGTGTGTTTACATTAATTTCAGCATTGGTTTATTTAGATAATTTCACCTATTATTTCTGCCGCATAAGTTATCCAATGATTCAGTTTGTTGGTAAATTTAAACCCACTAAGCAATTCTAGCTGACACTTGAATTTAAGGAACAAATTCGGAGGTAACGGAACCCACTCTTCTGTCGTAAGAAAATGGCTTATCACATCACTTTTTGCAAGAAAAAACCCTTTCTTTATGCAAACTTTTGATTCCCACATAAAAGTTCACAAGTCCTCTCTTCACTGTATGATCAAAAGGCGATCAACTCAATCGCTTTGGGTAATTCACACGATTTAATTGTAATTTTTGTTTTTTTTCCGCTTCTCGTACACACACATTATTTTTTCCCTCCATACAACAAACACTAGGACAAAACCGTTCTGCTACAGAAGGATTTTACTCACTGCTTTCTTAGTTTTGACCAGTCCAACAAATTTTTTAACTCTCCTTCCTTTTCCAAGTCATCTCCTATCCAACTCAACTGTTTTGCCACTGTTCAAATTTAACTTTAGTTTCATTTATTTAATTAATTCCCTAAACGTACAAATTCGACATCCAAACAACTTTTATTCCCCGAATTTCACACCAAAAACTTTCACTGAAACCGCAAAAGAATTCCACTCTCTCTGCCAACCAACCACTGAATCCCTTCAAATCCAAAAACCCAATCCTGCAATCGTTTCACTCCCAATTACCGCTGCCGCATCCGAGTAACATAATCGAAGTTCAATTCACTTCGATCCCGTACCCACACGATTTTCCATATCGACTAACGCAACAACGCAACAAGCCATGATAACGTTTGATTATATGCAAATCGTCACATAAGAGTATACGGAAGTAGCTAAAGGGAGGCAAGTTCAAATTTCAAAACTGTTGGATATTAAAGAAAAACATTTTTAAAAATAGAATAATGCAATTATGTTTTGGAGTTAATGATATCAAGTAATATGAACATTTTTACATATATTACTAAAGTTTTTAAGATGTACAAATAAGTTTCAGAATTATTACGATTTTTTTAAGTTTGGATCTGCCTCCGTTTTGCACCAAAGTTCAAGAAAAATACTACCCTATATTGGCACTATGGATAATAAAACACATAAGTTTAAGTATTCCTTTAATTCAAGAACTATTACTCAGCTCGTGAACGATAAAAGAATTTAACGAATAACAAAAAAGTGCTTAACAAAAATTATGAATTTGTAAGTCAAGTTCTGCTTGGTCGTCATCGTCTTCGCTAGAAATGTCATAATTCGGGCCAACAGCATCACTTTCACGGGCGTTGTAGAAATATAGCTCATTTGGTGGAACATAACATAGTTCTTTACCAGTTGCATAATATCCTTGTGCTTGGCCGTACGGCCAAGCACAAGGTGTTAAATCAAAAGATCTATTCAAAATAACACCTCTTATTGGAAAACCCTATATATATTTAAAATTGACTTAGGCACTTTTATTTTCTTTCAATTTTCATGAAAATTTAAGGAATAGTGTTTAACTTGAACATGTTCAATCGGCCGAGCATTCAGAAAAATCATTTAAGCTACATTAAAATGGCGGCTGCACTGTGCTTATGAAAGAAACTGTGCATCTTTTGTATAAATTTGAACGATTTCATATTTAAGTATTGGATGAATAATTCAAGTTATCGATTCACGCCATTAGAAAACTTGTTTCTAACCCTAGGATGTTTACAAAGACCTTCTGGTAGGAGCACTCTCCTGCTTACTCAACTTGTTTAAAATTACTTTCAAAATGTTTACTTAAGTTGAGAATCATGTTTTGACCCGCATTCACAACTTTAAAATTTTTAGATACTTTCTAAATTCAATCGGAATATTCAGAAGTTGTAAAATGTAGTCTTTCTTTCTATTGAACTTCTCTATTACTCCAAAGCACCGATCATATGGCAGAAAGCTCAGGAAATCGATGAACAATCTTCTCAATAGATGAAAACCTCATAAGAGTATATAGATACTGACCTGATGTCGAGTTCTTATTTTGTGCTGCTGCATTATCGGAGAATTAATACATTATTTTAACTGTGCTCGGTGAAATGTTATCTACGAGTATGTTGTGATTTATGAAAGATACGAATTCGTTTGGTGATTTTCGAGCTATGGTTTCATCGTATAAATAAAAGTGAGCGATCCCTGTTTTTACTGAGTGAATACAAAAATCAAATTTGACGTTTGTAAAATACTTCACCTGCTCAAATTTTAGGTAATTGCATGTTCTGCTGATAGTCGAATGTTAACACCTCACACTCGTCATTAGAAATAGCAAGTTGACTCTTCTCATTTAAATCAGCAAAAAAATTTCGGCTTTAGCTTGGTGGAGACTCTTTTCTATATATATTTGCCGAATTTCATCACTATCTGATGTCATCCTTTAATTTGTTATTCAACATGTCGCACTTCTTGTATGTTTCTGAACGTGGTGATCCAATGCTGTATTTAAAATTTTGTATAAAGTATCTATAGTAAAAATCAAATGACACTATTGGCATAGCAGATGCTTCAAGACTAGGCCCATTCTATTTCAAATATAAATCGTACATCCTCTTAACATTTAACTCAGGTGATAGATAATATCGAGAGCTTTTATTTCTGCTGTAGTGAGACTCTCATCATGGGAAACTTTTAATATGAGGGCCAAGTTTGGAAATCCAATCACTTGAAAAATAATTTGGTCAATTTTAATGTTTTTCACGCTTAGATTTAGCTGGTATGATTACAGTATGGTCAAATATTGTCTACTCACTTTTTAGAGATTCCGTGGATAGATGCAAATGTTTCTATTTCCAAATGCAATAAAATACTTATGTGAACAACTCCGTTTCTTCCTCGTACCAATTTTTGGTCATTCCGTTTCAACATTTCCAGTTTTAATAGAACCTCCTATATATACATTTTGCTCGTAAGTTTCTCCTAATTTATTAAAATTTTTCAATAATATTTTTCGCATTTCTTCATTAATTTGAACAAGACATACTTTATGCAACAACAAACCGGTCCTGTTTTTCTTTCCCCCTTTCGCGGCCTTTATAGTTTAAATAGCTTTTTCCAGTAGCAATAGCCTTCTTTATAACATTGCGTTTCCATTGTGAAGTATTTGCAGCTTTTCTTTTTTTTAAGATTACACCACTCATTGATGGGCATGGATGATCCACATCAGATTCGTCTGAAATATTCATCCCATCGTTGTCTGTACTAGTATGGTTTTGAAATTTTGACAAATCACGATCACTTCCATCAACACTTGCTCATGAGTCGTATTAAGGAGGCTGGTAAATATCAGATGATCCACTACTAAACGGTTCGGACTTACACATTTTATGTACACTTGACACATTCAAAGTATATATTAAATACAAAACAAAACTAACATCCGTTTGGGCTGAACTCGAAACGTGCTTTGTATTGTTGCAGATAATGCAATCGAATCGTTCGTTGCAAAAAGGAGGCAGGTCCGCATCTGCTGCCTTCTTGCACCAAACGGAATAGGGTGGCCCATCCTAGTTTTGTCACAGCGCGCTTGTTTTTAATCGGATCTGCCCCGTTCATGCATCAAACGATAACGATAATTTTTTTTCAAATTGCAGGCAAAAAACGAGAATCGATTAAAATTTGGATCTTCCCCCATTTTGCTGCAAGGCCCTCAATTGCCTTTGTCAATATGCCAAAAAAGAGTGTTTTCGGGAGAACTTGAACCCAGGGTGCCAGTGGATCTCCGGTCGAAAATTCACAACGCTACCAACGGAGTTACCTTCTTTTGATCTTCCAGTCATCGAATTAGCAACTTCAACTATGCACCTTTCTTAATGTGCATGGAAATGAAATTTGTTAGTAGGGAAGTGTGGATGAATTTTGTTAGTATAACAAATAAAATTTTGCAAGTGGGACCTAATGAATAAAATTAGTTAGTATGAAGGAAGGAATTAGGTTTTGTTAGAGAAAAGGTATCGAATGATATTTTGTTAATGGGAAGTAATGAATGGAGTGTTGTTAGTGGGAAAATTAAGATTATTTTTATGTTAAATAATATTTTTTTTGTCATTAAAAATAGGGTAAGAGGGTAGGATTGAGATGATGCGGAAATAAAAATTATAGGGAAGTTGAGAAAATGTTAATAAAAATAAATAAATGCACAAAAGAAAAGGTTCAAGTGACCAAAGGAAGGTGGAGATGTTACTGAGGCAATTTTAAGTTGCGAATGGGTGAATGCCGGTTCACCAGAATTCGCAACAGTATTTATGCTATTCCTCTTACCTGAAAATTTTGAGGAGATCTGATAAGAACTGCAGTATCTGATTCGATCAACATCCATGTACAGTAGAGAAAAAATATGTACTGTAATTGTAAACAGAAAAATTCAAATGGCTATGTGTTCCATACATATGGCCAGGCTCCTCGTACTGCTCTAATATTGGTATGTATGCCATCATTCCTCGCCGGAACAGTTATTGCGACAATTATTAAAGCTAACGCTTTTATAGTTGCAGGTTTCGACTTAGAATCCGGTTATCAATTTCATTAGGATGAAAATTGTATCATTCGCTAATATTTTGATGACAAATCATAAAAAAATTTTCAAGATTCTGTTTTTTTTTTTTTGTGGTTGGGAGATGAATTTCATTTATACATAGACTGTGGAACCCCCACACTCGCAAGAAGTTGACAGAGCTACCAACTACACACCTCCCCTGTCAACCCGAGAATCCAGCCTGAAACCATTTGACACAATATTTTGGGCCTGGTCTCGTTTTGATACGCCATGAGGCGCCTCAAGCTGGGGAACTCCTCTTCTAGTGGGAGGAGAGAATGGAAGAGGAAGTGCCAGACTTCCAGCCCCAACACCCCCAGCTGCAGTGAGTCCCTTTTATCTTTCAGGACTGCCCAAGCATAATGTGTCAAGTGATTCCATTTGTCAATCGGTTCGAGCATCACTGCAACTATATTATCCAAGGTGAGCTCTCCCGTCTCCCTGTAGAGGTCCCTTCTTAGCCTGTCCCATTTTGTGCACGCCAAAAATGTGTGGCAGGCATTGTCCTCCTTTCCTGGGCAAACCGACCATCGGAGGACCATAACATACCAATCTTGTGCAGGTATAACTAAAAATACCCATGCCCGCTCAAAAGCTGAGTCAGATAGAAGTCAGTTTTACCATGTCTACCATATAGCCACGGACTTCTGTCTGGGATGAGGCGCACAGCACACCCTCTGTGTAATTCACCCAAGACTGCTGCCAGTCATTGAGTGAGCGTCTCTTCTCAAAGACAACCATTCATCTTGCGTCCTCGTTTTGACGCAGGTAAATAGCGTGGCGCTGCCATGCAAGGAGAGCAATAGGTATCACACCTTCAATAACTCTCACCGCTGAGTTAGAGACTGTCGGATACGAAGATGCAATCCTCAGTGCTCCTCTTCTCTGTACCTACTCGTATGCCAAGCGTTTTTGGAACATCTCCTTACTGAGAGCATCGCACCATATTTCTGCTCCATACAGTAGCACCGATCCTTCAACACTCATCAAGAGGCGTCTTCTTGATGGCTTGGGTCCCCCTACGTTGGCCATAAGTCGACTCAGAGCCACTTGTTGCACTGATTTGCTCAGAGCAACTCATCTTTGAGTCGACCAGTAGCCCCAGGGATCCTCTTTTTCGTCAAGATGACCACTTGGGTTTTTTCCAATGATAAACTGAACTCACGATCAGTCATCCAGTCTCTCGCTCGGTGCATTAGCATTCTTAGCCTAAGTTGCGATTGCTCAATGGTGCATCCAGTGACTAGAACCGCAGCATCATCCCCATAGCCGATCAAGCGTAACTCATCTGGCATCTCCAGTGTCTGTAGCCCGTCGTAAGATATGTTCCATAGGTCTGGAGCAAGGATAAATCCCTGGGTAGCAACTTATGTAGCTTCCATCCTTCGTTGGCCCTGTGTTGTGTCGTAAAGCAGGCTTCAGTCCTTCAGGTAGTCCCTCACAAGCCGCATTAGATATTCTGAAACATGAACAGGGTTTTCCAACGTATCCAGAATATCAACCCATCTAGCGGAGTTGAAGGCGTTCCTAACGTCAAATGTCACCAACAGGACCTTCCGTCACTTGAATCGGCTATATGCCTCTGCCTTTTGGATTGCACTCACTACCTCTGCAATTGCATCAATGGTTGAACGTCCTGTTCTAAAGCCATGCTGTCAAGGAGGCAGGTCCCCAGCAGTATAAATCGCCTCATTGAGTCTTCCCTTGATCAGTTTCTTACGTACTTTCCCAGCTGTGTCTAGCATGCATAACGGGTGGTATGCAGACGGCAATCCGGGATTTCTCCCCCCCCCCCCTCGCTGATCAGCACGAGTTTCTACCTTCCATCGTACCGGGAAAACCCCGTTCCGTAGGCAAGCGTTGAATATGCTAAGCAACAAGTCAAGACAATGGTGATAGACAAGTTGCAACACCTCAGGCGGAACACCATCAGGAACTGGAGCCTTCGTCGCTTTCAATGAAAGGACTGCCTCCTCCAGTTCGGGCTGTGTAAAGAGTGGACACTTGACTGCTGTTTCATCATGGATAGCGTCAAAATGGTAGGATGGGCGAGTTAGAGTGCCCGTACTATCACGCCCATTTTTTTTCACATGCAAGGTTTCCGTATGGCACCAAACTTCTGTGTCTGTATTGAAAATCTCAACGGGCTGCCAGCGGTTTTTGATGCCGTTTGATTAAACTTGGCATAAGGCTTCGAGTTCGTCTTAGTTGTTTCAAGAAAAGGTCCTTAGCTTTCAGAACGATAAAAAATAAAGTTCAGCCTTTTCCAAATATAAATTTGGTTCATTGATTTTGAATTTCTTAAAAAAGTCATAGCATTCAACAAATTTTATTAATGAGTATTATATACAACAACTTATTTGCACAATAACTGATTACACTGTTGAAAATGTTAGCTGTATTCGTAGAATTACTTCATATGTTGTATGTTGTATGTTTTTTCTCTTTTTTCAATCGACTTTAAGGCTAGCGATCTATTTCAGTCATTATTTCAATGGTGCCTAACACAGTATACAATATAAAACGTTTCAAATGACTATACCTGATATGTTGTATACACTAAAGTGTGAAAAATGGTCCTGCGCATATGGCTTTGGAACACAATGAAACAGAAGTAAAATGCTCACTCTTTACGCCCTGACTACGAAGGTAAGGTAGCCTACAGGACCAGAGGTCTTCCCAGCTGAGGTGTTGTAGCTGACATACCACATTTTTCCTGACTGGCTGCTTATACATTCAATGCTTACCTTCATGACATGGTCTTACTGAATCGCTAGAAGGTAGTTAGTGTTGTACTTTATGCTAGATACGGCTGAGAATGTGTTCGAGAATTTGATTAAGGGAAGGCTCACTGACATAGTCGATGCTGCTGGGTAGTATATGGAGGCGTTAAGCATACATACTTTTAAAAATCCAGAATACCTGGTAGGAACTCTCAAAGACTATATGAAGGACCCATGCTCTTTGATGCCAAGAAAATTCATCAAGTGAGGCCTAAACATGTGGCACATCTTATACGATGGAGTCCTGATACAAGTTTCATCGGCACTAGTCCCAAGATATACTGTTTAATAAGCCAGTATAAGGCTAGGTATACTAATGCATGAAGTGAGGGACATGTTCCCTGCCGGCAGGTTTGACCCAACACTGGAGAAAATTGAAGTGGACATCTTGACAAAGAAATGAGCGCCCAGAGACAAGACAATTGTATAGGAAAAAAATCCCCGTTGGCAGCACCAGCCAGAAAGGTAAATTTCTCGTATGTAGCGTCAAATTTCGAAAAAGAAGTTGGCTTGCCTTCTACTAGACTTCTTATTGCAATTTTCATAGTACCGCATGGGTATTTATTGACATAAAATGAATCTGCCGACGTTCGTATTTAGAGACCCTTCATAGAGGCGCAAATATTTGGCTAATTCAATTGAGTTGCACACTTATGGATCATATATTGAAAATCGGCAGATAATAAATTGTTATAGATGTATAAATACAGGTGTCCTCTTTCTCACATTTGCTGTTTACACATTTTACAGTGCTTACCACACAAAGCTCAAATAGCTCAAATAGTTAATTAAATAGCTCAAATAGTTAATTAAATAGCTCAAATAGTTAATTTCAAAAGGTTTCCATAAAAGTTTAATCAGCACTTGCGTTGCCATTAATACATACATTTTCAATTCTTTTCTGAACTTGCAGGGGTCACCATTTTGAATTTTTATTTAAAACGGCTGCTTAACAATATTAAGCTGTAAATTTTCAACATTTTCATTTGTCATCCGATTGCATAATTTTTTGCAGATTAAATTAACTTGCCTTAATAGCTTAATAGCGTAGTCCACATGGCTAAGTGGTTAGAGCACTAAGCCCGTAAGCCGAAGGCCTCTGGTTCAAGTCTCGTTGGCGTCAACGGGATTTAGTTCCAGTGGTTCTTCGGACGGACTATAAGCCTGTTCAGTTATAATATGAGCTGGTTTAAAATCAGAACGTAGCGCAGCTGGGTGGACGGACACACGGCCAAAGCGTGATAATGATCATATCACCTTGTAGAGTGCCGATACATTCGATCATGACAATGAGATACTCTAACTATTTCTTAGCGAAGGCCCGAAAGGGGCTGTAGGGCTAGAAAGAAAGAAATAGCTTATGATTTCAAGTTTCATCGGAATCTGTTGAAAAACTTACCTGCTAGAGGGCTATAGCAATAAAAAATGTTCAGTCAACCCACCCCCCCAATGGGGATACTTCCCTTAAATACCTTAAAACATTTCCTTACACTGCAAATTTAAAGAGGCACCACTTTTGACCTACGTAGAAAATGTCCTCATTCTAGCCCATGTGGTTTGCGAGAAACCTTGTTGTGACCCACGAATAATGGATGGACAGACAGCCAAGTCACTATTTCATAATTTTTTAAGGTATTGTTAAAAATATTCAACAATATCCTAAGCAATTTTCTGCTTTATAAATACTTCCAAGTTAAGTGATTTAAAACGTTTCCATGTAAAATATTCATTATTTCAGTTGCTACTAAAATAGCGTATTGCGCTTACCTTCTGACCTTTTGGGGCCTCCATTTTGAATGCATGCATTTGATTCTGAATTATTTTAAATCGTTGTGTACTAGGACCTCATCAATCAATGTGCCAAATCTCGTTCTAATCGGAGTTTCACTCTAGACACAGCAAAAGTATTCAATTTTTAGTAAAAATACCAGCTACGAGTAAGATTTTTGGTACATTTTGCCTTCCCCT
Source organism: Odontomyia ornata (assembly GCA_963969285.1). NCBI lineage: Eukaryota > Metazoa > Arthropoda > Insecta > Diptera > Stratiomyidae > Odontomyia > Odontomyia ornata. The sequence continues at coordinate 190,952,621 of OZ017739.1, forward strand.
GGACCCTCTAATTCACAAAATGATGTTTTTATTTCAGATCCTAAAAGTTCTAATTAAGACCTTTCATTTGATACCCCACTCGACTACCTTTGATTAGAAAAAATTGTTAAGGGCTAATTCGTTATTAGGGTGACCCCCCCTTAAACATTTTTTAAATTTTTGGTAAGGCCTTTACTTTTGAGAAACCATCATTTCTGACCTTTTCACAAAGTTTGAGCATTGTAGCTTCTATAGTTTCTGATAAAACTAGCTTTGACGCACAGACAGAGGGACAGATGGACAGACAGGTCGTGAAACTAGTAGGTCTTTGTAAAAAAAATTTTTTACAAAGACCTAAAAATGCAACCTAACATAATAGAGAAGATGTCCGAGCAATTTCTAAGTAAAAACAAGATGAAAATATGTTGAGTGATCCGCACGATGCACTGTAGAGCAATTCCTATTTGCTGGTACGGGAGTCTCGATTATTATAATACACCGGTTTGTAAATGGTCTGAAGTAGGATACAAAAGAACAAATTGCACGGAGGAGGTACATTGCATTTTTTCCAAAAACTCATATCCCAGGCCACATAATGTATGCAATCGAAACAATAAAAAACTTTTAGAACAAAATAAAACCGACTTCAAAATGCACTAAAAAGGATGAAATAAATTTTATGGAAACGGTGTCATATCAGATTTTCCCTCGTTTCTTTTGTGATGGTCCACATGTTGGAAGTTTTTATATTGAAATGGGGAAATTGATTTGGCACCGCTTCCATAAAATTTATTTCATCCTTTTTAGGGCATTTCAAAGTCGGTTTTCTTTTTTTTCTAAAAGTTTTTTATTTGACCGTTTTTATTGGCAAATTTTTTGATTTCAAATTTATTCAAACTCAGTTTCTTATAAACGTTATGCCATGTACGAGTATATTAAAATATCGTTTTTTGACTATAATGCAAAAATCACTACTGCTAAAATCTGCAGCGTTTATAGGAATCAAATTTAGTTTTGATAAATTGTAGTGCAAGATCTCTTCAACGTCTACCTCGGTTTCAGGTTTCATAAAAATCCAATATAAGTTGTAGCCTTAAGAAATTTTCAAATTTTAAACTTTGCTAAGCCACCATTTTGATATTTTGACCTGACCCTGAAGTGTTAATTTTAATGGTTCCACTTTTTTCGATTTTTAAGTGGCCGCTAATTTCTTTCAGATAGTTCGACTTTGGATTTTTTTATTGTGAGCTTTATCACACCCATTCACATGCAGGTACAAATCAGAACAATACTTTAGTTAGAACAGAAATCACGAGCTTTCATCCAAAACCAATTCGAATAATTAACACAACTAGTCGAAGTATTTAATTTATGAAAATTTGCCAAAAATCAAAGCAAAATTGCGAGCTCGAGGCACGAATTTCGTTTTATTATATGTATATGTATATATATATATATATATATATATATATATATATATATATATATATATATATATATATATATATATATATATATATATATATATATATATATATATATATATATATATATATATATATATATATATATATATATATATATATGTCTAAAGAGTATTGAGCCTTTTCGTCACTAGATGGTGTTCATTGTCATAAATCGGGCAATACTAATCAGATTGAGGCAAACTGCCATGCGTTTGAAAGGTGATATTCCAGTCTTCAACTTTTCCATGGACTGTTTTGTAATTCGTCATTCGTGTCAAAAGTTGTATTCACTTAAAAATGAGAGAAAATTTCTGAAAAAATTCATTATATTTTACAATATCACTACGATCAAGGTAAGAATGCATCGCAGGCTCGTGAAAAAATTTGTGGTGTCTAGACACTTTATCAAAAACCACAGCCAAGAGTTGGTTCGCTCACTGTCGTTCTGGAAATTAGGATGTCAAAGATGCGCCTCGCTCAGGTCGACCAATCACTGAAAAAGTTGATGAAATCTTACAAAAAATTAAGAAAGACTGACCCATAAGCAGCCATGACATTGCTAAGGAACTGCATATCCATCAACAAACAGTTTTGAACCATTTGCGTATGGCTGGATACACAAAAAGCTTGACCTTTGGGGCCCGCATGAACAAACACAAAAAAATTTGACCGACCGAATTTCCATTTGCGAAATGCCAATAAAACACCACGAAATGTAGCCATTTTTGAAGCAAATCATTACGGACGATGAAAACTGGGTAGGATACAAAATGTCGTTCGAAAAAATCATGGTCAAAAAAAGGCGAATCATCAGAAACGACTTCAAAGCCAGGATTGATACCAAATAAGGTTATGCTGTGTGTATGGTGGGATTGGAAGGGAATTGTTTATCATGAAGCACTAGAACCTGGCCAAACACTCAATTCGGCTCTGTACTGTCCGCAATCAACCAGATTGCAACAAAAAATTGAAAAAACCGGCCAGAATTGATCAATAGAAAGGGCGTTGTCTTCTATCATGACAATATCAGACCACACACATCTGACCCGGCAAAAATTGACAGAGCTTGGCTAGGAAGTTTTGATATATCCACCGTATAATCCAGACCTTGCACCATCAGACTACTATTTGTTTCGGTCCCTGCAAAATTTCCTTAATGAAAAGAAATTCGCTTCAAAAAGAGACTGTGAAAATCACTTGACCAAGTTTTTCACCGATAAACAACAGAAGTTCTAAACAGATGGAATAACGGCTCTACCCAAAAATTGGGAACAGGTCATTACATAATAATAGACAATATGTACTTAAATAAAATCCATTTTAAATCGAAGAAATATCCAATCGAAAAATGACAAAAAAGCTCAATACTTACAATGTATACATTATCTATATATATATATATATATATATATATATATATATATATATATATATATATATATATATATACAATATATATATATATATATATATATATATATATATATATATATATATATATATATATATGTACAATGTACAAATATATATATATATGTACAATGTATACATTATCTATATATATATATATATATATATATATATATATATATATATATATATATATATATATATATATTGTTACATGTACAAATAATTACATGTACAAATAATTCTGCGAGCTACTGTCGCAATTGTTTTCATCATCATTAAGAACGTTAACGAATGAACTTACTCGAACCCACGAGAACCCAACAAGCATGATCAACATCTGCAAGTGACGTCACTCCATTCATGAATTTGCTCGAACCTACCAGGTACCTCTCGGTAGAACATTCGCCAATGTACGAGAAATGGGTGAATAGGTAGAGACCCTATATAAAGGCGAGCTGAATGAATGGGGAGAATGATTTTCATTCGACCGCGTTAAGAACTTCGATTGTGTGTGGGACGCGATATTATTCGAATAGTAGAAAAGTGTGTTTCGTAATAGTGAAGTAATTTAGAAGACAATTGCGATAGTTAATTTATGGACAAGTGTTAGATTTTTTTTTTTTAATAGTGACAATTAAATTAGTGAAAGTGTTAACTGATTATTCTGCATTTTATTTAATTAAATAAACTCTTTTAACTTAAATTAAAAGACATTGCGTTTTCACTTTCCCGGAACGTTAAAATTATTGGCCGCGAAACAATAACACGCGACAATGGTGTCAAGAAGTGCGAAAGAAAAATTTTGAAAGTGAAAATTTGAACATTTTTATAGTGCACAATAGTAAAATTTAAAGAAACATTAAAAATGCCACGAAGCTTAAACTTAAAAATTAATGAATTGACCATGTCGGAGCTCAAGGAAGAGTTAGAACAGCGAAACCTGGCTACGCAAGGTACAAAGGCCACACTAATTGCACGCTTGCGTGACGCGATCGAGTCGGAAGGCGTGAATCTGGATTCGGGTGAGCTCTCAGATGCGGAAAAAGGCGCAGAAGGTGGAGAAGTTGACACACCAAAATCAAAGGAGCCAGAAAATGCGCTGATGCAAATGTTGATGCTAATGTCATCCAGTCTGACTGCGAAGCTAGATGAACAGTCATCCAGTTTAACTGCGAAGCTAAGTGAACAGTCATCCAATTTAACTACGAAGCTTGATGAACAATCAGCGAAGTTAAATGAACAATCATCGAAGTTAAATGAACAATCAGCGAAGTTAAATGAACAATCAGTGAAGCTAGACCAACAAGCGATCGAAATCAAGGCAGACATCACACAGAAGCTGGAGAAACAGTCAACCGAAATAAAAGCGGAGCTCGGTCATCTGAACAAACAAATTAAAGGCGTCGACGAAAAGGTTGACCAGGTCGAGGAAAAGGTTTACCAGGTCGAGGAAAAGGTCAGCCAGGTCGAGAGAAAGGTCAGCCAGGTCGAAGAGAGGATAAACCATGAGATGGAAAAAGTGAAAAAAGAATTAGAAGCAACGAAGGCAGTAGTAACCGCCTCACCAGCCCCAATTATAACCGCAGCGCAAAGCTCATCTAGAAATGTGCAAGCACCAATATTCGATGGGCAAACGGTCTGGACTATTTACAAAACCCAGTTCGAAGCAGCCGCTTGCATAAATCACTGGAATGAGCAGGAACGAGCAACTGCATTGATTCTTGCTCTAAGAGGCCCAGCTGCCGAGCTGTTGCAGACGATCCCCGTTGAATTGCACTCAAACCCGAATGCTATAATGAATGCGCTCGACATGCGTTATGGAGACGATCATCTAAAGCAGATTTATCGGTCACAGCTAAGGCATCGAATGCAGAAGTCTGGTGAAACCCTACAGCAGCTAGCCCAAGACATTGAGCGACTGGCACTTTTGGCTTATCCAGCCTACGACCCAGAACATCGAGATGATGCAGCGACAGAAGCATTCATCAGCGCACTAAAGGACACGGAATTGCAACAAGCTGTGCGGTTAAGGACGCATTGGCTTATAGTCTGAACTTTGAGGCAGCGAAAAATGTGACTCGTACCACTGCCCGGGTGCGTGAGGTAGTGACAGACGAGTGCAGGTGTGAGCGCGTGGAAATTGAGCGAGATCCGCATGTAAATGGTGCGCCTAGATGCTGGAATTGCGGAGAGAAGGGGCACCTGCAAAGAGACTGCAAGAAGCGAAGAAAACCGAGCTATTGTCCAGGGTGTGCAGCTAGGAGGAGATCCAGACCGAGTCAGGAGCCCAGAATGGAAGCCCTTCAAACGGAGGGGTCGGGAAACATGTAAGAGCCAACTTCGTGGGGCAGAGGTTGGCTAGGAGGATCGACGTCCCCAGCACCACCATCACCGTGTCAAGACTACATCGTGGAGAAGCGGACTTATGCCTTCCGGGTCAAGTTAACGGAGAAAACTGCACCATAACAATCGACACTGGTGCAACCCGATCGATTATCCGACAAGACCTAGTTAGACAGCAACAACTTCACAAGGGCAGAATTTTCTCACTACGGACAGCTACGGGAGAAACTGCACCTGTTCATGGAGAGGTCAACCTCCAGATACAGTTGGGAGACCTTGTGTTCCGACACAATTTTCTGGTTGCGAATATTATGGATGACTGCATTCTCGGAATGGATTTTCTGCGACCACATGGAATCACGTTGGATTTGGGCAAATGTGTATTGAACTGGCAGAATGTCGAAGTACTGATGGAGGATCCCAGCGTCCAAATTCCCAAGATGAATGTAGTGGTATGTACTGACACTGATGTACCGAATTCTTCCGAAAGCATTGTATGGGCCAAGCTTGATGGTGATTCTGGAGACCACCGATCTTATCTGATAGAGCCAACGAAGACGTCCGCATTGCACAGTTTGATTGTAGGACGAAGCCTAGTAACATCTTTAAGGAACGGATATGTGCCAGTTAGAGTCCTTAACACCGCAGATTCAACCACGAGCATCAAAGCGGGAGAAGTCATCGGCAGCTGCCAGCCTGTTTCCACCATCACCTCTTTGGAAGCTACTCACGACCATCATTGCAAAAGGAGGCAAGACACAGACAAAGCCCGTGAATCAACGTCTGCAATATTGAAGCAGGTCAAATTGCCAGTGCAGCTATTCAAACGAGCCTCTGATCTGGTCACCAAGTACAGCGACATCTTCTCAACAAGCCCGGATGACCAAGGCCGAACGAGTCTGGTAACTCACGTCATAGATACACAGGGTGCCAAGCCGATTCGACAAGCACCGAGACGTCTCCCTATAGCCAAACAAGGAGAAGTGAGCGCGCTGATCTCAGACATGGAAAAACAAGGCGTTATTGAACCTTCTGTCAGTCCATGGGCCGCGCCTGTAGTTCTAGTAAAGAAAAAGGATGGTAGCACTCGTTTTTGTGTCGACTATAGGCAGCTTAACGACGTCACTAAGAAAGATAGTTACCCGCTTCCACGCATCGATGACATCATGGACACTTTAGCCGACGCAAAATGGTTTTCTACACTCGATCTCAAGAGTGGCTACTGGCAGGTAGAAATCGACAAGAAGGACCGAGAGAAGACCGCATTTTCAGTTGGGATCGGATTGTGGCAGCTTGTAGTGATGCCATTTGGGCTTTGCAATGCTCCAGCCACTTTCGAACGCTTGATGGAATACGTGCTACGTGGTCTAACCTGGAAAACCTGCTTGGTGTACCTAGATGATATCATTGTCATCGGGATAACGTTCGAAGAGCATGTGCGGAACTTAGAAGAGGTTTTCTCCCGACTGCGACTGGCAAATTTGAAACTTAGTCCCGACAAGTGTACCCTTTTCGCAGCTGAAGTAAAATACCTGGGACATGTCGTATCAGCAGAAGGGGTCAAAACAGACGCTGAGAAAATTGAAGCCGTAAAAAGCTGGCCAACACCAAACAACAAGCACCAACTACGAAATTTCCTGGGCCTGGCAACCTACTATCGAAGATTCGTCAAAGACTTTGCCAAAATAGCTAAGTGTCTTCATCAGCTAACCGAGAAAAATCGTCCGTATGTCTGGAATGAACAATGCCAGACAGCCTTTGAGACCCTGAAGGAAAAGCTATGTGAATCACCCGTGCTGGCGTATCCGAAACCCGGAAAAATATTTGTAGTTGACACTGATGCAAGCAATGGCGGTAATGGAGCTATACTCTCCCAAAAGATCTATGGCGAAGAAAGAGTCCTCTCGTATTGCAGTCGAGTTCTTTCAAAAAGTGAGAGGAACTACTGTGTGACCACGAAGGAGCTATTGGATATAATAGAGGCCACCAAGCAGTTCCACAAATACCTATATGGCCAGAAATTTGTTCTTCGAACGGACCATGCATCGCTGAGATGGCTACTTAACTTCAAAAACCCCGAGGGACAAGTTGCGAGATGGATCGAAAGATTGCAGTCATACGACTACGAAATTGTTCATCGAAAGGGCGGAGTTCATGGAAATGCTGACGCCCTATCTCGTCGCCCATGTCCAGCTAACTGTAAGCATTGCCGACGGATTGAGGAAAAGGAGCCGCCCGTTGATTTGCGACTGATAACGGCTGAATTCGATGAAGGATGGTCATCGGAGGAGATTCGAAATGCCCAGCTAGCCGATGAAGAAATCGGACCATTGCTCATATGGAGGGAGACGACTGGACGACCTGAGTGGAAGGACGTTTCAACGCATGGCGCAACCCTGAAAAGCTATTGGGCACAATGGAACTCCCTTCAGGTCGAGAGTGGTGTACTCAAGCGGAAATGGGAAACGGCGGATGGCAGCTCCTATAGGATGCAAACTATACTACCCAAAAGCCGAATCCACGATGTGGTAAAGGAAATGCACGAAGGATCCTCGGGAGGCCATCTTGGTGTTAACAAAACCTTAGCGAAATTGCGGGAAAGATTCTACTGGCTCCACGCTCGAGAAAACGTAGAGGACTGGTGTCGCAGATGCACAATTTGCGCTTCCGTCAAAGGCCCAAAGCGACGACTGAGAGGACAAATGCAAACCTATAACGTGGGAGTACCGTTTGAAAGGATTGCTGTTGACATCGCAGGACCCTTTCCTGAATCTGAATGGGGAAATCGATACACGCTGGTTGTAGCTGATTATTTCAGCAAGTGGCCCGAGGTCTACCCCATTCCCAACCAGGAAGCAACTACTGTAGCCGAACAGCTAGTGTTAAATTGGGTCAGCAGGTACGGCGTGCCTTGTGAACTAAATTCGGATCAAGGCCGAAACTTTGAGTCACTAGTTTTTAGCGAAATGTGCGAGCAGCTGGGAATACGGAAAACGAGGACAACACCGCTGCATCCCCAATCCGATGGAATGGTCGAACGTTTCAACGGCACGCTCAATAAACACCTTGCCAAAATGGTTGACGAGAACCAAAGGGACTGGGATCGACATATCCCACTATTTTTAATGGCATATAGAGCCGCTGAACATGCGTCGACGGGCCAAGCCCCAGCCAAAGTCATTTTTGGAAAGACTCTTCGTTTGCCAGCCGATATAAAGTTCGGAACACCCCCTGAGAAACACCAAACGGTCTCGGAGTACGCAAGTGATCTAAGACAACGGTTGAATCAGATACATCGGACAGTGCGAAAACACCTCGAATCGGCTACTGACCGCATGAAGACCAGGTATGATCTAAAGGCTAATTCTACTGGATTCCAGCAAGATGACTTGGTGTGGCTTTATAACCCGCAACGGCGAAAGGGTAGGTCTCCAAAGTTGCAACATAATTGGGAGGGACCATGCCGAGTTACAAAGCGAATCAACGACGTCGTATACCGAATACAGGAACATCGTAAGCCGAGAGCTAAAATGAAAATCGTGCATCTAGACCGTCTTGCCCCATATTACACCCAGGGAGAATTGACTACAAATAGCGACACATCTTTTCGGGGCGAAAAGAACTGAGGTGGGGGCAGTGTAACATGTACAAATAATTACATGTACAAATAATTCTGCGAGCTACTGTCGCAATTGTTTTCATCATCATTAAGAACGTTAACGAATGAACTTACTCGAACCCACGAGAACCCAACAAGCATGATCAACATCTGCAAGTGACGTCACTCCATTCATGAATTTGCTCGAACCTACCAGGTACCTCTCGGTAGAACATTCGCCAATGTACGAGAAATGGGTGAATAGGTAGAGACCCTATATAAAGGCGAGCTGAATGAATGGGGAGAATGATTTTCATTCGACCGCGTTAAGAACTTCGATTGTGTGTGGGACGCGATATTATTCGAATAGTAGAAAAGTGTGTTGCGATAGTAAATTTATGGATAAGTGTTAGATTTTTTTTTTTTAATAGTGACAATTAAATTAGTGAAAGTGTTAACTGATTATTGTGCATTTTATTTAATTAAATAAACTCTTTTAACTTAAATTAAAAGACATTGCGTTTTCACTTTCCCGGAACGTTAAAATTATTGGCCGCGAACCAATAACACGCGACAATATATATATATATATATATATATATATATATATATATATATATATATATATATATATATATATATATATATATATATATATATATATATACATATATATATATATATATATATATATATATATATATATATATATATACATATATATATATAATATATGTGTGCGATATATATATATATATATATATATATATATATATATATATATGTGTATATATATATATATATATATATGTATATATATGTATATATATATATATATATATATATATATATATTTGTATACATACAAATGTATTGACTAAAGTGTACCGTTTATACAGAAAATTAAGGATATTGATCACTTTTATCATCCTTCACCAAGGAATCGATATCTCGATAAAATCCTTGAAGACTGCAAAATAATTGGCATTTTTCGTACAATAGATAATTTAAATTCAATTTCTCGACATCAATGTATCATATTGAACTGTTAATATATACAGATTCCTTGAAAGGATTACAGTTCTGTATCGACGCATTTTAGTTTAAAATGGTGTCTCAGTTATGCTGAAAAATCGGGGTGAAAGTCGGAAATTTTTTATTTTTAACGGTAAATGATCTTTACCGTTATTTGACTTTCTTGCCCTTTAGATGGGACCTAATAGGAAAAAAGGCATATCATTTGCCGAAAACAGAAGTCTTCTTCCTATCTCCTTTCAAAAGTTATGCGTGAACATACATAAAAACAAGTTGAAGTAGCAGGAAAGATCCCCTGCCAGAAGGGTTTTATAAAACAATCAGTAAATCAAACAATATATTCTGCATATCCAAACTTAACTAATATACTGTTACATGTACAAATAATTCTGCGAGCTACTGTCGCAATTGTTTTCATCATCATTAAGAACGTCAACGAATGAATTTACTCGAACCCAACAAGCATGATCAACATCTGCAAGTGACGTCACTCCATTCATGAACTTGCTCGAACCTACCAGGTACCTCTCGGTAGAACATTCGCCCATGTACGAGAAATGGGTGAATAGGTAGAGACCCTATATAAAGGCGAGCTGAATGGGCTCTTTCACACGGGAATGGTAAAAACCCATATCCAAACAGGTTTCGCGCTTACGCCCTTACGTTTACACGTTGCATAGTTCAGCCAACCTATTTTTGTATACGATACACGTCTTGCGAGAGTATGTGTTAAAAGGATCATTTGATCGTTAAACGTCGTGCGGATAACATGAAAGCGAAGACAGAGAGATAAGCGATTGAGAATTGATGTTTTAGCCTTGAATTGTGCACGAGGTAACAAAAACTGGAATGAAAAATGTATTTTTTGATTGTTGAAGTTTGTCGATTCAAACTTCTATTGGATTTATTAGAACCTCCGTGTTTTTCCGCTTTCTGAAAAATATATTCCAAAGTTGAATATCCTTTTATGTCGCATATTTTTCTTGTTGTGTTGTCAACTGGCATATTATAATGCGATTCTATAAAGATTATGCGTACTGTTAATTTTCTATGGATTTACAATAGGCAATTAAACTTTATTGAAATCGAGATATTCGTCGTGTTGTTTCCAGAAATTGAACATGGCCTCCGCTTTTATAAATTTATTGAATAACGCGTAGCTTCTCGCGTCCACGCATCCATTTTTGCACGCAAATTAAAGAAAGGCAATCGTTTCATGACGACTACCTTCTTCACCGAATGTTCAATTCGGAATGATTACCGGCGTTTGCATAAATTTCCCCCACCAAATGATCAACAAAATGCGTTTGTGTATGTGCGTTACGCTCGTTCACCCTACAAAATGTTGGCTTGTTTTTACCATCAGGTCCCCTCAACGCCTCTCACTCTTCTTGCCCATATAACCTGTTTAACGCTCACTTTTAACGCTGCGTCTGAAAAAGCCCAATGAATGGGGAGAATCATTCATTCGACCGCGAGAAGAACTGCGATTGTGTGTGGGAAGCGATATTCTTCGAGTAGTAGAAAAGTGTGTTTCGTAATAGTGAAGTAATTTAGAAGACGATTGCGATAATAAATTTATGGACAAGTGACAATTAAATTAGTGAAAGTGTTAACTGATTATTGTGCATTTTATTTAATTGAATAAACTCTTTTAACTTAAATTAAAAGACATTGCGTTTTCACTTTCCCGGAACGTTAAAATTATAGGCCGCGAACCAAGAACACGCGACAATGGTGTCAGAAGTGGGAGAGAAAAATTTTGAAAGTGAAAATTTGAACATTTTTATAATGCACAATAGTAAAATTTAAAGAAACATTAAAAATGCCACGAAGCTTAAACTTAAAAATTAATGAATTGACCATATTGGAGCTCAAGGAGGAGTTGGAACAGCGGAATCTGGCCACACAAGGTACAAAGGCCATACTGATTGCACGCTTGCGTGACGCGATCGAGTCGGAAGGCGTGAATCTGGATGCGGGTGAGCCCTCAGATGCGGAACAAGGTGCAGAAGGTGGAGAAGAAGAAACACCCAAATCAAAGGAGCCAGAAAATGCGATATTGCAAATGTTAATGCTGATGCAGCAAGAGCAGCGACAACAGTCATCTAATTTAACTGTGAAGCTTAATGAACAATTAGCGTAGCTTAATGAACAATCAGTGAAGCTGGATCAACAAGCGATCGAAATCAAGGCAGATTTTCAAAAACAGTCCACCGAAATAAAAGCGGAGCTCAGTAGTCTTAACAAGCAAATTAAAGGCGTCGAGGAAAAGGTTGACCAGGTCGAAGAAAAGGTTTACCGGGTCGAGGAAAAGGTCAGCCAGGTCGAAGAGAGAATAAACCATGAGATGGAAAAAGTGAAAAAGGACTTGAAAGCAGCGAAGGCAGTAATAACCGCCTCACCAGCCCCAATTATAACCGCAGCGCAAAGCTCATCTAGAAATGTGCAAGCACCAATATTCGATGGGCAAACGGTCTGGACTATTTACAAAACCCAGTTCGAAGCAGCCGCTCGCATAAATCACTGGAATGAGCAGGAACGAGCAACTGCGTTAATTCTTGCTCTAAGAGGCCCAGCTGCCGAGCTTTTGCAGACTATCCCCGTTGAGCTGCATTCAAACCCGGTTGCTATAATGAATGCGCTGGACATGCGTTATGGAGACGATCATCTGAAGCAGATTTACCGGGCACAGCTACGGCATCGGATGCAGAAGTCTGGCGAAACCTTGCAGCAGCTAGCACAAGACATTGAGCGACTGGCACTTTTGGCTTACCCAGCGTACGACCCAGAACATCGAGATGACGTAGCAGCAGAAGCATTCATCAGCGCCTTAAAGGACAAGGAATTGCAACAAGCCGTGCGGTTAGCTCAAAAGCAAACAGTCAAGGATGCATTGGCTTATAGTTTGAATTTTGAGGCAGCCAAAAATGTGACCCGTACCACTGCCCGGGTTCGCGGGGTACTGGCAGATAATTGCAGGTGTGAGCGCGTGGGAATTGAGCGAGAGCTGCAGGTGAATGGTGCGCCTAGATGCTGGAATTGCGGGGAAAAAGGGCACCTGCAAAGAGACTGCAAGAAGGGAAGAAGACCGAGCTTTTGTCCAGGGTGGGGGAGAGCCAGACCGAGCCAGGAGCCTAGAATGGAGGCCCATCAAACTGCAAGGGCCAACTTCGTGGGGCGAACGTTGGCTAGGAGTATCGACATCCTCAGCACCGTGCCAAGGCAACATCGTGGAGAAGCAGACAGATGCCTTCCTGGTCAAGTTGGTGAAGAACAATGCACCCTAACAAACGACACTGGTGCAACCCGATCGACGATCCGACCAGACCTAGTGAGGCCCCAACTGCTTCACAAGGGCAGAGTTCATGGAATTGCTGACGCCCTATCTCGTCATCCATGTCCAGCTAACTGCAAGCATTGCCGACGGATTGAGGAAAAGGAACCGCCCGTTGATCTGCGACTGATAACGGCCGAATTCGATGAAGGTTGGTCATCGGAGGAGATTCGAAATGCCCAGCTAGCCGATGAAGACATCGGACCATTGCTCGTATGGAAGGAGACAACTGGGCAACCGGAGTGGAAGGACGTTGCGATGCATGGTGCAACCCTGAAAAGCTATTGGGCACAATGGAACTCCCTACAGGTGGAGGGTGGCGTACTCAAGCGGAAATGGGAAACGGCGGATGGCAGCTCCTATAGGATGCAAACTATACTACCCAAAAGCCGAATCCACGATGTGATTAAGGAAATGCATGAAGGATCCTCGGGAGGCCACCTTGGTGTTAACAAGACCTTAGCGAAATTGCGGGAAAGGTTCTACTGGCTCCACGCTCGAGAAGACGTAGAGGACTGGTGTCGCAGATGCACAATTTGCGCTTCCGTCAAAGGCCCAAAGCGACGACTGAGAGGACAAATGCAAACCTATAACGTAGGCGTGCCATTCGAAAGGATTGCTGTTGACATCGCAGGACCCTTTCCTGAATCTGAATGGGGAAATCGATACACGCTGGTTGTAGCTGATTATTTCAGCAAGTGGCCCGAGGTCTACCCCATTCCCAACCAGGAAGCAACTACTGTAGCCGAACAGCTAGTGTTAAATTGGGTCAGCAGGTACGGCCTGCCTTGTGAACTACATTCGGATCAAGGCCGAAACTTTGAGTCACTAGTTTTTAGCGAAATATGCGAGCAGCTGGGAATACGGAAAACGAGGACAACACCGCTGCATCCCCAATCCGATGGAATGGTCGAACGTTTCAATGGCACGCTCAATAAATACCTGGCCAAAATGGTTGACGAGAACCAAAGGGACTGGGACCGACATATTCCACTATTTTTAATGGCGTATAGAGCCGCTGAACATGCGTCGACGGGCCAAGCCCCAGCCAAAGTCATTTTTGGAAAGACTATTCGTTTGCCAGCCGATATAAAGTTCGGAGCACCCCCTGAGAAACCCCAAACGATCTCGGAGTACGCAAGTGATCTAAGACAACGGTTGAACCAGATACATCGGACAGTGCGAAAACACCTCGAATCGGCTACTGACCGCATGAAGACCAGGTATGATCTTGGTGTGGCTTTATAACCCGCAACGGCGAAAGGGTAGGTCTCCAAAGTTGCAACATAATTGGGAGGGACCATACCGAGTTACAAAGCGAATCAACGACGTCGTATACCGAATACAGGAACATCGTAAGCCGAAAGCTAAAATGAAAATCGTGCATCTGGACCGTCTTGCCCCATATTACACCCAGGGAGAATTGACTACAAATAGCGACACATCTTTTCGGGGCGAAAAGAACTGAGGTGGGGGCAGTGTTACATGTACAAATAATTACATGTACAAATAATTCTGCGAGCTACTGTCGCAATTGTTTTCATCATCATTAAGAACGTCAACGAATGAATTTACTCGAACCCAACAAGCATGATCAACATCTGCAAGTGACGTCACTCCATTCATGAACTTGCTCGAACCTACCAGGTACCTCTCGGTAGAACATTCGCCCATGTACGAGAAATGGGTGAATAGGTAGAGACCCTATATAAAGGCGAGCTGAATGAATGGGGAGAATCATTCATTCGACCGCGAGAAGAACTGCGATTGTGTGTGGGAAGCGATATTCTTCGAGTAGTAGAAAAGTGTGTTTCGTAATAGTGAAGTAATTTAGAAGACAATTGCGATAATAAATTTATGGACAAGTGACAATTAAAATTAGTGAAAGTGTTAACTGATTATTGTGCATTTTATTTAATTGAATAAACTCTTTTAACTTAAATTAAAAGACATTGCGTTTTCACTTTCCCGGAACGTTAAAATTATAGGCCGCGAACCAAGAACACGCGACAATACAAATTCCACAAATAGAGTTCGAAAAATCATTATGGTTGTTACGTTTTTAAATTCGCCGCTGTATTGTTTTGACCCCGTTACTTAATTAATCATGATAATACATCAATAATACAAACCATTTCTCAAATGTTTATCCAAATTCCTACATATTTGTAGTGTCCAGGTCTGTTGCAAGCATGTATCTCCCTAGCATCACGTGTTAATGTTGTTGTAATTGTTAAATATTCAATCAGCTGTAGCTTCGGTTTTTATGGTTCAATTATTGTGAAATTTTCAGAATACATACAATTGCTTTCAGAAAACTTAAATTATAGCTTTTGGGAAATTTAAGGGTCCAATTTCAATTTTAAAGGCAAAAATGTTAAATTCATAAAATGTACTATTATTAACAAATTTGAGCGAATTTCGACTTCTGAGGTATTTGTTGCCCTTGTACTCCGAAAGTCTCTACTCTGTGATTTTTTTTCAGATTTTCTGGTCATTTCTCCTTGCCCTCAAAACCCCTCAAAACAAAACTTATCATTTTAAGACCTGTTTTGAAAAGTTCTCATCAAGACCTTTTATTTGGTATCCATATTGCCTACATGCGATGAATTTTTTTTTTTCAGGGGCTCCCCTTAAACATATTATAAATTTTTTTTTGAGGTGGAACTTTGAAGACGGCATCACTTTGAACCTACCTACAAAATCTTATATTCCTAGCTTATGAAGTTTGCGAGAAAACCCCTCGGACTTACGGACGGCCGGACAGACAGGACGCAATTTTAGTAGGGTTTTGTAAAATGCTTTTACAAAACTCCAAAAAGCAACGAAAAAATGATTAGGTAGTTCGATTTGTAGGGACATAAAAGTTGTCTCGCTACTTCTCAGCGGAAAACACAGTTAAGACTTCGCAAGTATGATACCGATGAGAGTAGTGCTGCCATCCTCTGAGTTTGAAACAGAGCTTATTTCAGAGAGCGGGACTTTGAACAAAGGTATAGCTTTCTATGAGTTTGGTGTCCAGAAATTACTTTCTTTCATATATACCTAGTGCCAAATAAATCATCCTTTGAATCCAAGCTCAATATTCTGGAGGGCATCGTGTTGAACATAGAGGAACAGGCATTCGTTGGAGGGGATTTAAAATTTAAACCTATTTAATGGGACATACATTACTCAAATATGAGGGGAACATGGGTCTGGGAAATGGTAACCAGAATAGGACTCGTCGTGCAGACTACTGAAAATATACTTGTTTTCCGCCATTGGGACTGTGTAGGAACCATTCTAGACGTGAAATTCCTTTTGAAGTCCCTAGTATCTAGGATATATAACTTGAAGGTAAGTAGGTAGAGAATGTACGTTCTAAATTAAACTTTCCATACAAATTGGGATTAATTTTGCACGCCACCTAGTGGCGGAAATTGGAACTAATGGCGCTTGAAGCGATCGTTAATGGAACTAATGGTTTGCGTCTTGGGTATGTGGGTGTGGATGTCATCGATGGTTGTGGCGAGTTAGTGTGTCTAGTGTATGTAGGCGTATGTATCAGATTAGTGTAGGCGTGGGCATTAAGTATGTGGGTATGTGCACCAGATTGGTATAAGTGGGTGCTAGGGATGAGAAGGTATGGGTCATAGGTAAATATACATCTGTGTCCTGGGTTAGTAGGCACGCCGTCCGGGTTTTAGTAGCCTCTAGCGGTTAGTAGAACTAGTCCTGACGGTTGTGTTCTAGAATATACATATGCCATTGTGTTTCTATACATAGTGGTGCCATCGTAGCGAACATTTTAACTCCACATTGGGGGAACCCATGTTTCTGGTGGCGCACCTATCGCTGGTAAATGTCTGAGGTAGAACATCTTCAGTGAAAATCCAATCCAAGTACAGAAATTTTTAAAGCTGCTTTGAAAGTGGTTATGAATTTTGAGATATATGATATACATATATCAACATATTGGCAAATCCAAGCGAATGAGTTGTGTAGGGTGGATGTATGTTAGCTATGTGACGGCATGCCCGCGATACGTTTTGTGTGAAGATTCAACACCGCGATGTACGGCTAAAGCTGGTCGTAAGATTATTTCATTCTTCGCGATTATAGAAGACTGTAAATAAATCTAAATATTTTCGATTTTGCGTGTCCATTCATAAATTTGGGACGTGCTCATTTTATGAATGAAAGTGCACAACTTTTGTTAGAAATAATTTAAGAAATAATACTTTTAATGAATTTAAAAGATTATAAATTCATTATATTCAAATTGATTTTCTTTATCGCTTAGTGTTCTTTCTATGTTTTTGTTTTTTTTTTTTCCTAAACATAATTTATATAAAACTAGATTGTTGAGTGTAATTCTACTTGGAAACGTCGAATATCTAACTAAGCAAGTATACATATTAGGATTAGAAAAAGTGATGTTAATAAAATCACAACCAGTTTATATTCTTGTCGATTTTACAATTATCATTGAATAAATTGCAATGAAAAGACTTTTTGACTCTGACAAACGCTTGGAAATAAAAAAAACGCTCAAGTATGATCAGTGAGAATTTCATTGAAATATTTTTCCTAAATTATTGTTACATCAAAGTATGTCTTTGCTTTATTTTGTACGACAGGGGATATCAGCTGAAGGCTTACTCATAGTTGCAAGGACTGAAATATTTTCAAGCAATAGTAAATATAATTATTTGTCGAAGATAATTATATTTTGCAATGAGTAAATTACAAAAAAATAATGACTCGTTCAAAAGCAATAAGCTAATTAACATTTTAATTAAAAAAAAAAAACTCAGTGGCGTTTCGAGAGGCCTGAGTATATAAAATACTTTGAAGGGCACTATATAAAAAAAGCAATTTTTTTCCCCACCACTAGGATGTAAAGTGCAAAGCGTGTTTTTAATGTGGTATCACCTGTATGCTTTATCCATTTCACACAACATGCGTTTAAAACTTCTGATAATCGTAATCCTCCCGATAGGCTGATCATAATAAGAAGTTTTGGATTTAATGAGGCAAATAACATGATCTTCACGAAGGTGTTGACGAAAGAAAACAGATGCAGACCAAATTACTTTCTAATACAAGCAAAAATTATGAAAGGATTGCTAAGCTGTAGCGGAGTGAGAAAAAAGCAACAGGTATAAGTGTAGTACGTAGCTAATAATTTCTGGAGCTGAAACTCAACTATCACGCGAAGCACACTGGGCACACGGTTGCGTGACAAAAGCCATAAGGATGATGCAAATCAAAAACTTAACCCCATCACAAAGAACCTGCGCTTGATAGATAAAAAATAGTACACATTAGTCGAAAATAGGTGGCAAACTCATCAAATCATAGAAAACAAAGCTTCGGATCTTTGGAATGCTATGGCTTTGAAACATCACCGACTAGTTAACTACCGTTTAAATCTGGATCTGAGGTGGTTATTTGCAGTGCATAAAGAATAGGGGGACAACATGAAAACATAAGTGATGTGGAATATTTAACAGACCTTACTGCTGCAATATGAAAAGAATATTTGGCCGTACTAGTTGCACATCTCTATTAATCGTCATTACGTTTGGAATATCCTGATTCAACAGCGGCTGAAATCGTTGCAGATACGGAATTGCTTAAGGCTTGCCTTTCTAGTTTTACTAACATTTTATCGAAGCTACTTGGGTTTATATGCACGCCCGTGGGTTTATGAATAGTGGTGATAACATTATCATAAAATTCACGCACCTTTCTCCGTGAAAAGATTTTTCTATAGCAACGGATGTTATTTTTCAGATGGATATTCCTCAAATTTTTATGAAGTTGACGCATATCAAAACAGTTGTATATTCGTCTACCTTCCAGTATGGATTTCAGTAGAGAACCTAATTAAGTACAAGCATCGTCAATTTACTGCACTCTAATCACAAACCGTTCCTAACATATCTAAACCAACACTGGAAATCTAATTCATGGTTGTTTTTATAAAAAAACAGTAGATTTTCATTGGGTGAGCCAACGATTTACCCAATTCCTTGGTTCCAAATTAGAGGCAGAGTATTTAATGCTACGTTTTTGAACCGCCCATTGTTTCCAAAATCACAAAAACCATAAATAATGTCTTTTGCGAAATTATACAAGTATTCCAGTTCCGTTCTTACTGATATCTCGTCAGAAAGTAAAACACATCGTCCATCGAAACAT
This sequence comes from Odontomyia ornata, assembly GCA_963969285.1. Lineage (NCBI taxonomy): Eukaryota > Metazoa > Arthropoda > Insecta > Diptera > Stratiomyidae > Odontomyia > Odontomyia ornata. Next base: position 190,971,981 of record OZ017739.1, read on the forward strand.
TTCTTTGATTTTTTTCTTAGGCACGTCTTTTATGGAATCAGCAAAACCAGTTTGGAAGTGGAGATTCAAATAGCAGTGCTGAATAGTCCTTACTGAAGGAACACTGAATCCCATGTTTAGAAATTCCCTATAAAGGGAAGGGGACTTATAGTATATTTCCAAGTTAAAAAATTTGCTCATTTTTCCTTCGGATCTTTTCGCACTTCAAGTGGAGGAAAAACCTGAGATGATAGGTTATTTAAATTTAAATCGGCTAAAATTGGACGGATGGAGTTTTGTTTGGGCTTTTCTCTAGACTGAATGGGATGAGAATTCTCAAAATATTGTTCTTTGCAGTTTCCAACTCAAAACTACACTAAGGATCCATAACATACTCACTACTTGGGCAAACGCTACTAATTACAGGCGTTAGCAATGCATTTTGCTTCAATATCTTTCTATGGCCATATTTTCTAATACAGGAGTTATAAAAATGATCCTCGCCCAGAAATCGGAATTTTTTCCGAAAAGATTGAGTGCGAAATGCTTATATGCTTTAACTAGACATTGATTGTCTAGTCCTGAGGTATTTCAAAATTTTTATACCTATATATGAATTTCTATATAAAAAATCTACATAAAAATTTCAAAATAAAATATAATTAAAATTTTAAAATATTGATACTTAAGCCTTTCCTTAATTGTATTCACAGTGAAACACTTTCTCATCTTCACTTCAAATTTAAAGATCTAATGATCCGTATATTGAATATTGCATTTATTCAAAACTTTCTAACGGTGAAGCCTATGAAACATTAAATCCCATGAATTTTTCCCACGTTTAGACGCTTTTCATTTAGCGATTTCGAAGATTGCAAAAATTGTTTGGGGTGCTTTATTTTTCTAATTATGGGTTGTTAAAAATTTGCCAGAAATAAGTCTATGATAGTGCACGATCGTTTTAATCAGGGGACGTGGGTTCGATACCCGGTCTGTGCACCAAGTTAGTCTTCTTTCTCCCTTTTATTTGTTGATTGTTTACTTATGTAGAATAGATTTTTATGCTTTCGTGTCACAATGGTAGAATTTTTTAAAATGCATCACAGGATGCCATACATTCTTATAACTAGGTTCTCAAAGAGGATTTGATTGTGGACTATATTCCAAAATATTTCGTGAAAATAAGAATAATGGTTATTCGTAGAATTTAGAATAGGATAGCTTTACTCACTTGATAAATATGTTCCCATGATGACTCGGTAATTTTATTGAAAATCGATTATCGGTTATTTTTTAAAAAAAATCTTCGCAGGTCGTCAATGGCGAAAACATATCACACTGTACAAATGTGAAAAGTTTTTAAAATATCAGTGGCTTCACAAAACGCAGTAAAATGTGAAAAAGTTTCCCGGGGTCTCGCCACATCCATTTGCACTTACGATATAAATTCGCAATTCCGACCTTTGTATGGAATAAGTTATACGGAGTACTACTCTCAATTATTATTATTTTTAACCCTTAAGAGTGTTGCAGAGCCAATTTTGAATTTTTCTTAAAGTTTTATTTCACAGACTTTAGCGCTTGTGTTGCTTCGTATTTCATACACACTTATTATGTGCTCTAAAATCTCCTTGTAAAATGATAAGGCATTTTTAACAGCTTCTGAATGAAACCTCTGATTCACATCAAATCCATTTTAAAACAACGCTAATTTCAATCTCGTTATTCTATTTCATTCTTTATTTTAGTGACGTCGTAGTTATTATAAAATATCATTATGACCTTCAACAAAAAAGTTGATATTGTGATTCTTTTCAACTTTGTTATCATTACTCAAAATAAAAAGAAACTGACACAAAGTCAAGTAGACCTATTTTATTAAATGTGTGTTTGCATTATGAAATTAATTTGCAAAAGCTTGATATCCCTTTAAGATATGGAATTCTTCAAATCAAATCATAAGAGGAATTGTTAAGTAATCATAACCTGAAAATCACATAGCTAAATTGAATAACGCTCAATGCAAAATTCATTTACTTGCGTATCGTAAAACTTCTATTAACAGCTTCAAAATTTATATTGCAAGTTATATCATCCCACGAATAGATACAAAATATCTTTAAATTCGCTTTTTACTTACCATGTTGCCTCTAACGATAATAATTTCCACAATTTCTCATAAAGTAATGATAACCAGGCAACTTTGCATCGAAGCTTCCTTCGAGTTCTATCTCGATATTGTGAACTTTTTGCCTTTGAAAGTCACTTGAAAACTTAAAGTAAAAGTTGATCATACCTTTTCCCTAATAACTCAACAAAAGTACAAGTATCGCATATTTCCTAGATGTTTCAAATTAGGAATTGCGACAATGAAACGATACAAAGCAAACTCTTTTCACTAATTGATACGAGAGATTATGGGTCTCCCTCTAAATATTAAAAGATGTGCTTTACTTTACTGGAAAATAACTATAGAATACAATACGAAAAATTGCGCCTGAAAAATTGTATAATTTATTTCTCCTCCACCATGCAACTGGTACCATTTTTATAAAGATATTAAAATTTAATTTAAAATATTTTGATTTAAATTTAAAATGAATTTAATTGCTTCTTTCGTAATGGGTTAGTTATTTCCAACTCACAAACAAATTATCCTCATTTGGAAATCATTAGTGATTTACTTTTTTAATAGCAACTCCATTCTTTCATTCAACATTTCTATCGGAAATATTATATTCCTCAAAAGAGCCCATGAATATCATTTGCTACGTTGCAATTGACCACGATAAAATTCATTTCTTTCCATAACAGATTCGATCATTAGACAACGATGCCTTGAAGCTCGCCAAAGCGACATGCATCAATCTAAGACACATTGGCTGAAAGAAACTTTTGCTCGAAATGCTAAATCGACATCGCAGCGCCATCTATCCTGCCAATTCGCATTCACCGTGACACCACTATGTATTGAAACACAATGCATATACCTTTAGATTACAGGTGCGCTTCGTTAGCCTTAGTAGCCCCTAATGGTAAATAGGGAAACTATATATTGACTATAGTCCAAGAAAGTCCCATATTTTCAATTAATACATTAAATACCCAGATTTCTAAGCATGTGTTTACATAGGGTTAATATATATGTTTAAAATTAATAGGGAACATTTGACGCTTTTAGCGGTAGATAATCATACTATTCATGGTTGTTCTTTCTCTATAGTGGAAGGATTTCTCATATATTCGTTGCTTATAGTCTTCGCTTAGTTTTGTTATTCATCTTTGGTGGAGGTGTTTCTCGAGTCATTGCGTGTTTCTATACATAGTGGTGTCACGGTGAACGCCAATTGGCAGGATAGATGGCGCTGCGATGTCGATTTTAGCATTTCGACCAAAAGTTTCTTTCAGCCAATGTGTCTTGGATTGATGCTTGTCGCTTTGGCGAGCTTCAACGCATCATTGGCTAATGATCAAATCTGCTATGGAAGGAAATGAATTTTATCGTGGACAATTGCAACGTCGCAAAAGATATTCATGGGCTCTTTTGAGGAACATAATATTTGCGATAGGTATGTTGAATGAATGAATGGAGTTGCTTTTAATAAAAGAAATTACTCGTGATTTTCAGATGAGGATAATTTGCTTGTGAGTTAGATATAACTAACCCATTATGAAAGAAATAACTAATTCATGTTATAATATATAATATAACTTGTAATATAAATTTTGAAGCTATCAATATACGTTTTACGAAACGCAAGTGAATGAGTGTTATTCAATTTAAATTTGTGATGTTCAGGTTATGATGACATAATAATTCCACTTACGATTTTGATTTGAAGAATTCCATATCTTAAATGGATAGCAAGCTTTTGTGAATTAATTTCAAAATGCAAGCACATATTTAATAAAAAAACTATTTTTGAACTTATGTCGGAGTCTTTATTTTGAGTAATGGTTCTATAATAAATAATGGTGATGGTTAGAAGTAACGAACCGTTTAAATCATCCTGCTTACATATATCTTTGTTGGAATTAAAGAAAAAGTACGATGAATTTTTGGAGAGGAATAGCTCATAAAATGGAATCGAATTAAAAGAAAATATAATTGTTAACCATTAAATGGTAATAAAGTTGAAAAGAATGATAAAATCAACATTCTTTGTATAAAGTCATGTCAATATTTTAGAACAACCACGACAAGCGGCTAAAATAAACTATGAAATAGAATAACAAGATTGAAATTGGCGTTACTTTAAAATGGACTTGATGTGAATCAGGTATTTAATTCAGATGCAGTTAAGAATGCCTTATTATGTTACAATGAGATTTTAGAACAGCTTCTGAAATTTTCCGCATTCCTTGATAAGTCGATAAATCTTTGTGCACATAGTAAATTATCATGAAATGCAAAGCAAAAGAAGCACTAAGGATTGTGAAATGCAAATATTACGAAAAATTGAAAACTGGCTCCGCAACATGCTTAAGAGTAAAAATAATCATAATTGAGAGTAATACTCTTTATGACTTATTTAAAATTATTGGGATGAATGCAAATAGATGTGGCGAGATCCTATGAAACTTTTTTCGGGTTTTACTGCGTTGTTTGAAGTCGCTTTTTCACATTCATACAGTGTGACATGTTTTCGCCTGCCAAGAATCTAGTTAGACAATTGAGTTAATATAATTTATTCTAAATTCTAAATTTTCACGGAACATTATTCTAAATTTTCACGGAACATTATTCTAAATTTTCACGGAATATTATGAAAAAAAAGTCCACAATCAAATCTTCTTCGAGGATCTGGTTACAAACATAAAAATTGTCGTTTTATAATGAATGGCAAGAAGGTTCATTAACAACTTGCATCCTGTGATGTATTTTATTAAATTTGATTGTACATCCATGTTGCCATAAAAGCATAAAAATGCAGTCCAAATAAGTAATCAACTAACTAATAAAACGGAAAAATAAAACCAAAATTTGTGCACAGACCGGGTATCGAGCCCACGCCGCCTGGTTGAAACGATCACGCACTTAGGTAGATTTATTTATGGCAAATTTTTAACAACCCACAATCAAAAAATAAAGCGCCCAAACGATTTTTGATAGCTTTTCGAAATCGCTTACTCCAATCGAGAAAAGTCTAAATATGGGGAAAATTCATGGGGTAAAACGTTTCATACGTTATGAAAGTTTAGAACAAATGCGATATATTGAAATGAACCATGAGTTCTTTGAATTGAAAGTGCAAAAGACCAAGTGTTAATAGTGAAAGTGAATATATATGAAAATACTCGTATAGTGAATACATCAACAGAAAGAATTAAGTATAATTTTTTTGGTTTTAATTGCATTCTATTTGGCATTTTTTATATACATTTTTCATATACAAATAGATACACACATATATTTAGAGCATGAAGTGCTCATATAAGAATTGCCTTAACGGTTATACGTTTGGTTCTTCCTTGAGTTATTTTAGAATACCTCAGGATTACAGAACCAATGTCTGGTTGAAACATGCAGGCATTTCGCATCCAAACATTTTGAAAAAAAAATTTCAATTTCTGTCTGAGGATCATTTTTATAGCTCCTGCATTAACTAATATGGCCATAGAAAAATACTGAAGCAAAACGCATTGCCAAGGCCTGTTACTAGTACCGTTTGCTCATGTAGTGAGTATGCTATAAATCCTCAGTGAAGTTTTGAGTTGGAAATTGCAAAGAAAAATATATTTGAGAATCTTGATCCCATTCAGTATAGACAAAAGCCCAAACAAAACGTCACCCGTCCTATTTTAGCCCATTTGAATTAAAATAACTTGTCATCTCGGTTGTCTCCTCCGCTTGAAGTACGAAAAGATCCGAATGATAAAACTTGTCTTCGGAATTGTAGACTTCCTTCAAGGCCTAGCACATCAAATGTATACCCATCTGAGTTTCCATCTCCAGATCGTCACCCGAAAAAAAGCACTGAGGAAAAACAAACAATTCTAAAAGCATGTTTTGCTTGAAAATGTACTACAAGTCCCCTTCCCTTTTTAGGGAATTTCTCAACCTGGGATTCAATGATCCTTCAGTCAGGACTTTTCTTCGCTGGCATTTGAATCTTCAGTTTCAAATTGGTTTTGTTGATTCGATAAAAGACTTGCTTAAGAAAAAAGTCGAAGGAATGTCTACTTTAGATAGACGGTCTGTTTTACTTTTTGATGAGATATCAATAAAAACGGAACTAGAATATAATTCCGCAGAAGACATTATTTATGGTTTTTGCGATTTTGGAAACGCTGGGTGGACTAACAAGGTAGCATCAGTCAGTCACAAAATTTGCTGGACTTTTTCCCAACCTCTGAAATTTTTGTTGATGATGAACTTCGTTTAAACGCAGACTCAGCAGAAATTACTACTGATGATGAAGAATATATTGTTGTCCACATTATTGGAGATGCCCCTGATGACTTAGAAAGCTTATCAGATGCTACTTTCAAATTAAAAGAAAGTTCAAAACTGCATTACAACGGCTTCTTAGCAAATAAGCTACAAAAAAAGATAAAATGTGGAACTTGTAGTACGTTTATGATTAATGAAACGCCACCCAGTGACAGTAGATACATGATCACCAAATTTTAAAAAGTTCGTGGGCAGTACTCAACGTTTATTCGGAGGATTGAAGGTAAGTACTGCATCTTTTGAACTATTCCTTGATTCCGTACGTGATGAATTTGAAAGGAAATTCAGCCAAAGCATGTGTGAGTATAACTTACTGGGCAAACTCTGCAGGGAAATCTTACCTTTAGTTGATTGGCAATGGCAGTGTGATCATAAGTATATAGGGTTGAAGTTTATTTTACGACAGTTCATCCGCCTGCATATCCACCATATGAACACAATTCTGCATAAGGGTGAGAAAAGCCATAGGATAAACTTTTTGAAGGGACTTGAATAGATGTTGGTTGATGAGTCATTTAGTCCATTGATTATCGTATTATTCAGAGCTCTTTCAAAGTAGGGTTTCGCCAATAGTTTAACAGTCTGTGTTTGATAGTTTAAGTAAATTGTTTCACCACTCTTTTTCCTTTAATTATTTCTTTTGTAAGGCTATATAAGTACCATTTATCAATATTCTAGCACAAGGTTTATTAAATTTGGCTTTCTCATTATTTCAGGAATTCTATAATCAGCTTGTTTTTCGTTTGTAAGTCTTGAATGCGCTGTGAATTTAAGTATTTCCCTATGTATGTTAAGAAACTTTTTAATAATGGTACCTTAATTTGTTGATATTTTTTCCATTTAAAAGTGATTTCTAGATTAATCTCTTGATTTGGTTATCATTGCTTTCGGTTGTTTAGTAACGTTGGTCGATTAAGGCTTACATTACTTACATTTCTTTGCTTTCGACATAAATTTTTCAGTGTCACACTTCACCACATTTGTCCGCCTTAATCTGTTTGGTTCATGGTAGATCTGCACTAGTGTTTCTCAAGTTTCCTCATTGATCAGGGGCTTTGTAAAGCTGTTTATTATTTGTTCTTTCCTCCCATAATGCATACTCGTTGCACCTTCTATAGTCTTTTCATATGGCAACAGTAAGGTCTGTTAAATAGTCTACATCACATATGGTTGCATGTTACCGCCTATCGAATAAATCCCCTTTTTTAATGCACTGCTACTAACCACCTCAGATCCAGATTAGAAATGCAATAAAGTGATCAGTGTTGTTTCAAAACCATAGCATTCCAAAGATGTAATCTAAACTTGTAGCTTTGTTTTCTATGATATCAGTTCGCCACCCAATTTCTACTGATATGTACTTTTTTTATTTATCAAGCGCTGTTGTCACGTAACAGTGTAGCCCGGCGTGCTTCGCGTGATAGTTGAGTTCCAGCTCCACAAATCATTAACTATGTGCGACACTTATACCCATTACTTTAGTCTCATCCCGCTGCAACTTAGCACTCCTTCCATAATTTTTGCTTGCATTAGAAGGTAATTTTCTCTGCATCTTCGTGAATGTAATGTTATTTGCCTTATTAAATTCAAAATTCCTTATTGTGATCAGCCCATCGGAGGAATTGCGATTCCCATCAGTTTTAAGCGCATGTCCAGTGTACTGGATTAGGCCTACAGGGGATAACACATTAAAAAAACGCGCCTTGCACTTTACCTCTTGGTGGTGTGGAAAAAGTGTTTTTTGTTTATTTTTTGTATAGCGCTCTGTAAAATATTTTTATACGGTGGTCTCTTGAAATGCCTGTGAGGTTATTTGTTTATTATTGGAAACGTTGATTAGCTTGTTGCTTTGGAATGAGTCAAGAACTTCGATTATAGCCTTTGTAGTTGTTTGGGAAACTTGATGTAATGCAAAGATGGGCACATGGATGAGCAAACAGATATCGTCAATTTTGTTGAAAAAATAAGATAATCGAAAAAAACAATTTTCTAAAGCTTCCTGAATCGAAATCACAAGCTTGAAATTAATGCATAGTAACAATTATTATCGATTTGACTTTATCATTACTTTTTCGCAATTTACTCATTGCAAAATATAATTATGCTCGACAAATAATTATACCATTACTTGAAAATAAGCACAAATAAAACAAAGAAAATCACTCTTCTCAGAATTTTTTTATGAGACCAAAAATTCATTTCATTGTCTCATTAACTTTCAGTTTGTACGTAATTTCACGCCAATGATTTGTTCTTTAGTAAATAAGTTCTTTGCATAGACGAAACAGGTACTACCATCGGAACACGTACATGCTACCAATTAATCAAATAAAGTCGCGAAAAGAAAACTTGATTTTCATTTTGAAAGTTTAATAAGACAGAAAGCTTTAAAAAGTTTGATTGGATAATGCTGCTATAAAAGTTTTTGAATCCAAATGTTACATTTTTCATGCTTAAAGCCGAATCTCTAATTTCCTCGCTAACTAGTATTAGAACCGCAAAACTGTATTCCGAGGTTATATGTACTCATCATCACCCCGAACCGCCGCGGCGTCCACGCTGGTTCGCAATCTCGAGCAGACTCTCGTTCACGAGCTGCACACTATTCCCATTCAGATGAGCGGAATCGAGAATCTGTAATTTCCATGCTTTCTAGTCATAACCGGATTTTCTATATGGAAATGATTTCTGTTTGTGTAGTGTAGAAGTTGATCTGGGATATATTATGCATGAATTTCTTTTATCCCTTTGTCTGCGCCGAATTCTAATCGAGCAGTTTTAGTTATGCTGAATATACAAAAAAATATAAAATCTATAAATTGACATAAAAAAATAAAATTTAGATTCTACAAGAAATTATCAAATGATTTAAAGTAATAAAATAGTAAATTTAACTAACTGCTCGATTATTACAGGGCAGCTAATTTTCTCGCGATCCCAAGGCGACGAGGATTGCGAAAAAGGAGCTGAAGGATCTTTCATTATAGCATGGGTTGTCTTTAGCGTCGGAATATGGAGTGACGAACAGTAAAAGAAAACAAAATTGGCAGACGGACGGACTGATACGTATGTTTGTGTTTTGCCTGAAGTATACAAACCTTGCACGTTTTTGAAACTTTGTACGGACGGACAGAACACACGTGGCTAATTATCTATCGGCGCAGGTCTTTTGCGTGGTATATCCCAACTTCTTTTCGCGATGGGTCCGTTATCATATAGCGATTAGGTCCGTCTACCTTCTGTATACGGCTTTTTAAGAAGCACTGGTCCACCTTGGCGTTGTAATGCCCAGCGGCATCACTTTGGCGGAAATTGCGCCGGGAAACCTCATCTCCTGCCTTAAAATTGGCAGATCGTGACCTGAGATTGTACTGCGCCTCATTTGCACGTCCCGAGGCCTTAATCTTCCGTCCGATTTGTTGGCGGAGGTCTCCTAAACGCTCGTGGGGCTCCAGCGCAACGACGGGGCCTCCCAAACACTTTAATTGCCGTAACAGCCAGTATGATTTACCATGGCAAATCATGTGCTGTCCGAAGGCGGCAAAGTAAGGTGCGAAACCAGTGACGGAATGATATGATGACCGCAGGGCGCATGTGATGGCGGACAATCTGCGGTCCCAATCTTTTTGAGATGGGTGGACGTAAGAACGCATCGCGGCCAACAGGGTGCAATTCAACCGTTCGGAGGCGTTGGACTGAGGGGAGTATATGGGCGTCAGTTGGTGTTCAACGCCATACTGTTCGAGTAGGCCCTTAAACTGCCGAGACCGGAACTGTACTCCGTTGTCCGAGTACACACTCTCTGGAACCCCGAACACATGGAATACCCGATTCTCTAGGAATTTCACGATGGATGGAGTCGTGAACTTACGAATAGGTTCCACCAGTGGGAATTTCAAGAGCTGGTCTAGAACGACTATAGCTCCGATGCGTCCCATGGATGATCGAGGATATGGATCGAGTAGATCTATGTATAGACGTTGGTATACGCGTTCTGGGACGTTGAGTTGACCCTTAGGAGGTCAAAGGGGCTGGTTGAGTGCTTTAGTGCTTTTACAGATCTCACAGTCGCTCACGTAGTCTTTGACGTGGGATGACATTTTAGACCAAAAGAAGTACTTCTTACGTCGCCGAAGCTTCTGAGCATAACCACCGTGGGCGCTTAAAGGATTGTCGTGTGTGCAGAGGATCAGATTATAAGTCATTTTCTCTGGTACCCAGAGTTTTCAAGCCTCTTCTTCCTGTCATGGATCACCGGTGGCATATTCATTTCGCCTATAAACGTAGCCGTCTATCACTTTCAAATCAGGCAATAGTGTTTGTGGGATTACGATGGTTTGCCTCAACTCTTTGTAGCTGTCTGACTCAAAATGTGGGCTGTCTAAATCTATCTCAATGGTGTCATCGTCATTCACTGTCAATGTTCTGGGTACCTTTTCGGTATTAGATGGAAAACTTGAACCGTTGCAGTTTAAGAGCCCATCGGGCCAGACGTCCATGTAGGGCTGCTTGGTTCATCAGCCATTGTATCGAAGCGTGGTCTGTGATGATTTCAAACTGGTGGCCTTCAATATATGCCCGGAAAAAGCCAGCACCGCTGCCAAACATTCTTGCTCGGACACGGTGTAGTTCCTTTGGGCCGAGTTTGACTTATTGGACATGAAGGCAATGGGACTTTCCTCTCCCTCTTCAATCAATTGCACAAGCACGGCTCCCACTCCATGTAGACTCACGTCAAAATGAATGGAGAAAGGCTTCTTAAAGTCGGGGCTGTGCAAGACTGAAGCAGATTGTAAGGCTTGTTTAGCTTGTCGACTGAGCTCGGTCCAAATGAACTTCCCTTTCCGGAGCATGTCCGACAGAGGCGCTGAAACTTTTGTGTGATTCCGAATGAACCTTCGGTACCAACCACACACTCCAAGGAAACGTCGTAGCTGCTTAACGATTTTTGGTAAGGGAAACTTATCAATCGCCATTGACATTGATGGTGAGTCCCGCCCTACTGATATGCAGGGCTACTTTTTGTAACAGTAGAAGATGTTGGCCAAACGTTTCCGTGATGAGTAGAAGGTCACCCAGGTACACGAAAACTTGACGTTTCAGATGAGGTGGAATTACTTCGTCCATCAGCTGGGTCATCGTTTGCAGAACGTTACACAGGCCAAAAGGCATTGTGACGAAATGGTATAGTGGTCATCCGAGCACTGTGAAAGCGGTCTTATCCCTCGACCTTTCATCGAGTGGAATTTTCCAGAATGCATCTTTTAGGTCGAGACTGGTAATGTAGTTTGCTTTCGGCAGTCTCCCTAATATTCCATCGATGAGTGGAAGAAGGTGAGCATCCTTAACGGTCACTACATTGACTTTTAGGGCATCTAGATAAATACGGACTTTACCTAGCTTCACCACCAAGGTTATCGGTGACGACCAGGTACAATGGGACTCCTTTATAACCCCCCCAACTCTAGCATCCTGTCCAACTCTGCGTACACTAGCTTTTCCTTAGCCGGTGAGATGTCATCGTGTCTCTGCTTTACTGGCTTGCTATCGCCAACATCGATTATATGTGAGACCAGTCTGGTGCGGCCAAGGCCTTGCGTAGCGTAAGATGGAGAAGCAGCGATGGATACTTTCAGACGTTGTCGTTGGTTAGGCGTTAATTCGTGCCTGTCAGGTAGAGAAGTGAGTTCATAGACAAATCTAGTATTTAAAAGTGAGTCTGTGAATACGTCTGAGGCCAAACCAAATTGAAGGACGAAATCGACGCCAAGGTACACGTTCTGAGACAGTGACGGGATAATGGAGAAAGTAATATCCTTAGTTCGGTCTCTGAATGTCACGGGTGTTGTCAACTTACCCTGGATATGATGTTTGGCACCATCAGCTGTACTGATTTCAACGCGCCAAGGTTTTACCACCGTAGGGTTCTGATGGAGTACCATTGAGCTGAGGCTCGAGGCAAGGCAATTAATACTTGCACCCGTGTCAATCAGTGGTTAAGTGGTCGCTTCAACAATGTCGGTAGCGAGGCCTCCGGAGAAGATGTGGCATCGGTTGCATCGTGAACCAGCAAAAGTATCGTGGAGCTTGTATCTAGTGAGTTTACTGGCGAGGAACTTGTCATGGTAGAACTGTCAGTAGACGGGATGGAGTACTGTTCCATTACTTAGTCTGTCACGAGTGCTTCTGGCTGTTGTGAGCACTCGCTAGCAAGTTTTATGACTTCTTGCGATTTTTGAAATCTGCCGTATGTGTGTCTGATTTCCCACAGTGGAGACAAAAGTTGTTAGCCTCTGCCTGGAATGCGGTAAAGTAATGTCCTGTGTTTACATAACCAGTATACCCTATGTATACTGGTATGAACTGGGAGCTCATTTGATGTGTATCCAATATACATCATCAAGGCTCCCGAAATTTGCCGAATATGCAACATGTGAGCTCTCATTCCACGGAAGCTCTTACTCTCCGTCTCGTTTGTAGACTTTTATGACCAAATTGGGGAATTTGAGAGAGTAAAAGCTTTTGTTTCATTTTTTGGCTCTCTGTCTTCGGCTTCACTTTGCTGGAAGCACACCCCAATGCTTATGTGCTTGATCGTAGTGAAGCTTACCATGTACGTATGAAGAGAATTGCCATGTACATATGAAGTGGATTGCCATGTACGTATGAAGTGTATTGCGGGTTGATCTAGCGTATGCCCATTGGATGACAAGTATATGCTTTGATAACAAATGGCGTTTGTGCTTGCTTGTATGTGAGCATATAGGTGGTAATTGTTCGCTCGCAACACTGTCTGCTGGCAGTTCTAACACCTAGGGGCCAGTTCATGTAGTTCGGTTTGATGTTGTTGCTCTAGTTCTGTGGATGATGGAGAAATGGTCTTCAATGAGCTGTGAAGCGGATCGAACATGAGTCGCTCGCGCAGCTCAGGCCGAACTCCCACCCAGAAGACACTGAGAGAAACTCAGACTCCGGCATAGGACTCATCAGACGTTCCAGCTGGCAATACAGGGCTTCGTAGTAATCGTCTACAGTCTCCTGCGCCTGTATGCGTCTATTCCTTATTCACTGTTTCTCAACGTATCCCAGTCAAATGTTGGAGAAGTATCCACGAATCTCCAGAACCAACGAAGAGATCTCCCAGTGAATAACACTTGGACGCAGCTTGTGACGGCTCTCATGTTTCCCCTAGGTTCTGCCAAGCCATATTCTCGACCCTCCTCAGGAAGGCATCGATTGTCGTAGGGTCATTCTGGCCTGTAAACACCAACTTCCAGCCAGCCACTATCTGAGCTATTTTCGATGGTGGAAGATCTCCTGGCTGGGTTGATGGTTAAAGATCCCAAGTGTCCCCAGGCATGTGTCGAGATGGTGGATCTGAAGGTGGTGGATGCGGAGGTGGTGAGTCCGGAGGCGGTGGATGAGACAATTGCTCTAATCGCTGCCACATTTGCTCCATGCTGGCAGCTATTGCCTGCATGGCGTCTTGTAGTTGGGACATCTTAACAGTTGTTTCTGAAAAAACTAATTTTAAATTAAAGTGGCCGTCAGTGGCGAACTATAAAAAGACACCTCACAAAAAACAGATGAATAAATATAATTAAATAAATATCGTAAATTTAAAAGAGGTGAATGAATTTTTATTGTAAATGTAAAAATTTGTAATTGGATAAATTTTAAAAAGTATTTAAAATGGATATGATAAATTTCAAGACAAAAGACAATAAGCAATACCCATTTCAAATTCGGTCATTCCTTTTTCATTTTCCCTTCACAGGCAAGGACACCAATAGTACGTTCTTCCTTCGCGTTACAGGAACTACTCCATTGAAGCACCATAAGAATCAGGGTTCAGAAGTGCTCTCCCGTTCGCAAGTTTGCACAAGGTATAATTTCCCAGCCCAGAATGATAGTCACGTGAAGTCAAAATCCATGTAATGAAAGACACTTAGGCACCGCTTGGTTTGGGGTGCAGATCAGAATTCGCTGCAAACATGATGTTGACCAATAACTTCCAAATACACGAAAGGACTCTAATATCATTTGGCCTTGCTAGACATACAATGGTGGTAAACCACCAATGTATAAATTAAAAGCAGGTCTAAATGATGTTGCCGTCCAAGGACAACTCACGTTGGGAAGATGTTAAATGCTGGGGTACAATTAGTCCCTTACGGGTTACCTTCCCGCCGAAAATCTGGACACGTTGTCGAGTCATCTAGAGACGATGGTCTGTCCTCATGCACACGACTGTTGATACAGCCGGGCTTTTCGGGCACCATGTTCGGCGCCATTTTGTAGTGAAAGTAGATATGGATGAATAGGTCCGTGCAGGACTACAGCGATAGTCTGCTGCCTCAGCAGAAGAGGATGGTAGTATCCGCCGAGATTGGCCTTGTCTGGAGACGCGTGAATGCACTGGCAGGCTAGCGTTCTTTCCCCTTAGTGCAAGGACCTACTCCAAAAAAAATGTCGCATTCACGAATTAAAAGGGTCAAATGCCGACCGACTGGTGTCGAGGCCGAGGTAACCTACTAAGGGTTGAAATGTTTTTTCGAAGAACAAATTGGGCTGAGCAAAAACGGACGGATTGGTGGAGACTTTGTCGTTACCGACAATCCTTATGGCCCACAAATAAGAGTGGAACATCCAGATGGTAGTGGTACCCCTCGCGCCCTCCCAACCATGTTTTTCCCATTTGAATGAAAAACTCATGCAAAAGCACTTTGTATGACTCTTTTCCTCAAATGAGAAACACAATCGTAACCAATTTATGCTATAGCGTTATGCAATGCAACCACATAACCCTATGTCATAAAAGGGCACGCGAGTGGAAGGCCACTCTACCCGGGAAGAGCCCCTGCTAAACAAAAGAAACGGAGAAGCGCGCCCGATGGCTAGCTCATTCTAGTGGAGGAGCCTGCCATCGATGCGGGTCCTATACCCGGTCCGGTCGAACGAAATGGAAAGACCGTTGGTGTCAGTTTAACAATCCATCTTATTTATTTATTTTTTTGCTTTAGTATAAAAGAATATTTATTAACTCTTATGTTTGAAATTTTTTGACTCTATCGTCAGTTGGATACTACGTATAACACAATTAGTGATTGCGATTAGTTAAAGCAGATTTAATTCTTAAAAATTTTTATTCAATTGGTATGAAACAATTGATTAGATTATATAAATTGATAAACTTCCATTTTTCTTCATTTGAAGGTGTTAAAATATAAATTTGTAATATTTTCAGTGGAAACTCAAAATATAAGTATGTTTTAATAAAAGTTTCTTAAAACGAATGTCGTGTTCCCTAAAGCACCAAGTGTTTTCTTTTGCAGAAATAAATTTTCCTCCTCATGCATATTTTCACGCTTTAATTAATAATAGATTATGTACTATATCACAATATAATAATAACACAATATAATAATAAAATTTCATTTCATGTTTAGTGGGTAGTCCAGTCGCGATGGGAGTCCCACACTCTGTGCATAGATGGCATTTACCTTCCTACCACAAAATTTAACAAAAAAAAAAACAGAAATCACTCATGCTCACTCAAAAGCTGGGTCAGATAGAAGTCAGTCTCACCATGCCTTCGATTTAGCCACGGTCTTACATCCGGAATGCGGCACGTAGTCCATCTACCCTTCGTGCAATTCACCCAAGACAGCGAGCGCTGTCACTCCTCGCGGACCACCAGCTCCCTCGTATCCTCGTTTCGGCGCAGGTGAATAGCACGGCGCTCTCCGGCAAGGAGGGCGACAGGTATCACGCCTGCAAATAACTCTCACTGCCGAATCAGAGACTGTGATGCAATTCTCAGTGCTCCTCTTCTCTGTACCTGTGCCAAACGTTTTCGGTATACCTCCTTGCTGAGAGCGTCACCCCATACCCATGCTTCGTACAGTAGCACTGACCCTACAGCGCTCATCAGTAGGCGTCTTCTTGCTGGGCTGGGTCCCCCTATGTTGGCCATAAGTCGACTCAGAGCCGATATTCCCGAAGCAACCTTCTCAGCCGTTGCCCTGATTTGCTCAAAGAAACTCATCTTCGAGTCGACCAGTAGCCCCAGTTACTTCACCGATGGCTTCAATTTGATTCGTATATCTCCAATACTGATCATCCTTACTCTAGGGATTCTCTTTTTGGTCAAGACGACCACGTCGGTTTTCTCCAGTGCTAAACTCAGCGAGCGAGCAGTCATCCAGTCCCTCACTCGGCGCATTAGCATACCTAGCCTAAGTTGCGTTTGTTCAACGGTGCGTCCAGCGACCAGAGCCACAACATCATCCGCATAGCCGACCAAGCGCGACTCATCGGTTATCTCAAGTCTCAGTAGCCCGTCGTAAGACACGTTCCACAGGTCCGGACCAAGGATAGATCCCTGGGCAACACCCGATGTAATTTCAATCCTTCGTTGGCACTGTGTCATGTCGTAGAGCAGGCTTCGGTCCTGTAGGTAGTTCCTCAAATGCCGCATTAGATATTCTGGAACTTGAAAAGAGTTTTCCAGCGTGTCCAGAATATCCACCCATCTAGCGGAATTGAAGGCATTCCTGATGTCGAGTGTCACCAACAGGACGATCTGTCGCTTGGTGCGACTATATGCCTCTGCCTTTCGGACAGCGTTCACCACCTCTACAATCGCATCAATAGTAGAACGTCCTGATCTTAAGCCGTACTGCCGAGGAGATAGGTCCCCAGCAGCATGAATCGCGTCAGTGAGTCTTACCTTAATGAGTATCTCTAGCACTTTCCCAGCCATGTCTAGCATGCATAACTGGTGGCATGCAGACGGCGATTTGAGATTTTTCTTCTCCTTGCTGATCAGCACGAGCCTCGCCACCTTCCATCGTACCGGGAAAACCCCGTCCCGTAGGCAAACGTTGAATGTGCTGAGCAGCAAGTCAGGACAATGGTGATAGACGAGCCGCAAATCCTCAGCTGAAACACCATCTGGACCTGGAGCCTTCCTTGCTTTCAATGAGAGGACTGCCTCCTCCAGTTCCAGCTGTGTGAAGAGTGGGCACTCGACTGCTGTTTCACCATGGACAGCGTCAACACAGACGGGATGGTTGGGGAAGAGTCCTCGCCCCACGGATCCTTGTTCACATTGTCCACTAGATCTCGCCAGCAGCGATCCTTGCTATTGTTGACCAGTTTGCGAACGCATTTCCTGGCCGACTTATATGCTGCCACCTGGTTGCATGCCTCGTCACGGTTCCGCACCCGTTGAGCCTCACGTCGAAGCTTGTGACACTCCCTTCGCTTTTTAGCGATTTCAACTGACCACCAGTACACTGGGGGCTTGCCGTGCCGGGGTCTTCGACGGGGCATAGAAGCTTTGCAAGCAGTTGTAATGATGCTCATAGTAGAGTTCACCACGTCTTGAGCTGCCAGTTCTTCCGTTCCCTCCGAAGCTCCCTGCAGCGGCTCACCTGCTGTGAGAACCTCGACGAACCTCTCAACGTCCATCCTTTCAATGTTCCATCCAGTTGTAGAAGACTGAGAGCACGGACATCAGGAGTCAGCATCACTCATCTCAAGCAGAGTGCACTGATGATCACTGGCTGAGTAGTCCTCTAATACTTTCCAGTTGTGTATCCTCCATACTAAGGACTCCGAGGCGAATGTCACGTCCGGTATGTTTCCCTCACAGCCAATACGGCAGAAATTCAGCGTATTTCCGGAGTTTAGTACGACGAGGGCCGTCCTGGCCGCCATTTCCAGGATTCGTTTTCCCCGCGGACCCGTCCGAGGCATGCCCCATTCGATTGCTTTAGCGTTGAAGCCGCCCCCAACGAGCGCTTTGCCCTCTGCATTCGAGACAGCACCCTCCAAAGCATTAAGCTTGGCTTGGAAAGATGATATCGACTCGTAAGGCGTTAGGTACACACTAAAGAAGGTGATCCCTGAGCACCGAACTTACACGAAACCATCCACAACTCTCCACTTGAAAGTCACTGCTCCAAACCCAGATGGCGGCAGTACCAGCTTCATCATAATACCATAATGCAGATCTTTTATTATGGTGTTGCACACTCAGCAGCAAGAAGTCGGCTCTCATGTCCCTCGCAAACTACTCAAGCAGATTTTGGGCGGTTGAACTGCGGTGAAGGTTTAGCTGCAGGATGCGGGTCATCGAAGCTCTGACTTTGATTTGGCTAGGACTTCCTGGAACACCCGGCATTTTCCTGATCCCAAGACGTATCCAAAATCAGGTTTTGGATCAGCATCCTTGCAAAGAATACAGTGTGCCTCCTTCGTATACTCTTTTCTTTTATGTCCCATTTCACCACATTTGTAACATAGGGAACTCCTATCGGGTCTTTTGCATACTTGTGTGGTGGGCCCATAACCAAGGCATTTGAAACATTGAAGAGGCGTTGCTCTTCGCCGTATCCTACAGAGAACCCACCCTATTCGTACTTTGCCCTTGTTCAGGAATTGTTCGGCGTCCTTTTCGGTCAAGTCAACTATGGCCATGCGTTGTCCCCGGTTGTTTTCTGGTGTCAGTCTCGCTTTGATGTTTCCCACGCTAGGGAACTCCCTTTCGATGGCCTCTCCTACCTCGACCAGATCCGTCACGCAGTCAATGTCTCGTATTTCGATCGTTGCCATCGGCTCAAGCGGGGCTATAGTTGCGCTTTTGCCGAGGACTTTCTTTACTGCGTAACAGAATGCTTCTTTATTGCCAGCTTCTGCTCCAAATTCTACCAGTATGTGGCCCGACCGCGTTGGTCGTACTAGTTTAATGGTAGGTGATTTCAGTCTTACCTGCACAAGATTGGTAAGCTACGGTCCTCCGATTGTCGGTTTCGTCCAGGAGAGGAGAACAATGCCTGCCACACATTTTTTGCGTGCACAAAATGGGCCAGGCTGCGAAAAGAGCTCTACAGGAAGATAGGAGAGCTCACCCCGGATAGTGTAGTCGTGGTGATCCTCGAATCGGTTGACAAATGGAACCAGGTGGCACATTATGTTCGGGTAGTCCTAAGTATAAAAGGGACTCACAGCAGCCGGGGGCGTTGGGGCTGAGGGATCGCTTTTCTGGCACTTCCTCTTCCCCTCCTCCCTTCTACTAGGAACGGAATCTCCCAGCTTGAAGGCGTCTCACGGCGTAACAACACGAGGCCTGGCTCGAAGTAATGTGTCAATCGATTCCAGGCTGGGTTCTCAAGGTGACAGGGGTTTAGTGGGTAGCCCAGTCGCATGCGAGCATGGGAGTTCCACACTCTGTGCATAAATGGCATTCACCTCCCTGCCACAAAAAAAAGCATCAACTTGCAATAGCGTTATATCACCATCCCAAATAATGAAGCGATTATTGATCTCTTTCGATTATGGTAATGGGCTGATTCGATGCCGTGGTCCGCTAACAATAATCGATAAGTGATCCGTTAAATATGATTTTGATGTGTTATCAATTGCTAGAACACGGCTCGAATGAAGGAAACAGTTTTAAAATAACGAATGCATTCTACACTGAATTTATATGAATGCATTTTATGATTATTTAACTTAAAATTTTAATGGAATGAAAAGGAACGCATTTTGTTGAAGTTTTGTTAATGGGTAGGTATTTTGGAGATAAATTGAATCTTTCAACAGAATACCATCACTGACCTGGTAGAAATACTATCAAAGTAATCCATGACTACAGGGTAATTAAGCATTGTCATGTTATGTGTTTGCCGGTTAGAATTGCATCGTATTTGTTTTTCTAACGATGTCACTTTCACTCGTTACAACATTTTATCAAAAGGAACTCGGCGGCAACCACAAATTCAACTTCAAATTGATTTAACGAGTGGGTTGTCGAGATCCTATATGCGGGACGGAAGACAAATGGAGCCGCAAATTTTCAGTTTCAAAGGGTGCTCCTGAGCACTTCAAGCAGTAAACAAATCAATTACAACTCACATGCATGTTTTATAAACTTTAAAACGATTTTGGAATCTAATTTAATCTAATTCCCCTACCACTCCCGACTTTGAAACGCGGCCAAGAAAATATCGCAGTCGTTCTTCGCGTCCACGCCACGTCGCCGTCCAAGTGTTATATTCTTCGTCTCCAACCTGGGGTTCTGCCGGCCACTTCCGGGGAACCCTAGGGTGTTACCTTTTAGAAACACTCACCTTCGCACCTGAATTACTCTTGAAGCTGAAGACCCCTCTGAAAAATTGTAACAAAAACACCAAATGTTGCGTTTCTTTTTTCTACTTTATTTCTTCAGCAAGTCCTACTACATGTTTTACTAAAGCAAGTTGAGTCGCTTCCACGTGCCTTGGTCCGATGACGTGCCTGGATCTCCTTCTGTACTCCCGGCGCAGTTCCTTCGCTTTCCGTCGGAAGTAAGCCCGCTCAGTGGGGGTGACTGACAAGCGAGCTAGCCGCCTCAGCTCGTCCAACTCCCGCCTCTTGCGTTCCCGCTGCCTTCCGCGCTGATGTTGTTGCTTGCGGGGATGGTCGGTGGTGCTCAAGGGAGCCTTCAACCTCCTGAGGTACTCCTCTTTCGATATGGGTCGGGGACCAGCTCGGGGCTCTGCCTGAAGCGCCTGATCTAGGGTCCTAACGGGTGCCTGACGGGGGTGGTTCGCTGGCCAGAGGTCCTTAATTATCCTGGAGGCTAGCGAGTAGAGCGGCACGCAGGTACTGGCGAGCTTGGGTCGCGATGACGGTCCACCAGGTGTTGAAGGGCACTTTTCACGCCGTCCTGAAGGGGCCACTGCGGCTGCTGGTTGTCCACCTCTTCGGGTTGCCTGCAAGAAGGAAAAATTATATTACTTATGGTGGCCACACAGCGCTTACACGCTAAAAGCCCTGGAGGAACACGGCGCTAAGAGCCAACACCTCACCATAAGTAATTCGTTGATTGACGTAAGTGGAAATCGTGTTAAAAACCGGAACTTGTACCGTGTTTTACTGTCGCAGCACGTATCACGACTGACTCACTAATGTTTGCCCAAGAACTTTAAATACCGTTCTCTCGTAAGCTTTTAGCCTCGATTCTCGCAAAAAGTGCTGAATAGCCGAACACGTGCGTTCTCGTTCCACGAAGCACTTTTCCTCCCCGCTCCGTTTCGCTTACGAATATGTGAAACTGGGGAAATTGAGCGAGAGAACGCTTTCGCTTAAGCTTTCGGTTTCTTGAGGCGAATTGATGGAGCTGGGGAAATTGAGCGAGAGAACGGTTTCGCCTGAACTTTCAATTTTCCCTTCAGCTGGGAGTACACCCAAAGCATGTCGTCTACGTGGTGATCATTCGTGTGAAGCGAATTGTGTATTGATATTTGCTCGAGCTTTTGCTCGCTCATTAAACGACAAATATATGCTTCGGTGATAGTGGCCTATGTGCATGCTTTTAAAAGTTGATTGGTGAAGCGCGAGTATATAGGCAGTGCTTGCTCGCTTCGTAAATACGTAGGCGGTATTTATTCGCTCACAACATTTCTTCCGGCGGTTGAAAATTGGATTTATTTTACTTGGAGAGTACAATAAATCGTTGCTCTACTACGATTATCCGGATTAACCAAACATATCTCTAATTGATTCTTTTAGCCTTTGTTTTGTCGTACATTTGGGTTGTTAGCTGATTTTCTTTATATTTCCTTTTATGCAGGTCGGTTATACTTATATTTTGCGCTCTTACTGTGTGCTGTTATCCGCTGTACTTCTTGCTGATTACTGTTGATCGTTGTTCCGCTGCCGGTTTGCGCGTAATTTATTTACTATTTGCTAACGTAATTCTATCAGTTAATTTCGTTACTACAAGTAATTCGTTGAAATTTCCAAATTAATTAGTTCATATTCGATTTGATTCTATAATATTGTGGAAATGATTTATTTTGTTTAGTCATTAATCTGCGTAATTATCCACTAATGTTTTTTTTTTGCTTGACCCTATCTTGACAAGTTAATCTATGCAATTATGCACTGATGATTTGTTTGATTCGATATAGTTAATATTCCTTGTTTCAATTTATACAAACATGAATTTATAAGTTAATTTTACATTTGATACTATGCAATAATAGAATAATGTTGCGTTTGATGTAATCATTACAGTTACGGGAATATAAATTAATGTTTTGTTTTGCTATAATGCTGATGAGTGTACTGAATATCATTGACTATAAAATTATTCTTTACATTTGAAGGATGCCGGAATTCAATTTGGCTTTTAATCGACTTTACTTAATAATACTTTACATTTTGTTTCAACATCCATATTCAATGCCAATTTTTCTTTTAATCAAAGGTTTACGTTACTGGTTTACCTGCTTCTGTGTGATTAGTATGTAGTACAGGTGTTAGCAAATAATGACCAGTCAGCGTTAGTTGGGATTTGGTGCAAAGGGTGCAGGTGCAATGGCACTTTTTATTTTCTTATTTTACTTTACATTGTGCTGCTTTTGGCTTTTTATTTATTCCTACTTAAGTTTGGCATTTACTTTTAATTTTATATTTGGTTATTACTATCCTCATACCAATATGTATATGTACATTTTTACTTTAACGCCACACTCTGTTTCTTCATTTTATCTTTGTATGTTTATATTTTCTTTTGTTCATGTATTTCTTACTATTACATTACGGAGATTTTTCTATAACACCTTTAAAATGAATAATCTATTTAACATGCTTAAACATCCATTACATCTATATCTAATTTTCTTAATATCTCCACCATTTTAACTAATGTGCCAATATATATTTGTGGATATTCGTTAGTAGGTGGGAGGTTACAAATTAGTTTTAATTGGAAAGGTATGTGTGTGTATTTAACATATGAAAGGTAGGTAGGTCGGGCTTAGAAGTATTTCGTTTACCCACATTCGTACGCCTGCCCCGACGTCAACGCTGGTCGCTTGGTTACCTTTCGGATTGTGTCAGCCAAGAGAGAAGCTTTTATCGAGATGGGGAATTGTGTCGGGTATGTTCGCTCTTCTAGCAACTAAACTTCGGTCTGAAAGTTTGCGTGCTCACTTAAGCTTGATAACAGTGAATAATGTGGTTTGTTTTTTCAGCGCGTACGTGCGAATTGAATCTGACGAGTTGCCGCAAGAAACCGTAGCCCGGTTGATTAATGCGGAGCTTAAAGATATGGGTACAATCGATACCAATTGCTGGTCGGTCGTATCTTCTGTATGGGACTAGCTTCGCTGCTAATGAATTATGGCTTCATGCATTTAGTGTGCGAGGTGCGAGGGAAATGAATGCATGTTGTTATTTGGTTAGTAGTTTTTAGCCGGTTATAGCATGCGTTGAATAAAATGGATTGTTCATTTTTCTTTGCTTTATGTTGTTTTTGCTTCTTGTTTTATTTTTTTTCTTTTTTTTTATTAGTCTCTTATTCGTTATTAATGCGTGGGGATTTGGGTTTGGCTAACACTTGGGGTTTTGGGTGCCTGTGCTTTTGGAATACGCGTGGTTACAAGTTGCTCCTTGTGGACGACGGAGTGTGAGTTATCAGTTGCTAGCGATACTGGTGAAACCCGCCGACTCGTCTCCCCAGTATGGATTTCCAAAGCAACACCAGGGTTCGACACCTCCGTAGAACTTCGATTGTTTGCTTTCGTCCGACAACGCCCCTTAATGAGCCTGATCACAAAATATGTCCCGACAATGAACACTGAGATCACCGCCAGGCTGGCCGAGGCCGTGGATAGATGCGCATGCCTTCTGGCAGTCTCCTCAAATTTGATCCGCTCGAGGTGCGAATAGATTTCATTGAGGGCGTGCGTGCTGGCTGCGAAATGAATGCCTCCGTTTTTGGCTGTTACAATCTTCATTTGTGGCATGCTGTGGTTACGCCTAAGATCAGCAACGTCTCGTTCCAAAATCCTCGGGTCTACTTCGGGGAAATACTGCGGTTGAACTATATCAAACGGGTGAGTACTTTTGGCTTAATAATGTATGGTCATTTCGTTGATCTGAATTGTGCAGGGGAGATGGAGAGTTAAAATTCCTTGACCAATTAGTTTGTGTGTCGTGATGCTAGCATCGCAGCGGATATGGATGGGTGTTTCATGCGGTGGAAAATATATCCAACTGTTAGGTTTGCTTAGCTTAATGAGGGAATCAGTTATTGATGTGCTCACTCGTAGAGGTAGCTCTATCTTCAGATTGAGTGGGTTATGTAAAAGTGATATTATTTCATTTACTGAAGGTGGGGATTGAATAATTGGCGTAGATAATGGGGCCACATATAGGTCACCAGGTTGTGGATGTTTAATTTTCTTATGACCTGAATTATCAGTCAGAAGTAAAAACTGTTGAGTTGTGACGTCCCCCGCTATAAACGAGAATTCCACGGAGGGTAACAAGAATAGGGTCCTGTTAGTTTTGATGGGGAATAGGTGTATTTGATATAGCTTCATCAAGGGTAGCTGGAAAAGAGGAAGCGTTATTATCACCACTAGTTTGGTCTTCCGTCTGAAATACTGTAGTTCCGCCGTCTGTGCAAGGATTTCTTCACAGAATTTAGGACATCTATTGCCCGGTTTAACATAAATTTCGTGCAATCTTTTACTAGAAATTAGTAAGGGATGAATTCTGTTGCTTTGAACTGCTACAGCAATGTCGATTATGGTGCGTTGACGCGTTTCGATTTCCATAAGCTGCGCTAACAAAGATGTTAGAACTACATTCCTCCGTTCTGCTGCTTGCAATTTATCCGACATTAGAGAGATATCTTTCATCTGTAAACCGAGTTCTGTTTGCCTGTTAACCACATCTGATAGCGGTTTATGGATTTCCTCCAAGGATATATTTACAATACTAATCCTTTGCTTTTCCAATTTAACTAATTCCCTTTCCTTGTCCTCCAGATTGTCTAACCTACTGTACAGCTCTTTTTCATTCTCGTCATCCATGGTGCCAAATAACGAATGTAATGCTCTCCCGACTCCATCAATAAATGATCTTTTAACCTTTTTAGGCATCAGTGACTCAAACAAAGCTTGAGAGCGAATCTTAAGATTTTCCACTAGGCTATGGACGTGCCTTAACTGCTCCGCACATCCCAAGCCCTTCCCTGCACAGAGCATCTTAATCAGGTGTTCGGCTCGTTCGGCTACGTCTATTTGATCCTGTATTTCCCCTAGATTTAACTCCATCACGATATTCCAGGTGCTGTGATAGCTCAACAGACCACCTACATTCTCAAATAGTATTCCCGTGTTTGCTATGCTCTCCAGTGAATATGGTTTCAGATCCTCGTTCGGGATTGCCAAAACGCCAACGCTGAGCAAGACTAGGATAACGATGCCGATATCCATTACTAGAAATACAAAAAAAAAACAAAAGAAAAAGGGAGGAATTAGGACAATTTATTCATAGTACGGCTTAAGCCGGTTGTTATGAACATTGACCAGTTTTTTCTTTATCGCAATCGTAGTATTTACGGGGGAAGTAATGGCTTTGACCTCATATGGACCAACCCATACCTGCGCAAGCTTGTGCTTACGATTCTCATTTTTTAACAACACCTTATCCCCTATATGGAAAGTA
Source organism: Odontomyia ornata (assembly GCA_963969285.1). Classification (NCBI taxonomy): domain Eukaryota; kingdom Metazoa; phylum Arthropoda; class Insecta; order Diptera; family Stratiomyidae; genus Odontomyia; species Odontomyia ornata. The sequence continues at coordinate 190,997,929 of OZ017739.1, forward strand.
ACTGGTCTGACGTTGTTATCATAATGAGCCTTGCATTTTAACTTACTCTCTAGTATATTCTTACGTGCCAAGGTGTACATTTTTTTGTAATTTGTGCTTTAATAATAGATAAAAGTTCTCATGGTCATAGAGAGGGGTTGGCTCCCTCTTTATGTTCGACGGAACGTCCGCCGTGAATCCATAGAGACAATCCATAGGAGTGAGTTTCGTGCTATCATGCTCACTGGTATTGTACACGAACGCAGCCGTACGTAAAAACTGATCCCAAACCTGCGGATTGTCATCCACCGTAGATCTCAAATATTCTACCAGGGGTCTATGGGCTCGCTCCAAGGCTCCATTGGATTGTGGGTGGTAGGCGGTAGTTTGAATTTTCTTTATATTTGATAACTTACATATTTGCTTGAATAGTTTCCCCACAAAATTAGCCCCCTGATCAGTAACTAGCTGCTTAGGTATTCTATACCTAGCAATGATCTCATTAAAGAACACTTTGGCTATTGTCTCGGCCTCAGCGTTCGGTAAAGCGTACCAATCTACGAATTTCGTCAAATTGTCCTGAAAGGTCAAAATGTATTTATTCCCGGAAGTTGTCTCAATGAGAGGCCCCACGATATCCAGGTATACTTTATCAAATGGCCTCTCCACTATATCAGTGATAACCATCGGCATGCGATGTTGAAGGCAGGCCTTCATAACTTGACACTTCTTGCATGCCCTAACATATTTTTTGATGTCTGAAAGCATATTCTTCCATTTATATTTCTTGCGGATCTTCCTGTAGGTTTTCGCGACCCCCTGATGACCTCCAAAAGGGGAATCGTGATATTCCAATAAAACCCCCCTCACCTCTTCCGGGGTAGTGAGGGTCAGGATCCCCTGCTGTGTCGGGGAGGATATAACCTTAATGTTATCCTCACTACTGGTTGCATGCTTACCATCGAGCCCCTGCGACAAGGTCTTTCAGGGATGACTCAGTTAACTGCTGCTGTACACGCGCGGTTTCTGGAGGCCCGACCTCAATCAATACATCCGTATCATCAGTTGGATTACCACCACTGGTCTGACCTTGCAACGGCTCTGCCGAGGAACCTTCTAGATCTTGATCAAGTAGTTTCCGCTGCTTCTGTGCCCGAGTGAGGACATTACACTGATATTTATTACTTGCCTCGTCGGCAGGGTCCTGGGGAATCCTACTCAGGGCATCAGCATTGGTATTGTACTTGCCCGGCTTATACTCAATGTGGTAATCGAATTCCGATAACTTATGGTGAAACCTTACCAACCGAGTAGTGGGATCTTTTACGTTAAATACACCCTTTAAAGGTTTATGATCCGTGTAGATGGTAAAACGTCTGCCCTGCAAATAACACCTGAAATTTTTGGCGGCCCAAACCATCGCAAGTAGTTCCTTCTCTATTGTGGAGTAATTCCGCTCCGCCTTGTTCAGGGTTCGACTTGCATAGGCTATGGGGTGGTCCTTGCCAATTTCCCCTTGGGATAAAACAGCCCCCAGGGCCTCGTTACTTGCATCAGTGGTAAGATTAAACGGCTTGGTAAAATCAGGATACGCCAGCAATGGTGGTTCTACCAACGAATTCTTTAGGAGCTGAAATGCCTCCATACACTTATCAGTCCATGTAAAACGAACATCCTTTCGCAACAAATTCGTAAGGGGTTTGGCTATTTTCGAGAAATTAGGGATAAACTTCTGATAATAATTAACTAAACCTAAAAAGGACTGTAACCTACGCACAGTTGTGGGAACGGGAAAATCTCGCACGCAACTAGTCTTACTCGGATCTGGCCGCGCACCCGTTTGAGAGCAAATGTGTCCCAGATATACCACTTCTGGTCGTAAAAACTGGCATTTCTCCGGTTGAAGCTTTAGATTATTCATTCTCAGTCGGACAACAATTTTCCGTAGTTTATCGATGTGATCTCCCAAGTTTTTCCCATAAACCACTATGTCATCCAAATACACAAAACAGTCAAAACCTTGTAAGCCTGTCAATATGTAATTCATTAGCCTCTGAAAAGTAGCAGGTGCCCCCTTCAAACCAAAAGGCATCCGTTTGAACTCATAGTGCCCATAATTGGTGCTAAAAGCAGTTTTCGGCCGATCCTTTGGATCTACCAAGACCTGGTGATATCCGCTGGCCAAATCTAACGTACTAAAATACCGTGAATGCCCTAGCTGGTCCAGAATATCCTCAATACGGGGTAATAGGAAAGCGTCACCTATTGTCTTCTCATTCAGTTTCCTGAAGTCAACGACCACTCTCCATTTCTTTGCTCCATCGGCTCCAGCCTTCTTGGGCACAACCAAGAGGGGGGAGTTCCATGGGCTTTTGCTTGGCTGGACAATGTCATTGTCTAACATCACCTTGAGCTGCTCGTTAATAATGTCCTTTTGGGGCTGACTCAAACGGTACATTTTTTGATTTATGGGTGCTTGGTCTGTCACCAACGGAATCTCATGTGTGATAGCCTCCGTGTAACTTAACTTATCCCCTGGCAGGAAGAAAACGTCACTAAACTCCTGACACAGCTGGGTAATAGCAGCCTTCTCCTCGGAATTAATATGCTCATACAGCGTAAGCTCTTGCTTTAGTAATGCATTGCGTATAATGTCGATAGGCGGGTCCTGATTCATTAGTCCAGGATTGTTTCCTGATCGCCCATTACTTATCAATTGTGACCCTTCTGTTGTTGCTGATATACTTCCTATATGTTTCACGGGGAAATTCATGCAGGAGGTTTGCTGGGGCTGCTCCTCCTTATTGTTAGTCTCTAGATTATCCACCAAATATTCATCTAATCTCTCGAGTTCTAAATCAATCCGTTCAAGTTTGACCGGTGACTCACTCGAATTCAGTATGCCTATTACAGGACCCTCCGGACTTAGAAGAGCATTAGCTAGAAAAACGCCATCCGCTATCGAGCTTGCGGTACTAAGCATTTCCTGGCCCAACCGGATCGGAACCCCCACTAGATGTTGTGTCCGTGGCAACAGTTTGATAGCCTCCTTGAAATTGACTTGATAAGTTCCATTGGAACCAATTTGGCTGATGCTTGGCCCTTCGTCAGAGTTGCAGCTCACATCGTCAGTTTGGCTTGATAATGACGCCACGCTTCGCGTTACTCCTATAGACAACGCGTCAGTGCCGTTCGACGCCTTAACCGAAAACTGAGCCGATCTGACTGCACCTCCCTGGGACTCCAGAGGGACCCTGAACTCAGTGCTATTCGCTTCCGTGCGAGGAAATACTAGCGCTTGTGCGGGACCTTCTATATTACAATTCTTTGCCAGGAAGTCATTCCCCAGTAAACCATCGTTGAACGTCCCCTGAATTTTTTCAACTACTTGAAAAGTACAAGGAAGTCCCGTAGGGAGTTCAAAATTGCCCTGCGTAGTACCAAGGGTTTCTCCTTCCCCAAACGGACTCACTAAAGTAAGCTTATGACTAGAATCTATCGGGCATGTATCCTGTATTGCTGATTTAGTAATTATGCTCACCTCTGCACCTGTATCAATAGTAAATTTTGTTTCACCCTGCTTCCCAATATCTAATGGCAGAGAAGCTGTAACAAGGCCTACCGGCTGCGCCAATGTTATATTCTTCGTCTCCAACCTGGGGTTCTGCCGGCCACTTCCGGGGAACCCTAGGGTGTTACCTTTTAGAAACACTCACCTTCGCACCTGAATTACTCTTGAAGCTGAAGACCCCTCTGAAAAATTGTAACAAAAACACCAAATGTTGCGTTTCTTTTTTCTACTTTATTTCTTCAGCAAGTCCTACTACAGGTTTTACTAAAGCAAGTTGAGTCGCTTCCACGTGCCTTGGTCCGATGACGTGCCTGGATCTCCTTCTGTATTCCCCGGCGCAGTTCCTTCGCTTTCCGTCGGAAGTAAGCCCGCTCAGTGGGGGTGACTGACAAGCGAGCTAGCCGCCTCAGCTCGTCCAACTCCCGCCTCTTGCGTTCCCGCTGCCCTCCGCGCTGATGTTGTTGCTTGCGGGAATGGTCGGTGGTGCTCAAGGGAGCCTTCAACCTCCTGAGGTACTCCTCTTTCGATATGGGTCGGGGACCAGCTCGGGGCTCTGCCTGAAGCGCCTGATCTAGGGTCCTAACGGGTGCCTGACGGGGGTGGTTCGCTGGCCCGAGGTCCTTAATTATCCTGGAGGCTAGCGGGTAGAGCGGCACGCAGGTACTGGCGAGCTTGGGTCGCGATGACGGTCCACCAGGTGTTGAAGGGCACTTTTCACGCCGTCCTGAAGGGGCCACTGCGGCTGCTGGTTGTCCACCTCTTCGGGTTGCCTGCAAGAAGGAAAAATTATATTACTTATGGTGGCCACACAGCGCTTACACGCTAAAAGCCCTGGAGGAACACGGCGCTAAGAGCCAACACCTCACCATAAGTAATTCGTTGATTGACGTAAGTGGAAATCGTGTTAAAAACCGGAACTTGTACCGTGTTTTACTGTCGCAGCACGTATCACGACTGACTCACTAGTGTTTGCCCAAGAACTTTAAATACCGTTCTCTCGTAAGCTTTTAGCCTCGATTCTCGCAAAAAGTGCTGAATAGCCGAACACGTGCGTTCTCGTTCCACGAAGCACTTTTCCTCCCCGCTCCGTTTCGCTTACGAATATGTGAAACTGGGGAAATTGAGCGAGAGAACGCTTTCGCTTAAGCTTTTGGCTTCTTGAGGCGAATTGATGGAGCTGGGGAAATTGAGCGAGAGAACGGTTTCGCCTGAACTTTCAATTTTCCCTTCAGCTGGGAGTACACCCGAAGCATGTCGTCTACGTGGTGATCATTCGTGTGAAGCGAATTGTGTATTGATATTTGCTCGAGCTTTTGCTCGCTCATTAAACGACAAGTATATGCTTCGGTGATAGTGGCCTATGTGCATGCTTTTAAAAGTTGATTGGTGAAGCGCGAGTATATAGGCAGTGCTTGCTCGCTTCGTAAATACGTAGGCGGTATTTATTCGCTCACAACACAAGTAAAACTCCACAACGGTGGTTTTCTAGTACCCAAGCAGATTTCCCTCTTTGCTTGTCCATCGTCTACCGTATCGTCACGGTGGACGAAGGCGAGCCCTTTGCTCATTTGCAATGCAATCTGTTGAATGCTGTATATATATCAGTATGCTCATGTTAGAATTTTCAATTGCAAATTTGAGTTATTAAGATAATATATACAAAAGCTGAATTATAATGAAAAGATGAATCTCATGAAGAATGTCAAAGTAGAGAAAATTTAAGTTTAATATATAAAAAAACAATATAAGTTTATATTCATTTTATATATATTTTATATTTATAATTTTCAAAAGTTTAACTTTGAGCAATTAAACTTTTCAAATCTGCGATTGGAATTTCAGAACAGTGTTATGCCGGTTTTCGGGCAGTTTTTTTAGGTGACTGCTCAATTACTAAACATATGGGATATTACATAAATTACGACAAATTCTACTTGAAATAACAACAAAGTCTCTCAAGAACTATCGCGTGTAAATATTTCCAACAACTGCACCAGCTATTTCGATGTTTGCATTTTATTTTTAGTATTTATTTTGCAAGAGCTTGAAGCATTTTTGAAGCCTTTGTATGTCGGTTTAAATTATTTTATAAAAAAAAATTTTTCAATATCATTTTGCTCGATTTATAAATCAGAAGTTAGTTAATATATACTACAGGATTGATTAAAGTTCAAATAAGGTAGTTCGATTCTAAACTAAAACATGGCGTAAATCCATTAAGATTAAGAAATTATTACTTAATAATAGAGGTACCGGTTTATTCATGCGGTTTTTTTCAAAAATTGAAGCTCTATTGTGAAAAATTGCTTTAAGACGAGTGATTTTGCAAGTTTGGGATGCATCGAGCAATATCTACAATTCGTGATCTTGAACCTTTTTTGGCTGTCCGGGCCGTTCATCGTCCTCCAAGTCAAAATTGCCACTTTTAAACCGTGCAAACCACTTCTGGCACATACGCTCAGCTAGAGCATGCACACTATACACTTCCACCAAAATACGATGATTTTCAGCAGCCTTTTTCTTCAATGAAGAAGTACTCCCCGCAAAAACACTTAATCCGGCACAAAATTCTACATTTTCAGAGTAAAAAAAAGTATTGTTGTTTACGCTTCAGCTCAATGACACATACTGATTCTGAAATTATATGACAGTAGCTTTCCAACACATATTTGGAAAGGTGAATCACTGGAATAAAAATCAAGTTACGACATCTGCTAGAAAACCCTTACGAATTAACCGGTACCCCTATTAATTGCTGCTTCCCAAATGCATTGCATTTTATAACATATGATTTTGGACAGAGCTTGGAATCAGTGAAGATTAAGTTATTGCGGATGAATCCCTTTCATTAACAACTGAAATTAATTCACTTTTTCCATCAAATTGCATCGAAACAAAATGTTATTTAACTAAATTTTAAACTTGTAACGCATCTCCAATTTGTTTTACTCACGCCGTTAAATATATTCATTTTGAAATATCTTAAATCTAGTTGCATCACGAACTCGTAAATTTGTGTACTTATTATATGTCATTTTCATTGTTTCTCCAGGAAATATTTAGTAAGAAATCGTTGATGGAAATTAAATTTACTTTAGTCTTTAAATGTTGTTGTTACCTAAACAAATTTTGAACGGCACTATGCCAACGACAGAGAACATTGGACGCTTTGCTTCGTTCTTGTGTCCGTTTCGAATTTGTGTGGAATCGCTGCTTCTACTGCATAAGAAATAGCATAGATTGCTAGCCAGAATTGAAATCTGCGCTCGCTTGCGCCGAACTTGCATGTCTGTATACAAGTAGATAACTCCCTGATTAAGTAGCCAGGCTCGCATAAACAGCTGAATACGACTGCCCTTGAACAGGAAATGTCTGGAAAATAAAATAATTCTTAATGCAATCGAAATATGACAATTCCATTACTTGGTGGTAACTACTAAATGCGAAACTTTTCTCTGCATAACTCTCACATGCACGTTACGCTAGAAATCATACTAATTTTTTCCACCACAATTATGTTACATAACCAGTACACCCTATGTATAGTGGCATGAACTGGGAACTTGATTTGATGTGCATCCTATATAATTTAAGGCTCCCGGGGACAAAATTTCACTGCATGAAACTTACTTGCTGCTATTTTCCATTGCCAACTAGATCAACAAAGCCTAGAGTTAATTTGATTGAGTAACTTTAGTTTGTGTTGTCCAGTGGTTAGGGCATGAACGAATAAGCCGAAGGTCCCAGGTTCAAATCTCGTTGGGAGCACCGTGATTTAGTTCAGGGGATTTTTCGTACAGACTACAAGTGTTCACTCAGTGGTGATATGTACTGATTTAATCAGATCATATCATAGCTGAGCAAGCACACGGGAGCATGGTACTGACCCAACCAACTTCCGAAAAAATTAATAAGGTCATGAAAATGGGATACTCTAACTATCTCTAAGCGAAGGCCCCAGAGGGGCTGTAGTGCTACAAAGAAGAAGAATTTTAGTCACCAATTGTTCACAGTCAAGCAGCTACTTGAAAAATACTGGGACTTCAACATACACGTACTGCAAATTTTCGTTGATTTTAAGCAAGCATACGATAGTATTGATCGTAACGTACTGTGCCAAATAATGCTTTGCTTTGGCATCCCCGCCAAATTAGTCCGTCTTAACGAAATGACAATGACGTCAACGACCTCCCAAGCCTGCATCAATAACCAACTCACCGATGCCTTCGACATAAATATCGGACTGAAGTAGGGAGATGGGTTGGCCCCATTGTTATTCAATTTGGCGTTGAAGTATATCATAAGGAAGCTACCTTTTGATACAAGAGGTATATAACTATACAAATCGTGCCAAGTAGTAGCCTATATGGACAACATCGACATTTTGTCACGGTCATTAACAACTGCCAAAGAACTCTTCTTGAAACTCGACAGCGAAGCAAAACTAGTAGGGCTACAAATCAATGAGAATTAAACAAAGCTCATGACGCAGTCGAGGAAAAGTACCTCAAGTACACAAAACATCACGCTTGGCAAATATAACATCAAAAATGTGAGCAACTTTATGTATATTGGCACCAAAATAAAGAAGACCAGCAATGAAAGAGACGAAATACGCTGAAGAATACAACTCGCAAATAAATTAATGAAATAAAATTAAAATTCCCTTATTGACCACAAATATTGATTTAGATTATAAAAACCCAAGAGTTTGATGGTAAAAAGAAACAATTTTTTATTCTAAAACACATACAAATGCATTCCGGACGGTATTGCCGACCATCTTCAGCGCTATGCGCGAAACTTCTAATGAAACTACTGAATAAAAAATTGAAGTACATAAGCAATTAACGGCTTATTGATTCTATATAATTTAGTCGGATTAAATAAAAATGCAAAATTCTGTTATCAGAATATCGTCCATATAAAATTACTGTACTGTTATGTGTTAACCACATATAATATATAATAATCTATGCAAAATAAAAGTAACCGTTAACACATTATTTAGCCAATTGAAATAAACTTGAATTTATTGGGCTATCGTCGATATTAACTAGATTATCCGTTATATGCATGAATAACGATTCATACGCGTCAAGTTTTCGCGGATTAGCTACTGTTTTTAGCAATTTAAAATTATTTATAAGCGATCCCGTGTAGTGTCTTCCTGTGTTGTTTAAATCGAATACGTGTGCAGCAATCCCTTTGTTAATGTCTTTGTTTTTGATATATCGTTCATGTTCCTTCAGGCGAACTTCAACAGCACGTTTGGTTTGTCCAATACATTTTTTATCACATTCTGTGCAATTAACTTGGTAGATTCCGCTTTTTTGCTTTGGCGAAAAAACATCTTTCGTAGTACCAAGTAATGAGCAAAGCTTGAGGGTGTTGTTATGCACAAGCTTCAGATTCGCTTTGCTGAATTCCTTTTTAAGAGGGTTGGAAGTCATAGGGATATATGCCAAGGTTACACGTGATTCGTTATTGTTGCTGTACTGTTTTGGTTGAAAAGGGTTGAAGCTCTTTCTCTTTTCATTTTTCGCATGTATTTGGCAATCAATTTGTCCATTAGCGCTTTATCGTATCCATAAATTTTAGCTAAATGTACGATATGCTCATATTCGCGCCTATAGTCTGCCAATGATAAGGGCAATCGACACATACGATATATCATCGATCTAAACGCTGCGATCTTGTTCTGATGTGAACAAAATGAATCTTTGGTGATATATCTATCTGTTGTTGTTGATTTTCTATGTATCGAAAATTTAATTTTTCGGCCGTCACGCGTAATATTAAGATCCAGAAAGGGCAGCGTTTGTTCTTCATTTTCTGGCTCGATGGTAAACTTTATGGCTGGATAACGACTATTGAGTGAATCTAAGAGATAATTTACTCTTGATTCCTTAACAACGGCGAAGACATCATCTATATAGCGCCACCAAATCCTTGGTAAGATGCCTTCAGATTTCATTTCTTTTTCTAATCTGGACATGAAGGCTTCGGCTATGGATGGTTACAAACTGTTCCCCATACTACATCCAAAGTCACTCAAATAATATTTTCCCCTAAATTCAAAGCAATTATATTTCATACATGCCTCGATGCAGCGTATGTATGCGTCCATATGTTTGGCGGAGATGTTGCTTTTTTGGAGGTGATCTCTTATCGATTCGATGGCTACCTGAACCGGGACGCTGGGGAAAAGAGCTGTGACGTCGAAAAAAAGTAGCTGCTCATCTTCCTTGATATCTACTTCTCTCACCCTGTCAACAAAATCGTAAGAGTTCTTAACGGAGAACCCTTCAAGGTTGCCAAATTGTTTTATTTCATTGACTATCCATTTTGTCAATTTAGAGAAGGGTGAGTTGACACACGAAACGATTTTCCTTATTTTATCTCCTGTCTTATGGATCTTCGGGAGGCCATACATCAATGGAACTTATGGATTAGGTACTCGTAAATGATGTTTATTTACGTTGGAAACAGAGTGTCAGGTATCTATGATGGCCTTAGCATCTTTCACCATTTTATTGAGAGGACAAGAACAGACCGTAAATTTATCCTCAGATATTGACTTCATCATGCGTTCATTATAGTCCTTTTTGTTAATTATGACCACCTTGTTTCCTTTGTCGGATTTCATATAGAATACATCGCGTTGTTTTAGTGATTTTAAGGCGTGATTCCATTTAATTGTTTTTGTGTCTGGTTCGTTGTTAGCAGCATCTTGTTTAGCTTCGCCGATGACGCGTGTTGCTTTTTCTCTAATTTTATTTTTGATGTCTATTGGTTTGTACTGGATTGCAGATTCAATATCTGCAATTATGTCAATTATAGGTGGTGATAAAGGCTTGACTGAGAAATTGAGGCCACGATTTAACAATTCCAGTTCATCTTCTTGTAATGTCTCCTGAGATAAATTCACAACTAATCCATTAACATTTTTAACTTCTGTTCTTGATTCGGTGTTACGAATTCTGCTATTCATTAGTTTAGCTAGCTTTTTAGATTGTATTTCGTTTTTTGAGGAAAATACCTTCGCTGCGATTAACAATGATGGACTGCTTTCCTAAAAATTCGCTGAATTCTTGTTCCGTTTTTAGGTCTTTAGTAATCTTCAAGTGTAGTTCGTTCAATTCTAGTTGCAGTTGATCGAGGTTGCTGTAGTGATGTTGTATTTCAAATTGAGTCCAGTTTTTCTTTGCTACACGTATGACATTATCGGAATGCACATTAGAAATAGCACACTTAATTTTCATAAAATTTTGATGGACACTATTGTTTTTGCACTGTTTCAGAAATATTATGTCGGCTTTAATTCGTTTAATTTTAATAAATTTACGTGAACAATTGTTCAAATCATGTTGGGAACACATCTTTATAAGTTCAGAAACTTTTTCTAATACTTTAATCTGTTAGATATGAACACTTTGAAGTCGTTTTAGATTAATGAAATAAAATTAAAATTCCCTTATTGATATGGACGCATACATACGCTGCATCGAGGCATGTATGAAATATAATTGCTTTGAATTTAGGGGAAAATATTATTTGAGTGACTTTGGATGTAGTATGGGGAACAGTTTGTAACCATCCATAGCCGAAGCCTTCATGTCCAGATTAGAAAAAGAAATGAAATCTGAAGGCATCTTACCAAGGATTTGGTGGCGCTATGTAGGTGATGTCTTCGCCGTTGTTAAGGAATCAAGAGTAAATTATCTCTTAAATTCACTCAATAGTCGTTACTCAACCATAAAGTTTACCATCGAGCCAGAAAATAAAGAACAAACGCTGCCCTTTCTGGATCTTAATATTACGCGTGACGGCCGAAAAATTAAATTTTCGATACATAGAAAATCAACAACAACAGATAGATATATCACCAAAGATTCATTTTGTTCACATCAGAACAAGATTGCAGCGTTTAGATCGATGATATATCGTATGTGTCGATTGCCCTTATCACTGGCAGACTATAGGCGCGAATATGAGCATATCGTACATTTAGCTAAAATTTATGGATACGATAAAGCGCTAATGGACAAATTGATTGCCAAATACATGCGAAAAATGAAAAGAGAAAGAGCTTCAACCCTTTTCAACCAAAACAGTACAGCAACAATAACGAATCGCGTGTAACCTTGGCATATATCCATATGACTTCCAACCCTCTTAAAAAGGAATTCAGCAAAGCGAATCTGAAGCTTGTGCATAACAACACCCTCAAGCTTTGCTCATTACTTGGTTCTACGAAAGATGTTTTTTCGCCAAAACAAAAAAGCGGAATCTACCAAGTTAATTGCACAGAATGTGATTAAAAATATATTGGACAAAGACACTACACGGGATTGCTTATAAATAATTTTAAATTGCTAAAAACAGTAGATAATCCGCGAAAACTTGACGCGTATGAATCGTTATTCATGCATATAACGGATAATCTAGTTAATATCGACGATAGCCCAATAAATTCAAGTTTATTTCAATTGGCTAAATAATGTGTTAACGGTTACTTTTATTTTGCATAGATTATTATATATTATATGTGGTTAACACATAACAGTACAGTAATTTTATATGGACGATATTCTGATAACAGAATTTTGCATTTTTATTTAATCCGACTAAATTATATAGAATCAATAAGCCGTTAATTGCTTATGTACTTCAATTTTTTATTCAGTAGTTTCATTAGAAGTTTCGCGCATAGCGCTGAAGATGGTCGGCAATACCGTCCGGAATGCATTTGTATGTGTTTTAGAATAAAAAATTGTTTCTTTTTACCATCAAACTCTTGGTTTTTTATAATCTAAATCAATATTTGTGGTCAATAAGGGAATTTTAATTTTATTTCATTAATCTAAAACGACCTCAAAGTGTTCATATCTAATAGATTAAAGTGATAGAAAAAGTTTCTTAACTCGCAAATAAATGTTTTATTCAACTTTGATTATAAAAATAAAGCTCCAAGTCCACAAATCTGTGATAAGATCTGTGTTATGCTATGGGTGTGAAACATGGACCCTAACCCAAGCATCCAAAAATATGATTTATATTTACCGCCTTTGAGCAACGGGTCCTGAGACGAATAATCGGAGCAAAGCTAGATCAGGACCAATGGCCAATTCAATACAATCATGAGCTGTAGGCAGTTTTTGACTAGCCGAAGGTCTCAACGGTCAATGGTCTCAACGGCTAATAGACCGAGGCAATTAAAGGCGCTGTTGGCAGGAAGCGAAGGCCCGAAAGGGGCTGCTGTGCTATGAAGAAGAAGAATTTTATTTCATTTTTAATTTGGTTGTACATTTACACATTGTTTTAGTTTTAAATGTTTACATTTTTGGAATTTCTTTGGGTTCTTTGAAAATTTATAACAATAAATATTGAATGAGGCACCTTTGACTTTTACTTTGACTTGGAGTTCCTTGATGCCAGCGGGACTTACCACATTCCCCGTGTGAGCATTTGGCTGTAGAGCCAGGAAGACGAGCTTTTAGATCGGAGTAGCCAGACGGTATGAAACGCCAAAAAACTGGTTGAGGTTTATGACTCAAGCCAAGCCTTACCCGTCACCATTCAATTGTAAATGAGCATTGCCTGCTAACGCACTGCTAGGATACAACTACCAGAGCACTATTAGAAATGCGTTGATTGCAATCTGATTACTAGCAGAATAGAATTCCTGCTGATCCGCCAGTACTCAGCTTTTGATCCCATGTCCTCTGAAATCTACCGAATATGCGAACACGTGAGCTCCCATTCCACGAAAGCTCATCCTCCCCATCTCGTCTGGTTTCACGTAAACTGAGAAAGCCAATAAACGATGTTCTCCCAGGGAAAACAGACTTGCAGAAGAGCTTTTGAGCTAATTGTAGCATTCTCGTCTCTGAAGCTTTTACCTGGCTCGCTCACTAGCTGCTTTGCTGAGAGAATAGCTTTTCGTTGATGTAGCTTGAGGGTTGTTGACTTTCGTCGAAGCTATGTTTGCTTTATAGAGTGCGAGATAATGAGTTTGGGACATCGACTTTCCCCTTAATGTGTATGGTGAATGTTGTTAGTGGGAGTGGGAGTCACAGATTGAAGGTTTATATGATTGTTTTGTGTTGGAAGCTAAAGGAGCTTTGAAGATGAGGTTATCAGGAGTAGTTTTACTTCTGCAATGACGAATGAGCAAATTTAATGAAACGATATATTGTAGCTTTCACAGGCGCTGATAACTGGTAAGTGTAGAAGTTGTTGCTCGCCAGTCAGCTCCTGCATCGCTGATTGCTATTGCCGGTTATTCACCATCTGAAAATGAAAGAAAAAAACACAAAGAATCGATGTTTTAGGTCAACTAAATGAAGTCACTTATCTGATAACAGCTGGACGCACGAGTCCCGGTCACTTTCCATGGATACTATTGGATTCAGTTGCTTATTTATTCGGAATTTCACACCCGCACTTGTTTATATCAAACAATAACAACTATGACATTTAATGTGAAATGTCAAAGTAAATGTCATTAAGAGATTACAATTCAGAATAGTAGATTTAAAGTAGTAGAATATCGTAACATTCATTACAATTCAGAATAGTAGATTTAAAGTAGTAGAATATCGTAATATTCACAATGACAATTATAGTAAATAGTTCGATAGAGACAACTCAATTTGTTAAAGGAAAAGTACCGAAATCCTTTGTTCAAATTGATTTCTTTGTTTGAAAATTTCGCTACTTTCTGCAATTTAGAGACTAAGGCAGTAGTATTTTGGAAGTTGGATACTACAGAACTATCGCTCGCGAAATTAAATCGTTACGAATTTTGAATCGTTTTTTTATAAAAGTGAATTATTACCGGACTGTTATTTTTAGCGTTCCTTTTTTGAAATAAAGTTTTATGTTAAAGTGTAGAAAGTGTTTTCTTGGTTTTGATTTCATTAGTATATTAAAATTAGAGTTTTCAATGCAACATTTTTTGGTCCGTCGAGCCGGATCCTTCGTAGATCAATAGAATTAGACTGAAAACTTCTCAAATACGGGAATTTGTACAGTGAAAAGTGTTTTTTAATCAAATATCGGTCGCGCGGTTAATTTAATAAACATTGCAAGGCCAAAGTGACAACGACAGAAAGGTCCGGTAAGTCTCCATTTTCCCTCATCCAATTACCTTTTCTATGGCATAAATCGATTCTAGCAATTGATATAAATAAATTTTAAATAGATTGTGTGTTGGGACAACAAATTCGAAAATATATTTCGAGAAGAAGTATTTTGTGCACAAAACGCTTACACATCAGCAATCGACAAAGACAATTTGGAAATAGATTTTGTGTCTTTGAATACAAATTCGAAAATATATTTCGAGAAGAAGTATTTTGTGCACCACCAATTACTCCTCATACGCTGCACAAATCGTTTTAGATATTAGTGATCGATAAAATCATTTGGGAATAGATTCTTTGTGTTGGAATACAAATTCGAAAATATATTTCGAAAGGAAGTATTTTGTGCACCACCAATCACCTCTCATACGCTGCACAAATCGTTTTAGACATTAGTGATCGATAAAATCATTTGGGAATAGATTTTGTGTCTTGGAATACACATTCGAAAATATATTTCGGGAAGAAGTATTTTGTGCAACACCAATTACGTCTTATACGCTGCATAAATAGTTTTATACATTAGTAATCGATAAATTCATCTGAAATAGAATAACAAAGTCGAATATACATATTTCGAGAAGAAGTTTTGTGCACCATCAATCACTTTTTATCCGATACGCAAGTTAACTATAATATTATTCTACACTACTATTGGGGTACAGTTGTAAGTTTTTGTTTCATATTTGGAAACATAAGCGTGTCGCCAAATTGTGACCCAATATTACATGCAAAGTGCATCCCATTTCACAAAAGGTTATTATAAAAAGATGGATCGCTTAATGGCCCAACAAAAATTGTTGAGCGATCAACTAAATAAAATGTATACGAATTTCCGTAAGGACTCGAAATCCCGCAAAACAGTAGCATACGCTAATAAATTGTTACAGCGTGTGCAAGAGGTTCGTCAGTCATTCATGCAAACTAACGAGAAAATCCTTACGTTGATGAATGGGCAGGACGAGTTATCATCGGATTATTTTTCACAGAATTGTTATTTAGCGGTCGAGGAACTCAATTTAAATTTCGAAACGGAGTTAGAAGAGTTGCAAATGGAACAGGGAGCACAGGGTACACAAGGAGGCAAAGAGGTACCAAATCAATCCCTTGTAGCAGCGAACGATACAGATATTCGACTTCCACGGATCAACCTTCCGTAGTTCAGTGGAAATTACAATAAGAGAACGTCGTTCAAGGATTTGTTCACATCTCTGATTCACAGGAAAGGGAGTTTGTCTATGGTGGAGAAGTTACACTATTTGAAGTGCAGTCTGTCAGGTGAGGCTGAACAATTACTTAAACATTATTCCATCACTGAAGCAAATTATGAGTCAGCATGGAAGCTGCTTGTGGAACGTTACGACTATAAATATGTGTTGTTAAGCGCACAATTAAAAAAATTGTTAGCGATTGGTCTGTTATTGGATAAAACTCTCGATTGCACTCAAGCAATAGAAAACCTGGAGGTTGAAGACAAATGGGAGGCAATGTTGGTACACCTAACAACGCAGCGACTGCCATCTGACACATGCCACATTTGGGAGCAGCAACAAGCATCAGAGTGTGGAACAGCGTCTTTTCAGAAGCTAAAGGATTTTTTGCAATCACCTTTAGAGCTCTAGAAGCTGCTGCAAAGAGCCAGCAGAGCTTCACATAGTGGGTTGATGACGAAGGGAGAAAAAAGAACTACGTGCGTTTTGTGCAAGGGTCCTCATCATTTGAGACGATGTACTGGGTTCCTACAATCTGAACACTCAGAAAGATTTGATATTGTGAAGAAAAATGGTTTATGTCTCAATTGTCTGAACAAAGGACATTTGGTTGGAACGTGTCCTAGTATGTCGAGATGCTGCCAGTGCAAACAGGCACATCACACACCACACACTCCTTCACTAACCCGCCGAATTAAATAATGGAAAGGCTAATCAATCAATACCTTTGTCTGAACATAAGGTGCACTCATCGAACTCGGCGTCACATAATAACCAGTATGCATCAACAGGATTCCATCAGCATTCTGCGGCAGCATTCTCACACTCTGGACAAATGTCCACATTTTTCGATCATGGATCATTGAGCAAATCGCCAACAGCTGTTAAAGCCAGCTCTGCTACCAGTAATACTAAACAATAGGTATTGCTAGCGACAGCTTTGGTAAAGGTTGAAGCGTTGAGCGGTCGTGTGACTCTACGTGCCTTGCTGGATCAAGGGTCACAAACATCAATCATCACTGAAAGCGCAGCTCAAAGATTGGGACTTAAAAGAAAGTCCACAAATATTACTATAGCCGGAATTGGAAAAACGAAGGGTATCTCAACTAATGGAAACTTTAAAATTAGACTATATACTAGAACAAACGAATGCTTGACAATCGATGCACTCATACTGAACAAGTTAACTAACTTTGTTCCATTACAGACAATTTCCACACCACTGCGAGAGTACATTGGAAATTTAGATTTGGCTGATCCCCACTTTGACCAGCCAAACAAAATTGATCTTCTATTGGGAGCAGATGTTTATGCTCAAATTATACTCGGAGGAGTTCGAAAATTGAAACTAGGTCCAGTTTTGCAGTGCACCAAACTAGGCTGGATAATATCAGGGAAAGTTGGTAGTGATGATGCGCAAACAGTGCATACTTTCAAAATAGAAACAAATGGAAACGTGGAAACCAGCAAACAGCTAAAACGATTCTGAGAGATAGAAGAAGTTGGAATTGGAAACGATATGACGCAAGAAGAAGAAGCCTGTGAGCAGCACTTCAAAGTAAATGTGCAAAGAGACTAGAACGGGCGGTATCAAGTCCGATTACCTTTCAAAGGTCCAGATAGTCGGCATTCATTAGGTTGTTCCAGGGCGAATGCAGTGGCAAGCTTATTGCATCTAGAAAAACGCTTTGCGGGAAATAGAAATCTCCAGGAAGAATATTCGGCAGTAATTCGAGAATATATAGATTTGGGCCATATGAAGGAAGCTCCTTATTCTGAAAAAGTGACGTATGACCAAGGAAGATGGATCAGTAGAGCCAATTTTTTGCCACATCATGCTGTATTCAAAGAGAGTACGTCAAAAAAGTTGCGAGTGGTATTTGACGCCTCACGGAAGACAAGCTCTGGTTTGTCCCTCAACGACACATTATTAACTGGACCGACCATCCAGAATAGTATGATATCGATTATCATCTATTGGAGATTAAAGCGGTTCGCAATGATGGCTGATATCACTAAAATGTACCGGCAGGTGAATATGCATCCTCAAGATGCAAATTACCAGAAAATCGTTTGGAGGCCACACCTAGATGAACCAATTAAAGACTGTTGTCTTAGTACTTTCACTTTCGGAACAACTTCTGCCCCGTTTCTTGCAATCCGCACATTGCATCAATTGGCAATGGATGAAATTGAAAAGTATCCTGTAGCAAGTAAGTCGGTATTAAAGGAGTTCTATGTAGATGATTTGTTGTCAGGTGGATACAACCTACAAGAAAGCGCGGATAAAAGAGATGAGTTGATCAAGCTTTTGAAATCTGGTGGCTTTCAACTAAGGAAATGGATTGCAAACGACAAGCGAATACTACAAGGTCTCCCTGCTGGAGACATTGAAATGAAAGATTCAATAGATTTTGGATTGGACAACGGATATAAGTCACTAGGAGTTATGTGGTTCCCTCTGAAGGATTAATTTACATATCGATTGAAAAAAAAAGGAACTATCAACAACAAATACGAAACACTCAATCCTCTCTGAAGTAGCGCGTCTGTACGACCCATTGGGATGGATAGCACCTGTGATGGTAACAGCAAAAATCCTACTGCAAAGCATATGGTTGTCTGGACAAGATTGGGATCAACCAATACCATGTGCAATAAATACAGAATGGGTCAATCTGTTGGAACAATTACATAATATTGAGTACATTTAAATCCCAAGATGGGTAACATACCAACAAGATTCATCAATATCATTCCACGGGTTCTATGACGCATCTCAACAGGCGTATGCAGCAGCAATTTACATAGTGGTACAGTCAGGATCATCGATCAGCAGTCACCTATTAATAGCCAAGACCAAAGTGGCACCAGTGAAACCAATTAGCGTTCCCCGTCTAGAACTATGCGGTGCAGTCTTGCTGTCACAACTACTGAAAGAAATCACAAGGTCCTATCACAATACCTACCTGGTTGTGGACCGATTCCGAAGTTGTCCTAGCGTGGTTGAAAGGGCATCCGACTCGGTGGACGGTCTTCGTGAGCAATAGAACATCCCAGATCTTAGAAAATACTGGCAATATTCCGTGGCGTTATGTTCCGTTCAAGTGCAATCCAGCCGACATTGCATCAAGGGGAGTCAAACCCAGGGACTTAATCGAAAATCAACTTTGGTGGAATGGACCAAGTTGGTTAGTTGAAAGTAGTGATCGATGGCCTAAAATTAAAGAGACCCAATCAATTAATATCGAGAAGCGGAAACATATAATGGTTAATGTCAGTTGGCAAACAGAAAATTTTTTGAACGGCCTGATGGAAAGGTATTCAACATTGACGAAATTAATAAGAGTAACGGCACATTGTTTCCGCATCATCAAATCAAAAACGAACCAGTCAGGTATTCGCACGTACTTGACCAGCGATGAGTTAAGGCAGTCTCTCGAATTCTGGATCAAATATGCTCAGCGAACTGAATACTCACAAGAAATGACACATCTGACGAGGTCAGCGCCCGTGGGGAACAAAAGTAAACTGATTAACTTGAATCCATTCCTGGACGACAAAGGAATCATGCGTGTTGGAAGACGATTTAAACACGCCCAGCTACCTTTCGATGAAAAGTACCCAATGATTCTACCACGGAATGGGAAACTCACCGATCTAATACTACATCAGATTCATCAGTCGACTTTACATGGGCAAACGCAGTTGATGCTGAATACGCTCAGAAGGAAATTCTGGTTAATAGATGCCCGCAACTGCATCAAACGATTCATACATAGGTGCACCCGTTGTTTCCGTGCCAAATCAATCACATCAAACCAACTAATGGGAGATTTACCATAACCTCGAGTGACCGTGTCCCGTCCATTCACTCACACGGGAATTGATTTTTGCGGACCTTTTGATATAAAGGACAGGCGAGGAAGAAGAAGCAGAACCACAAAGGGATACGTGGCTATATTCATTTGTATGACAGTGAAAGCCATACATATTGAAGTTGTTAGCGACCTGTCTACGCCCGCTTTCCTTGCAGCTTTACGGAGGTTCATGGGTAGATACGGCTACAGCAAACATATGTACTCTGACTGCGGCTCTAATTTTGTTGGTGCAGCTGCTGAGCTGAAAAAGATATCCGAAATCAGTGTGTGAGCGGCGGAAGCTCTAGCGCAGGATGGAATAACATGGCATTTCAATCCTCCAGCTTCACCCCATTTCGGAGGGCTTTGGGAAGCTGGAGTCAAGTCCATAAAATCACACTTACGTCGAGTGGTAGGTCATGTATCGTTAACATACGAGGAATTGATGACTGTACTCGTTCAAATAGAAGCTTGCCTTAATTCCCGACCATTGTGCCCGCTTCAAGACGACCCAACGGACACCGCAGCCCTAACTCCTGCTCATTTTTTAATCGGCGACACGATGATAGCTCCTCCGGAGATTACGTTGGAGGAAGTCAACATTAATCACCTCAACAGATGGTAACTGGCACAGAAAATCACCGAAGATTTCTGGAAACGGTGTCGAATGGATTACTTAAGCCGTTTACAACACCGACCGAAGTGGATCAAAAGCGAAAATAACGCCAAAGTAGGCGACTTATGCTTATTGAAGGAAGAAAGAACTCCATCTTGCCGATGGCCGCTAGCCAGGATAATTCGAGTCCACCCAGGACATGATGCGGTAGTACGAGTCGTAACGGTGCTTTCAAACGGAAAATTCTACAAAAGAGCGATCACAAAAATTGCAATTTTGCCTGTCCAAACCAGTGCAAAGTAGCCAACTGAAGTATTATATCGCCAACTTGAGTTTGTCCTACATCATTTGTTACAACGCTATCCACCTGACCTGCATTCTTTTTCCAAGTACCTAACACAATTGTACCCTAGAATACAAAGCCGCCAATCCAAAAATAAATCCCTTATCTCCTTTGTTTCTACCGGACCCTGACGTCAGACAATATATACACTAATTTTTTAACGAATGTCGAATTTTGAAAAAGGTGTAGGTGGACGCCCAGCATAAGGTGGGATAACTTCACCACGCCCATATAACGTAACAAACCACCGGGACCGATTAGAACCACTAAAGAATGACATGGATTCGACAAAGAAGCTCTTCACGTAGCGAATGGAGGCGAGACGATAGGAAAACGACATAGAAAGTATACCAATTGAAAAACTTAATAACTAATCATTATACTTACAGGACAATTCTCTGGTGCAATAACTCTGAGGTGTTATCACCGGGGGAGTATGTTGCTCGCCAGTCAGCTCCTGCATCGCTGATTGCTATTGCCGGTTATTCACCATCTGAAAATGAAAGAAAAAAACACAAAGAATCGATGTTTTAGGTCAACTAAATGAAGTCACTTATCTGATAACAGCTGGACGCACGAGTCCCGGTCACTTTCCATGGATACTATTGGATTCAGTTGCTTATTTATTCGGAATTTCACACCCGCACTTGTTTATATCAAACAATAACAACTATGACATTTAATGTGAAATGTCAAAGTAAATGTCATTAAGAGATTACAATTCAGAATAGTAGATTTAAAGTAGTAGAATATCGTAACATTCATTACAATTCAGAATAGTAGATTTAAAGTAGTAGAATATCGTAATATTCACAATGACAATTATAGTAAATAGTTCGATAGAGACAACTCAATTTGTTAAAGGAAAAGTAACGAAATCCTTTGTTCAAATTGATTTCTTTGTTTGAAAATTTCGCTACTTTCTGCAATTTAGAGACTAAGGCAGTAGTATTTTGGAAGTTGGATACTACAGAACTATCGCTCGCGAAATTAAATCGTTACGAATTTTGAATCGTTTTTTTATAAAAGTGAATTATTACCGGACTGTTATTTTTAGCGTTCCTTTTTTGAAATAAAGTTTTATGTTAAAGTGTAGAAAGTGTTTTCTTGGTTTTGATTTCATTAGTATATTAAAATTAGAGTTTTCAGTGCAACAGGAGTGTATGATGCGTATGTACTAATTTGTGGTTGGCTGGTTGTTGCCTTGTTGCGCATTTGTTTCTCATTAAGTCGGTTAAATGTGTTTCGTAATGTGCAGGGCTTTCAATCCATCTAATCTGTAGGATTATGTAGGAGGAAGAGCTTTTAAGGTATATGCTTTTAATTATCATTTGATTGGCTTAAATCGTCCATTGTATACTCATTTATTCATATGTCGTGGTAGAAAGGAGAGTTTTTAAAAAATGTCTACTTAATTATGGTTAAATAGGTGTGAGTTACTAATAAATCGGAGTCTGATATTATTATGGAGATTTTTAATAAGTACAGAAATGCTGAAATAATAAATGTTTTCTCAAAAATATAATTAAAAGGAGGGATTTTTAGCTTCAAAGATCTTACTTGAACTTTTATTGATTTCAATGAACTGTTAAGCAGAAATACTGCATTAAAAATTTCTTGCAAGAAATATCTTTGTAAAAGATGTTCAAAGCGACACTATCACAATACGTTGGGATTGGGAACATATAGTTTCGGCCTTCATTCAAAACCCTATATGTGCTCCGTCTAATTTGTCTCTAGTGAGTTTCTAATTGATTTGGCTTTCCTAGACCTTACTGGAAGACATAACAGTGCCGTGCAAGGTCACTTCATTTGCCGTTTATAAAATTATCTTCGTCTCGATTGAAAGATTGTTTAAAGAATCTTGAATATTGTCACTATATGTAAAGTGAAAGGGTAGGAAATGGGTGGGTTAATTTGTCTTGTTCTATCCACGGGGATTTTATTGGTCAAGTTTTAAGTGGTTAGCGGTGAGAATGTATTTATTAAGTGGCGAAACATAGTGGCGTGTTTGGTAGCGTTGTTGCGAGTGAACACATAAACATACTCGGATATATTCCCGCTTCATAACTACAATAGTAGCGAGCAAACAACACCTATATACTCGCACTTCGCCAATGAAAATTAGCCATGGAAAAACATGCGCAAGTAAATAAGCGAGCAGTTAAGTGAACGAGAAAGTTCAACCCGCAACGATATTCACATCGTGAACGAACGGGGTGCTTCGAAGAGAGGTAAGCGGAGAGGAAAACCGAAAGTTCCGGCATAAACATAAACGCTCAATGTCCCCAGTTTCGCTATTTTACCTCAAGAGATCTTGGGAAAGCCGAAAGCCGACAGCTTAAACTAAAAGCACTCTTTCAAAGTCGAAAGCTTAAGCGAAAAACACTCTTTCGCTCAATTTCCCCAGTTTCGCATATTCACCAGCCGAGCAAGCGAGACGAAGCGGGGAGGAAAAACTTTCGTGGAACGAGAGCGCACGTGTTCGGCTACTCAGCACCTTTAAAGAGAATTTAGGTTGAAAGCTCACGAAAGAATGGTATTTAATGTTCTTGGGCAGTCTTATACGAGGGAGTGTGTATTCAAGTCAAAAAGGGAGCGTGCTGCTACCCATTTATCATTAACAACATCGAAGTATTCGCGTTTAAGTTTGAATTGAAAGTGCTGTCCCGTATACAAGGAAATGGTGAGGGGTGAGGTGTTGGCTTGCGCCGCGATCCTCAACCGGCCCTTTGGCACTTCACGCCGTGTGGCCACCCCGAACCATTAATACGACAAGTTGGTTCCCTCTTCAGGCTGGTGGATAAGTAGAAGCATAAAATAATTAATGAAGTGAAAATGTAATTAATAAAATCAATTGTAACTAAATGTTAAAAAAAAATGGATAGTATAATAAAATCCATTCTCTAAAGTTAACTCTCGTATTATGTTGTTCTAGTTTAAATGGACAGAGTAGCAGGTAAGTGGTGTTAACAGCGAGTTATTTCCCCGGGAGCCTTGATGATGTATATTGGATACACATCAAATGAGCTCCCAGTTCATACCAGTATACATAGGGTATACTGGTTTGTAACAAAATTGGCGCAGACTATTTGATTTTTGGACTGATCTTATTTTATGGATAGTATGAGTAGGATTTATATTATATTTGAATATTGTTATTATATTTTGGTTATAAGAATGATCAATATAAGTATTCGAGTTTATTTTAAAGGCAGACTGATTCAGTTTGTTCAATAATATTATGTTTGGATATTCATACTTTCTTTTTGTTATTTAATTAATTGGAATATTTATTTGATGCTTCATTTAAGAAGATTGATCTAGTTTGTTGGAAAGTATGAGTAACCTTAATTTTGTATTTGAATATTGATATTATATTTTTGTTATTTGAACAATCAATATTATTTTTATTTTCTTTTTTGAGAAGTTTAATCTAGTTTTATGTACTGTATGAGTAGTAACAATATTGTATTTAGATACCGATATTATATTTTTGGTTTTTAAATGATTACAATTATTATTTGATTTTCTTTTAAGCAAGCTGATCTAGTTTGATGGACTGTTTGAATAGTATTGATATTATTATTTCTTTTTATTCAAATAATGAACATTATTATTTGATTTTTTTTAGAAGATTGATTCGGTTTGATGGACAGTCTGAGTAGCAATGGTGTCTTACAGGAGTTGAAGGGTTTCGGATACCGGCTGAGAAAATTGATTTTCAGCCCATTTAAATTTGCTACACAATGCGCTACATTGTGGTCTCTGCAAAACCGATATCCTACCGGCTGCGCCAATTTTGTTACAAACCAGTATACCCTATGTATACTGGTGAGAACTGGGAGCTCAACTTGATGCGTATCCCATATACATCATCAAGGCTCCCGGGAAAAGAACTCACTGTAACACCACTTACCTGCTACTCTGTCCATTTAAACTAGAACAACATAATACGAGAGTTAACTTTAGAGAAAGGATTTTATTATACTATCCATTTTTTTTAACATTTAGTTACAATTGATTTTATTAATTACATTTTCACTTCATTAATTATTTTATGCTTCTACTTATCCACCAGCCTGAAGAGGGAACCAACTTGTCGTATTAATGGTTCGGGGTGGCCACACGGCGTGAAGTGCCAAAGGGCCGGTTGAGGATCGCGGCGCAAGCCAACACCTCACCCCTCACCATTTCTTTGTATACGGGACAGCACTTTCAATTCAAACTTAAACGCGAATACTTCGATGTTGTTAATGATAAATGGGTAGCAGCACGCTCCCTTTTTGACTTGAATACACACTCCCTCGTATAAGACTGCCCAAGAACATTAAATACCATTCTTTCGTGAGCTTTCAACCTAAATTCTCTTTAAAGGTGCTGAGTAGCCGAACACGTGCGCTCTCGTTCCACGAAAGTTTTTCCTCCCCGCTTCGTCTCGCTTGCTCGGCTGGTGAATATGCGAAACTGGGAAAATTGAGCGAAAGAGTGTTTTTCGCTTAAGCTTTCGACTTCGAAAGAGTGCTTTTAGTTTAAGCTTTCGGCTTTCAGCTTTCCCAAGATCTCTTGAGGTAAAATAGCGAAACTGGGGACATTGAGCGTTTATGTTTATGCCGGAACTTTCGGTTTTCCTCTCCGCTTACCTCTCTTCGAAGCACTCCGTTCGTTCCCGATGTGAATATATTTGCGGGTTGAACTTTCTCGTTCACTTAACTGCTCGCTTATTTACTTGCGCATGTTTTTCCATGGCTAATTTTCATTGGCGAAGTGCGAGTATATAGGTGTTGTTTGCTCGCTACTATTGCAGTTATGAAGCGGGAATATATCCGAGTATGTTTATGTGTTCACTCGCAACAGCGTGTTTGCAAACCATTTTGGACTAATAGCTCAGACGCTACGATTGGATGGTAAATCGATGTCTGTTTTGCATATGACTTAATACTAAATGTAGCGTGTCTGCTGACAGTTGGAGTCAGGCAGCTTAGAGGCTATTATTTGTTCTGGTATGGACGTATAACTGAAAATAGCATCTCTTCTGACAGCTTACGTCAACGGCTCAGAGGCTGCTTTTTAATCTACTGGTTTTCATTCCAGCCATCGTGCAACTTAAACAGAAGTGTAGCGTGTCTGCTGATGGTTTTGGCTTGGAATCTTGCCGGGACTTACCAGCTTTACCGCCAGTATTGCCCGAGTCCTTACTGCTAAAATTGCCCATTGAGTGCTGAATTTATATTTGATAGTGAAATAGGGTAGGAATAATTGATTTGGTGGTAAGTTCGATTACATTGACTTGGCGTACATTGAATGGAGTTAAATTCTATTGTTTCACAATTCAGATACTTAGATTGTTTCAGTGTAACTTGGAATTATGTGATTGTCATGCTTATTTGCGTTGAAAAAGAGCCGTTCTTATGGAAATTAATTTCTTTATTTGATTAGCGCAGTTGGTTTAAAAGTTAGTTAGTTATTTTATCTAATTAAAAATTACTGCCCAAATGTCTACTCATTGAATCATTTAGTCAGATGCATATTTTTGTTTACTCTTTTAATTGCATTAAGCTTTTCATATTATCTATGCGATTCTTGCCTTATTCTCTGTACCTTATGCTCTGTACCGAGGATGTGATCACTTAATCAATTTGTGGAGCGTAAGTGTGTAGCGTTAAATAATCTCAGAAAATGATTCGAATGCTCAATCAATTTGAAAGATAAGACTCTAAAAACCATGTGAGTATGCGTTATTGTTATTATTATTGTTTAAGTTTTTGGAGTGATAAATGGTGTTACGAGGTGTGACAATTAAGTAATGAGACTAAATTTATTGCCGCTTTTGTGGTAAACTTGCGGCCTTGAAATTCCCTTCCCCTTCCTCGGCATCCTTCTCCTCTCTATTGATATGTTTATTATTGTTCTAGCTTGTTTAGTTCGCCTGCTGTGTCATGTTCAGTAGACGTGTGTTGGTGGTGCTCGCCACGAAAATGGAGAAACGAAATCAAGAGAACACGTCGCGATAAAATTTTGTGCCAGATTGGGCGAAACAGCTACGAAAACGTACGCTAAAATTGTAAAAGTGCATATGCTCTTAGTAGTGCCCAGGTATTTCGATAGAATAAAGAGTTTAAGGAGGTTCGTCAAAGCGTGAAAGACGAGGCGCAGAGCGGCAGACCACTCGAGATGCAGACTGTAATGAATGCGAAGCGTCTGTGCACACTAATTCGCGAAGATCGGCGTTTAATAGTTCGAATGTTGGCCTCGGAACTAGATATGACCCGTGAAACCGTCAGACAAATATTAACCGACGATTTTAGGATGAAACAGTTGTGCGTGATGGTTCTAAAGAACCTTTCTGAGGAGCCCTCAGTGTGTCCCGGTATTTGGCCTCTAAAGGGATCGCCGTGTATCAACAGCCGCAATATTCGCCCAATATGGTTCCCTGTGACTCTTGTTTGTTCCCTAGAACAAAATCTGTGGTCAAATGAGCCCAATTTTTTATAGTTTTGCATGCTCGTCAACTGAACCCTTATATCCCTTATAAATTGTACGTTGTGTTTGAATCGCTTAGGAGTTTGTCTGACTAATCTTCAGATAAATAAGATTACTTAGATTTTGGAATATAAATTTATGGTGTCTCCACTTACAATATGTGAATATTTTATCTTGGATATGTGGCGGCACTGGATGCCCCACCCTCAACAACTCCTTCTCGCCGCAAGCAGATCCTGCTCCCGCGGCAGATTTCGCAGCGCATCGCGGCTGAGCAGCATCTACAAAATCGCCGCCAGAAAATATAAAATAGCTCGTTCCGTTCTTCTCGATTGTCATAAGCTGATATGACGGCATGACCTCAATGCAAACTTTCTTCTCTTCTCTTCTTCGCTTCGCTTCAATCAAGCTACAGAGCTGTACAAAATAAATTCACGTTCTTGTTTCTGCCGAAATAAAGGTTGTTGTTAAATAAAATGCTGAGTTTTGTTACCTCGACGCAGGAACTTGAGCCAAGAGTCCTTATCAGGACGACTTGGCAGCGCCAGAGATTTCCAAAGAGTAGGGTCCTTATCAGGACCGAACGCTTAGACATTTCGAAGAGTAAAGTCCTTATCAGGACTGAGCGCGCAGAGTAAAGGCCCACTTACGAGGAGTCCTCATCACGGCCGCACGAGACCAAAGATAGTTAAATGTTCAATATGATTGATTGATTCTTTGATTTTGCTTTTTTCAAAAAGACTGTTCTAGTTCGATGAACAGTGTGAGTAAAATCAATATTTTATTTGGATATTGACACTTTATTTTTGACCAATATAATTATTTGATGTTTTTGAAAGGCTGATATGGTTTGATGATCAGTATGAGTAGCATTAATATTATTTTTGGATATTGATATTATATTTTTGTTATTTAAATTATCATTATGATTGTTTAATTTTTTTTTAAGAAGACTGATCTTCTTTGATGGATAGTATGAGCAGCGATGGTGTCATACAGGAGCTGAGTGGTTTCGGATATTGGCTGAGAAAAGAGATTTTCAGCCCATTTAAATTTGCCACACAGTACGTTACACTGTGGTCCTATCAAAACTGATGTTGTTGCATAATCAGTATACCCTATGTACACGGGTCTAAACTGTGAGATCGATTTTATGTGTATCCTATATACACCATCAAGGATCCCGGCGGGGGTTCTCACTGCATGACACTTACCTGCCACTATTTTCCATTTCAAAATAGACCAACAAAGATTTAGAATTTTTAATGAATTGCTTTTATTTAAATATTTCATTGTTTTACACGTTGAATTGAATTTACATTCACACTACAAACAAGTTGATTAATTAAATTTTCGTTAGTTGACTTTACTATCGTTTGGTGTTCGTATTGCTTGGAATTGGTCTTGCATTGCTTGAAAACCCGTAACGATCAATATTGAATGAAACGGTTTTGACTTTGGCTGGATATTCCTTGACGTCGACGGGGCTTGTCGCGCTTTGCCTGTGAGCGTTAACCTATATAGAGAACCAGGAAGATGAGCTTGTGGATTGGAATGGCCGCACGACGTGAAATGCCAAAAAGCCGGTTGAGGTTCACGGGTCAAGCCAACACCTCACCCCTCACCATTCGATTGCAAATGAGCATGCCCTGCTAACACACAGCTATGATGCATCTAAAACACTACCAGAACACTATTGGGAATGCGTCGATGGTAATCTAGTTTCTAGCAAAGATGAATTCCTACTGATCAGCCAGTATTCAACAAAGTGTTTATAATCGATCGCGGACCGAGCTTTTGCTCAAGCACGTGAGCTTTCATTCGACAGAAGCTCCTCCTTTTCATCTTGTGTCTTTTGTACGTAAGCTAAGAAAACCAACAAACGATATTCTCCCAGGGAAAAAGACTTCCGGAAGAGCGAAGAGAGCTTTTGAGCTAGTCACTGCATTCTTCTCTCTGGAGCTTTTGCCTGGCTTCCATGCAAGCTGCTGCCTTTTTTCCTTCTTCTATTTTTCTTTCTTCGCAATTTTCGTTTCTGGAGCTTTAACCTGGCACATTTACACTCACTCTCGAAATACTTTTTGCTATTGCTTTTTCCTGCTTCTTTTTTTTTGCTGGCTAACTCGTACTTGACTGGACCATACATGCCGCTGCCATCTCTTCACCTTCACTGCATACCTGCTATATGAGGTAACATGGCTTGATTGCAATTTGATAATTCTTACCATAACTGTGCCACAAACGGTCCCAAGCCCGTTGTTTTTTTGTGGTTGGGAGGTGAATGCCCATTTACGCACAGAGTGTGGGACTCCCATGCTCGCAAGAAGGCGGCTGCATTAACCACGAAACACCTCCCCTGTCAACCTAAGAACCCAGCCTGGGACCGTTTAACCCATTACTTCGGGCCAGGTGTCGTTTTTTATGCCGTGAGGCACCTTCAAGCTGGGGGGATCCCTCTTCAAGCGGGAGGGGAGAGGTGAAGAGGAGGTATCCGACAAGCAATCACCGGGCCCAACGCGCCCGACTGCTGTGAGTCCCTTTTATCTTTTAGGGGGCCGTGACTTACCGATCTTGTGCTAGTAAGACCGAAAACACCCATGCCCACTCAAAAGCTAGGTCAGATAGAAGTCAGTCTCAGTCCTTCGTGCAATTGACCCAAGACTGCTGCTAATCGTTGAGCGAGTGCTGTCTCTCCTCGCAGACCACCAGCTCTCTCGCATCCTCGTTTTAGCGCAGATAAATAGAGTGGCGCTCTTTAGCAAGGCGGGCGACAGGTATCACGCCTGAACTGACTTTCGCCGCCAAATCGGAGGCTGTCAGATACGAAGATGCAATCCTCTTCTTCTCTGTACCTGTGCCAGGCGTTTTTGGTAAGATTCCTTACTGAGGGCGTCGCCCCGTACCGCTGCTCCGTACAGTAGCACTGACCCTACAGCACTCATCAAGAGGCGTCTTCTTGATGGGCTGGGTCCCCCTACGTTGGCCATAAGTCGACTCAAGGTCGATACTCCTAAAGCAACCTTCTCAGCCGTTGCCTTATTTGCTCAGAGAAACTCATCTTCGAGTCGATCAGTAGCTCCAGGTACTTTAGCGCTGGTTTTGATTTGGATCGTGTGTCTCCAATACCGATCATCCTTACTCTAGGGATTCTCTTTTTGTCAAGATGACCACTTCGGTTTTCTCCAGTGCTAAAGTGAACCCGCGAGCAGTCATCCAGTCTCATTTGGCGCATTAGCATACCTTGCCTAAGTTGTGCTTGTTTAATGGTACGCCCAGCGACCAGAGCCACAACAACTTCTGCATAGCAGATCAAGCGTAACTCATCTGACATCTCTAGTCTCACTAGCACATCGTAAGACACGTTCAACAGGTTTGGACCAAAGATAGATCCCTGGGCAACACCCGATGTAACAGCCCTGTGTTGTGTCGTAGAACAGGCTTCGGTCCTTTAGGTGGTCCCTCAAAAGTCGCATTACATATTCTGGAAATTGAAAAGGGTTTTCCAGCATATCCAGAATGTCCACCCATCCAGCGCACGTCGAGTGCCACCAACAGGATGATCCGTCGCTTGGTGTGACTATATGCTTCTGCTTTTTGAACCGCGCTCATTACTTCTCCAATCGCATCAATAGTAGAACATCCTGCTCTAAAGCCGTACTGCCGAGGAGATCGGTCCCTAGCAGCATGAATCGCATCAGTGAGTCGTTCCTTGATGAGTTTCTCTAGCACTCTTACGTCCGTGTCCAGCATGCATAACGGGCGGTATGCAGATGGCGATTCGGGATTTCCCTTCCCCTTGCCGATCAGCACAAGCCTCGCTACCTTCCATCGTACCAGGAGCAAGCGTTCAATGTGTTGAGCAGCAAGTCAGGACAATGGTGATAGGCAAGTTGCTAAACCTCAGCGAAAACACCATCTGGACCTAGAGCCTACCTCGTTTTTAGTGAACAGGCTGCCTCCTCCAGTTTCGGCTGTGAAAAGACTGGACACTTGACTGCTGTTTCACCATAGACAGCGCCAACATGGACGGAATGGTTGGGGAAGAGTGCCCACTCTGTCTCATTCATCTTTTCAGCATCATGTATGCAACGTTTCCGTAGGGCGCCAAGCTTCCGCATACCTAGCTTGTAGCCACGGATCCTTATTCACATTGTCCACTAGGTCTTACCAGCAGCAAGTCTTGCAGTTGTTAATCAATTTCCGAAGGCGTTTCCTGATCAACTTATATGCTGCCACCGAGTTGCATGCCTCGCCACGGTTCAGCGCCCATTGATCCTCACGTCAAAGCTTCCTTCGCTTTTCAGCTATTTCAACTGACCACCAGTACACTGCGGCTTTGCCGTGCCGGGGTTTCCGACGGTGCATAGAAGCGCAGCAAGCAGTCGTGATGATGCTCATAGTAGAGTTCACCACGTCTTGAGCTGCCAGTTCGTCCGTGCCCTCCGAAGCTCCTGCAGCGACTCACCTATTGTGAGCACCTCGCCGAACCTCTCGACGTCCATCCTTCCGACGTTCAATCCAATTGGAGAAAGCCGAGAGCACGGACATCGGGAGACAACACCACTGATCTCTAGCAGAATGCACTGATGATCACTGGTTGAATAGTTCTCTAACACTCTCCAATTGTGGATCCTTCGTACTAAGGACTCCAAGGCGAATGCCACGGCCGGTATGTTTCCCTCACAGCCAATACGGCGGAAAGTCGGCGTATTTCTGGAGTTTAGTACGACGACGGCCATCCTGGCCGCCATTTCCAGGACTCGTTTTCCCCGTGGATGTGTTTAAGGCAGGCCCCATTCGATTGCTTCAACGTTGAAGTCTCCCCCATTGAGCGCGTTGCAATCTGCGTTCGAGAAAGCGCCCTCCAGAGCATTTAGTTTCACTTGGAAAGATGATATCGATTCGTTTGGCGTTAGGTACATACTAAAAAAGGGGGCCACTGAGCACCGTACCCACTCGAAACCATCCCCTCGTCCACAACTCTCCACTTGGAAATCACTGTTCCGAACCCAGATAGCAGCAGAAAAATTTTCGTCAGGATACCATAATGCAGAACTTTTATTATGGTGTTGCTCACTCAGCACCAAGAAGTCGGCTTTTCTGCCCCTCCCAAACTGCTCAAGCAGATTTTGGGCGATTGAGCTGTGGTGTAGGTTTAGCTGCAGGATGCGGGTCATCGAAGTTCTGATTTAGCCTTCGCTAGGGCTTCCTGGAAAACTGGGCATTTTCCTGATCTCAAAACGTGTCCAAAATCAGGTCGTGGATCAGCATCCTTGCAAAGAATGCAGTCTGCCTCCTTCATACATTCTTTTCTTTTATGTCGCATTTCACCGCATTTGTAACATAGAGAACTCCTATCAGCTTTTTTGCATACCATAGCCAAGGCATTTGAAACATTCAAGAGGCATTGCTCTTCGCCGTATCCTATAGACAACCCACCCTATTCGTACTTTGCCCTTGTTCAGGAATTGTACGGAAAGGAGGTCAAGTCAATTATGGCCATGCGTTGTCCCGTATGGTTTTCTTGTGTCAGCCTCACTTTGATCCTTCCCAGGCCAGGGAACTCCCTTTTGATGGCCTTTTCTACCTCGGCAAGATCCGTGACGCAGTCAATGTCTCTTATTTCGGTCGTTGCCATCGTCTCGACCGAGGCTATAGTTACGCTTTTGCCCAGGACTTTCTTTACTGCATCGCAGAATGCTTCTTTATTGCCGGCCTCTGATCCAAATTCGACTAGCACGTGACCCGACCACGTTGGCCTTACTGCTTTAATGGCAGTATTGGTGTCTTCGGGCCTTACGTTTCCACTGATGTCCCGCAGCACCTCCGCGTAGGATCGGCCAGATTGGGGTTTTACGAGCAGTGCCTGATACTGGGGTGTTCGTCGGGGCTTCTGTCTCACGTATTTTGCATCAGGTCTTTTTTCTTTCTGGGCGTCCGTACGAACCTTACTTTCTGGCACTTTTTGAAGGAGTTTCTTAGCGGTTTTCTTCACTGCCTTCGTAAACGCTGCCTGGAACCCGTGATCTGGTGCTCCATGCTCGTCAAGTGCCGCTTGATCTTTAGTTCAAGGAGCCCAATATTTTCCGCTTTTTTGATTTTTGGGGAGTCGCATGCAGTTTGTATTCTTTTCAGAACATATCCCGCTTTTTGGAAAAGCCTTTCATCTTCATATCGCTGGGTGGCAATTGTAATTTGTGACCGCCTTTGGAAGAGGTTATCGCTTTCCGTTTCCGAATACAGTACTTCCACGACATTTTCAACGTTGGTGATGAAATCATACCATGGCGCTTTATTTGCTTGGTCACTCGTTGCTTTTCCTACCGTAATCTCCTCGCTGACTTCACGGTGGTTTTTTATTATGTCAGAATTTATGACCCTTGCATCGGTCGCTTCGGTAACGATAGCACTAGTGACGATCGAATTCTCGATGAGTAGTAGGGGTAGTTTGGACGTTCTAATTCACTTTTTTCATACAAACTTCAAATTTTGTCGAGGGTGTGTGGCTTGGATGTGTGGATGAGTGTATTAGGGTGGTATAGGTAAGTGCCCGAGATAAGATGGTGTGAGTCGGGGTTAGATGTGGATCTCTTGGATGGTTTCAGGGCGGAGCGTGTGTATCTTGGGTGCCAGGGATGAGAAGGTATGGGTCTTAGGTGAATATACATCTGTGTCTTGGTTAAGTAGGTAAGTGCTTAGGGTCTTAGTAGCCTCTAGCGGTTAATAGTAGAACTAGTCTTGTTGGTTGCATTCTAGAATAGACATATGTCTTTATATTACATCCTTAGTCTTTACAGCCTCTAATGGTAAATAGTGAAACTAGAAAATTGATTGCTGTCTAGGATAGTCCTAAGTATTTCAGTTAATACATGTCGATTGAAGACCTAGATTTCTCAGCGTGTTTATATAGGATCAATATAAATGTTTAAAATAAAGAGCCTTTGACGCTTTTAGCGGTAGATAATTATACTATCGATGTTTTTTATTCATCCATAGTGGAAGGGTTTCCTATATATTCATTGCGTTTAGTCTTGTCTTAATAGTAATAATCTTTAGAGCTTACATATAAATTTCATTCATCCATTCATTTAATTTCCGAAATATTTCCATATTTTTTTATCAATTTCCCAAGTCCATGTGGTAAAAGGTCAAGATACATGAACCCATAAATCATTTACATCTCTGCATACATTCTACAGAGGATTCTCTATAATCTCTAGTACCTACCGCAGCGGTTTTTTTCTTATCGCATGCACTCGCATGCATCCATATGTGACATATATTCTTGAAGATGTTTTTTCACACGTGATATGGAGTGAGTTAATCTTTTCCATGTTAGGGAAAGGCTGTTAGTACTTGTGGTTAAATTTTATTAGGTGATAATTGGACATGGCTTCTAGTGATCGTATTGATGAGAATAGAAGCTAGTTAAGTGAGATAAATGTATGGTGATTACGGGAGTATGATTTATGAGGTGTCGTTTGTGATGATCCCAACAATGGGAACATTGGGTATGCATGTATGCATGTTACTTGATATATCTGGAAATTTGAGTATGGGAATTTTAGATGTTAGAGTAAAATAAAAGATTTATTTCTTCTTTTTCATATGAACTTGTTTATTGTAGAATACCATTGACTAGCAAGTACAAATAAATATTGATACGATTTTGTACTGCACATCGGATGTACTGTTTTTTATCATTATGAATCCGACAATATGTTGAATAATTTTTAAGTTCACCTAACTTAGGTATATTTAATTGTATGATATCAGCAATTGGTAAATATCGCTTGAGAATCTGTTCTTTTATATCTCCTTTGATGTATATTGTACTGTTTGTAAAGGTGCTCATTATGTTTGGTAGTTCATTATAGCAAATATCTCCGTCACTCCAGTGTAATCCGTTGATGTTTTCGATTTCATAATCGTTTTGACGACATGCCTTTGAAGATAGCTCCTGATGTGGATACGGAGGCTTGAAGTGATAAAGTATAGGAGATATGGTTCCAAGCGGAAGAATGACGAGCTCTTTGATGAAATATTGATGGTTGTTTCCGGAAATAAATTGTATGTCGAAGATAAACTTGTCCATGGTGGGGAAGTTAACAACTGGTAAAAATTAGTATCTTTTCCGTTATTTATATATCAATCTGGTTTGACTATGTTTAATGCTTTGCAGTAGAAACGCGAGATATGAGTATAATGTATTGTTTTATTAGTTTAAAGATTTATTTCGTTTCTCGCTCATATGAATGGCTAATGCATGTATCGGCGCCTGATGTGGCATCAGAGTCAGACCATTCACAGGATTCGTAATGCTTGCCGTATTGATTAGTTACTTTCTCTCCCATATTTTTGTATTCAAGTATATAATTCTCTATGAATGCTCGATGCTCAGGAAAGATGTCAGGATATTCACTCAAGAAATATTCGAGAATCATTTTGAAGGTCTTAACTGATTGTTGTTCAAGTTCTAATCATATAATGCTTCTAGTTTAGTTTATATAAAGGGGAAGCAGCAAAATGAGGTCTTTTTATTGATGTGCTGTATCTGTCCTCCAATTTGACTTCCTTCTTCACAGGAAATATGTCTTGTTTCACGGCTTAGTTTGAAAGGACAAATAACTGCTAGCTTATTGCTTGTTTCACATATTGCGCCCATTATAACAACATCTCCTCCTAGAAAAAAATACATCATTCAGCCCAGTAACACATGAAACTTGAATATAGTATACTTACCAAATGTCTCAAACTTAATATGTTGTGATGGCTTGAATTTGTAATCTATGTTGAAACTTACAGGCATAGTTTCTCCATTCGAATCACATCCACCCAAAACATTATGACACGTTCTTTTGTTGAGATCTCTTGAATGAATGTAGTTTTCCATCTATGCTTTTCACGTTTATACACGTTTTGTTTTTGTTAAGAGTCACATTTATTGTGGATGAACATCTATGGTATATTTTTGTTGTTTTTAAAAATTGTTGAGCATTGTCCATCCAGTATTTATACGGTCAATCTTAGTTTCTTTTTTCCTACTTATTGCTTCAATGTTTGAGTTGTAAGAGGGTTGTATGAAAATAGGTTATCATGCAAGAGCAGACAATACGCAGAAGTATTCTCCGGAATATTCTTCGATGTACGGAACTCCACTCGAACATCCACTGGGCCTGTTTTGATTGACTCATTTTACCGTGAACAGTCTATTATGACTAGGGGTGCTATTGATTTGAACTGCTCCCTGCTTATGAGTGGCTGCGGTATCTTATTGTAATAGGATGATTGAAATTTACAGTACATATCGTAAAGTAGTGCAAACTGATCTTTATCAAAATTCATGTTTAAATCATGATATGGGTAGATTTCTAAGTTTAGATGAACTTTAAAATCGGTCAAGCTACAAGTATCAAACTTTGACGCATCCTTTGATCCATCGTTCGCTATTACATAGCGTGGTTTTTCCAATTGGTTTGATGTTTTAACC
Source organism: Odontomyia ornata (assembly GCA_963969285.1). Lineage (NCBI taxonomy): Eukaryota > Metazoa > Arthropoda > Insecta > Diptera > Stratiomyidae > Odontomyia > Odontomyia ornata. The sequence continues at coordinate 191,034,632 of OZ017739.1, forward strand.
GACCACTTAATGATGAGTTGTTTGTGGAACTGATGGCAGTTCATACAAATCCCAGGATCTAAATGATATGTTCAAAAAACTGCTTGTCTCTGTTATTTTCAGTAAGCTCAGTTTGTCTTGATCGGCTACAGTAACATGAGGCATATGCCACTGCAGCTTTTAAATTTTCATTGAACATGATGATTCAGTCATGTAAAGTTGTGAATTCACATCAGTTCTTGATCGAATTAGAACTAGCTCATGCCGTGCATTCATTATAATTTTTTAAAGTCATCTGCGAATCCTAAGAGCATTTTCAGTGGAATGCAGAAATTAAAAGTTGCATCCGCGTTTACACTCAAATTCTCAATTGACCAGCAAGCGTTGACAAGCATTTTGCTTTCATTTTCTGACAGGAATATGATATTTTTAATTGTTGATGTCACCCCTGGATTCTTTATGCGATCAATTTCAATGCCATTCAATTCATATCAAACCTCTTCAAATAGAAAAGCGATAGCATTATTTGTTAGTTTAACTTCATTCGGCTTTGCAGTCTTATCTCCTTTGAATATTTGTCCCTCAATGTAAATGTAGCTCTCGCTTGGGTGTAAATAGAGATCTTGATTTTGGATAGCGATTCGTATTTCATCATTATTGTTAAACGAGCTAACGAATGGTGAGTAGCTATGATATTCAATTTTCGATATACTAGTGTCGTAATAAACAGTTTCCATTACGTCTAGCATGTCGATCATTTTCACTTAATTCAATTTTCTTTCAGAATAAAACCCTGCGATATTAGAAATCTTTTGTTCTTAGCTGATAATGTTTTTCGCTGAGCAGTCTCTGTTGCTTGATGTTTCGAAGCTATGGACTGAATGTTGTTGATATAACTCGCGTTAAGGTTTTTATTTATTTTCACGTTATAAATTTGCATAGTCTATAGGTTTAAAGTGAAGTCTTATTGTAATACTCTCGCCTCTAAAATTCACTAAATCACCGTCCTGGTCCACAAGTCGTAAGACTATTGTGCTTATTCTCCTAGAGTTGACTGGTAAATATATCACATTCTTTGGCACTTCCACTATTTTATACCCTGGCGCAACTGTTGGTGAGAACTCGTGAACTGTATGTACCTTTGAGCTATTTGAAAATAATCCACTTATAATATTACATTCCACCCGAATTGTACTGACTTTGATTATATTAACAGGCAAGTCTGATTTATGTGTAAGATTTGGGGTGAGTACTTGCTTACTGAATCCAAGTAGTGGCCCAATAGAATTTTCCTTGTTGAAATATATATGTGAATTGCTCCTGATTTCAACTTGAAGCGTGTTGTTATTTGCAATCATAAATACATGAAAATTTTCTCCGAACCTGTCCAAGGCATCGGTAATATACTTGGCAATATTATCGATTTCATATGATCCTATTGGTATTTCAATCAATAGATCGCCGATGTGAAATAAGTTATTTGTTGAGTCAACGTTAGGAATTGAGTTATAAGTCTGAAAATCAACCAGCCCACACACGTAATCAGATTGAAGTTCCAGTATAGGGAAGTAGTCAGCGCTTAGCACTGATGCATTGCCTGTGAAAGTTAATGCATAGGGCATGATTACTTGAAACGAATTAGAAATTTTTCTGTAAATTACCTTTATATATATGATTTATCTTTCCGATGCTGACGCAATAAAAACATTAAGCATATATGACCACAAACCACTGTATCAAAGCGCTGATACTTCATATAGTTATAACTAATATTTCGTCCAAGATACTTTATGATCTCCATTGAAGGCTGAAGATTTCCAAAGCTGTCAAAGTATTCAATATTTTTGTTCTTTTTGCTGTATGCTACCCAATGTGTTCCTGGTCCTGAAGAGTTGTCTAGATTCACTATTCCACATTCATATTTTCTTGGTTTTCTCGGTAAAACGTCACGCATAAACACTCCTCTAAAATGTTTAATGTGTTTTCGACAGAATTTATTCAGGTCCAGTTCATTTAATGGTCTTTTGGGTAGCGCCTCTATAAGTTTTTTGCAGGTTTCAGGAAAAGTCCAAGTCCTTTTTTGTATGGTTTCAAATAAACACCATGGCCGACTGCTTTTTCTTCCATTTTTTTTATTGTGTCGAATAGCTTCTTCCAATTTTTTCTTAGCATTTCGTACCGTATGAATAGCATTTGCAACTGCTGACCCACCACCAATAATTGATCCAATAGCAGCGAGTATTGGAATTATGGGTAGCACTCCTCTAGTTTTCGGGATAGGTATGACCCGGGGAATCTTGATGGGCTTCTTACGATTTTTTAAAAATTCTTTTGCTGCATTAGTAGCGATTCTCATTGCATCTGCAGTACTTTGAGAGTTGGATTGCTTCAATACATGATATGTTCGTCTCACAACATGCTTAAAAGATAGAGCTTTATTATTTTTTATGACTTTTGTCTTTTTCATTCCCTGTTTTTTATTGTTTTTCTTCCGTCGTTCAAGTCCCATCCCTAATTTGGCCTTTGCATTCATTAAACTAGTAACAAGCCATGCACTTGCACGCTCACCTAAACTTGCATCCCTAGATTTAACTCGCTCCCAGGCCTTTGCGGCTAATATGCGGTCAGCAATATTCCGATTTTCTGTATCTTTGTGTTTAGAATTGGCTATGTCGTGGCCTTTGCAAGCCTTATCCAATGGGTTTATTCCAGGATCACCTCGTTCTAAACGGTCTCTTAATTTTGTACTAGGGCCACAATATTGATAACCGGGAATATGTAATTCAAACGGGAGATTGCTTATAACAGAATCAAATACACCAGCTCCTCTTACTGACACTGGTAAATTAGCGACTTCATAGGTCAACATACTGCTTATATACCTTTTGACTTGTTCATGCTTCAAGCGAATAACTTATAAAAATGATGGCAATGTTATTTAAGCAATGGTTTTTATTGTAAAAGTGGTAGTCAGTTTAAAAATGCGGCTCATCAAACAACGCACATCTCTTCCAATTACAAATATTTCTACTGCTGAGCACACCGGAGAAGGGAAACATGGATTTCTACTGCCAAACAGCATCCGGTCACTCATTGTAGGTCCATCAAACTGTGGGAAAACTAATTTAATGCTAACATTGATCACACATCAAAACGGTTTAAAGTTTGAAAATATTTATATATACTCAAAATCCCTACTATAGCCAAAATATCAATATTTGAACCAAGTTCTAGGACGGATCAAAGACAGGATATTATACGTTCTCTAATAATTCAGAGATCACTCCACTAGAGAATGTAAAACGGAATTCTGTGTTTATGTTTGATGACATAGCGTGCGAGCAACAAAACAATGTACGAGAATATTTTAGTATGGGTAGGCATCGTTGATTGTTTTTATTTGTGTCAAACTTATACCCGGATTCCAAAACATTTGATTCGAGACAATGCCAACTTTATTATAATCTTTAAGCAAGATGAAATGAATTTGAAACAATTACATAGCGACCACGTGAACAGTGACATGTTGTTCAATCAGTTCCGCGATATATGCAAAGAATGTTGGCAGAATGATTATGGTTTCCTAGTAATTGATAAAAATAGTAGAATAGACCGAGGGAGATACCGTAAAGGATTTGATACGTTCATTAAGCTATAAATTAAAGGAGCACTAAATATTTCTCACTAGTCAATCTCCAACATTGAACTTTAACAGACAGGACATCTGCTAAACGGATAGCTAAACAGACAGGGCATCTGCTAAACAGACAGCTAAACAGAAATTGACTGAAAAAAAACCTGGAAATGCAGAACCAACAGATTTATCGTAAGAAATGAACTCTAAAAAGTAGACCTAATACGAAGATTTAAAAATGATGAACGAATAATCAAAGACATAATTAAAACATCGAAGATCATACGAAAGAAATTCAATTTGCTCAAGACTGGTAAGCAAATGAGTGGGATAAAAATTGAGGAAGACCTGAAACCGCTCACAGAGCCGTTGAAAGAGCTCGTTAAGAAAGCATAGATTTCAAAGGATATCCCTGTACTTAAAAAAGAAGAGCCTAGTGATGAACAGACTTTTATCAAAGATGATTTACTGGATATAACTCTGCAAACAAGTGATGAATTTTACAACACTGTTTCTACATCAACACCTATTAAGGAAGAATTAAGATCTGATTCATATTCACCCAACTTGTACAAGTATATACAATCAATTGGTGACAAAGGTTCAGATACCAAATATGGAGTATACAAAGATTATAAGAGTCAACGGTTGAAGATTGGGACTTTGCTCCCGACAGTACGATTCAAGTTGCCAATGTAAATTATGATGGAACCAATGAGCTACTAGAGTTATTGTTCAAAAAATTCCCTCGGAACTATACCCAACTCGATTTGGATGCGTATAAAGATATATTGCATAAGACCAATGCATTTTATCGGAACTATGATGGGAATGAACAAATATCGGGAAGCAAATCATACAAATACAGGAAGATTATTAAAGGTCTCACTGGAAACAACAGCATACATACTGGAGAGGGACTAATGCAACTGCCAAAAGAACGAGTGGATTATATCTATTGGGATGATCCTAATGAGTTAGTTGAAAGATTAATATTACTGATAGGCTCTACACAAGCTGGGAACAATAGTCACAACAATGAAATCTTAGCTATAATCGAAAAGTTGCGAGAAGCTGATATCATTATTAAAGTATTGTAGAGGTATGTAGGTATCTCAAACACTTTCATTATGAGTGTTGATAAGTTTGGACGTATTGCTCAAGGTCATGCGGTAGAAGGAAGGCCTGGACCACCAGCGAGAACGGGACCTCGAGGACTACGTGGTGAAGGATTTCATCTAACAGCAGACGGTGATTACGATCTAAAATTAAAACGAATAAAAAGACTTGCTGACCCAATTGATGAGAGTGATTCTGTCACCAAGAGAAACGTGGATACAAATTTGGTAGAGTTTCAAAAAGATGTAACAAATATTTGTACAAAACTGGATCAATCCATTTCAATGCAACTGACTAAAATACAAGACGTTGCTACCGACCAGAGTATAAATACCAGGAATATGATTGAAAATATTGGTGATAAAATTACACAGGCTAACCTAACACATGAAACAGAAACACGAAAATTCTTGCATGATCAATATGAGCTTATTAAAGAACAAAATGCCCTATTAGAGAAAAGATCAGAAGAAATGTATGCTGCCAGCAAGGGAAGAATGGAACAGTTTTATGTTAATATTATGGCGGAAATGACAAAACTTTACAAGAAAATAAACGAAAATTGAGCGCTCTCTACATTATACAAATAGTGTGTAGACTTATTATGACCAGAACTGTATGAAACTTATTAAGGAGAAACATGAGTAAAATAAATGTTGTCAATGAGCTACACAGGCCTGCTAGAGTGATCATAAAAGGGCTCGATGATTTATGGCAAGCGGATCTGGTTGAAATGGGAACATATCGATCTGAAAACAAAGGCTATTCATTTTTACTTACGGTAATAGATACTTTCTCAAAATATGCTTGGACTGTAGCAATCAAAAACAAAACCGGAAAGGAAGTACAGGCTGCAATGCAATCCATTTTCAAATGTGGTAGAGTACCTAACAACCTGCAAACTGATGACGGCAAAGAGTTTTTCAACCAAAATTTCCAACAACATGGAAACATATAACATAAATCATTACACAACGTACAGCATTAAGAAAGCATCTATAGTCGAACGATTTAACAGAACTCTCAAAAACATGAAGTGGCGTCAGTTCAGCATAAATGGCTCATACAAATGGATTAATACTATCAAGAATCTTACCAACCAATACAATAAGACCATCCATCGTACAAGCAAAATGAGACCAATTGATGTCGACAAATCGAATGAATCTCAATTACTCATTTCTGCATACAATCATACTAAGGCTTATGGCTGGCCAAAATACAAAGCAGGAGACTATGTCCGCATCAGTAAATACAAGCATCTATTTGAAAAGGGTTACACTCCAAACTGGACAACTGAAATATTCAAAATACATCAAATTCAGCTCACAAACCCTGTTACATATTTATTGGCTGATTATCAAGGCAGCCCTGTTGAAGGCGGTTTTTATGAGACGGAACTAAGTAGGACCAAATATCCAAATGATTTCTTAGTAGAAAAGGTATTAAAGACAAAAGGAGACAAAATCTTTGTGAAATCGCTTGGATTTTCAAAAGACCATAATTCATGGATTAATAGATATGATTTATTGTAACAAAAATATAATAATAAAATGACTTACTTGATAACATATTGTGTGTTTTCTTATGAACTAAAACTATGAATTTATCATATGATTGCCCCATGCTAAAGTATTATAAGAGTTTGGAATCAGGAAACGCTTATCATCATTTCCTGAAAGACTTATTTTATTGACTAACCTAGTATAAATAAGGTGCTTATCACATCTAAATGTATACATTTTACTAAATAGTTTTAATTTCGTATTCTCTACATATTTTATAAAATCTGATGGATCAATTTCATTATTTACAACCGATTTTTTGATGCCTTTAATTTTTTTATACATGACTTATCTGTAATAATTCAATATGACTTTGTTCCAATAAACTCTGCTATGTGATCTATGGGGCTTTCATCTTTAAATTTACCCAATACTTTTTTATTCACTTGAGGAATATTATGGGTAATTGCTGGTATCAAATAAATTTATATTATTTTTAATATCATCATAAATGTCCTCAGTTTTTACATTATAGATAAAAGAGTCGGTATCCATATATAAAAGTTGAGCCTGACTATTGTACTTATTTTTGATAAAACTATAATGAAAATCATACATCAGCGTTTTTGACACATCAAGAATTGCCATGCTGATATAAATTGGCTTATCATATTTAACATTGATTCGATCCATTTGAATGAGAACTAAATCTTCGTCAATTACTTTACAACTATGAAAATTAGGTCGATTAATGTAGTAATGAGCTCCTTTCTTTCTTCCGACATTATCCCAATAGGTTGAGACCTTAACACTTACATAATTATCCACATTTTCCATGGTTTTTCCAAATACACTATTGTTCATTAATTTGTAGAAATCTTTTTCAAAATCATTTGTGGCCTTAGTACGCATTTCAGTATTTAAGTCTATATGTTTTTTTAACCATGGTGATTGACTAAACTCTATTGCACGATGTATTTTAACTAATTTCAGTCCTGCACGTAAAAACTGTTTTAAATTTCTATAGTGGATAATGTAATTACGTTTATTTGATTTGGTTGCGATCAGTTTCTTACATTTAGATGTTTCAAGAGGTGGGATCCGACTTTCGGGGCAAAATGGAAGATCATTGTGTAGCTCATGGAGGTCTTCTGGATAATCTAAATCAAAGGATAAAATAAACCCCTTAGAAGCAGTGTCCTCAATATTCAGAACATCCAAACATTGGATTTTCTCATTGTTTAGCCAACGAAAACCATTGATGGGTAAATATTGACTCCTTGCCCCACCGTATAGGTTATTTGCATCAATATACAAAATATAGTTACTCTCAAGCTCAGGGTTATATGAAATTATATATTTATTGTTTGCCTTTGAATACCTTTTAGTGCATCGACAGAGTCCTCCTCTAATTCCCTGCTTCTCGAAATTGTACATATCTATATCTGTTTCCGATTCGAGCTCAACTTTAGTGCTTTTGAGCATGCTATCCCACCTGAGTGAAGGGGCCGTAAAATAATGAGCTGGATCTAGTCCATAGATTTGCTGGCATACATTTCTAAATTCTTCAAATATATCTGTTAATAGGAGCACATCTGTTATTAAGTAAACATCCGAGTACTGACCCAGTGTCTGACAATTGAATTTTTCCCATACATTTTGAGCATGCTTATACTCTTCATCACTGATCCCGTTTTTTTGTAGTGTACTGTAAAAACATGATTTGACGGGCAGGTATGTTTCATCAAGTTTGGTGAAAGAATCTATATACTCGTATGGGAAAACCCCCTTTCTTACCGCGAGGTTGAACAAACTATCGTCAGAATGATACCTTTTAGTCTCGAGAAATTTATCGGAACTTAAGTTCTTTGCAAGTTTGTCTAAACTACAGCCCATGAAACGATAGGAATCAATAAATCTTAATGTTATTGTTTCATTACCAACCCTCATATGTTTGGGAAATCCAACATATTTTTCCTTATTTTTGAGAATGACTTCAATGCTATCAGGATCTGCTCCAAAATTCTGAAATATGAAATGAGCATCATATCCACTAAGATTATGAAAGACTATGGGTATGAATTTGGGAACTCTATATAGAATATTACATTTGTTACAAGCTGCACCTCTAAAGACTCCTGTCAAATGACAATGATCTCTTACTTTCCGGGTTTCTGAGTCAAACTTTTCATCATAAATATGACAAGACACTGCGTTTAAAAACTTCTCTTCTTCCTCATCGGACAATTGCATGGGCTTGTTCACCTTTAAGATCCTAAATATACGTTTCACATCTTCTTGCAACCTACTTAGGGAAACCTTAGGGCAGTCGCTGCCTCTGAAAATTTCTAATTTATTCAGGGATGAATCATAGCTGCACTTTATATAATATGCAACGCTATATGATACATGAATGTGAATAGTCTCTGTAAATGAACTCCGAGGGTCTGGAGAACATGACTCTATTGGTTGCAGTAATGCTTCAAAGTCAGTTGGTTGCAGTAATGCTTCAAAGTCAGCATAGACTATAAATGGAACTTTAAGCTGCTTTCCTAAATTTTTAAACTTTAAATATTTTTCTTATTACAATCATGTTTGATATGCTCATTGTATCGCTCAACGCTGGTAAATTTAATAAGGCACCCATCACAGAGGTATGAGACACGGTTATTTTTAGTCATTCCACTGCTTACAAGTCGACTTAAATTTTTTATCCAGCAATAATGTCCTATAGTACCTTTTTCATTTTCCACATAAAGCAGGTTTATATGTTTTCTAGAAGCTTGTCTGTTTTTGGAAAAATAGAATGGACCCTCGATAGACCCTTTTTTCCAACCATAGACATTTACGCTCACATTATTTTTTTCCTCGAAAATGGGAATATCTTTGAAAGTAATAGGAAACGTAATGCCTTCCATGTTCAAAATAGCTGAGTAATGGGTGTAAGAGCTAACACGATGAGAATTTTTCTCTGCGGTATGAAGAGCAGAAACAATAGCCCAAGCGAAACATGCATCATCGCAATTTTTTACATTCACACATGCTCTTTTTAACATTACCTCTTTTGGTAGAGGTAGATAAGATCCTCCACGGAAGGGTGTATACTTATTTATGTTAACCTGTAAATAAAGGACCTGTTGGAATGCCCAGCCACTATCCCTCTCTTGAAATTCCTCACTTTTTTTCACGATAACCCCACAAAAATCTTTGTAAACATGCTCAAGGTCACAACCCCTGGTAATGATAACATTCTTCGTATTGAATGATTTTAAATCGCTTATATCATTCTCGCTACTTAAATCAAATTTTATAAAAACAGCAAAAAGTTGTAAATTGACTTTTGTAGCTGTGAGCTCTTGAAGTTGAGCACTAATAAGGTCTGTGAAACAATGGCTCTCATTTTTTAAAAACCCTTTAATACTTAAATTCTTATTTTCGTTAATGATTTGGTACGTTGCTATTCGAGTAGCAAATGCTTGTTAAATTTTCTTCACTTTTCCCTGATCATCACTATTGATTTTTCAAATGGCTCTTGAAAAATTATTGACTAACTTCAACATCGCAAAAGTGACAGTGTTGTTTATTAGGAGTTTTATTGTACTTTCTTTTCAAGGGTTTATGTATGGATACAGACATCTTACTCTTTATATTTTACTAACTTAATCAAATAAAACAGTGAAACTATATAATACAATGAATTCTTAACTAACTCCCGACGTCTTCCTGAATATAATTTACGTTGATTATCAAAAAATGTTGATTGAAAAGAAATGCTGTAAACTGGAGATTTTTTGCTCCAAATGCTATTTCGCTCCTGCGTAGAAGTGTGCTGAATCTGACTTTTTGCTCCTTTGAAGCTGACAAAAATGTGTGAACCATTCGCTTCTTCCGAAGATGGTGGCGTAGTATAGGATTATTGAAATCAATTCTCATCTAGCTCGTCTCTGCGACAGAATAATGCTTGAGTTTATATCGGAATTAAGTTTGCGAAGTTATTTTTGCAACTTTAGTAATTACGGCTTTGTGGACACGAATAATTTTCGGTCCTCGCCACTCTATCTGCGGACTATCCGCTTGATTAGGAAATTTTATTTAAAACAGCGATTCTTGGGAAAGAATATAGCAATCACGGCGTAGTGGACACGAATAATTTTTGGTCCTCGCCACTCTATCTGCGGACTATCTGCTTACGTAGGAAATTCAACTAAAAAAGAGATTTGGGCAAACAGATTATTCGTGAAGATTTTGTAGGGTTCGTGCCAATTTACAGCCAGACTTCTGAAAAAATAACCGAAGCTCTTCAGAAACGTTGTGGCGAATTGAGTCTTAAAATGGAAAAATGCACCGGTCAAGGTTATGATGGAGCACGTAACATGTCCGGTCATGTCAGTGGCGTCCAGGCAAGAATGAAGAATCTGTATTCATTGATGATGTACGACCATTGTTATAGCCATCGTTTGAACATCGCATTGTCAAATGCCATGTCAGTACCACCTGTTCGGAATTGTCTTGGGATTGTGAATGATGTTATCTATTTATTTAGAAACCACGCATATGCGACGAAAATTCTTCATGATCTCATACAAGAACATGCTGCAAGAGCAAGAAGAAGAGGCTTATTCGTCAGTCTCTTGGTTTGTGACAAACTTTTCAGTTTTACGCTACCTTTGTCAGTTCGACTACAAGAAAAATCGCGTGATTTGGCTTCAGCAGTGAAGCATGTTCACGAAATTATTGATATTCTTCAAGAAGAACGAAAAAATGCAGAAGTATCATTCAACGAAATTTTCCGAGCAACTGAAAAGCTTGCGAAAGAGGCGTTTGATATTGAAATCAAAATTCCGAGACTCACAGTAAAACAAACAACTCGTTCAAACCATCAAACAGACTCTGTTGAATCCTTCTGTCGTTGTGCTGTGTTCATTCCTCGTGTCGATACGCTGATTCAGAATTTGTCAAACAAGTTCCTCAATGAAAATGAGGAAATCCTGTCGAGCCTACAGATACTTTTACCAGAATTTGCATCTTTTGAAAAAGTAGATGACTTGGATAATCTTGCGCCATACTTTGATGATCGAGTCTCAGAATCCGCAGTGAGAGCGAAGTATAAATTGTGGTGTGAGAAATTATCAGGACTGAAGAAAGATGCTGGGGTTTTGCAAGTTTTGGATTTTTGTGACACAAACAGATTTCCAACAATCAAGTATGTTTTAACAGTTTTGGCGACTCTTCCGGTTACAACAGCGAGTGTGGAGAGATCATTCTCGACATTGAAGAGAATCAAAACTTATGTACGTAACTCGACTGGCAACGAAAGACTCAGTGCGCTCGCCGTACTGTCAATACATGGGGACTTAGGTGTCGACCCGAATGAGGTTCTCAATATAATGGCAGCAAAAAAATCTCGAAAATTTAAATTTTGAATTTGTGACCCTAATAAACGTCATCTGCTTGACATTAATTATGTATATACGTAATTCAAACTTAAAAATTATTGCGGGTATAATTTGCAATGAAAAGCTAATATTGTATGTTTTCGTTATTATTTTTAATTTAATGAAAGATATATCCGTATAATCCCCCCGAACACACCTTACTAACTACTAATTTATAATTATATCATGGCCCCCCCCGAACAAAATTTCTGGCTACGGCCCTGGTTACATCCCATATATACGAGTATGTAATATGTATATATAATATAAATTGCTCTCCGCAATAGAAGATTCCTCACGAGAAATTTACCTAATAAATAGCTTTCCACTTCCACAATATCTAAACTTCTATCGTGATATTCACATCAAAAATTCAAATACTATCCATCATGATGTTGCTTTTACGGAAAGCCTATTTGCTATTCAACGTTGACTTATTTACCAAAGAATCGCATTCAAACCTCAACTTAAATCAACCCGTCCTTGTAGGTATCGATCATTTTTTCTTTCCTAACTCTATTCATCATATCATAATCTTACCTACCATAGAAAAATAACAAAAACATATGAAAACATAAATAGCGGACGTATCAGTGACAAAATGCGATAGCGTTCCGAAAAAAGCGATAATGCCTGAAAATAACGAAAACGTTTTCGTTCCCTGAAAAACGAAAAGAAGGAGAACTACTGAAAGAACGAAAACGCTTAGGCGAAGCGATGAAACTTTCAGGAACATTATTCGTTATCGTTCTAAAGTAACGCATTCCATCTTCGTTTTGAAACGTGATGTAACGTTCTGGGAAATTAACGTTACTTAAGGAACGTCTTATCTCTAATGCCTTTGCTATCCAATAGCATGAATACTAAAAAGTATGAGCAGTTTTCCACTTAACGTTCATCTGCATGATAAGAATTTTTCTTCTTCTTCTTCTTAGCACTATGGCCCCTCTTCGGCCTTCGCTTCCTGCAAATAGCACCGCCAACTGTCTCGGTCTATTGACTGCGTCCTCCATTTTCAAAATCCGAGCATCAATGAACTGGCTTCGTCAACCGAGTCAGACCAGCGTTTCCTCGGTTTCTCCACTCCCAACGAATACCTTTTTGGGTATCCGTTGTTCGTCCATACGATTCATGTGGGCAGCCTATTGCAGCTTCCGCAGTCCGACAATCGTTGAGACCTTCGGTTCATCAAAAATTTCATACAGCTCATGGTTGTATCGAATTCGCCATTGGTCCCCGTCTAGCTTCGCTCCGGTTATTCGTGTCAGAACCCGTCTTTCAAAGGCGTTCAATATATTTGCGGGTGCTTGGGTTAGGATCCATGTTACACACCAATAGCATAACACGAGTCTTATCAAAGATTTGTATACTTGGAGCTTTGTTTTCCTGTGTATGCAGCTGGTCTCCAAGATCGTCAAAACTGAAAAAAACATTTTATTTGGGAGCTATATTCTTGGGCGAATTTCGTCCCTTTCATTACCCGTTTTCATTATTTTGGTGCCTAAATACATAAAGTCACCAACATTTTCGATACTGTTTTCACTAAGCGTGATATTTTGTGCATTTGAGATATTTTTCCTCAACTGCGTCATGAGCTTTGTTTAATTTTCATTGATTTGTAGCCCTACTAGTTTTGCTTCGCTGTCGAGTTTCAGGAAAAGTTCTTTGGCAGTTGTTAATAACCGTGACAAAATATTGATATCATCCGCATAGGCTATCACTTGGCTCGACTTGTATAGTAATGTACCTCACCTATCGACAGGTAGCTTAAGCTTCTTATGATCTAGAAAAAATATTTTGTATGCCGTACAAAGTAGCGATATGCGTCTATAATTTTCGCACTGTAGCTTGTCACCTTTTTTGTGGATAGGAAGAATAATTGATTGGCTCTACTCTTTCAGCATATGTTCTTGTTACCAAATGTGCTAGATGACGTTGTGGACGGCTTTATGAACATTACTGCCCCTATATTTGACGAGCTCCGTTGGAATCTCATCGATGCCCGGCGCTTTATTATTCTTTTGGGCTTTGATGATGGAACAAACTTCATCCAGAGTTGGTGGGGCTGATGGAAGCTCTCCGCAGACATCTATAGACTCCAATGCTCTGCAGCTATGCGGAGGATTAAGGAAGTTCTTGAAATATGATGCCCATCCATCCTTAATCTTGGTTTCATCAGCGATGATATTGCCGATATCATCACGACAGAGTGTGGTTTTGGGCTAACAACCACGTTTCAAGTATTTCACTACTTTGTAAACTTGTCCTGTGTTGTTGCTCGCTAAACTTACATCGATACTTCTCAATTGGTCGTCATAGTATTTTCTTTTCTTAATCTTAATTATCTTATTCGCTATTCTTCTTCGTCCTGGTTTCCTTATTTACGTTTTCTTTGAACGCCTGATTCTTTTTATCTAACGCATTCTGGCACTCATCATCGAACCAATCATTCCTCTTGCGTCAGGCTTGATGTCCGATCGTTTATTCTGGCATGGTCCTTATAGCCGCTTTCAGTTTCATCCAGAGCTCGTTGCTCGTCTTTATCAATGCGCCTGATGAGATGGGATCCAGCTGGTTTTTGAGGGTCTTCGTGAAATTTTTGGCCACAGACGCCATTTGGAGCCTTTCGATGTCAAATTTTTGAAGCGGGCTTATGTTTGCCGAATATGCCTTTGACGTACGACATCATAAAATTAATTGGATCAATTGGCTCCTCGGTATGAACGGACGTCAAGTATGCTCGAGGCTCAACGTTGTTGGATCAGAACGTGATTGATCTGGCTTTGTGTTTTGCCATCCGGTGTAGCCCAGGTCATTTTATGAATGCGTTAATGTGGGAAGGAAGTCGAACGTATGACTAGATTTCTGATACATTCAAATTTTATCAGGCGCTGGCCGTTGTCATTTGTTTCATCGTGGAGACTATATCCTCCAGTCGTTCCGCAATGTGATAGCCATTGCCAAGGTTAGCGTTGAAATCACCCAGAATTATTTTTGTGTCGTTTGTGGGCAATGAGTCAATCAGTCTTTCCAGGTGATTGCAGAACGCTTCCTTCATTTCTTCGTTCTTTTCTTCGGTCGGGGTGTGAACATTTGGCCAGATTTTGAAGAATTTCGCTTCTATACGGATCGCACTCGACCGTTCATTGACTGCCTTAAAATCAATAACATACGTTTAGAACTGCATGTCCAGGCCACTTGGAATTCTTGTTTTTCAGTAGGGTTCCCACTTTTGAATATTGCGTGTGGTCTTATGTCTTGAATGCCGTTTCCAGTCCAATTCGTTTCTTGGATTACCAGTATTTTTTATTTATATTGACTGGCCTGTTGTAAAAGGTCCTTAACAGTGCCAAGGTAAGGATCCAATACCATAGTCCTTTTTTCGGACCCGAAGATATGGGAGGCGCCGTGGGGTTCCCTCCTGGGATGACAGGTAACAACCCTGATTGGATCTGGACTACGCGTTGGACAACGAACTGGAATTGGTGCTTTGGGCTAGCGGATATTATGGTCTGGACATAGTTGCTTTGCACAGTAGCGCCAAGGTGCCTACCTGCAAAGATAACTATGGGTCCAAAAAGGCTACTACACACACGAACGGAGATAGCAGCTCCAAGGGGGGACCCAACAAAACTGGAGCCACCAAAAACACTTAAAAAGATCAAAAAAATCCAAAAAAGGAATCAAAAATAATAACAACGATGCAACCAGCGATAACCAGCCACGATGCTGACAGTACATCAAGAGCGGTACTAAAGATGACAAAAACGACGATAAATACAATGACAGTGAAGGCGGAAGAAAAATGGAGGGTAACAGACAGTCTGGTCTATGCTAAGATTCCTGCGGCGTTCGGGCGCAGCGAAAAAATGATGTGAATGCCAAAGTAGTAAGGAAAAGTGGGAAACCCTGCAGGACGCTTCAGATGTTCGAGCGGTGGAGAAAATATAAAGTGCATCGAAGTAGGGGTAGTTTGTACGTTCTAATTCACTTTTTTCATACAAATTTCAAATGTTGTCGAGGGTGTGTGTGTTGGGTGTGTGGGTGCGTGTATTAGGGTGTTTTAGGTAGGTGCCTGAGATAAGAAGGTGTGAGTCCGGAATAGGTGTGGATCTTTTGGGTGCTTGCCAGGGAAGGGTGTGTGGCTTGGATGTGTGGATGAGTGTATTAGGGTGATATAGGTAAGTACCCGAGATAAGATGGTGTGAGTCGGGGTTAAATGTGGATCTCTTGGATGGTTTCAGGGCGGAGCGTGTGTATCTTGGGTGCAAGGGATGAGAAGGTATGTGTCTTAGGTAAATAAGCATCTGTGTCTTGGTTAAGCAGGTAAGTATTCCGGGTCTTAGTAGCCTCTAATGGTAAATAGTGGAACTAGTCTTGATGGATGCAATCTAGAATAGACATATGTCTTTATATTACATCCTTAGCCTTTACAGCCTGTGATGGTAAATATTAAAACTAGAAAATTGATTCCTGTCTAGGATATTCCTAAGCATTTCAATTAATACGTGTAGATTAAAGAACTAGATTTCTCAGCGTATGTTTACATAGCGTGAATATTTATGTTTAAGCCATTGATGCTTTTAGAAGTAGATAATTATACTATCGATGTTTTTTATTCATCCATAGTGGAAGGATTTCTTATATATGTCTTAGTTGTAATATTCTATAGAGCTTACATATAAATTTCATTCATCCATTCATTTAATTATTTTAATTTTTCTCATTACAAAGAGAATACGGATATCAATTCCTAAATATTCCCATATTTTTTTATCAGTTTCCCAAGTCCATGTGGTAAATAGGTCAAGATATTTGAACCCATAAATCATTTACATGGATATCTACATTCTACAGACGATCCTTTTCAATCTCAAGTACCTTCCGCAGCGTTTTTTTCTTATCGCATGCACTCGCATGCATCCATATGTGACATATATTCTTGAAGATGTTTTTTCACATGTGATATGGAGTGAGTTAATCTTTTCCATGTTAGGGAAAGGCTATTAGTACTTGTGGTTAAATTTTATTAGGTGATAATTGGACATGGCTTCTAGTGATCGTATTGATGAGAATAGAAGCTAGTTAAGTGAGATAAATGTATGGTGATTACGGGAGTATGATTTATGAGGTGTCGTTTGTGATGATCCCAATTAAGGAAACATTGGGTAGTGTATGCATGCTACTTGATATATGTGGAAATTTGAGTATGGGAATTTCAGGTGTTAGAAACAATATATGTATGGAATGTGTTAAGAAATAAGAGCATTATGGATGATAATTTATGGAGCACTTTGGTTTTTTGTAGCCGTTGATGTTTTAGGCGTATAGATCAGATACAGATATATGATGATGTTTTTGGTGAGAGTTTATGATGTTTTGTCTGCAGTGAGGTTTAAGGACGTCATTAGAAATTCTAGTTGCCATTAAATCGTGACAGGAGCATGCTATTAATTTATAATTTATGGCTTTGGAAGAGTATAAAAGGGAAGCTGAAGGATTATTGAAATCAATTCTCATCTAGCTCGTCTCTGCGACAGAATAATGCTTGAGTTTAGATCGGAATTAAGTTTGCGAAGTTATTTTTGCAACTTTAGTAATTACGGCGTAGTGGACATGAATAATTTTCGGTCCTCGCCACTCTATCTGCGGACTATCCGCTTGATTAGGAAATTTTATTTACAACAGCGATTCTTGAGAAAGAATATAGCAATCACGGCGTAGTGGACACGAATAATTTTCGGTCCTCACCACTCTATCTGCGGACTTTCTGCTTACGTAGGAAATTCAACTAAAAAAGAATATTCAAAATTTTTATTAGCCTAATAAAAATTTTGAATATTCTTTTTAGTTGAATTTCCTACGTAAGCAGATAGTCCGCAGATAGAGTGGCGAGGACCGAAAATTAACATCGCAAAAGTGACAGTGTTGTTTATTAGGAGTTTTATTGAACTTTCTTTTCAAGGGTTTACATATGTATGGATACAGACATCTTACTCTTTATACTTTACTAACTTAATCAAATAAAACAGTGAAACTATATAATACAATGAATTCTTAACTAACTCCCGACGTCTTCCTGAATATAATTTACGTTGATTATCAAAAAATGTTGATTGAAAAGAAATGCAGCAAACTGGAGATTTTTTGCTCCAAATGCTATTTCACACCTGCGTAGAAGTGTGCTGAATCTGACTTTTTGCTCCTTTGAAGCTGACAAAAATGTGTGAACCATTCGCTTCTTCCGAAGAGGGTGGCGTAGTATTGATTTTCGGTCCTCGCCACTCTATCTGCGGACTATCCGCTTGATTAGGAAATTTTATTTAAAACAGCGATTCTTGGGAAAGAATATAGCAATCACGGCGTAGTGGACACGAATAATTTTTGGTCCTCGCCACTCTATCTGCGGACTATCTGCTTACGTAGGAAATTCAACTAAAAAAGAATATTCAAAATTTTTATTAGCCTAGTAAAAATTTTGAATATTTTTTTTTAGTTGAATTTTCTACGTAAGCAGATAGTCCGCAAATAGAGTGGCGAGGACCGAAAATCAATACTACGCCACCATCTTCGGAAGAAGCGAATGGTTCACACATTTTTGTCAGCTTCAAAGGAGCAAAAAGTCAGATTCAGCACACTTCTACGCAGGAGCGAAATAGCATTTGGAGCAAAAAATCTCCAGTTTGCTGCATTTCTTTTCAATCAACATTTTTTGATAATCAACGTAAATTATATTCAGGAAGACGTCGGGAGTTAGTTAAGAATTCATTGTATTATATAGTTTCACTGTTTTATTTGATTAAGTTAGTAAAGTATAAAGAGTAAGATGTCTGTATCCATACATATGTAAACCCTTGAAAAGAAAGTTCAATAAAACTCCTAATAAACAACACTGTCACTTTTGCGATGTTAATTTTCGGTCCTCGCCACTCTATCTGCGGACTATCTGCTTACGTAGGAAATTCAACTAAAAAGAATATTCAAAATTTTTATTAGGCTAATAAAAATTTTGAATATTCTTTTTTAGTTGAATTTCCTACGTAAGCAGATAGTCCGCGGATAGAGTGGTGAGGACCGAAAATTATTCGTGTCCACTACGCCGTGATTGCTATATTCTTTCCCAAGAATCGCTGTTGTAAATAAAATTTCCTAATCAAGCGGATAGTCCGCAGATAGAGTGGCGAGGACCGAAAATTATTCATGTCCACTACGCCGTAATTACTAAAGTTGCAAAAATAACTTCGCAAACTTAATTCCGATCTAAACTCAAGCATTATTCTGTCGCAGAGACGAGCTAGATGAGAATTGATTTCAATAATCCTTCAGCTTCCCTTTTATACTCTTCCAAAGCCATAAATTATAAATTAATAGCATGCTCCTGTCACGATTTAATGGCAACTAGAATTTCTAATGACGTCCTTAAACCTCACTGCAGACAAAACATCATAAACTCTCACCAAAAACATCATCATATATCTGTATCTGATCTATACGCCTAAAACATCAACGGCTACAAAAAACCAAAGTGCTCCATAAATTATCATCCATAATGTTCTTATTTCTTAACACATTCCATACATACATTGTTTCTTACACCTAAAATTCCCATACTCAAATTTCCACATATATCAAGTAGCATGCATACACTACCCAATGTTCCCTTAATTGGGATCATCACAAACGACACCTCATAAATCATACTCCCGTAATCACCATACATTTATCTCACTTAACTAGCTTCTATTCTCATCAATACGATCACTAGAAGCCATGTCCAATTATCACCTAATAAAATTTAACCACAAGTACTAATAGCCTTTCCCTAACATGGAAAAGATTAACTCACTCCATATCACATGTGAAAAAACATCTTCAAGAATATATGTCACATATGGATGCATGCGAGTGCATGCGATAAGAAAAAAACGCTGCGGAAGGTACTTGAGATTGAAAAGGATCGTCTGTAGAATGTAGATATCCATGTAAATGATTTATGGGTTCAAATATCTTGACCTATTTACCACATGGACTTGGGAAACTGATAAAAAAATATGGGAATATTTAGGAATTGATATCCGTATTCTCTTTGTAATGAGAAAAATTAAAATAATTAAATGAATGGATGAATGAAATTTATATGTAAGCTCTATAGAATATTACAACTAAGACATATATAAGAAATCCTTCCACTATGGATGAATAAAAAACATCGATAGTATAATTATCTACTTCTAAAAGCATCAATGGCTTAAACATAAATATTCACGCTATGTAAACACACGCTGAGAAATCTAGTTCTTTAATCTACACGTATTAATTGAAATGCTTAGGAATATCCTAGACAGGAATCAATTTTCTAGTTTTAATATTTACCATCACAGGCTGTAAAGGCTAAGGATGTAATATAAAGACATATGTCTATTCTAGATTGCATCCATCAAGACTAGTTCCACTATTTACCATTAGAGGCTATTAAGACCCGTAATACTTACCTGCTTAACCAAGACACAGATGCTTATTTACCTAAGACACATACCTTCTCATCCCTTGCACCCAAGATACACACGCTCCGCCCTGAAACCATCCAAGAGATCCACATTTAACCCCGACTCACACCATCTTATCTCGGGCACTTACCTATATCACCCTAATACACTCATCCACACATCCAAGCCACACACCCTTCCCTGGCAAGCACCCAAAAGATCCACACCTATTCCGGACTCACACCTTCTTATCTCAGGCACCTACCTAAAACACCCTAATACACGCACCCACACACCCAACACACACACCCTCGACAACATTTGAAATTTGTATGAAAAAATTGAATTAGAACGTACAAACTACCCCTACTTCGATGCACTTTATATTTTCTCCACCGCTCGAACATCTGAAGCGTCCTGCAGGGTTTCCCACTTTTCCTTACTACTTTGGCATTCACATCATTTTTTCGCTGCGCCCGAACGCCGCAGGAATCTTAGCATAGACCAGACTGTCTGTTACCCTCCATTTTTCTTCCGCCTTCACTGTCATTGTATTTATCGTCGTTTTTGTCATCTTTAGTACCGCTCTTGATGTACTGTCAGCATCGTGGCTGGTTATCGCTGGTTGCATCGTTGTTATTATTTTTGATTCCTTTTTTGGATTTTTTTGATCTTTTTAAGTGTTTTTGGTTGCTCCAGTTTTGTTGGGTCCCCCCTTGGAGCTGCTATCTCCGTTCGTGTGTGTAGTAGCCTTTTTGGACCCATAGTTATCTTTGCAGGTAGGCACCTTGGCGCTACTGTGCAAAGCAACTATGTCCAGACCATAATATCCGCTAGCCCAAAGCACCAATTCCAGTTCGTTGTCCAACGCGTAGTCCAGATCCAATCAGGGTTGTTACCTGTCATCCCAG
Organism: Odontomyia ornata; assembly: GCA_963969285.1. Classification (NCBI taxonomy): domain Eukaryota; kingdom Metazoa; phylum Arthropoda; class Insecta; order Diptera; family Stratiomyidae; genus Odontomyia; species Odontomyia ornata. The sequence goes on from OZ017739.1 coordinate 191,055,701, forward strand.
GAGGGAACCCCACGGCGCCTCCCATATCTTCGGGTCCGAAAAAAGGACTATGGTATTGGATCCTTACCTTGGCACTGTTAAGGACCTTTTACAACAGGCCAGTCAATATAAATAAAAAATACTGGTAATCCAAGAAACGAATTGGACTGGAAACGGCATTCAAGACATAAGACCACACGCAATATTCAAAAGTGGGAACCCTACTGAAAAACAAGAATTCCAAGTGGCCTGGACATGCAGTTCTAAACGTATGTTATTGATTTTAAGGCAGTCAATGAACGGTCGAGTGCGATCCGTATAGAAGCGAAATTCTTCAAAATCTGGCCAAATGTTCACACCCCGACCGAAGAAAAGAACGAAGAAATGAAGGAAGCGTTCTACAATCACCTGATTTCTGAAATTGATTTGTGCAGAAATTTAGAACGGCACCCCTATTGAACATGATCGACTGAATTTCCAATATGATGTCAGGCAAAACAACTTAAATGGAAAATGCCAATGGTAGAAAATTAAGCCGCAAATGTTTGGAAATGGAATTTTATAGCCTAAAAGAAGAAAAATGCTTTTGCGAAACACTACCGAAAACAATCGATAGTACAAAGAACTATCGATAGTGTTACGATAGCGAAATACTATCGATAGTGTCGATAGTGCTATGGATAGTTTTCCTTCACTAGACTGAAGTCGATTTTTATTTTGAAACAGCAATGCATTTGCAGAGACTTTGTAATTGCAAATTGGGTAAAAACGGAAATCTTCGCTGTATATATTTAAGAACATTTCCTATTGTTCTTCGTGCCAGAAATTTTAAAATTTAAGACGGTCTGAGAAATCTCTAAGATAATTTATTGTTAATATTAAAGCTGCTGCAACTGGAAATAAGAAGATGGCACAATGCATTAGGCACACATAAACGGAACATTTCCATTATCCCTCAGGTTGCAGATTTCGTTTTAAAATCTTTCCTTTCGGTTATATACGCCAACAAAAATTCAAAAATATTGGCAGTATAATCACTCGGACAAGGTTTACCATATCTCTCAAAAAAAATATGCCATATGAAATCAGAATTTTTATTTTACAAAACCCAAAAAAGTTAATATGAAAACTGTCAAACTTGGCACTGTTTCAATTTCTATCCGGGTAAATTTTTCTATACATTTCCCGCCCTACACTATTCTACCTCCCCTATTCCGAAAACTGGTAAAATAAATGTTTTTTTCTCAGAGAGTAAATCTTAACGGTTATTTCCCAGGGATTCGAGCCTAACGATCAAATGAAATTACATTTTCTGGATTTCATTTACGGCATTTTATTTAGTTTCTTTGAAATTGAAAATACCGGCCACAAAAGTCGAAAGCCGACGCGAATAGTCGATTTATGTCGAAGTCGATCACCAAAAGTCGACTTAAAAAAATCCACTTTTAACGAGCAAACGTCGACTTTCGACTAAATTCGAAATTGACTTGACAATCCCTAATTTCACTTCACTTTCGATGGCATGTACAATTAAACATATGTAGAAACTAAACCAATTTTTACACCACAAGGGGTGGTACTATCACTATGTTCTCCGCAGCCTGTCTGGATTTCAACCTTGAAATCCATCCCGATCCTGTCCAAAACGTTGAATTTTTGTGGCCTTTTCCACGATTCTCTTTGTATTTTCATACATTTACTTTCTACTGTTGTTTGGCTTTTTCTAGTTCTAGTAATATATGGACGAGTATATGTTTTAAAGTGTGAAATAAACGCATAATTATGTCGTCGTCTTGAAGAAACAGCAAATTGTCGATTGACATCTGTTCAATACATAATTTATGTCTTAGGAAAATTGTTGAATTCGCAGAGGGTCGGGGGGGGCCGGCTGGCTACGGCCCTGTGTAACGAAATTTGTAAACACAGTGGAGGTCATAATTTTTGTTTGGTTTGCACCAAATTTTCAGGAAAAGTGTATCAAGTAAATTTCTCGATTACGTTTATTATGCAGCGAAATTGCTTGAGCGAATACTAAATGCCGGTGATTTTAGCCGATAATTCGTGACATCTAGTTTGACCAAAAAATAAAGCTTTGATTTGGATGAAATTTTACATGAAGGTTTATTGAGGTGTGTAATGAAGCTGATAACGAAAAATCCAAAATCGTAAGGGTAGATTCAAAATAGTTGCCGTTCAAAGGGCAAAAATTGTTCTTATAGCTGTGACCACCCCAATTAACCGATGTTGACGAAACTTTGTTGTAAGGTAGAAACAAAAGAGGTTTAGACAGTAAAACAAAAATTGTTGCGAACAGATCTCAAATTACAAAATGGCGGCTGATCAAAGTTCGAGATTTTGAATGCCCTTAAAAGTCACAATTTCTATTGGATTTTAACCAAACTTTATACCAAGGTAGATGTTATCAAAATCTAATGAAGTTGCAATTTTGGAAGTCATATAACGAGTGGATTACAAAGTGGCGGGAGCTAATAAATGCGATTTTTGATTGATTTTTGAGCCTCTCTAGAGATCAAATCACTCAGCCGATTGTAATGAAACTTCGTTTTGCACGTTATTAGATAAAACCTTTTAATCATACCATCAGTTGTGAAAATCGGACGATAAATAAAAAAGTCGAAAATTTATGTCTTAATTTTATTAGCTACTGTTTTGCATCAAAATTTAGTGATTTTCATACTTTCAAAGTAAAACTCTGATATGAAAGATATTTGCTACAATGGTTGACGTGACTAAACGATGGGTGCATGGAAAAACCATGCAAAACCAAACGAACACATTCAAAATGGTGAAATTTATCATTTTGAAACAGCAATCAAAATCAAATTGCTCACTAGTTTTTCAGGATTTTTTAAGCGGTTGAGATTATAGGTGTTCATAGAGCAGAAACGGTTTTCTGAAGATTTGTCCTCCAATTTCAAAATGGCGGCTGACTAAAGTTTGAAAGTTTCAAAGGTTGTTGAACACGTGATTTTATACGATCCAAACAAATTTATTACTAAGATTCGATTTCATCATATTAAGTATTGAGGCTGTTGGCTCAAAATAGCGGTAGTTTTCAGGTTTTTGACTTCCTTTGCGGCGGCCAAACCTCTCAACACATTTCATTAAATATATGTTCGTTTGACTCAAATTCTACATGAATGCAAACTTTAATAGGATCGGAATCTAGTAGTGGGCAAAACTATTGGTTTATCGAAACGTGAAAGCGTCTACGGGGAATTTCCCGTACCGACTGGTGGTGCCGAGAGCGATATTTTAGAGTGAATTGGCGTGGTCCAAAAGGACAAGCTGCAAATTATCTACTTCATCTTTCATATGTGTATTTAAAAATTGATTCTGTTGTATTGAAAATGATTATTAAATAATCTATAATCAGATTATTTACTTCCATTCATATGAAAAGAGTGTCTGGTTCCCTCTGCGTTGCCGTAAAAACAAAGTAATTTTGACATTCACGAGCTAACCATCATCATAATAAAATTTTAAGAAGACAACTATGAAAAATGTTGACTGTGTTTTATTTATGTAAACTATTCAATGCACTTCATTTTTGTTAATATTTTTACAGAAAAAAAAGAAAAAATGTAAATCACACATGTTTTGAGTGCAATTGCTTTTTAGCTTATAATATTTAGTGTTTTATTGCATTTGATAAGCATAAGCTGTCTTAATTTTGCAGTGCTGAGCCTACTCCGCCGATCTAACACAATTAATCCAGATTTTGAAAAAAGCCTTTCGCAAGGAAGAGAAGTAGATACAGTTATAAATTTTTCCTGGAAAATTTAGTTTAAATGTGGATAATTGAAGTGATTATTTTTCCACCAATACGCTGGATTTTCTTCACGCGATATTACTGGTTCTTCTAAGTATCGCTGAATCTCAATAACTGCTTTAGATTGTGAAGTTCTACTTGGTTGTACGGAAGCCACCCAATCTAGATTCAATTCCACTTATAATTGAGTTGATGATATCACCTTGGAACTTATTGAAGTTTTTGGTTTTAAGTTCGTTATAAACTCCTAGAAGTCCATCTGTTAAGATAATCATCGAATAATTAGTGATTGTTTCAAGTAGTTGGAGAATTTTAATCAATCCTTTGAGAAATTCCCAATCTTCCGCTGATATATTTAGAAATTCCTTATTTAAATCCCCATTTTGGCACAAAGAGGCACTTTTAGATCTACACACCTTTCCACCATATAAAATGTTGACTTCCATCGCGCTTGCACGTCTTGAATTAGCTTTTTTGTTTCAACATTTAGTTGCTTTTGCTATTTAATCAACTTGGCCATTCCTGAGCTACTGCGCTTGAAAAAACAAAAAATTGATTTAACATAATTTGATTTAGTATATCCGATATTAGTTAAATTGCATGTAAAGCAACCAAATTCATCGTATGGGCAAAGCATCCGAAATTTTCTAACCCTAGCACTGATTCTATGGCCTTTTTCATGTTGGATTCATTATCACTAATCACCATGATAATTTTTCCTTTTAAAAACCATTTGTTAATTATTATATTAAGTTCACCAGCCAAGTTTTCACTAGTGTGGTTCGCACCGAATGAAACACAGACTAATAACAAGTTCTGTACATTGAACTGTTAATCTATGAAATGGGATGTAACTGCCAAAAAATTTCAGTTGTTAATGTAGCAGATCCAATTTCAGCCATTATTTATTTAGTTATATTGTAAACTTTCTCAAATTTGGCTTGAAGAAACTTATTGCTTATTGTTTTTCTTGATGATAGTTGATATAACAGATTCAAAACAGCAATAAAACTTGTAAATCCATAGTCTTCAACAAGAGAAAACGGTTGAAAATCGTGAGCGAGCAATAATAATAAACTTTCGTTGATTTTACTCCTAGCAGTCATCCCCATCTTCTTCCTTAAGAAAGAATCTACGTTTGTTTGCTTCCCAGCGCAACGTTTTGGCGGTTGTTCAATGGGTTCTATGCAAGCTGCAGATGAGGAGAAGTCGGTTCGTGTACTGCAATTAGGTTGCATTATTTCTTCCAAGTCCAATCCTTTCCTGTTTCTTCTCGGTATAGGCACTGTTTTCTCCTGATTTGGGTTATCTGAATTTATTTGGACCAAAAGGTGTTTCCTTTGCAGATCCTTTTTAAATTAGAGGATGCGAGCCTATAGCTGATCTCCTACTTGCACATGTTGCATATCACTCTTTGTGCCAGATTAATTTCTTTCGGTAAAATAATTCCACGCGATCGATGACTTTGTTGACTTTCTCACAGCCATCCTTATATGAGTGGATTAACTCAAAAACCTGTAAAATTCTGTATGACTGAACTTACCACAGTTCTGCTTCAAACAAAAATACCTCATTCAATTTACAAATCGTTTTGAACAAAACTTTAACACTTAGCAATTTAAGGACAAATGAGGAACTACTTTCGCTTGAATCTAGCAAGTGCGAATGATGCAATAAGCTGTTTTTTCCAAAAAATTCTAACTTAGCTATACTTACTTTTTGTTTTCGTTTGTTTATTTATCGTTCATCCTAGTTAATTTATTTAACCCTAAACGTCGTATTGTATCTTCACATTTCTAGAAAGCATGTAAAAACTCATCTTATTTTAGTCCTGATTTTATGTCTGAGAAAGCTGCGGAAGTGTTCTGAGGTTAAGACAGCCAAACAAGGGTTTTGAACAAATCATCCTATGCATAGCAGAATAGGAAATCAATAATACAATTCTACAAATGTGCTTTCACTCGTTGTGCATTTAGCCCTTTATCAGTTAGACAAATGCACATATTACATTAAGGATCAGACACAGAAATTCTATAGAGATGTTTAAACAGCTGAGACATTTCACACCTTTCCGAAGACATAAATTCTCGTATATGCGATAAAGGATCAAGTCATCAAACCTAGCTTTTTCTTTAAGTAAATGTCAAGAAATCGATTTAAGCAAACAAGATAAAAATCTCCATTTGTATGACCAGCTGGCAAGGTTAAATTGGCAATGATAGATACTGAGTAACGCTTTTACTTTTTTATTTGGAACATTTTCCACAAAGGGTATAAAGCATATAAATTAAATAAATTTGTCTAAAAGCATTGCCAGGCATCGATACTTTCACTCGATACACATTTCCTGGAAATTCGATGCAAATCAAAGTGAAATTGCCAACTCCTCCGGCGCAGTGTCATTATTTTTGTTATACATGCATTGTGACAAAAAAGTACCCGAAAATATTAGCTTTAATTCCCCGGGTAGATTATATTTAAAAAAATGTATTTTGTTAAGTTGGTAGGACTATCCTTAATTAGTATGCCAAATATAAGCGCGATATGTCAACCAGTTTGTTTATAGCAGCTGCTTAAGTCGGTATACCTCAGTAGTGCGTTGCAATTTTTACAATGGATAAAAATATCGAACAAAGAATTTGTCTCAAATTTTGTGTTTCTGACCAAATTTTGTGTGCAGAATCGTTGCGAATGTTGGAAAACGCTTACGGTTATTCAATTTTATCAAAAATACAAGCCTACGAGTGGTAGAAAGCCTTTAAAGACGATCGAGAGATCGTTGAACCGTCAACCTCTTGAACTGATGAAAAGATTAAAAAAGTGAAGGGTATGGTGCTTGCAAATCATCATGCAAATGTTAGAGAGATGACAAGAGAGCTCGACATCTTTTGCGAGTCCGTTCGAATGATTTTGGTGAATATTTTTTGGATATGAAACGCGTAATTGCTCGACTCGTCCTGATGAGATGATAATGCACCACCGCATCGAGCCACAATTGTGACCAAATTTAAAGCCAAAAACGCAATAAATTATATCGATCAACCAGCGTATTCACCAGGTTTTGCTCCATGTTATTTTTTCTTGTTCCCAAAACTGAAATTACCACTATGTGGAACCCGTTTTCAGTCGATTGAAGAGATAAAACAAAACTCGCTAAAGGCCACCCCAAAAAGTGCTTCGAGGACTGGAAAAGTCGTTGACGTAAGTGTAATACATCTGATAGGGATTAATTTGAAGGCGACAAAACAAATATTGATGAATAATTAAATAATTTGCGTTTTGTCTGCAATTTCCGAGTACTTTTTTCGTCACAATATACGTATATGTATGCACAGAGCATATTTCTCTCGAAAAATTTATGTATCTATGGTATGTGGTGGGATGCCCATGATTCAAAAAACATGCCAAAAACTGTTCCAGAGTAACGCTGTTTTTCTGGAACGTTTCAATATTTTTTCCATCTCTAAGAGGCATGAGGTGGTGCGTTTGCGCATTCATAATAGTAAGCCTCATGCTGGTAGTTTATTCACATATACCTCATGGATACTTTCTTTTTTGTAGCTGGGGCCGTCCAGCCTATGCGACTTCATAAAATTTACAGCTTCAAACACTGTACTGCATACGCGCTCCCTTAAAAGCCCGAACAATCCGTCAGGCACTTTAAGTTTTAATTTTGGACCCACTGAAAGTATCCGCTGGATACACATTTAACAAGTTGGGTAGACAGATCTACACTCATGCCAGAAGGGTTTTGTACCCAACTTCTCAGAAATGCAGTCACCAACATTGAATAACGTCAAGAAATATGTCAAAGAGATATGCACGTTCAAAGGAAATTGTATTGTTTTTCTACTTTCAATGGTCGCCATTTTGTTGCAAACCAACAAAAATCACTCAAATCATGAATTCTCAAAAAAATTAATGTTATTAACCTTATTAGAAAATTTCAAGAAGATCAAGTCAAAACTGCAGTGACTGATTGGATGGAAAGTCCATAAAATACCAAAATCATGTGTTATTGCTGTTGTAATTGGAGAAATTTCAAACAGCTGTAACTTCCGTGTACATCATTCGATTTTCATCAAACTTACAAAAATAACGAATCCTTAGTACGGCTACGTTAAAATCGAATTTCTTTCAGTTTAACGGTGCCCATGCGATTTTATTGGGGAAAATGGGAAATTCGAATATCATACTATTAGTAACAAAATTGAGTGAATTTCGACTTCTAAGGTATTTGTTGTTGTTCTACTCATAAACACCTACCTTCACAATTTTTTCAGATTTTTCGGATCTCAGGTGTCCAATCGCGAGGGGGGGACAAATTTTTCGTGTATTTCCCCCCCCCCTGCGCGTCCCTCGAAGTAAAAAGTATCAAATTAAGACCTGACGGACAGACAAGTCGCGAAACTAGTAGGGTTGTGTAAAATTATTTTACAAAACCCGAAAAATGATGCACATACCTGATTAAAAAATGATGCACATATCTGTTTTGAAAAGCTCTCATCAAGACCTTTCATTTGATGCCCATATCGGCTACCTCTGATGAATTTTTTTTTTCGGGTGCCACTCCCCTCTATGGGGAGACCCCCCTTAAATACCTTATAAAATGTTTTGTAGATGATCTTTAAAGAGAGCACCACTTTACATCTGCGTACGAAATTTGATATTTCTAGCTTAAGTAGTTTGCGAGAAAAGGTGCTGTGACACGTGGACGGACGGACGGACAAACGGACAGACGGACAGACAAGTCGCGAAACTAGTAGGGTTGTGTAAAATTATTTTACAAAACCCGAAAAATGATGCACATACCTGATTAAAAAATGATGCACATATCTGTTTTGAAAAGCTCTCATCAAGACCTTTCATTTGATGCCCATATCGGCTACCTCTGATGAAATTTTTTTTCGGGTGCCACTCCCCTCTATGGGGAGACCCCCCCTTAAATATCTTATAAAATTTTATGTAGTTGAACTTTAAAGAGAGCACCACTTTACATCTGCATACAAAATTTGATGTTTCTAGCTTAAGTAGTTTGCGAGAAAAAGTGCTGTGACACACGGACGGAAGGACAGACAGGTCGCGAAACTAGTAGGATTTTGTAAAATTATTTTACAAAACCCTAAAAATGATGCACATACCTGATTAAAAAATGATGCACATATCTGATGTCAGGAAGAAGTATTACGGCAGGCTTACATATGAACTGTTATCATGTACGGGAATTTCCGGGCCCACGTAAATACGCCGGCAAGAATTCAAAGATACAGCGGTCCGGATTTCGATCCGTCTTTGGGGCGGGAGGTATTTAATTGAAGGCATCAGTGGCTGATTGTACACCCTGCCGTCTACTATTGTAGCCGAAGCTGGCACCAGAAGGCAATCACCTGCAGAGACATGTGTTGCGACTAACGTCATGAAAAATTTCAATAGGCCGTGGCCAGGGTTGCATTTTAGGATGAAACGCACACACACATTTTTGTCGTGCAGTTTTTATAAAAAAAGAATAAATATGTTATATAAAGGGTGTTTCTCGCCAGTCAGTTCCTGCATCGCTGTACTCTATTGTCTACCATTCACCATCTGGAATGAAAGAAAAACACAAAGAATCGGTGCTTTAAGTCAACTAAATGAAGTCACTCATCTGACAACAGCTGGAATCACGAATCCCGGTCACTTTTCGTGGATACTATCGTATTTTGGTTGCTTATTTAATCGGAACTTCACTCGCGCACTTGTTCGTATCAAAACCAATAACAAATATGACATTTAAAGTGAAAATGTCAAAGTAAATGTCATTAAGAGTTTACAATTCAGAATAGTAAATTTAAAGTAGCAGAATATCGTTGCATTCACAATGACAATTATAGTAAATAGTTAGATAGAGACAACTCAATTTGTTAAAGGAAAAGTACCGAAATCCTTTATTCAAATTGATTTCTTTGTTTGAAAATGTCGGTACTTTCTGCAATTTAGAGACTAAGTTTCAGTCGTATTTTGGAAATTGGATACTACAGAACTATCGCTCGCGAAATTAAATCGTTACGATTGCTAAATCGAATTTTAATGAATTTGAATCGTTTTTACTAAATTTAATTGTTACGCGTTTATTATTTTTTAACGTTCTTTTTTAAAATAAAGTTTGTGTTTTAAAGTGTAGAAAGTGTTTTCTTGGCTTTTGAGTTCCTCAGGATTTAGAATTAGAGTTTTCAGTGCAACATTTTTTGGTCCGTCGAGCCGGATTCTTCGTAGACCCATAGAATTAGACTGAAAACTTCTCAAATATGGGAAATTAAACAGTGAAAAAAGTTTTTAATCAAATATCGGTCACGCGGTTAATTTAATAAACAGTGCAAGGACAAAGTGACAACGACAGAAAGGTCCGGTAAGTCTGTTCTCCATTTTCCCTCATCCAATTACCTTTTGTATGGCATAAATCGATTCTAGCAATTGATATAAATAAAATTTAAATAGATTGTGTGTTGGAACAACAAATTCGAAAATATATTTCGAGAAGAAGTATTTTGTGCACAAAACGTTCAGACATTAGTAATCGATGAAAATCATTTGGGAATAGATTTTGTGTCTTGGAATACAAATTCGGAAATATATTTCGAGATGAAGTATTTTGTGCACCACCAATTACTTCTCATATGCTGCACAAATCGTTTTAGACATTAGTGATCGATTAAAAATCATTTGGGAATAGATTTTGTGTCTTGGAATACAAATTTGAAAATATATTTCGAGAGGAAGTATTTTGTGCACCACCAATTACTTCTTATACGCTGCACAAATCGTTTTATACATTAGTAATCGATAAATTCATCTGAAATAGAACAACAAATTCGAATAAACATATTTCGAGAAGAAGTATTGTGCACCATCAATCACTTCTTATCCGATACGCAAGTTAATTATAATATTATTCTACACTACTATTGGGGTACAGTTGTAAGTTTTTGTTTGATATTTGGAAACATAAGCGTGTCGCCAAATTGTGACCCAATATTACATGCAAAGTGCATCCCATTTCACAAAAGGTTATTATAAAAAGATGGATCGCTTAATGGCCCAACAAAAATTGTTGAGCGATCAACTAAATAAAATGTATACGAATTTCCGTAAGGACTCGAAATCCCGCAAAACAGTAGCATACGCTAATAAATTGTTACAGCGTGTGCAAGAGGTTCGTCAGTCATTCATGCAAACTAACGAGAAAATCCTTACGTTGATGAATGGGCAGGACGAGTTATCATCGGATTATTTTTCACAGAATTGTTATTTAGCGGTCGAGGAACTCAATTTAAATTTCGAAACGGAGTTAGAAGAGTTGCAAATGGAACAGGGAGCACAGGGTACACAAGGAGGCAAAGAGGTACCAAATCAATCCCTTGTAGCAGCGAACGATACAGATATTCGACTTCCACGGATCAACCTTCCGAAGCTCAGTGGAAATTACAATAAGAGAACGTCGTTCAAGGATTTGTTCACATTTCTGATTCACAGGAAAGGGAGTTTGTCTATGGTGGAAAAGTTACACTATTTGAAGTGCAGTCTGTCAGGTGAGGCTGAACAATTACTTAAACATTATTCCATCACTGAAGCAAATTATGAGTCAGCATGGAAACTGCTTGTGGAACGCTATGATGATAAACATGTGTTGTTAAGCGCGCAATTAAAAAAATTGTTAGCGATTGGTAACGCCAATGAATCCGCATCATCAATAAAACTGTTATTGGATAAAACTCTCGATTGCACTCAAGCAATAGAAAAGCTGGAGGTTGAAGACAAATGGAAGGCAATGTTGATACACCTAACAACGCAGTGACTGCCATCTGACACACGCCACATTTGGGAGCAGCAACAAGCATTAGAGTGTGGAACAGCGTCTTTTCAGAAGCTAAAGGATTTTTTGCAATCTCGCTTTAGAGCTCTAGAAGCTGCTGGGGTGGACAAGCAAAGAGCCAGCAGAGCTACACATAGTGTGTTGATGACGAAGGGAGAAAAAAGAACTACGTGCGTTTTGTGCAAGGGTCCTCATCATTTGAGACGATGTACTGGGTTCCTACAATCTGAACACTCAGAAAGATTTGATATTGTGAAGAAAAATGGTTTATGTCTCAATTGTCTGAACAAAGGACATTTGGTTGGAACGTGTCCTAGTATGTCGAGATGCTGCCAGTGCAAAAAGGCACATCACACAGTCCTTCACTAACCCGCCGAATTAAATAATGGAACGGCTAATCAATCAATACCTTTGTCTGAACATAAGGCGTAATCATCGAATTCGGCGTCACATAATAACCAGTATGCATCAACAGGATTCAATCAGCATTCTGCGGCAGCATTCTCACACTCTGGACAAATGTCCACATTTTTCGATCATGGATCATTGAGCAAATCGCCAACAGCTGTTAAAGCCAGCTCTGCTACCAGTAACACTAAACAATCGGTATTGCTGGCGACAGCTTTAGTAAAGGTTGAAGCGTTGAGCAGTCGTGTGACTCTACGTGCCTTGCTGGATCAAGGGTCACAAGCATCAATCAACACTGAAAGCGCAGCTCAAAGATTGGGACTTAAAAGAAAGTCCACAAATATTACTATAGCCGAAATTGGAAAAACGAAGGGTATCTCAACAAATGGAAACTTTAAAATTAGACTATATACTAGAACAAACGAATGCTTGACAATCGATGCACTCATACTGAACAAGTTAACTAACTTTGTTCCATCACAGACAATTTCCACACCACTGCGAGAGTACATTGGAAATTTAGATTTGGCTGATCCCCACTTTGACCAGCCAAACAAAATTGATCTTCTATTGGGAGCAGATGTTTATGCTCAAATTATACTCGGAGGAGTTCGAAAATTGAAACTAGGTCCAGTTTTGCAGTGCACCAAACTAGGCTGGATAATATCAGGGAAAGTTGGTAGTGATGATGCGCAAACAGTGCATACTTTCAAAATAGAAACAAATGGAAACGTGGAAACCAGCAAACAGCTAAAACGATTCTGAGAGATAGAAGAAGTTGGAATTGGAAACGATATGACGCAAGAAGAAGAAGCCTGTGAGCAGCACTTCAAAGTAAATGTGCAAAGAGACTCGAACGGGCGGTATCAAGTCCGATTACCTTTCAAAGGTCCAGATAGTCGGCATTCATTAGGTTGTTCCAGGGCGAATGCAGTGGCAAGCTTATTGCATCTAGAAAAACGCTTTGCGGGAAATAGAAATCTCCAGGAAGAATATTCGGCAGTAATTCGAGAATATATAGATTTGGGCCATATGAAGGAAGCTCCTTATTCTGAAAAAGTGACGTATGACCAAGGAAGATGGATCAGTAGAGCCAATTTTTTGCCACATCATGCTGTATTCAAAGAGAGTACGTCAACAAAGTTGCGAGTGGTATTTGACGCCTCACGGAAGACAAGCTCTAGTTTGCCCCTTAACGACACATTATTAACTGGACCGACCATCCAGAATAGTATGATATCGATTATCATCAATTGGAGATTAAAGCGGTTCGCAATGATGGCTGATATCACTAAAATGTACCGGCAGGTAAAAACGCATCCTCAAGATGCAAATTACCAGAAAATCATTTGGAGGCCAAAACCAGATGAACCAATTAAAGATTATTGTCTTAGTACTGTCACTTTCGGAACAACTTCTGCCCCGTTTCTTGCAATCCGCACATTACATCAATTGGCAATGGACGAAATTGAAATGTATCCTGTAGCAAGTAAGTCGGTATTAAAGGAGTTCTATGTAGATGATTTGTTGTCAGGTGGATACAACCTACAAGAAAGCGTGGATAAAAGAGATGAGTTGATCAAACTTTTGAAATCTGGTGGCTTTCAACTAAGGAAATGGATTGCAAACGACAAGCGAATACTACAAGATCTCCCTGCTGGAGACATTGAAATGAAAGATTCAATAGATTTCAGATTGGACAACGGATACAAGTCACTAGGAGTTATGTGGTTCCCTCTGAAGGATTATTTTACATATCGATTGAAAAAAAGGGAACAATTAACAACCAATACGAAACACTCAATCCTCTCTGAAGTAGCGCGTCCGTACGACCCATTGGGATGGATAGCACCTGTGATGGTAACAGCAAAAATCCTACTGCAAAGCATATGGTTGTCTGGACAAGATTGGGATCAACCAATACCAAGTGCAATAAATACAGAATGGGTCAATCTGTTGGAACAATTACATAATGTTGAGGACATTGAAATCCTAAGATAGGTAACATACCAACAAGATTCATCAATATCATTCCATGGGTTCTGTGATGCGTTTCAACGGGCGTATGCAGCAGCAATTTACATAGTGGTACAGTCAGGATCATCGATCAGCAGTCACCTGTTAATAGCCAAGACCAAAGTGGCACCAGTGAAAATAATTAGCGTTCCCAATCTATAACTATGCGGTGCAGTCTTGCTGTCACAACTACTGAAAGAAATCACAAGGTCATTCGAATTCGAGAAAATACCTATCTGGTTGTGGACCGATTCCGAAGTTGTCCTAGCATGGTTGAAAGGGCATCCGACTCGGTGGACGGTCTTCGTGAGCAATAGAACATCCCATATCTTAGAAAATACTGGCAATATTCCGTGGCGTTATACTCCGTCCTAGTGCAATCCAGCTGAAATAGCATCAAGGGGAGTCAAACCCAGGGACTTAATCGAAAATCAACTTTGGTGGAATGGACCAAGTTGGCTAGTTGAAAGTAGCGATCGATGGCCTAAAATTAAAGAGACCCAATCAATTGATATCGAGAAGCGAAAACATATAATGGTTAATGTCAGTTAGCAAACAGAAAATTTTTTGAACGGCCTGGTGGAAAGGTATTCAACATTGACGAAATTAATAAGAGTAATGGCACATTGTTTCCGCATCATCAAATCAAAAACGAACCAGTCAGGTAGTCGCACGTACTTGACCAGCGATGAGTTAAGGCAGTCTCTCGAATTCTGGATCAAATATGCTCAGCGAACTGAATACTCACAAGAAATGACAAATCTGACGAGGTCAGCGCCCGTGGGGAACAAAAGTAAACTGATTAACTTGAATCCATTCCTGGACGACAAAGGAATCATGCGTGTTGGAGGACGGTTAAAACACACCCAGCTACCTTTCGATGAAAAGTACCCAATGATTCTACCACGGAATGGGAAACTCACCGATCTAATACTACATCAGATTCATCAGTCGACTTTACATGGACAAACGCAGTTGATGCTGAATACGCTCAGAAGGAAATTCTGGTTAATAGATGCCTGCAACTGCATCAAACGATTCATACATAAGTGCATCCGTTGTTTCCGTGCCAAAGCAATCACATCAAACCAACTAATGGGAGATTTACCACAGCCTCGAGTGACCATGTCCCGTCCATTCACTCACACGGGAGTTGATTTTTGCGGATCCTTTGATATAAAGGACAGGCGAGGAAGAGGAAGCAGAACCACAAAGGGATACGTGGCTATATTCATTTGTATGGCAGTGAAAGCCATACAAATTGAAGCTGTTAGCAACCTGTCTACGCCCACTTTCCTTGCAGCTTTACGGAGGTTCATGAGTAGACGCGGCTACAGCAGATATATGTACTCTGACTGCGGCACTAATTTTGTTGGTGCAGCTGCTGAGCTGAAAAAGATATCTGAAATCAGTGTGGGAGTGGCAGAAGCTCTAGTGCAGGATGAAATAACGTGGCCTTTCAATCCTCCAGCTTCACCCCATTTCGGAGGGCTTTGGGAAGCTGGAGTCAAGTCCATAAAATCACATTTACGTCGAGTGGTAGGTCATGTATCGTTAACCTACGAAGAACTGATGACAGTACTCGTTCAAATAGAAGCTTGCCTTGATTCCCGGCCATTGTGCCCGCTTCGTGACGACCCGACGGACACCACAGCACTAACTCCTGCTCATTTTTTAATAGGCGACACGATGATAGTTCCTCCGGAGATTACGTTAGAGGAAGTCTACCCAATATTTCTGGAAACGGTGGCGAATGGATTACTTAAGCCGTTAACAATGCCGACCGAAGTGGATCAAAAGCGAAAATAACGCCAAAGTAGGCGACTTATGCTTATTGAAGGAAGAAAGAACTCCATCTTGCCGATGGTCGCTAGCCAGGATCACTCAAGTCCACCCAGGACATGATGTGGTAGTACGAGTCGTAACGGTGCTTTTAAACGGAAAATTCTACAAAAGAGCAATCACGAAAATTGCACTTTTGCCAGTCCAAACCAGTGCAAAGTAGCCAACTGAAGTATTACTAGCCAACTTGATTTTGTCCTATTCATTTGTTACAACGCTATCCACCTAACCTGCATACTTTTCCCAATTACCTAATACAATTATACCCTTGAATACAAAGTCGCTAATCCAAAAATAAATCCCTTATCTCCTTTGTTTCTACCGGACCCTGACGTCAGACAATATATACACTAATTTTTTAAAGAATGTCGAATTTTGAAAAAGGTATAGGTGGACGCCGAGCATAAGGTGGGATAACTTCACCACGCCCATATAACGTAACAAACCGCCGGGACCGATTAGAACCACTAAAGGCTGACACGGATTCGACAAAGAAGCTCTTCACATGGCGAATGGAGGCGAGACAAAAAGTATACCAAGTGAAAACTTAATAACTAATCATTATACTTACAGGACAATTCTCTGGTGCAATCAATCTGAGGTGTTATCACCCCTCAGCCGTGGGAGTATGTTTCTCGCGTCAGTTCCTGCATCGCTGATCTCTATTGTCTGCCATTCACCATCTGGAATGAAAGAAAAACACAAAGAATCGGTGCTTTAAGTCAACTAAATGAAGTCACTTATCTGACAACAGATGGAATCACGAATCCCGGTCACTTTTCGTGGATACTATCGTATTTTGGTTGCTTATTTAATCGGAACTTCACTCGTGCACTTGTTCGTATCAAAACCAATAACAAATATGACATTTAAAGTGAAAATGTCAAAGTAAATGTCATTAAGAGATTACAATTCAGAATAGTAGATTTAAAGTAGCAGAATATCGTTGCATTCACAATGACAATTATAGTAAATAGTTAGATAGAGACAACTCAATTTGTTAAAGGAAAAGTACCGAAATCCTTTATTCAAATTGATTTCTTTGTTTGAAAATGTCGGTACTTTCTGCAATTTAGAGACTAAGTTTCAGTCGTATTTTGGAAATTGGATACTACAGAACTATCGCTCGCGAAATTAAATCATTACGATTGCTAAATCGAATTTTAATGAATTTGAATCGTTTTTACTGAAGTGAATTGTTACGCGTTTATTATTTTTAACGTTCTTTTTTAAAATAAAGTTTGTGTTTTAAAGTGTAGAAAGTGTTTTCTTAGTTTTTTGAATTCCTCAGTATTTAGAATTAAAGTTTTCAGTGCAACAAGGGTGATTCATAACAAGTGTACACATTTTTGTCGAAAAAAAACATCGTTTTTGTGAAGATTGAGCTGTAATGTTTATTTATTATGAAAATTTGGTCCCTCACAATTAGATATGAAATATTACTTTGGGCATATGTGCACCTCATGCTGCTTTACAGACTCAAACGATGATTGTAATTTTCGACGACATTTTTGCACATTTCCGGCGTTATTAGGCACATCTTGGCTCGAATATTGTTTTTTAATGCTTCAGTAGTCTGGGGAGCATCAGCGTTAACACGGTCCTTCAGAAATCCCCAAAGGAAGAAGTGACAAGCAGTCAATTCACATTATCTCGCCGGCCAAATTATGGGTCCATTTCGTGAAATTATTCGATTTCCAAACTTGGTCCCGAAGTAATGTTTCATATTTAATTGTAAGGGACTAAATTTTTAGAAGGCTGCTTCGGGAATATCGGCCCTGAGTCGACTTATGGCCAACGTAGGGGGACCCAGCCCATCAAGAAGACGCCTCTTGATGAGTGCTGTAGGGTCAGTGCTACTGTACGGAGCAGAGGTATGGGGCGACGCTCTCAGCAAGGAGGTATACCGAAAACGATTGGCACAGGTACAGAGAAGAGGAGCACTGAGAATTGCATCTTCGTATCCAACAGTCTCCGACTCGGCGGTGAGAGTGATTGCAGGCGTGATACCTGTCGCCCTCCTTGCTAGAGAGCGCCGCGCTATTTACCTGCGCCGAAACGAGGATGCGAGGGAGATCGTTGTCCGCGAGGAGAGGCAACGCTCGCTCAACGATTGGCAGCAGTCTTGGAGGAATTGCACGAAGGGAAGGTGGACTGCGCGCCTCATCCCGGATGTGAGACCGTGGCTAAATCGAAGGCATGGTGAGACTGACTTCTATCTGACCCAGCTTTTGAGCGGGCACGGGTGTTTTCAGTCTTACCTGCACAAGATCGGCAAGTCACGGTCTCCCGATTGTCGGTTTTGCCCAGGAGAGGAGGACAATGCCTGTCACACATTTTTTGCGTGTACCAAATGGGCCAGGCTGCGAAGGGAACTCTACAGGGAGACGGGAGAGCTCACCCCGGATAATATAGTTGCGGTGATGCTCGAATCCGTTGACAAATGGAACCAGGTGGCACATTATGCTCGGGCAGTCCTAAAATATACAAGGTACTCACAGCAGCCGGAGGCGCTGGGGCTGGGGGATCGCTCTTCTGGCAATTCCTCTTCCCCTCTCCCCTCCCGCTAGGAAAGGGACTCCCCAGCTTGAAGGCGCCCCACAGCGTAACAAAACGAGACCTGGCCCGAAGTAATGTGTCAAACGGTTCCAGGCTAGGTTCTCAGATTGACAGGGGAGGTGTTTAGTGGGTAGTCCAAAGGTATCCTCCATGGGAGTCCCACACTGCCAGACTCGGCGGGCATAAATGCCTTCACCTCCCTACCACAAAAAAAAAAAACAAAGGGACTAAATTTTCATAATAAATAAACATTACAGCTCAATCTTCACAAAAACTATGTTTTTTTTTCTCGACAAAAATGTGTACGCTTGTTATGAATCACCCTATATATATATTTATTTTATTTATTTTTTTTTTTTTATTAGCATTTATTACAAATTTCAAGCTTGAAGAGTTTATTCATAAATCTGTAAACTGCAGCTTAAACTTTGCTAGAAACTTATAGTCAAAAATCATTTTAAGTGTTATTTACTATATTTTGTTCAATGGTTATTGAAAGTGAATATGATCAATTAATTCTTTTAATCCAGTGGCAATAACTACATTTTTCGCAAAATATGGATACAGAAAGCATTCAAAATTTCATTGCCTACATCCTAGATAAAGACGTATGGATTGTGTGAAAAGCTAAATTGTCTTCGGAAAAATTCGATTAGTATTATACGAGTGTAACACATAATAAAATATTGAAATATATTTACAAGATCCTAAGATTCTTGTAGTAAACCTAAGCTATCAAACATCCTCGTGGTTACTGGTCGAAACTGCTTACTTTATTGTTTTACTATGCTCAAGTCTACTGCACTTGTCATATTTCCATAATTTAGGCAGGGATGAAAGTTTTTTTCTTACATTTTGAAAAAGGTATTCAAAAACATGAAATCCATCAATCAGAATGTCCGTGTATGTTGTAAATAATTCGTATTTTTTGTCTTTGTTTGGAACACGTGTAATAATGGTGCGATAAAATTTATCGTCGGAGAAATTTGGAATCTGGAGTGCTATTAAAATTTGCATGTCTTGTTTAGCAACAGCGTATAGAACTGTTCAACAATTTGTTTGTCTATTAATTTTAAAGCTAGGTTTTTTTCCAAAAAAAAGTGTTGATAATACTTAATAGAATAGTTGCTAAAGTATTTTCGAAAAGAGTTAGATTAACAATATGAATAGTATTAGTAAGGTTAAGTATAACGTTAACTGGTTTGCCACGGGTAAGAATAAAGTGATTTCCTGCCTTTATTTTGTTAATTTCGACGTATTGGGTGTTTGTACTTGCGATTGGCAGACATAAGGGGAGGATGAAGATGATACCTGGAAAGATAAATTTTTGGAATTGAATTTCTTTGTTCTAATCAGTAAATTTTTATTTACTGGTCTAATGAGTTAAGGGTTATTATCTAAAGTGGGGCTCGAATTTCTTTTTCCAGTGTACGTTTTTAACATAGTCTGGATTAAGATCAATTTCTTTACTTTTCTTGTTATGGTATTTATTTCTTTTTGCCTGCGCGGTTAAAATTGCTTCCTTAATTTCGGTAAACTTATCGATAGGGATGGCTCCTTTATGAATTTCAATAGGTCTTTACCCAGTGAAGCGAGTTTAATATTTAACTGCTTCTTGCACGCAAATAAAGTTAACAGGTCTGTTACGCCTGTCTTGGGTCATAATATGGATGTGCTCATTAGGAGTGCCATGAAATCTCTCGATATCTAAATTTCCTGGGGGTCGTGAAAGGGGTTATCAAGGAAATTTTTCAAATTAAGAGTCATTGTGCCAGTTTCTGCTTTGCTTACGCGAATTTAGAAAATTTATCGATGAAAGTCAGGAACATTGTGCTTTTGTTTTTGAACCAAATGTCCTAATGAATAATTTCACGAGGCCTATCTGGTATTTCAGTATGTAAAATGGTGGCTTATAGGGTTGCCTTTCGTATTTGGCAGTATTACAGGTGTTTCAATTGTTGATAATTTCGTTTATTTCGGTTTTCAAATTTGGATAGTAGTGTTTCGGCTAGATTTCTCTATACCTCGTCTATCCCTCTGTGATTATTTTACTTATGTTCTTTCAAAATTTTCTCGTGAAGCTGACCTTGATCCTGACAATCAAATGGAAGGTAGGGACATTTCACGACTCCTATTTTGGAATGAGGGGTGACCCATTTTACGTACTTATTTTGAAACATACAAAAGATATCAATATCTGGAATATAAACTCCCACTATTCCTTTGTTAGGAAAATGTTTTTTTAGAATACAACATAGATCATAAATTTTTATCGGGTTGTATTAAAGAAAATTCAATTCGCGTTCTGCCGAATATCTTACTTTATTTGTAGTATTAGATTTACCTTTTTATGATTATTTGGTCACGATATAGGTTTAAGGGGTTTTCAGAAATTTGAATATACAGAGTGTTATCTTCTTCGGCGCTATGTCCAGTAGCTGCAGTATAATTGAAATCTCCTTGGTTCATATTTACTTCTGGACGGCAAAGAGCGTCTGCAACGACGTTGTCTTTGCCTTTAATGTGTTCGACATTGTAATTATATTCTTGTAGTTGTAACTTCCACATTTGTAATTTTTGATTTGGCTCTTTGAAATTGGCCACCCAAGTTAAGGGTTTGTGGTCTGTTTGAATTGCAAAGTTTCTTCCATAAAGATATCATCAGAAATACTTCACGGCCCAGACAATTGCCAATAATTATTTTTCAATAACAGAATAATTGGTCTCATGTTCATTGAGCGTTCAACTGGCGTAACAGACGGGGTGTCCTTTTTGAGACAGTACAGGCCCAAGTAAATAATTAGAAGCGTCCGTTGTAAGCACGAACTGGGTCGTTTGTAATTAGAAATTTCAAGTTAAATAAAGCATCAACGTAATTTCAATCCTACGAGTTTATTTTCGATCACTTTTTTAAACGTGTGAGAGGCTTTACCACTTTCGAGGAGTCTTTTATAAATTTTCGGTAGTACCCAGCTAAGCCAAGAAACTGTTTGATTTGTTTTGTGGATTTGAATTGAATTTCAAAAAAAAATTTGGTTTTTTTACCTTCTTTAGTAACAATGTGGCCCGAAAATTCGGTTTTATGTTTCAGAAATTCCGATTGTCCACTTGAATTTTAAGATTATGTTTTCGATTTGTTTTAAAAATTTTCTCCCGTGAAGTTATATGTTCTTCTAAGGATGTACTGAAGATGATAACATCATCGAGATATACGAAACAAATTTTGCCAATATATGGTTGCATTATATTATTCATAAGCCTCTGGAAGGTAGCGGGTGCATTTTTGTGTCCAAAGGGGATCCTTGTAAACTCATAATGTTCGCTGTTGATTGATATCTGATTCTAAGATTTCAATTTGATGAAATCCTTTGGCAAGGACGATCGTTGAAAAGTACATGGATCTGCCGAGTTTGTCCCATATTTCATCTATATTAGGAACTGGAAATTTGTCATCATTAGAGATTTCGTTGAGCTTCCTGTAGTCTATTACAATTCTCCATTTATGCTCGCCCGAGGCATCCATATTAAATAAAAAGCTCTCCGAGCATCTCCTGTACCTGTTTAACAACTTTACAATTGTGTATTTTAGGGTATCTGTATGTTTTGTGTAAATGGGACTGTTATTTGTAGTCTTAATTTTATGTTTAATACCATGCGTAAACGCCAAATTTGTGTCCTCTTTGTAAAAAAATTGGGAGTATTTTGATAATAACTTTAAAAATTCGGTTTCTCTTCGTCGTTCATATGCTATATTCGAATTGATTCCAGCGGGTAAATTTGTGTAGATAACTAAAAATGTTCAAAATGAAGCAAACTATTGCAGTTGATTTTAAACTATTATATTCTCTTTCTTCTTCATTGAAAACAAGTTGAAGTAGCAGGAGGATGCTCCTGCCAGAAGGGTATTGTAAAATAATTAGTAAATCAAACAATACATCCTGTATATCAAAACTTGACTAATATCCAGATTCCATAAATTGAGTTCGAAAAATTATTATGGTTATTATGATTTTCAACTCGCCACCATTTTGTTTCAAGTGTTTTGACCCCGTCGATTGATTAGTCATGATAACACATGAATATTACAAACCATTTCTAAAGTTTTTATCAAAATTCCTACATATTTGTAGTGTCTAGGTCCGTTGCAAGCGTGTATCTCCCTAGTATCACGCGTTAATGTTGTTGTAATTGTTAGATTTTCAATCGGCTGTAATTTAGCTATTTATTGTTCAGAAAAATTAAATTATAGATTTTGGGAAATTTAAGGGTCCCATCTTGATTTTAAAGCCAAAAAAGCAAAATTTATAAAATGTACTATTATTAACAAAGTTGATCGAATTTCGACTTCTAAGGTATTTTTTGCCCTTGTGAAAGAAAAATTGTCAGTTTAAATACTGTTTTGAAAAGCTCTTATAAAGAACTTTCATTTGATATTCATATCGGCTACCTTTGATGAATTTTTTTGCTCAGCGGCCACTCCCTTGTACAGTAATCATCGATTCATGGCCTATTTTTTCGAATCCTAGAATGGTTACAAAGCCCATTTGCTAGGAGCTCTCTCCCGCCTCCTCGACTTGTTTCACCTATGAGTATTAATTGTAGATACTCATTTTAAATTAAATTAAATTGAATCAAATGTTAAAAGCATGCGCCTTAAACGTTGAAGTTGGGGCAGAATACATCAAAATTATTCAATCTCCGCATTTAAAACAGCCACTATTTTGCTTTACGATTACTAATACCAATAGCTGGGCCAATTCTCAAAGAAAATCATGACACCTATCATTCCTGAAATTTTTATGCAAATCCTAGCAAAGCTGTAGTATCTGAGTCGGTAAAAAGCGCATATTGTTCCATAGCCAAATGTTTCCATAGTAATACTCGTACAGCGCATATTGTTCCATAGTAATACAGGAAAATTCAAATCGCTACAACTTCATTAAGTACCGTTCGATGTTTATGAAACTTTCAGGACAGATTAATTTTATAAATAATCATCTGTGCACTGAATTTCATTAAATTTAAGGGCACCGTTAGGATTTTATTCAAGAAAACATAAAAGCGATAAATCATACTATTACTAACAAAGTTGAGTGAATTTCGACTTCTCATGTATTTGTTGTTGTTGTACTCATAAAGGACTGCATTCATGATTTTTTCAGATTTTTCGGGTCAAAGATTTTCGTACATTTCCCCTTCCTCTGCACCCTCAAAGCAGTATTTGTCATTTTAAGACCTGTTTTGAAAAGTTCTCATTAAGACCTTTCATTTGATATCTATATTACCTACATGCGATCAAAACTTTTTTTTCAGGGGCAACTCCCCTATATGGGGAGACCCCCCTTAAAGACCTTATAAATTTTTTTTCGCGTTGAAACTTTGAAGAGGGCGTCACTTCGCACCTACCTACAAAATCTTATGTTTCTAGCTTATATAGTTTCGGAGAAAAAGTGGTGTGACACACGGACGGACGGACGGACGGAACAAAAGTAAACTGATTAACTTGAATCCATTCCTGGACGACAAAGGAATCATGCGTGTTGGAGGACGGTTAAAACACACCCAGCTACCTTTCGATGAAAAGTACCCAATGATTCTACCACGGAATGGGAAACTCACCGATCTAATACTACATCAGATTCATCAGTCGACTTTACATGGACAAACGCAGTTGATGCTGAATACGCTCAGAAGCAAATTCTGGTTAATAGATGCCTGCAACTGCATCAAACGATTCATACATAAGTGCATCCGTTGTTTCCGTGCCAAAGCAATCACATCAAACCAACTAATGGGAGATTTACCACAGCCTCGAGTGACCATGTCCCGTCCATTCACTCACACGGGAGTTGATTTTTGCGGATCCTTTGATATAAAGGACAGGCGAGGAAGAGGAAGCAGAACCACAAAGGGATACGTGGCTATATTCATTTGTATGGCAGTGAAAGCCATACAAATTGAAGCTGTTAGCAACCTGTCTACGCCCACTTTCCTTGCAGCTTTACGGAGGTTCATGAGTAGACGCGGCTACAGCAGATATATGTACTCTGACTGCGGCACTAATTTTGTTGGTGCAGCTGCTGAGCTGAAAAAGATATCTGAAATCAGTGTGGGAGTGGCAGAAGCTCTAGTGCAGGATGAAATAACGTGGCCTTTCAATCCTCCAGCTTCACCCCATTTCGGAGGGCTTTGGGAAGCTGGAGTCAAGTCCATAAAATCACATTTACGTCGAGTGGTAGGTCATGTATCGTTAACCTACGAAGAACTGATGACAGTACTCGTTCAAATAGAAGCTTGCCTTGATTCCCGGCCATTGTGCCCGCTTCGTGACGACCCGACGGACACCACAGCACTAACTCCTGCTCATTTTTTAATCGGCGACACGATGATAGTTCCTCCGGAGATTACGTTAGAGGAAGTCTACCCAATATTTCTGGAAACGGTGGCGAATGGATTACTTAAGCCGTTAACAATGCCGACCGAAGTGGATCAAAAGCGAAAATAACGCCAAAGTAGGCGACTTATGCTTATTGAAGGAAGAAAGAACTCCATCTTGCCGATGGTCGCTAGCCAGGATCACTCAAGTCCACCCAGGACATGATGTGGTAGTACGAGTCCTAACGGTGCTTTTAAACGGAAAATTCTACAAAAGAGCAATCACGAAAATTGCACTTTTGCCAGTCCAAACCAGTGCAAAGTAGCCAACTGAAGTATTACTAGCCAACTTGATTTTGTCCTATTCATTTGTTACAACGCTATCCACCTAACCTGCATACTTTTCCCAATTACCTAATACAATTATACCCTTGAATACAAAGTCGCTAATCCAAAAATAAATCCCTTATCTCCTTTGTTTCTACCGGACCCTGACGTCAGACAATATATACACTAATTTTTTAAAGAATGTCGAATTTTGAAAAAGGTATAGGTGGACGCCGAGCATAAGGTGGGATAACTTCACCACGCCCATATAACGTAACAAACCGCCGGGACCGATTAGAACCACTAAAGGCTGACACGGATTCGACAAAGAAGCTCTTCACATGGCGAATGGAGGCGAGACAAAAAGTATACCAAGTGAAAACTTAATAACTAATCATTATACTTACAGGACAATTCTCTGGTGCAATCAATCTGAGGTGTTATCACCCCTCAGCCGTGGGAGTATGTTTCTCGCGTCAGTTCCTGCATCGCTGATCTCTATTGTCTGCCATTCACCATCTGGAATGAAAGAAAAACACAAAGAATCGGTGCTTTAAGTCAACTAAATGAAGTCACTTATCTGACAACAGATGGAATCACGAATCCCGGTCACTTTTCGTGGATACTATCGTATTTTGGTTGCTTATTTAATCGGAACTTCACTCGCGCACTTGTTCGTATCAAAACCAATAACAAATATGACATTTAAAGTGAAAATGTCAAAGTAAATGTCATTAAGAGATTACAATTCAGAATAGTAGATTTAAAGTAGCAGAATATCGTTGCATTCACAATGACAATTATAGTAAATAGTTAGATAGAGACAACTCAATTTGTTAAAGGAAAAGTACCGAAATCCTTTATTCAAATTGATTTCTTTGTTTGAAAATGTCGGTACTTTCTGCAATTTAGAGACTAAGTTTCAGTCGTATTTTGGAAATTGGATACTACAGAACTATCGCTCGCGAAATTAAATCATTACGATTGCTAAATCGAATTTTAATGAATTTGAATCGTTTTTACTGAAGTGAATTGTTACGCGTTTATTATTTTTAACGTTCTTTTTTAAAATAAAGTTTGTGTTTTAAAGTGTAGAAAGTGTTTTCTTAGTTTTTTGAATTCCTCAGTATTTAGAATTAAAGTTTTCAGTGCAACAAGGGTGATTCATAACAAGTGTACACATTTTTGTCGAAAAAAAACATCGTTTTTGTGAAGATTGAGCTGTAATGTTTATACATTATGAAAATTTGGTCCCTCACAATTAGATATGAAATATTACTTTGGGCATATGTGCACCTCATGCTGCTTTACAGACTCAAACGATGATTGTAATTTTCGACGACATTTTTGCACATTTCCGGCGTTATTAGGCACATCTTGGCTCGAATATTGTTTTTTAATGCTTCAGTAGTCTGGGGAGCATCAGCGTAAACACGGTCCTTCAGAAATCCCCAAAGGAAGAAGTGACAAGCAGTCAATTCACATTATCTCGCCGGCCAAATTATGGGTCCATTTC
Source organism: Odontomyia ornata (assembly GCA_963969285.1). Lineage (NCBI taxonomy): Eukaryota > Metazoa > Arthropoda > Insecta > Diptera > Stratiomyidae > Odontomyia > Odontomyia ornata. Next base: position 191,082,365 of record OZ017739.1, read on the forward strand.
GCGAAATTATTCGATTTCCAAACTTGGTCCCGAAGTAATGTTTCATATTTAATTGTAAGGGACTAAATTTTTAGAAGGCTGCTTCGGGAATATCGGCCCTGAGTCGACTTATGGCCAACGTAGGGGGACCCAGCCCATCAAGAAGACGCCTCTTGATGAGTGCTGTAGGGTCAGTGCTACTGTACGGAGCAGAGGTATGGGGCGACGCTCTCAGCAAGGAGGTATACCGAAAACGATTGGCACAGGTACAGAGAAGAGGAGCACTGAGAATTGCATCTTCGTATCCAACAGTCTCCGACTCGGCGGTGAGAGTGATTGCAGGCGTGATACCTGTCGCCCTCCTTGCTAGAGAGCGCCGCGCTATTTACCTGCGCCGAAACGAGGATGCGAGGGAGATCGTTGTCCGCGAGGAGAGGCAACGCTCGCTCAACGATTGGCAGCAGTCTTGGAGGAATTGCACGAAGGGAAGGTGGACTGCGCGCCTCATCCCGGATGTGAGACCGTGGCTAAATCGAAGGCATGGTGAGACTGACTTCTATCTGACCCAGCTTTTGAGCGGGCACGGGTGTTTTCAGTCTTACCTGCACAAGATCGGCAAGTCACGGTCTCCCGATTGTCGGTTTTGCCCAGGAGAGGAGGACAATGCCTGTCACACATTTTTTGCGTGTACCAAATGGGCCAGGCTGCGAAGGGAACTCTACAGGGAGACGGGAGAGCTCACCCCGGATAATATAGTTGCAGTGATGCTCGAATCCGTTGACAAATGGAACCAGGTGGCACATTATGCTCGGGCAGTCCTAAAATATACAAGGTACTCACAGCAGCCGGAGGCGCTGGGGCTGGGGGATCGCTCTTCTGGCAATTCCTCTTCCCCTCTCCCCTCCCGCTAGGAAAGGGACTCCCCAGCTTGAAGGCGCCCCACGGCGTAACAAAACGAGACCTGGCCCGAAGTAATGTGTCAAACGGTTCCAGGCTAGGTTCTCAGATTGACAGGGGAGGTGTTTAGTGGGTAGTCCAAAGGTATCCTCCATGGGAGTCCCACACTGCCAGACTCGGCGGGCATAAATGCCTTCACCTCCCTACCACAAAAAAAAAAACAAAGGGACTAAATTTTCATAATAAATAAACATTACAGCTCAATCTTCACAAAAACTATGTTTTTTTTTCTCGACAAAAATGTGTACGCTTGTTATGAATCACCCTATATATATATTTATTTTATTTATTTTTTTTTTTTTATTAGCATTTATTACAAATTTCAAGCTTGAAGAGTTTATTCATAAATCTGTAAACTGCAGCTTAAACTTTGCTAGAAACTTATAGTCAAAAATCATTTTAAGTGTTATTTACTATATTTTGTTCAATGGTTATTGAAAGTGAATATGATCAATTAATTCTTTTAATCCAGTGGCAATAACTACATTTTTCGCAAAATATGGATACAGAAAGCATTCAAAATTTCATTGCCTACATCCTAGATAAAGACGTATGGATTGTGTGAAAAGCTAAATTGTCTTCGGAAAAATTCGATTAGTATTATACGAGTGTAACACATAATAAAATATTGAAATATATTTACAAGATCCTAAGATTCTTGTAGTAAACCTAAGCTATCAAACATCCTCGTGGTTACTGGTCGAAACTGCTTACTTTATTGTTTTACTATGCTCAAGTCTACTGCACTTGTCATATTTCCATAATTTAGGCAGGGATGAAAGTTTTTTTCTTACATTTTGAAAAAGGTATTCAAAAACATGAAATCCATCAATCAGAATGTCCGTGTATGTTGTAAATAATTCGTATTTTTTGTCTTTGTTTGGAACACGTGTAATAATGGTGCGATAAAATTTATCGTCGGAGAAATTTGGAATCTGGAGTGCTATTAAAATTTGCATGTCTTGTTTAGCAACAGCGTATAGAACTGTTCAACAATTTGTTTGTCTATTAATTTTAAAGCTAGGTTTTTTTCCAAAAAAAAGTGTTGATAATACTTAATAGAATAGTTGCTAAAGTATTTTCGAAAAGAGTTAGATTAACAATATGAATAGTATTAGTAAGGTTAAGTATAACGTTAACTGGTTTGCCACGGGTAAGAATAAAGTGATTTCCTGCCTTTATTTTGTTAATTTCGACGTATTGGGTGTTTGTACTTGCGATTGGCAGACATAAGGGGAGGATGAAGATGATACCTGGAAAGATAAATTTTTGGAATTGAATTTCTTTGTTCTAATCAGTAAATTTTTATTTACTGGTCTAATGAGTTAAGGGTTATTATCTAAAGTGGGGCTCGAATTTCTTTTTCCAGTGTACGTTTTTAACATAGTCTGGATTAAGATCAATTTCTTTACTTTTCTTGTTATGGTATTTATTTCTTTTTGCCTGCGCGGTTAAAATTGCTTCCTTAATTTCGGTAAACTTATCGATAGGGATGGCTCCTTTATGAATTTCAATAGGTCTTTACCCAGTGAAGCGAGTTTAATATTTAACTGCTTCTTGCACGCAAATAAAGTTAACAGGTCTGTTACGCCTGTCTTGGGTCATAATATGGATGTGCTCATTAGGAGTGCCATGAAATCTCTCGATATCTAAATTTCCTGGGGGTCGTGAAAGGGGTTATCAAGGAAATTTTTCAAATTAAGAGTCATTGTGCCAGTTTCTGCTTTGCTTACGCGAATTTAGAAAATTTATCGATGAAAGTCAGGAACATTGTGCTTTTGTTTTTGAACCAAATGTCCTAATGAATAATTTCACGAGGCCTATCTGGTATTTCAGTATGTAAAATGGTGGCTTATAGGGTTGCCTTTCGTATTTGGCAGTATTACAGGTGTTTCAATTGTTGATAATTTCGTTTATTTCGGTTTTCAAATTTGGATAGTAGTGTTTCGGCTAGATTTCTCTATACCTCGTCTATCCCTCTGTGATTATTTTACTTATGTTCTTTCAAAATTTTCTCGTGAAGCTGACCTTGATCCTGACAATCAAATGGAAGGTAGGGACATTTCACGACTCCTATTTTGGAATGAGGGGTGACCCATTTTACGTACTTATTTTGAAACATACAAAAGATATCAATATCTGGAATATAAACTCCCACTATTCCTTTGTTAGGAAAATGTTTTTTTAGAATACAACATAGATCATAAATTTTTATCGGGTTGTATTAAAGAAAATTCAATTCGCGTTCTGCCGAATATCTTACTTTATTTGTAGTATTAGATTTACCTTTTTATGATTATTTGGTCACGATATAGGTTTAAGGGGTTTTCAGAAATTTGAATATACAGAGTGTTATCTTCTTCGGCGCTATGTCCAGTAGCTGCAGTATAATTGAAATCTCCTTGGTTCATATTTACTTCTGGACGGCAAAGAGCGTCTGCAACGACGTTGTCTTTGCCTTTAATGTGTTCGACATTGTAATTATATTCTTGTAGTTGTAACTTCCACATTTGTAATTTTTGATTTGGCTCTTTGAAATTGGCCACCCAAGTTAAGGGTTTGTGGTCTGTTTGAATTGCAAAGTTTCTTCCATAAAGATATCATCAGAAATACTTCACGGCCCAGACAATTGCCAATAATTATTTTTCAATAACAGAATAATTGGTCTCATGTTCATTGAGCGTTCAACTGGCGTAACAGACGGGGTGTCCTTTTTGAGACAGTACAGGCCCAAGTAAATAATTAGAAGCGTCCGTTGTAAGCACGAACTGGGTCGTTTGTAATTAGAAATTTCAAGTTAAATAAAGCATCAACGTAATTTCAATCCTACGAGTTTATTTTCGATCACTTTTTTAAACGTGTGAGAGGCTTTACCACTTTCGAGGAGTCTTTTATAAATTTTCGGTAGTACCCAGCTAAGCCAAGAAACTGTTTGATTTGTTTTGTGGATTTGAATTGAATTTCAAAAAAAAATTTGGTTTTTTTACCTTCTTTAGTAACAATGTGGCCCGAAAATTCGGTTTTATGTTTCAGAAATTCCGATTGTCCACTTGAATTTTAAGATTATGTTTTCGATTTGTTTTAAAAATTTTCTCCCGTGAAGTTATATGTTCTTCTAAGGATGTACTGAAGATGATAACATCATCGAGATATACGAAACAAATTTTGCCAATATATGGTTGCATTATATTATTCATAAGCCTCTGGAAGGTAGCGGGTGCATTTTTGTGTCCAAAGGGGATCCTTGTAAACTCATAATGTTCGCTGTTGATTGATATCTGATTCTAAGATTTCAATTTGATGAAATCCTTTGGCAAGGACGATCGTTGAAAAGTACATGGATCTGCCGAGTTTGTCCCATATTTCATCTATATTAGGAACTGGAAATTTGTCATCATTAGAGATTTCGTTGAGCTTCCTGTAGTCTATTACAATTCTCCATTTATGCTCGCTCGAGGCATCCATATTAAATAAAAAGCTCTCCGAGCATCTCCTGTACCTGTTTAACAACTTTACAATTGTGTATTTTAGGGTATCTGTATGTTTTGTGTAAATGGGACTGTTATTTGTAGTCTTAATTTTACGTTTAATACCATGCGTAAACGCCAAATTTGTGTCCTCTTTGTAAAAAAATTGGGAGTATTTTGATAATAACTTTAAAAATTCGGTTTCTCTTCGTCGTTCATATGCTATATTCGAATTGATTCCAGCGGGTAAATTTGTGTAGATAACTAAAAATGTTCAAAATGAAGCAAACTATTGCAGTTGATTTTAAACTATTATATTCTCTTTCTTCTTCATTGAAAACAAGTTGAAGTAGCAGGAGGATGCTCCTGCCAGAAGGGTATTGTAAAATAATTAGTAAATCAAACAATACATCCTGTATATCAAAACTTGACTAATATCCAGATTCCATAAATTGAGTTCGAAAAATTATTATGGTTATTATGATTTTCAACTCGCCACCATTTTGTTTCAAGTGTTTTGACCCCGTCGATTGATTAGTCATGATAACACATGAATATTACAAACCATTTCTAAAGTTTTTATCAAAATTCCTACATATTTGTAGTGTCTAGGTCCGTTGCAAGCGTGTATCTCCCTAGTATCACGCGTTAATGTTGTTGTAATTGTTAGATTTTCAATCGGCTGTAATTTAGCTATTTATTGTTCAGAAAAATTAAATTATAGATTTTGGGAAATTTAAGGGTCCCATCTTGATTTTAAAGACAAAAAAGCAAAATTTATAAAATGTACTATTATTAACAAAGTTGATCGAATTTCGACTTCTAAGGTATTTTTTGCCCTTGTGAAAGAAAAATTGTCAGTTTAAATACTGTTTTGAAAAGCTCTTATAAAGAACTTTCATTTGATATTCATATCGGCTACCTTTGATGAATTTTTTTGCTCAGCGGCCACTCCCTTGTACAGTAATCATCGATTCATGGCCTATTTTTTCGAATCCTAGAATGGTTACAAAGCCCATTTGCTAGGAGCTCTCTCCCGCCTCCTCGACTTGTTTCACCTATGAGTATTAATTGTAGATACTCATTTTAAATTAAATTAAATTGAATCAAATGTTAAAAGCATGCGCCTTAAACGTTGAAGTTGGGGCAGAATACATCAAAATTATTCAATCTCCGCATTTAAAACAGCCACTATTTTGCTTTACGATTACTAATACCAATAGCTGGGCCAATTCTCAAAGAAAATCATGACACCTATCATTCCTGAAATTTTTATGCAAATCCTAGCAAAGCTGTAGTATCTGAGTCGGTAAAAAGCGCATATTGTTCCATAGCCAAATGTTTCCATAGTAATACTCGTACAGCGCATATTGTTCCATAGTAATACAGGAAAATTCAAATCGCTACAACTTCATTAAGTACCGTTCGATGTTTATGAAACTTTCAGGACAGATTAATTTTATAAATAATCATCTGTGCACTGAATTTCATTAAATTTAAGGGCACCGTTAGGATTTTATTCAAGAAAACATAAAATCGATAAATCATACTATTACTAACAAAGTTGAGTGAATTTCGACTTCTCATGTATTTGTTGTTGTTGTACTCATAAAGGACTGCATTCATGATTTTTTCAGATTTTTCGGGTCAAAGATTTTCGTACATTTCCCCTTCCTCTGCACCCTCAAAGCAGTATTTGTCATTTTAAGACCTGTTTTGAAAAGTTCTCATTAAGACCTTTCATTTGATATCTATATTACCTACATGCGATCAAAACTTTTTTTTCAGGGGCAACTCCCCTATATGGGGAGACCCCCCTTAAAGACCTTATAAATTTTTTTTCGTGTTGAAACTTTGAAGAGGGCGTCACTTCGCACCTACCTACAAAATCTTATGTTTCTAGCTTATATAGTTTCGGAGAAAAAGTGGTGTGACACACGGACGGACGGACGGACGGACGGACGGACGGACCCGAAAAATCTAAAAAAATCATGAATGCAGTCCTTTATGAGTACAACAACAACAAATACATGAGAAGTCGAAATTCACTCAACTTTGTTAGTAATAGTATGATTTATCGATTTTATGTTTTCTTGAATAAAATCCTAACGGTGCCCTTAAATTTAATGAAATTCAGTGCACAGATGATTATTTATAAGATTAATCTGTCCTGAAAGTTTCATAAAGATCGAATGGTATTTAATGAAGTTATAGCGATTTGAATTTTCCTGTATTACTATGGAACAATATGCGCTGTATTACTATGGAAACATAAGGCTATGGAACAATATGCGCTTTTTACCGACTCAGATACTACAGCTTTGCTAGGATTTGCATAAAAATTTCAGGAATGATAGGTGTCATGAATTTTTTTGAGAATTGGCCCAGCTAGTGGTATTAGTAATCGTAAAGCAAAATAGTGGCTGTTTTAAATGCGGAGATTGGATAATTTAGATGTATTTTGCCCCAACTTCAACGTTTAAGGCGCATGCTTTTAACATCTGATTCAATTTAATGAATGCCTTAAAATGAGAACCTACAATTAATACTCATAGGTGAAACAAGTCGAGGAGGCGGGAGAGAGCTCCTAGCAAATGGGCTTTGTAACCATTCTAGGATTTGAAAAAATAGGCCATGAATCGATGATTACTGTACAAGGGAGTGGCCGCTGAGCAAAAAATTTCATCAAAGGTAGCCGATATGAATATCAAATGAAAGTTCTTTATAAGAGCTTTTCAAAAAAGTATTTAAACTGACAATTTTTCTTTCACAAGGGCAAAAAATACCTTAGAAGTCGAAATTCGATCAACTTTGTTAATAATAGTACATTTTATAAATTTTGCTTTTTTGTCTTTAAAATCAAGATGGGACCCTTAAATTTCCCAAAATCTATAATTTAATTTTTCTGAACAATAAATAGCTAAATTACAGCCGATTGAATATCTAACAATTACAACAACATTAACGCGTGATACTAGGGACGCTTGCAACGGACCTAGACACTACAAATATGTAGGAATTTTGATAAAAATTTTAGAAATGGTTTGTAATATTCATGTGTTATCATGACTAATCAATCGATGGGGTCAAAACACTTGAAACAAAATGGTGGCGAGTTGAAAATCATAATAACTATAAAAATTTTTCGAACTCAGTTTATGGAATCTGTATATTAGTCATCCTCCTGCTACTTCAACTTATGATTGGTAAGTATTTTCTGACAGTTGACAAGAGGCATTAAATTTAGAGCTCGGATTATTTTTGAAATTTGAGTTTAGGGTTGAAGGAGAGTCATGAGATAAAGGGTATTGATATTGATTTCCTATATTACTGTAAAGTATTTGAAAAGCTTCCTCCAATGAGGAAGATAGAATGCTCCTTGCAGGCTCAAAATGTTTATTTCTAAAAACTTCTTAAGCTGAACGTTCCTGCGTGGTTTCAGATTTGTTTGATTTGATTATAAAAATCTGCTACATTCGTTTTTATTACTAAACTTTTTAGTTTATCCAGTATTTTGAAGCTATTACGGCTGTCAAAAAAGTTTACGTTGAATAAAAACTTCAGGCCATCCAACTTGTGGATGTGAGAATTTGACTGTATAATCAAGGCCCCTTCCCGACGAATTTCGTCCTTATAATTTCCATAATAAACCGACTCTTGGTAGTATTTAGCAGGGATTGGAACCAGCAAGTCTTCGCATTCTTTTGTACACCAATAATTATAGAGAATTTTCACCGCATGCAAAATAAATATATGTAAGAGATTGCAGACAGTTATTTTCACTTCAGTTTTTTTTTTGTGTAACCGTCCGCATTCGCGTTCTATTTTAAATTCAATAATTTTGATCACTTTTGGTTTATCACAGGGGTTTTCATAACACCGTCAGTTTTCAGTACGTAGCCCTCGATGTCGACTGCGCCAGTGAAACTCTGACGTGAATTAATCACTTTTATACTTTTTGAAAACTCAGTTTTTCCTCTTTTTAACAGAAACGCACTTTTAGCACTTTAAACTATCTTTATTTACACATATATATTTATATATATATATATATATATATATATATATATATATATATATATATATATATATATATATATATATGTATTTTATCCGTTTTTAGGCATAACTTTACACTATTTTTACAAGTATCAAAAATTATTTAGTGAACACCAATCTTTAAGAGAAATGATCACTAGTTGAACAATGAGACACGAGTCGTTTTAAATATAAGAACGAACTGACAATCAAATAACTTGAATCTACCGATGGCCACTTTTAATCTTTTTAGAAGAATGCATTAAATAAACTTTCTTCGAAACTTAAAGCATAAAATGGTGAAACCTTACATCAATCATAACATAACGCGGTAAAGTTTCTTCAGATATGCTCATATGCTTATTGAAGGTGCAACATTGTTGCGAAAGACTAAAGATAAGAGAAGTTTGTTATATTTCTCGAGGAATGAATTATTAAGTTGAAAGAACTACTCTGGAAATTGCTGAGTCATTTAAAATATAGAGAGACATGAATTTGAATTTAATGTGGATTGTTTAGATTCTTTTGGGTTAAAAGTGGTTGGTGATATGACAGTAGTGCAGCTCCTTGGTGCGACAAAAAATTCGCCCTGTATGATCTCGCAGACAGCTACCCAACAAACATTGTCGGAGCTAAGCTAGTCAACTAAGCTTGATTTACTTTTATAGTTTTCTTACCCCTGTACAAGACCATTGGCTTCCGAGTCCTGCGCAGACTTTAAACACCCCAAATCATTACATTTCCTTAAAAAAAGTAGACGCTAAACTTTAACTACATACATGAGCAAACATTACTATTATTTTCATGACCTCGTGTATGATCTTCACAAATTTTCATTCACCTTTCACTCGCCTATAATCATGAAATAGAGGAAGATATGAGTAAACTTTAACAAGAAAACCACGCTGCCTCTAATATAGACCACTTATTTAACAAAAGACCATAATTTAGAGCGTACCGATAGGGTGATGGATTGATCAAAAGAATTCCTTTAAATGAATAATGGATTGGGTTTGTTTCCTGTGAAAGTATAATAGAATGCCATCTATAGATTACTGCATGGCCTTTTTAATATTGGTAGTATCCCTGATTACATAGCTAAAAAGTTTTCATATAAATTACAAACAGTATGTCACCTAGTTCGCGTATCCTTAAATAATAAAATCTACTGAGATATCGAATACTGGTAGAGAAAATCAAAGAAAAATGCAATTGTCCTAACGGGTCTTATCGTTCACAATCATTCAACTACTTTATCCCAGGTATGAAATAGAATCTGTAGTAACTCAATTAGTACAGCGAAAACGTAACGATAACTTACACGAATTATTTAAAAATGCAATTTGTTGACCATTTTCGTCATACGCTAGTGTTCAAAGTATCGTAGATTATATGCAGTATATTGCCAAGCTCAGTAACTGAAATTCATCGGTAAATCGATTCTTGATTAAGGTAAATCGGCACTAAATTCAAAAAATTTAATTTGCCTAGTGGGATTCATTCTTTTCTGTTATTCGATTTACATGTCCTTCAAATCGGACATATGACAAAGATCAACAATTTTCTGTAAACAGAATTCTTTTTACATATTCTCGACCAAAGTTATGCGTGTACATGTTTGTGGCACTACAGCCTATTTCGGGTCTTCGCTTAGAGTATCTCATTATCTTGACCGTATATTTCGGCACTCAAGTGTGTTTTGGTCACCTTGGCCATGTGTCCGTCTATCCAGCTGCGTTGCATTCTAATTTTAAACCAGTACATATCATAACTGTATAAGCTTATAGTCCGTCCGAAGAATCACACGGAACGAAACTCGTTGTCACCAACTGGATTTGAGCTAGGGACCTTCGGCTTACAAGGTGAGTACTCTAACCACTGTACTAGGAGGGCTACTGCATCTTGTATGCGTGTACATACATAAAACAAACAACAAAAAAATATTCGTAAAGCCTTCTTTCCTATTTAAGTTCGTTAATAAGCATTCATGAGACAATGGTAATGATTTCAAAATAAAAATTTTAATTTGTTTTCATATTTTAACAAAACCAAACACATAATGCATTCAACATTTTCTTATTAACTTCCAATAAAATTTTAGGCTTTACCAGAAACCATCTCGTTATATTCATTCATTATTGAGCAGTTATCCCGTATAGCATGTGTAACACTAGAACTTTTTAAATTTTAGAACATTTTTTTATCAAGACCTACATGCACCAGTACATGGGAACCCAATTGGATACTTCTTTAATGAAAGAAAGAAGAAGCCGATTGGGTACTGGTATATGTGAAAATACTATACTGGGGCAACTTATGTCGTAAGTGTGAGGCTCCTAGGTGCACAAGACATCTTAATTACTCACTGAACAGCTCCTCTTTCAACCTGAGAACCTGGCCTGGAGCTGTTTGATACATTATTTTGGACTAAGCCTGATTTTGCCACGCCATGGGGTGCTTCCAAGTTTAAGGATTCTCCTCTAGCGGGAAGGGAGGTTGGAAGGTGCATCACTAGAATAGCTATCCTCCAACCCTGACGTCCCCGGCTGCTGTGAGCCCTTTTTACTTTTCGGCCTGCCCAAGCATAATGTGCCGTCATTCCATTTGTCAACCAATCGAAGCACCAAACTACCCAAGGAGACTACTACTACCTGTGAAGCCTCTTCCATTTTTTGCATGCAAAAAATGTGTGGCAGGCATCGCATTCCTCTCCTATGCAAATGTATACTTGGAGGAGCGCGGCATACCAATCTTTTGCAGATAAAACTGTAAACACCTATGCCTGCTTAAGAGCTAGATCTGGTAGAAGTCAGTCGCACCATGCATTCAATTGAACGATGGTCTCAGATTAGGGATGATGCGTGTAGCCCATCTTTACTTCAACCAGGATTGCTGCCAACCATTGGGTGACCGTTATATCTGCGCCGTTGTCTTTTTGATTTGGCGCAGTTAGATTGTGTGAAGATGCAATCGGCAATACTTCTCTTCTCTGTACATGTGTCAAGCGTTTTTGGTACAGCTTCTTACTAATAGCGTCACACCATATTTCTGCTCCGTACACCAGCTGCGTCTCTGAGGACTCCCTATATTGGGCATAAGTTGACTCAGAGTTGAATTTGAGGCAGCTTTATCAGCCGTTGCCCTGATTTGTTCAGAGAAAATCACCTTCAAGTAGATCAGGACCCCCAGGTATCCTAGTAATGTTTTCGATTCAACTGGTGCTTCCCCAATACTGGTCACCCTTACTCTGGAGATTCTCTTCTTTGTCAGGATGATTGATGGCTTCGGTTTTCTCCAGTGCTAGACTGAACTCGTGAGTGGTCATCCAGTCTCTCAGCCAACGCCTTAACATACCTAGTCTAAGTTGCATCCAGCAGCAAGCACCGCGAGAAAATCCGTATAGCCGACCAGACGTGATTCATCTAGCAGCTCCAGTTTTAGTAGCCCATCATACTATACTCGTATATTCCACAGGTCTAGACCCAGAATAGTTCCTTAATAATACCCTATGTAAGTTTCAGATTCCACCAGCCCTGCTTCGTATCATACAGCAGGCTTCAGTCCTTCACGACGTTCCTCAAAAGCCAAATAATGTGTTCTGGAATTTGAAAAGGGGACTTCAGCATATCCAGAATATCGATCCATCTAGTGGAGTTTAAGGCACTCCGAACATCAAGTGCCACCAACAGAACTCATCACTTGCTACGGCTATATGTCTCCACCTTTTGGACCATGTTCACCACCTCTGCAATTTCATCAATAGTAGAACATCCTACTCTAAAGCCGTACTGGCAAGGAGATACGTCTCTAACAGCACAAATCGTGTCAAGCCTTTTCTCAGCCGTATCTAGCATGTGGGACGGGTTATATGCAGATGGTAACCTGGGATTCACCTTCCCCTTGTTGATCAGCATGAGCCTTTCTATCTTCCAAGGTTTGGGAAACATCACTTCCCACTGGCAAACGTTGAATGTACTGAGCAGCAAGTCAGGAGTATGGGGAAAGACGAGCTGCAATACTTCAATTAGGATGCCATCTGGACCTGATGCCTTCCTTGGTTTCAATGATAGGACTACCTCTTTCAGTTCCAGCCACGTGAAAAGTGGTTGCCTGACTGCGATTTCACCGTGGATAACGTCAACATGGACGGAATGGGCTGAGAAAAGTGTCCGCAATATGTCATCCATATGTAGTAACCGAGGAGCTATGGCTCTAAAAGCCAGCGCTGCCACAGGCACACAGCACAAACTCAATTTAACAAGGAGTAACCATTCTGTCACCTTCCCCATCGCAACACTCCCTCCTTCTCTTTTTTTTCACATGAAAAATGAGTCAAGAAAATTTCTTTTGTATTTAACCCCCGGGAAACAAAATTCTAAAAATGTTTAAAAATTTCTAATGTGTAGTATCTTATTACAATATCTTTTGAAGATAATTTAACGAATTGCGGTGTAACGCGGTATACAAATGCTTAGAACGAAACGGCTAACCCCTTTAATTATATGAACGATAAAATCATTGTATCATTTAAACCCCTTAAAATTTGTCAAATTTTACCCATTCCAACCATAATATTAATTAAAAATTGTTTTGTTTGCCAGTAATTAACGTGAGCCTGCCTAATTCTTCCGATTTTTCCCACCTAATTACGCCTAATCATCATAAACGAAAAATTGCTTTCAATTGATAACTTAATTGAACCTACAAAAGACAGTGAAAATAGAAATTGCAAATACCGCCGTCATAAACTACAAATGATTAGGAAAAAGTACATTTGATAGCAACAAAAACCTACAATCGTGTGATTTCCCCCTTTCTGAATGTGTTCGTATTGTTCGACTTGCCCATAAAGTGTCGTAGTTGCTTGAGTGTACGAGTTCCGCAAGAGCCGTACAGTGGAAGATTTAGAATTGCGGAAAAGAAAAGAGCCCGTCGGAGATTGGGGGAGTCGAAAGTGCACCAGCAGGCAGGGCAGTACGAGACAGCCACTGCTTTTGAGCGTGGTGTCCTCGGGATTTTAATTCTATTGTCGCGTTTTGTTTTTACTGCGGTTTAGAAGACTTTCAGTTCTACATAGTTTGTTTCGAAAGTTTATTCACATTTATCATTAAAAGGCTGTCGCTAATAGTTTAAATTAGTGTGTGCATTCTCAGTACACCAACGGGATTGACGAAAGTTCTGCTGTCGGGAGCTGTCGACACACTCCGCGGAGTCCGAGTGAATAATATAATGTTTTGCAATTTCAATACTTTCGCGTATCGATCTACGTAAATTTGATTTCAAGCCGTGAAAATTAATGGAAGCGATTGACTCTTCCGTCGCGACTGAAGGAAAAAAGATTGCATTGGGAGAAGTGGAGTGTGCCGGGGCGATCAGACTTGCGTGGTGTGAAACACAAATGGACATTATTCAGTGAAGAAATGAAAATTGTCTCCGGGAATTCATTAGAAATCTGATTTCTAGCGCTGATAGCCGAGTTCAAAATATTTTTTAAGTGTCATAAGAATGTTGGCTAGTCCTAGACAAGTGTGTGTGAACGAGCGAGAGAACGGTTTGCAAAGTGTGGTGGTTCGATGGTTTGCCGCTATTTTTATTTTTTTGCAAATTGGGGGGAGAGCACGCGATTTCTACACGACAGCCGATTTGCAAATTCATTTTGATTTTTGAATTTTATTTTGACTTAGTTCAAATTTCGATTTGCTTTTAAGTTCTCAAGCGCGAGGATATTGCCAAGAATTGTTTAGCTTGAAGTCAAGTGTTTTAAGGAAAAGAGAAACTCGTGGGTGCTTGTGTTAATTTTTGGAAGTTCAAAGGAATTTTGTTACGCCCGGAATTTCGACTTTGTTCGAGGTCTCGCGCGAATTAACGTGTGCAGAAGTTGAAAATTTCTCGAGTGGTGAAGAGCGTAATTGGTCGATTGGGCAATCAAACGAGGACCTTTGATACGCATCGACAAGCAAGGAACACGCGCAAGTGTTGTGCCAGCGTGATACCTCCACTACGAGTGAAATTCGTGCAGAAATCCGACGTTCGCTCGGTTGAAAATTTATCGGAACGTTATCGCATCGGACGACACGAAAAATTCGTAAAAGTTGACGCCAAACATTCTTTAACGACTCGCATATGTGATTTCGCGACGATAAGTCTAGCGCCGCCATCTTGCTGCTGTACTACAAGAGATTTCTTGACGACGACTCGATTGAACGAAAACGACAGCAAAATCGTTCGCAAGGAGGGAGAAGACGCGAGCGACTTAGTAAAAATCGGTGAATTCACATCATATTCGGTATTGCGGAGCGCCAGCATACAAGTCAGCGACAACCGTCGAAATATCGCAACGACGTAGCATAGACGCGGGGAATCCGGCAACAGAGCACACATATAGGAAAACAAAAACACCAGTCGTCATCGATAGCAGCAAAACAAAAACATTCGCCGAAAAGCGTATCTTATATGGACTTTTGAATTGTTCTCATTTTTTTTTCTGTACCATGCACCATCTCTGAAGAAAGATATTGAGTCGCTTTATCTTACAAATTCCGTACTAAACACCTTTCGAGTTAAGATTATTCATTAGTACTGTTGTGATTGTGTGTGATTGATTTTTATGTACGATTAAAACAACTAGCTGTTCTACGTTGTTAGAAGAAGTTACCTGCACCCATCGAGCGCTCGACGGAACATGCATGTAAGTACCTTTTTGGTTGCCTAATATTATTATTCATAAAATATACAAGTATATTAACTCTAATTTCCTACCTGACCCGTTTGGTTCAGTAAGCACACACAAGACGTATTTATGCAGGACAAGAAATATTTATCGAAAATGTTTAATTTAGACGCGAATGCATCCTTCCTACCTACATATTTCTATTAACCCTTAAAAATAAAATAAAATACCTTCAAACACAACCAGAAAGATAAATTCTAAAGAAACAAAATACTGTTCAATTTGATGTATGCAAAGCACACAAACAAACACTTTACAATAGCAGTAAAATTCCCAACAAAATTTGTTACCTCCGGTTACCCTCCGCGTGGGAGTTCCTTCGGCTAAGGACCTCGGACCCGGCTTGCCGTCGAAGACGGTCGTAGGTGGCGCCACTCGCTTATCCCCTGGTCCTAGAAAAGCCGCCAAGCGAGAACGCGGCCGCCGAACACCCCTCACACAACCCAGACTAACGCTCTTTAAGCGCTTCCCTAACGGGGCAGATTATTCTCCCCGGGCAATCAGTTGCGCCCTTGCCGGGCACAGATTTTCCGACGTAATTCACACCGAGCAAAAGAAACTAAAAAGAAAAAGGAACACTTCCGCTACAGAGATCCCTGAAAAACCCAGCAAGGAGATTTACCTTTAGACACACCCGAGCCAGGTGTACAATTACAATGCGCGGCAGACTCACTCTTTCTGCAACACGCACACAAAATTTTCACTATTACACTACTTGAATGCGAAATGAAGCTCAAACAAAATATATCTTCCACTCTTCCACTGACATATATTTCACTGCTAAATGCAAATAAAGTGCTAAAAATACAATGTAGTTAAAAGTACAAATTCCACTTACTCTACCTAGCGGGGGGCCCCCCGTACTCTGCCTGCAATATTCCGCCGGCGCGCTTATTATCGCCTGAAGTCGCCAATCTTCCTTGGTTGTCTCGCTGATAATAATATTCCTCTCCACTGTGGAATTTTCCCTCGTCGCAATTCCTTTTTTTTTCCGATTGAATTCCCTCAGTTCCACCACGCTATCCTCGCTTAGCCACGTTGTCGTCTTGAACCCGCCAGAAAAGAGAAAGAGCCGTTCTTCTTTCTTGGGTTTTTCATCGGCTCGGTTTCAACCGGCGAGCCGTTAACTTCATCCTTGGGCGATTCGATGTTCAATTCAGATCCCCCAACTGGGGTGCATCGGGCAATTGAAATCTAAATTTCCCTTTTTTAGTACACTCATCCAACAGGTGTAGAATGTCAAAGTGACTGACATTCTGTCAATACCATGTTTATTTTTAGTTTATCATGTTATATGAAATAGCAATATTAAATAAACTCTACCACCTGCCTAAAAATTCCCGCTTATATCGTAGTGCTCGCGCTCGATTTTGCGATATACTTCGTGTGTAATATTGAGTCTGTTGCTTGCCCACTACGACCGAGATCGGCTAGCTCAAAAGTTCTTTGATTTCTTTGTGCATGTGACATAAGAAATCAACGTAGCTTGGCGAACCATCCGTTCCACGGTCTTCAATCAAGAAGTGGCGGAAAACACTCTGAAGTTTGTCTCGTTGTCGAACCAGCGTTACCCTCATGCACCTCATTCGCTCACTTTGTAGTTTATCAATGATCTGCCTAATTCTATTTGATAGAGGATTGTCCAGGACAGGTACTCCTAGCTTATCGGTGTCAATTTGCTGCGCCAAGTGGACACCGAATACTGGTTGAACGAACTCTGGAGGTAAATTTAATCCTAACCAAATAAACATATGTAACCCATTCTCCAGAATGTATGCGCCACTATCACTCATCTTTTCATGTGTGCACCGAATTGGGAATGGGACTTCTGTATCGCTGATGTCTACATCGTGAATCGGAATTAATCTTGGATAGAAGTATGACACCGAGACATTCAAATCCATCGACAAGACAAATTGCATTGCATAGAAACGATCATCACACGTCATATCAGATCCGCCTGATAGCGCATCATTCTTCATTAGACACGAAACATATAGCGGTAGCAGTTTCATGTACTCCGGCAAAATTAATTGGCCAGCTGACGTCGGAGATGTACAGTTCTTTCTATAGCATGCCAATAGTTGAGCTGATCTATGAATCAAATTATCTTTAACGGCTTTCGGTGAAAGTTCCATCAGTTTGAACATCGATTGTTTCGCGAAGAATAACATTGCAGCGTCCAAATCACAGCTCTTGAATACGTCCGCCATTTGAGTAGTTGTTTTCAGAGCTTGATTCATGACCCGTAATCGTCGCTGTCCACTGCATGATGTATACAGGAGAGCCACTTGGATATAAACATTCTCATCTGGAGGAAGTTTGTCGTCATGCATTGCAAATGCAAATGTTTGATTTCGATTGCAATTGCCTTGTCGCTATCAATACTCGCAAGTTCAATATCAGTTGTATTAGTCATGTAGAAGTGGCCATAGAAGTCCGTTGGTCGCACTCCTGTGGACGTCCTTACTCGCATCACTGCATCGAATGCAATTGGTCTTGACACATTCTCTATTAAATCGTTGATAAGTCGTTCACCATCAATGTCAGCCTGGAAATACGTATATTTGAACACTTCACCTCCTGTAAGTCGGCAGACCTGTCCAACTGTGGCTATGTCTACATACGAATTATTAAACACAAACAAATCCACAGAGCATCCTGCTTGTACGCACTCTTGTCCCAGGGTATTGTATGCTTGGTTTTGGGCGGTTAGAACTACTTTTTTCTTTTTCCGCTCCCAACAGCTTCCTATCATCTCGATTTTTCAATTTGCCAGGAGCTTCTGCGATTGGTAGTGAAGAATTAAATACAAAGAGTTTTCCTGTACATGATGAAGCTTTCAATGCTTCGAGACCAGCCTGTATTGCCGGCAGTAAAATTGTTTCCGTCTCACGCGTTTCACCAAACATCAGAGGAATTTGCTCCATGAGTGCCTCGATGACTTGAGCAGATTCTTCTGGGTCACATAAAAATCCATCAAGGAGTGGCATAAACATTTCATGTGTATCGCCTACGACCATCATTTGGGGTTGCGCTAGACTACTTTTAATATTTTTATGCTATTATTTTAACATTTCGTTTTTCCCTATTTTTAAGTTACATTTTTACTTTAATCTTTTCCCATTTCGTTTCTTTTGCCTATTTTTCTTTTACTTTACATTTATATTTTAATCTTTTTGACATTTTTATTTTATTATCTTAACATTTCGTTTTTTCCCTATTTTTACGTTACATTTTTACTTTAATCTTTTCACATTTCGTTTCTTTTGCCTATTTTTCTTTTACTTTACATTTATATTTTAATCTTTTGACATTTTTATTTTATTATCTTAACATTTCGTTTTTCCCTATTTTTACGTTACATTTTTTCTTTAATCTTTTCACATTTCGCTTCTTTTGCCTATTTTTCTTTGACTTTACATTTATATTTTAATCTTTTTGACATTTTTATTTTATTATTTTAACATTTCGTTTTTCCCTATTTTTACGTTACATTTTTACTTTAATCTTTTCACATTTCGTTTCTTTTGCCTATTTTTCTTTTACTTTACATTTATATTTTAATCTTTTGACATTTTTATTTTATTATTTTAACATTTCGTTTTTCCCTATTTTGACGTTACATTTTTACTTTAATCTTTTCACATTTCGCTTCTTTTGCCTATTTTTCTTTTACTTTACATTTATATTTTAATCTTTTTGACATTTTTATTTTATTATTTTAACATTTCTATTTTTTTTTTTAATATTAACCTTGGCTCGGGTGGTATTTTAACAACCGCTGAGAAAGAAATAAAGAACAAGGTGCAAATCGTTCCCGTGACAATTCCCCCCTCCTTTAAGTGAATTTCCCTGAAATTCACTCAAGGTCCTGCCTTAGTCCCTATTTCATTCCGCATCGTCCTATTTACTCACTACCTTCTTCTGGGTTCGTAGTCTACACCCCTTATTTCAGTGTTCACAATAGTTCCCTGACTCTGATGTGTTTTTTTTTTTTTCTTCTTTCCTACCCCTTTTAGCTATCCTATCCTCACGCCAATCTCGGAAGGAAAAAAACAGTGAGGAGAAAAACGAGAAAGAATAAGACGGGGAGGAGAAATATGCAAATGCAAATGAAGTAGGTTTCGCCGAAATCCACTTTTCTAATACCTTATCTTCCCTGCTTGGGGCTTAGTTAGCCGTTTGAGAAGAGACACGTTCAACCTTACTTGCCCCGATTCTTCTTAATCTACTCAAAGTTAAAATACCTAGCTGCTAGAGAACCATGAACTACGTTATTCTTCCAACCATTCTAACCGTAGACCTTAGCAAGCAACCAATGAATTCCCGAGTTTTGGGGTGTTTTCGCGCATCACTACCAGTATTATCTAACAACCCTAATGTTCGATTACTACACGCGTCGACCGCACAGCGTGGTGTTGCGAGTCGGATCAGTCACCCTACCGACAATATGCGAAGAGTAGATGTATGCCTCGCAATTCTACGCAAAGAAAATGATTGAGGCTACTGAAAATAGCGACCGACTATTGGAAATACCACTAAAAACCTAACTGCTACTAAACTCACTACACTATTCTAGGCGGGGAAAAAGGAAATTGTTCCACTTGACCTAATTGTGTTATAGATCCTATTCAACTAGTTTTTTTTTTTTTTTTTGCTTATTTTCTAACTCTCTGAAACCCGCGTTTGCTTCCCTGCTAATATCCACCACCATGCTACGCGACTCAGCTATTCCAAGCTATTATTCCTACCCCTAACAACTTCCCTAGACCCTTATTCTACTATTTCATATTTCAATGCATGTAACTGACTTAAATCCAAAGCTAATCTATTCTCACCCTCTTGATTTTAGCCCCATCAGCTACGACACGCGAATTCAGAAGTCGTGATGGAAGTGGCTCGTCAGAAGTATAATAAAGAAAGAGGATAAATATGAAAAGAGAAACATCCTCGAAACTCTGGTAAGTACCTTTTTTTTTCCTTTGTTAGGGTATTAACTCCTACTATGAAAATTTACTCTAATAACCTCTGACTTTTACTCCATTAATCCAGCCTACCTCTAAACCCTAAGTCAAATGAAGGAAAATTCCCATCCAAGTCGCCCCGATTACCTTGTTCGACCTCCCGATCACGAGAAACACAGGTCCAATAATCCGATTCTACTCTCTTTTAGCAACCGACCAACCAACTGGAGGCGTACACCCAAAACAACTGCGACCCGTACCGCCGCGATACAAAAAAAACGCAACTTCAGGAGGACTTAAGCAGTTTACCGTCGATCCCTCTTCAAAGGTAACTCTTTCATTTACTTTTCCATGTCTTTTATTGTGATGTCCATTTAATTCTTAATTTAATCTTATCTGGGTACCTTACTACCACCCCGAACTTCCACTTTTCCGTCGCTATCAGATACGAGCCCGACTTAGACGCGCTATGCTACGTAAGGTTTCAGATCCTTAGCGTGGCATAGACCCGCTTCAGCTCCTTCTTGAGTAACGAGCCGATAGGTAGACGCTGACTCCTTCCTTTGGATTCTGAAAGGTCCTAAATATTCCGGTGCTAGCTTCGCGGAAAAATAGTTCGCGGCATCCGACTGAGCGAAGTTTCGTCTCCAAACCATATCGTTCACCTGGAATGGTGGAGTCCGCTTCCGAAGATTGTATCTTTGTGAGCTTTGCTCCGCCGCCTTTCTCATGCGTTCCTTAACTTCCTCCCGCATTTTGACCATCAAGCTTTCTCGTAACCTTGGATCATTTTGAACCTCCTCTCCCTCTATTGGGTGAAGGTCTTCCCTCGAAGTCACCATTTCGCGTCCAAAGTTTACAAAATACGGGGTCACCTCCATTGTTTCGTGAGTATACGTTCGCAGTGCACAGCCGATCTTTGATATTTCCTTATCCCATAACTTATGGTTATCCCCTACGTACGATCTCAGCATCCTTTTGATAGTTTGGTTCACTCGTTCTGCGGGATTAGCCTGGGGGTGATAATAAGCCGTATACTGAATCTTGGTACCGTACGTGGTGACCAATCTTTGCAACTCTTTAGAGCGGAACTGTACTCCGTTGTCGCAGATCACTACCGCTGGTACTCCAAATACTAAAAATACTTGTTCCTCCAATATCCGCGCGATTGCTTTTCCGTGTGCTTGACGGAGTGGGAAGATAAGCGGGAACTTGCTGAAGTAATCCACGACGGTTAATACGTAGCAATTCCCTAGGGTTGAACGAGGTAAAGGACCTATCAGATCAACGGATATTATCGTCCACGGCTCCTTCGCCTGACCTTCCCTAGAGACCATTGGGCCATACGGACGTCTTCGTTCCACTTTAGTCGACTGACAGATCTGGCAATTTGCGACATATCGTTTAATATCGGCTCTCATTTTGGGCCAAAAGTACCTTTGCAGCACACGATCGTAAGTCCTGCCAGCTCCCATATGACCCACCTTTGGATCGTCGTGACACTGTCGGAGTACTTTCCCCCGCTCACCCTTGGGTATAACTCGTTTCCAGCTATTGCCACTTAATTCTGGGTACCTGCCCGTTAGGTGTTTCCACAGTTGTCCGTTTTCCACCCTCCAGTCCGGAAAGTTTTGTGGCTCTCTCTCCACATCTGAAATCATCCTTTCCAGCCACTTATCTTCACTGTTCGTCTCGGCCAGGACTACGTCGACCTCGGGGACTGACCGCGATAAGGCATCTGGTACGAGATGCTCTTTGCCCTTCCTATGCAGGACGTCAAAGTCAAACTGCTGGAGTCGAACAGCCCATCTCGCCAACCGTCCGTTCGGATCTTTCAGGTTGTTTAACCAGACCAACGAAAAGTGATCCGTGATCACACTGAACTGCGTTCCTTCTAGATATGGGCGCAGTTTTTCTACTGCCCACAACACCGCTAAGCATTCTTTTTCCGTGGTCGAGTACTTCTTCTCTGCTTTTGTCAAGCTACGGCTGAGGTAGCAAACTACCTACTCCCCCTCTGCATCCTCCTGACTCAACACTGCCCCCAGCCCTGTGTCAGAAGCATCGGTTTGAACTTTGAAGGGCTTGGTGAAATCAGGGCATGTGAGGATTGGTGCTGTGGATAGCTTGGTTTTGCAGCGCAGAAAGGCCTCCTCGCATTCGGCAGTCCACACGAATTTCCGATTTTTCCGCAGCAAATCAGTCAGTGGAGCAGTTAGTGTGGCGTGATCCGGTATAAACCGACGGTACCACGATACCATGCCCAAGAATTGCCGCACTTTCTTCACGTTTGTAGGTTGTGGGATGTTCAGCAAACAATCCACTTTGTCTGGATCTACATGTAGCCCTCTGTCATCCACCACGTACCCAAGATATTTAAGTTGCGGGCGACAAAACTCGCATTTTTCCCGAGATACTCGAAGTCCTGCTTCACGCAACCGGCGTAGCACTTCTCGCAAAACCTCGAGATGTGTCCTAAACTCTGGGGTGACCACAATCACATCATCTAGGTAGACGAATACATAAGGTTCCAACTCCGGTCCCAGTATTTGGTCTACCAATCGTTGCCATGTAGCAGGGGCATTATGAAGACCAAACGGCATGCGTTTGAAGTGAAACAGACCCCTCCCTGGAATAGTGAATGCCGTGTAAGGTTTTGATTTCTCGGCCATCGGATCCTGCCAATACGCAGACTTGATGTCTAGAGTCGACAGATATTTGGCGTTCCGGAGCTTATCTAGCGTAGCCGATACATACGGGATCGGATAAGCGTCTCGTTCCGATACTTTGTTCAGTTTTCGAAAATCAACGCAGAAACGGTATTTCCCATCTTTCTTTTTGACTAGTAGGATCGGGGATGACCAAGCACTTGAGGAAGGTTCAACGACCCCTAACTCGAGCATTTCGTCCAGTTCAGCATTGATATGCTGCTGGGCGGCAGGTGAAACGGGATAGTATCGTTGCTTTATAGGTGGAGAATTGGTTTTAATCTCGTGTTCTACCACGCTAGTGCAACCAAGGCCTTCCCCCATCAATGCGAACTCCTCCTCTATCAGCCTCTGAAGTTCCCCTTCCTCTGGTTTCGTCAGCCGAGATCTCGCTTGCAGCGCCTCCAGGGTAGCTGTGGCGGCAAACTTCCACGACTCACTCTTGAGATTCAACACAATCCCATATAACCGTAAGAAGTCTACCCCCAGTATAAGGGACTGGTTCACGGCTGGCACTACCAGCATCGGCATCCACTTCGTGTGGCCTTTGACAGTGAGGGGCACCCAAGCTTCCCCTTCTATCTTCGCCCTAGCGTTATTGGCCATCTTTATTGAGACTTGTTCCGCTGGGTTCACTTCCACGCCACGAGCCTTTAGCCTCTCCCAGGTTTCCCCGCCCAGGATTGAGTGTGTCGCCCCCGAGTCGACTAGGCCCATCAATGGTAGTTCGAGAATTTGCACTCTTAAATGAGGCCGGTTGTCATCCGGTACCCTTCCTAGTGCATAACTCAATATTCCCCCTCGGACGGCGGATTCAACCTTTATTCCCGTGCTCTCTCCGCCGCCTAGTGAGCACGGTTTCCATTTCCCGACGGATTCGGCGCAGGTTGTTCCCCCTTTGGTGTTGTTCGAGTAGGAGAACAAGTTGGGCAGCTAGTTCATATGACACCTTGCTTTCCACACCCATAAAAGCGTCGACCTTTTTTGCATTCTCGGGCGAAATGTTCCCGCTTACCGCAAGTCCAACAGGATCCCCGTGTTGCCCCACCAGGGGTGTTGATCTCGCTTAATATTGGCGTTTCAGCATATGCCAGGTCCGGTTCTAATAACCGGGTTGTTCTACGACTAGGTGGAGGCACAAAAGCTTCCACCGATGCTCGTGTTTCCTCCAGCGTGCGACCCATATTAATTAGCTCCGCCATTGACGCTATGGTTCTCATAGAAAGTTGCTGCTGGTAGAAAGGAGAGATGTTGCTCCGGAGCACCTTTAATTTCCGTCTTTCCGAGCACGGTTCCGTCAGCCTCCGAAATAGCCTATCCATTACCGCAACGTAAACCCCGATCGACTCGTGTTTGCCTTGCGTTCGGTGGCGGATCTCCTCCCACAAAAGATCATCATAGTTTGGAGGCAAAAACTCCTCCCGTAATTCGCGGCACAATTCATCCCAACTGGCCACGCGTTCTCGAGCTGAGCGGAACCAAACCAAGGCTGTCCCTTCAAATAGCTCAGCTGCCATTCTAAACAGCTGAGATTTGCTGACTCCTTTAGCCACTCTCAGCTCCTCAACTCGTTCTAAGAATGCATTGACAGACCCAGAGCGGTCGCAGGAGAACCTCACTCCCCATTTGGAGACATCCGGCAATTTCCGCACCACCTGTTCTACTATGGGCGTGGAAAACTCTGGTAAGGAAAATCTTGCTGGCGTTCCTGGAGTTTCTGGAGACCGTTCCTCTTCTTCGTGACTCCTTTTCATCCTTCCTTCTTCCCTTACCTCTCCAGTTTTTGTTCCCCCATCCGAAGCTGTTGGTATACCAGGCTTAGCCATTCTACTACCCCCAGCAGGGATAATGTCGGCAGCGCTTTCCACCTCCTTTCCTTCTCCGTCATCGCCCTCTGCTTTCAGTAGCAGTTCTCCCATTACCATCATCAGCTCACCCCTAAGCTTGCTTGACTCCTTCTCCTGATCGACTTCTTCCGCCTGAATGTTAGTTATGCGTCTAAGTCCAAATTCAATTTTAGTTTTGATTTTCAAGAAGTCGCCGCTATCGGTGTCGCCCTCAAACTTCTCCATCAATGATCGAATCTCCAGTATCTTGCTGCGAACGGCCTCAAGATCTTCGCTAGGCGTGTATGGATAGTTTTTGGTTTCCACCATACTCGTATCCAGCGCTAGCTCTGCTCGGAATGCCGCCCGTAAATTCCTCCTCATTTCCTCGACTGTTCCCGGTGATTGATCTCGTATGCAGAGCTCATACGTCAATTCATCCTTTGACAACCTATCAACTAAAATTTTGGTAGTACGGGACATCTTAGTGTATACTATTCTCCTTAATAATAATTACCTTAACTCTAACAAATAAAACTACAAAATTCGCTGTAAAATTAATTCTTTTCTTTATAATACAACTTGTATTCACTGGTCCTTCCTCGGCATGCACTTCAAATAACTATTTTTCACACCCTTCTCGGTTATTTTCTCGTTTTCTTCCCTCTCTCCTAAGCCTGAGGCAATTGATTGGTCTGAATAACCAAAATTGTCTGACGTTCGATGTAAGACGGAGCCATTTCTGAAATGAATCACTAGTAGCTAAGGAATTACACCACTTTTTGAGAGAATTTCACTTCCTTATAGTTTCATCACTTGCTCTTATTTACCAAGTCCGCAAATATCACACTCCCGCAATGACACACTATCACTTCACTTCTTTCACTAAGTCCCACTCCCGCAATAAGACACTATCACTGCACTTCGTTTTTTTGTCACTGATCAAGCACTTTTACGGTAAACTTTACTTAACTCGGGCCCCACGTTGGGCGCCAAATTGTTACCTCCGGTTACCCTCCGCGTGGGAGTTCCTTCGGCTAAGGACCTCGGACCCGGCTTGCCGTCGAAGACGGTCGTAGGTGGCGCCACTCGCTTATCCCCTGGTCCTAGAAAAGCCGCCAAGCGAGAACGCGGCCGCCGAACACCCCTCACACAACCCAGACTAACGCTCTTTAAGCGCTTCCCTAACGGGGCAGATTATTCTCCCCGGGCGATCAGTTGCGCCCTTGCTGGGCACAGATTTTCCGACGTAATTCACACCGAGCAAAAGAAACTAAAAAGAAAAAGGAACACTTCTGCTACAGAGATCCCTGAAAAACCCAGCAAGGAGATTTACCTTTAGACACACCCGAGCCAGGTGTACAATTACAATGCGCGGCAGACTCGCTCTTTCTGCAACACGCACACAAAATTTTCACTATTACACTACTTGAATGCGAAATGAAGCTCAAACAAAATATATCTTCCACTCTTCCACTGACATATATTTCACTGCTAAATGCAAATAAAGTGCTAAAAATACAATGTAGTTAAAAGTACAAATTCCACTTACTCTACCTAGCGGGGGGCCCCCCGTACTCTGCCTGCAATATTCCGCCGGCGCGCTTATTATCGCCTGAAGTCGCCAATCTTCCTTGGTTGTCTCGCTGATAATAATATTCCTCTCCACTGTGGAATTTTCCCTCGTCGCAATTCCTTTTTTTTTTCCGATTGAATTCCCTCAGTTCCACCACGCTATCCTCGCTTAGCCACGTTGTCGTCTTGAACCCGCCAGAAAAGAGAAAGAGCCGTTCTTCTTTCTTGGGTTTTTCATCGGCTCGGTTTCAACCGGCGAGCCGTTAACTTCATCCTTGGGCGATTCGATGTTCAATTCAGATCCCCCAACTGGGGTGCATCGGGCAATTGAAATCTAAATTTCCCTTTTTTAGTACACTCATCCAACAGGTATAGAATGTCAAAGTGACTGACATTCTGTCAATTTCATGTTTATTTTTAGTTTATCATGTTATATGAAATAGCAATATTAAATAAACTCTACCGCCTGCCTAAAAATTCCCGCTTATATCGTAGTGCTCGCGCTCGATTTTGCGATATACTTCGTGTGTAATATTGAGTCTGTTGCTTGCCCACTACGACCAAGATCGGCTAGCTCAAAAGTTCTTTGATTTCTTTGTGCATGTGACATAAGAAATCAACGTAGCTTGGCGAACCATCCGTTCCACGGTCTTCAATCAAGAAGTGGCGGAAAACACTCTCAAGTTTGTCTCGTTGTCGAACCAGCGTTACCCTCATGCACCTCATTCGCTCACTTTGTAGTTAATTCCTAATTCTATTTGATAGAGGATTGTCCAGGACAGGTACTCCTAGCTTATCGGTGTCAATTTGCTGCGCCAAGTGGACACCGAATACTGGTTGAACGAACTCTGGAGGTAAATTTAATCCTAACCAAATAAACATATGTAACCCATTCTCCAGAATGTATGCGCCAATATCACTCATCTTTTCATGTGTGCACCGAATTGGTAATGGGACTTCTGTATCGCTGATGTCTACATCGTGAATCGGAATTAATCTTGGATAGAAGTATGACACCGAGACATTCAAATCCATCGACAAGACAAATTGCATTGCATAGAAACGATCATCACACGTCATATCAGATCCGCCTGATAGCGCATCATTCTTCATTAGACACGAAACATATAGCGGTAGCAGTTTCATGTACTCCGGCAAAATTAATTGGCCAGCTGACGTCGGAGATGTGCAGTTCTTTCTATAGCATGCCAATAGTTGAGCTGATCTATGAATCAAATTATC
This sequence comes from Odontomyia ornata, assembly GCA_963969285.1. Taxonomy (NCBI): domain Eukaryota; kingdom Metazoa; phylum Arthropoda; class Insecta; order Diptera; family Stratiomyidae; genus Odontomyia; species Odontomyia ornata. The sequence continues at coordinate 191,109,854 of OZ017739.1, forward strand.
TTTAACGGCTTTCGGTGAAAGTTCCATCAGTTTGAACATCGATTGTTTCGCGAAGAATAACATTGCAGCGTCCAAATCACAGCTCTTGAATACGTCCGCCATTTGAGTAGTTGTTTTCAGAGCTTGATTCATGACCCGTAATCGTCGCTGTCCACTGCATGATGTATACAGGAGAGCCACTTGGATATAAACATTCTCATCTGGAGGAAGTTTGTCGTCATGTTTGATTTCGATTGCAATTGCCTTGTCGCTATCAATACTCGCAAGTTCAATATCAGTTGTATTAGTCATGTAGAAGTGGCCATAGAAGTCCGTTGGTCGCACTCCTGTGGACGTCCTTACTCGCATCACTGCATCGAATGCAATTGGTCTTGACACATTCTCTATTAAATCGTTGATAAGTCGTTCACCATCAATGTCAGCCTGGAAATACGTATATTTGAACACTTCACCTCCTGTAAGTCGGCAGACCTGTCCAACTGTGGCTATGTCTACATACGAATTATTAAACACAAACAAATCCACAGAGCATCCTGCTTGTACGCACTCTTGTCCCAGGGTATTGTATGCTTGGTTTTGGGCGGTTAGAACTACTTTTTTCTTTTTCCGTTCCCAACAGCTTCCTATCATCTCGATTTTTCAATTTGCCAGGAGCTTCTGCGATTGGTAGTGAAGAATTAAATACAAAGAGTTTTCCTGTACATGATGAAGCTTTCAATGCTTCGAGACCAGCCTGTATTGCCGGCAGTAAAATTGTTTCCGTCTCACGCGTTTCACCAAACATCAGAGGAATTTGCTCCATGAGTGCCTCGATGACTTGAGCAGATTCTTCTGGGTCACATAAAAATCCATCAAGGAGTGGCATAAACATTTCATGTGTATCGCCTACGACCATCATTTGGGGTTGCGCTAGACTACTTTTAATATTTTTATGCTATTATTTTAACAATTCGTTTTTCCCTACTTTTACGTTACATTTTTACTTTAATCTTTTCACATTTCGTTTCTTTTGCCTATTTTTCTTTTACTTTACATTTATATTTTAATCTTTTTGACATTTTTATTTTATTATCTTAACATTTCGTTTTTTCCCTATTTTCGTTACATTTTTACTTTAATCTTTTCACATTTCATTTCTTTTGCCTATTTTTCTTTTACTTTACATTTATATTTTAATCTTTTGACATTTTTATTTTATTATTTTAACATTTCGTTTTTCCCTATTTTTACGTTACATTTTTACTTTAATCTTTTCACATTTCGTTTCTTTTGCCTATTTTTCTTTGACTTTACATTTATATTTTAATCTTTTTGACATTTTTATTTTATTATTTTAACATTTCGTTTTTCCCTATTTTTACGTTACATTTTACTTTAATCTTTTCACATTTCGTTTCTTTTGCCTATTTTTCTTTTACTTTACATTTATATTTTAATCTTTTGACATTTTTATTTTATTATTTTAACATTTCGTTTTTCCCTATTTTTTACGTTACATTTTTACTTTAATCTTTTCACATTTCGCTTCTTTTGCCTATTTTTCTTTTACTTTACATTTATATTTTAATCTTTTTGACATTTTTATTTTATTATTTTAACATTTCTATTTTTTTTTTTAATATTAACCTTGGCTCGGGTGGTATTTTAACAACCGCTGAGAAAGAAATAAAGAACAAGGTGCAAATCGTTCCCGTGACAAATTATTGCTGTCAGATTTTCGGCCAACAACACAATTAGATTAAATAAGAATGGAGGCATTATAAACGAGAAAATAGTTATAACTTCACTTAAAATTTTCTGATCCGATACAAGTTGGAAATTTAGCATGGTATGAAAAGTAAAATAGGAGTAACATCTACACGAAAATATATAATATTAATTAAAGAAAAAACAAAACAATAAAAAATGATGGATTAAACGGAAAATCGGTCTTGCCCTTCCGGTTTTTCTAATCGGGTATAGGACCCGGTACGGTGGCAGGCTTCCACCCCAAAATATGAGCCAGCCGCCGGGTACAAATTAATTCCTTCTTTTGTTTCAGGTGACTTTATGGGTTGAGTGGCCCAAGCCAAGTGCCTTTTTATGGCATAGAGTTATGCAATTCAATTGTATAATTCTATGACATAAATTGGTCACCGGGGTACTCCCCTTCTGATGGGAAAGTTCATATAATTCAAGTTGTATGAGTTTTCCACTCAGAAGAGGAATACCTGGCCACTTCAACAAGTTAACATTGGATTTATTCCGGTTGGGTGGGCATGAAGGGGCTCCACCACCACCCGGTTGCCCCTCTTTCATTTGTGGGCCCTGAATTTATTTGGGTAAAGACGAGGTCACCCCAAATTAGCCTTTCTTGTCAGGTTGCACTTGTTCTCGTAACAAGTCATAATTCCTTCGTGGAGGTTATCTACAAATTTGCGACTTCGGTCGTCCTCTTGTGATCTCTGCAAGCAATTCGTGAATGCGAAATGTTTTGTAGTGAGTCCTCGTGCCGGGGAAACGAACCCGCCCCACGACACCGCAATGCTAGCCTGCCAGCGCATTCACGCGTCTTCGGACGAGGGCATTCTCGGCAGGAACCAACACCTTCCTCTGCCGAGGCAGCAGAACATCGCTGCAGTCCTTTACGGACATTATGGAAACTCAATATTCACTACAAATGGCGCCCAACGTGGGGCCCGAAACGCCCAGCTGTATCATCAGTCGTGAGCACGAGACACTCCATCGTCTCTAGGTGTCCCCACAAGGTGTTAGAATTTTTGGCGGGTAGATAACTCCCGAGGGTAATTGCACTGATCGTGCCCCAGCAAATAGTAACTTTCGAACTTGTGTTGTCTTCGGACATCAATATCGTTTGGTCCTGCTTTTGATTTATACTTTGGTGGTTTACCACCATTGTATAACTAGTAAGGCCAAATGATATTAGAGTCCCTTTTTGTGTTCGGAGGTTATTATTCCAACAACTTTTTGCGGAGGATTCTGATCCGCTCCCCAAACCAGCGGTGCCTAAGTGTCTTAAATTACATGGATTTTGATTTCATGTGATTGGCTGATTAGCTAATTCATGACTATCCATGACAAGACACGCGCTGCTTGTGGATTAGAATCCCACCCTGGGCTAACAAGTTGTAACTTGAGAAATTTGCTAATGAGGGATCACTTCTTAACCCTGATTTTCATGGTGCCACAAGAGAGTGTCCCTGGAACACTGGAGAAGGATTGTGCCATTGGTTTCCATACTTGGGAGGAAGGACGGAAAGGGAAGACCGGTTATTTTTTTTTTTTTGATATTTCGATTTTGGTAGTTCGATCACCACTTAAAATTTTTTTATACACTTTGTTTTTTTTTGTGAGGAGTGTTTATAGCTCGCCACTTTCGGCCACTTTTTGTATCTTGTCGTGTCAATTCAATTTAAATTTTATTTATAGCCTCATTTTAGCATTTATTTATCCCATTTTTGGTCCAATTAGATTCAATTATTTTAGGATAGCACAATGGACTGCACAAATGCATGCCGACTTTGCCTGCGGATTGGCGAAGACATGTATCCACTCTGTGATAGTGCTGTCGATGAAGTGGGGAGGATTTTTGTTGTCGACTTCCTGAAGGAGTCCCTCAACATGAACATCACTTTTGAAGATGATTCACCAGACCAAATCTGTGGTAGTTGTTACACGGAAGTGGAACGAATATACTCCTTCATACTTCGCTGCAAAGCGACAGAGACGACGCTACAACGGTTCAGATCGGCACGACGTCTTCAGGAACCAGCCATAAACCAGCCAACCAATTACCATCCGTCTGAGGATCCGGATCCATCATCTCGATACCAGCCTTGGAACGCCTGGGATCTTCCGCCACGACTCAACCAAGTACCACCACCGACTCTAGGTTCAGTGGCTCCGCAGGAACAACCCTATATGCTGAAACCGAAGCATATCCCCAGCATTGTACAGGGTTGGAATCTTCATTTTAGCGGGGAGCCAAACGACCTGAACGTGGAAGTCTTCATTGGTCGCGTGAGTCCTTAGTCGGAGAGATGTTGGCCGGCGACTACACGGTGCTGGCAGGTTATTTACCAATGCTGTTCAGGGGAGCAGCACTCGAGACGTACTGGCGGATTCATTCGGCCCCACCATCAATACGCTGGACACGGCTGAAGGAGGTACTCCGCATGGAATACTCGACGGTCAACATGGTTGAGAGTGTCCTGGACAAGATCCATGCCAGATGGCAACGTCCGGACGAGCCTTTTCATCAATATCGAGCCGATATCCTTAGGTTGAATGACCAGTTGTCAGAGCCTATGTCTCCCACTCAACTGCTGCGGGTGTTGAAACGGAATCTAAAGCCGGAACTTCGTTGCCATGTTGTAAACTCGGACCCGCAGAACATGGAAGCACTACTGAGGGTCGTGAGTCGATTGGAGAGGCTTGAAGAAGACCTCCAAGAACGGCCTTACCTACATGCGAGGACGGGTTCGCGACGTGAAATTGCCGAAGTGGCACTAAATTGCAACAACCCAGATCGGGAAGAAGGCACGGAGTCAAACACCTGTGTTCCGGACTACCCAGATGATGCCACATCAAAAAACGGACGAACGTGTACCCTACCACCTCAGCGGTACTCGAAGCCCCAGCAGTAGCTCCTCAGCCAGCTGCTCACCCCTACAAACCTGACGTTAACCCACCAGCCATGACCACTACGACTGCGGATGTTCACTCTCTTCCGGAGACCCCACCAACGACAATATTAAAGCGACCACCGCAGTCGCTGCCAGAAGCACCCCGCAGCCTCAATTACGCACTCTAAAACCTTATCATGTGCGACTGCAGGAATATCGGGTGGCTCGAGAGCGAATATTTGCTTCCGAAGTAGTCACTTCCCGTCCGTGCACGACAAAATGGTCAACCCGTCGTTGGCGGAATTTCCGCAAGAGAGTGCGCATCTGCCGTCAAACCTTAAACTCTTGTAACATCTCGGAGGTTGCTGAGAATGAGATCAGACCTTCTCATCCAATTAAAGTGTTGGGCGAGACCGTGTTTGCATTGATCGACACGGGTGCCAGTATCAGTTGTCTTGCCGCGAGCTTTGGCTCGAAGGTGCTCCAAGACTATCCGAACTTGATTAAATCCTGGCGCACTGAAATCAGTACAGCTGATGGCACCAAACACCCTATACGAGGTAAACTAACCACACCCGTGACGTTCAGGGGTCAGACGAAGGATATTACTTTCTACATTATCCCGTCTTTGACTCAGAATGTGTGCCTTGGCGTCGATTTCGTCCTTCGCTTTGGACTGGCCTCAGATTTATTCACCGATTTGTCTTTAAAAACCAGAAATGTCAACGAAATCACTTCTACTCCCGATAGACATGACCTGACGCATAACCAACGGCAACGCCTGGAAGCATCCATCGCTGCTTTCCCATCTTACGCTACCCAAGGTCTTGGCCGCACCACCCTAGTCTCACACGCCATTGACGTTGGCGATAGTAAACCGATTAAACAGAGACACTACGCCATCTCACCGGCCATGGAGAAATTGGTGTATGCGGAGCTAGATAGGATGCTCGAGTTAGGGGTCATAGAGGAGTCCCAAAGTGCCTGGTCATCACCGGTAACCTTGGTGGTGAAGCCAGGTAAAGTCCGCCTCTGTCTTGATGCCCGTAAGGTAAACGCGGTTACCATCAAGGACGCGTACCCTCGTCCACTCATCGATGGAATACTAGGAAGACTGCCGAAAGCCAATTATATCACCAGTCTCGACCTAAAAGACGCCTTCTGGCAAATTCCACTCGATGAGGGGTCGAGGGACAAGACCGCCTTCACAGTGCCTGGACGACCATTATATCAGTTCGTCACAATGCCCTTTTGCCTGTGTAACGCGCCGCAAACGATGACTCGGTTGATGGACAAGGTCATCCCACCTCACCTGAAACACCAAGTGTTCGTGTACCTTGATGATCTGTTACTCATCACGGAAACGTTCGATCAACACCTCCTACTTCTACAAGAAGTAGCCCTACACATCAGCAAGGCGGGACTCACCATCAACGTACAGAAAAGTAAGTTTGTCATGAAAGAAGTCCGATACCTCGGACATGTCATAGGACATGGCACTATCAAAACGGATCCAGACAAAACTCGTGCGATTGATGAGTTCCCCTTACCAAAAACAGTTAAGCAGCTACGACGTTTCCTTGGTGTGTGCGGTTGGTACCGAAGGTTTGTTCGGAATTATGCAACAGTTTCAGCGCCCCTGTCAGACATGTTGCGGAAAGGGAAGTTCGTTTGGACCGAACTCAGCCGAAAGGCATTTGAAGAGCTTAAACAAGCCCTCACATCAGCTCCTGTCTTGCACAGCCCCGACTTCACGAAGCCCTTCTCCATTCATTGTGACGCAAGTCAACATGGAGTAGGAGCCGTGCTGGTGCAATTGACCGACGAAGGAGAGGAAGCTCCCATCGCCTTCATGTCCAATAAGCTGAATTCGGCCAAAAGAAACTATACTGTTTCCGAGCAAGAATGTTTGGCAGCGGTAATGGCTGTGAAGAAATTCCGAGCTTATATCGAGGGCCACCAATTCGAGATCATCACGGACCACGCGTCACTACAATGGTTGATGAACCAGGCAGATTTAAGTGGACGCCTAGCCAGATGGGCTCTTAAACTGCAAGGGTTCAAGTTCTCCATCAAACATCGGAAAGGAACCCAGAACATCGTACCCGACACTCTCTCACGGATGTTTTCCCCAGAGGGAGCCGAAATAACAATAAATGACGAGGACCCCATCGAAATAGATTTAGACAGCCCACATTCCGAATCAGATAGCTACAAAGAGTTGAGGCAAACCATAGCGACCCAACAAACACAGCTGCCTGATTTGAAGGTAATAGACGGCTATGTGTATAGACGAAATGAATACGCCACTGGTGATCCATGGCAGGAAGAAGAGTCTTGGAAACTCTGGGTAGCGGAGGAAATGACACAACATCTGATCCTCCGCGCACATGACCATCCTTTGAGTGCCCACGGAGGTTACGGTCGGACGTTACGGCGACTCAAGAAATACTTCTTTTGGCCTAAAATGGCATCCCAGGTCAAAGACTACGTGAGCGCCTGTGAGACCTGTAAAGGCACCAAAGCGCCCAACCAGCCTCTTCGACCTCCTATGGGTCAACTCAACGTTCCAGAACGCGTGTTCCAGCGTCTATACATCGATCTACTCGGTCCATATCCTCGGTCTTCCATGGGACACATCGGAGCTATAGTCGTTCTAGATCAGCTCTCAAAATTCCCAATGGTGGAACCTATCCGTAAGTTTACAACTCCATCAATCGTGAAATTCTTAGAGAACCGGGTATTCCATGTGTTCGGTGTTCCAGAGAGTGTGTACTCAGATAATGGAGTACAGTTCCGGTCTCGGCAGTTTAAGAGCCTACTTGAGCAGTATGGCGTTGAACACCAACTGACGCCCATATACTCTCCTCAGTCCAACGCATCAGAACAGTTGAACCGCACCCTATTGGCCGCGATCCGTTCCTACGTCCACCCATCTCAAAAGGATTGGGATCGTCGATTGTCTGCCATCACATGCGCCCTGCGATCCTCGTATCATTCCGTCACCGGTGTCGCCCCTTACTTTGCCGCCTTTGGACAGCACATGATTTGCCACGGTAAATCATACCGGCTATTACGGCAATTAAAGTGTTTGGGAGACCCTGTCGTTGCGCTGGAGCCCCACGAACGTTTAGGAGACCTCCGCCAACAAATTGGACGGAAGATTAAGGCCGCAGGTAGTGCAAATGAAGCGCAGTACAATCTCCGGTCACGATCTGCTAATTTCAAAGAAGGAGATGAAGTTTTCCGGCGAAATTTCCGCCAAAGTGACGCCGCGGGGCATTACAACGCCAAGCTGGACAGGCGATTCTTGAAAAGCCGCATAAAACAGGTAATGGGACCTAACCGTTACTTGATAACGGATCCATCGGGAAAAGAAGTGGGGATATAACACGCGAAAGACCTGCGCCGATAGATAATTAGTCACGTCTGTTTGTCCGTCCGCATCTATTTTCAAAAAACGCACAAGGGTTGTATACTTCCGGCCAAACATAAACATAAGTCAGTCCGTCCGTCTGTCAATTGTGTTTTTCTTTTATTGTCCGTCATCTCTAGTCCCGACACCGAAGCCAACCTCTGATACACAGAAATATCCTTCAGCTCCTTCTTCGCAATCCGCATTGCCTTGGGATCGCGAGAAAATTAGCTGCCCTGTAGTAACCGAGGAGCTATGGCTCTAAAAGCCAGCGCTGCCACAGGCACACAGCACAAACTCAATTTAACAAGGAGTAACCATTCTGTCACCTTCCCCATCGCAACACTCGCTCCTTTTCTTTTTTTTCACATGAAAAATGAGTCAAGAAAATTTCTTTTGTATTTAACCCCCGGGAAACAAAATTCTAAAAATGTTTAAAAATTTCTAATGTGTAGTATCTTATTACAATATCTTTTGAAGATAATTTAACGAATTGCGGTGTAACGCGGCATACAAATGCTTAGAACGAAACGGCTAACCCCTTTAATTATATGAACGATAAAATCATTGTATCATTTAAACCCCTTAAAGTTTGTCAAATTTTACCCATTCCAACCATAATATTAGCTAAACTTTTTTTTTTTTTTTAATTGGATCATTTCACCCTTTTCACATCAATTTAATGTAAATCTATACGACAAATTTGCTCTACATTTGAAGCTTTATCTAACGTCGCGCGGATATCGATCACTCTTTCGGATGGCTCCGATAGCTTTTTTAAATTACTTTTTATGGAATTGTTTGCAGCTACATATAAATGAGTTGCATATTTTGAATAATAATTTTTCTGAAAAATTATTAGAGAAGAAAAATGTTAGAAGAAGGTGGTTTGGACGTGTGCACTAATTCTCCTCAGGCCATCACACTTAGATACACACCGGTGATGGCGACCACCATGCTCAGAGGTGAGGGAGTTAATTTTTAATTTTTCTACTTATGCAAACTCAATATGTTTTTGTATCTGCAAGTTATATTCAAGGTAAATTTCTCTTGTAAGTACTTGTATTAGCTAAACTTTTTTTTTTTTTTTTGAATTGGATCATTTCACCCTTTTCACATCAATTTAATGTAAATCTATACGACAAATTTGCTCTACATTTGAAGCTTTATCTAACGTCGCGCGGATATCGATCACTCTTTCGGATGGCTCCGATAGCTTTTTTAAATTACTTTTTATGGAATTGTTTGCAGCTACATATAAATGAGTTGCATATTTTGAATAATAATTTTTCTGAAAAATTATTAGAGAAGAAAAATGTTAGAAGAAGGTGGTTTCGACGTGTGCACTAATTCTCCTCAGGCCATCACACTTAGATACACACCGGTGATGGCGACCACCATGCTCAGAGGTGAGGGAGTTAATTTTTAATTTTTCTACTTATGCAAACTCAATATGTTTTTGTATCTGCAAGTTATATTCAAGGTAAATTTCTCTTGTAAGTACTTGTATTAGCTAAACTTTTTTTTTAATTGGATCATTTCACCCTTTTCACATCAATTTAATGTAAATCTATACGACAAATTTGCTCTACATTTGAAGCTTTATCTAACGTCGCGCGGATATCGATCATTCTTTCGGATGGCTCCGATAGCTTTTTTAAATTACTTTTTATGGAATTGTTTGCAGCTACATATAAATGAGTTGCATATTTTGAATAATAATTTTTCTGAAAAATTATTAGAGAAGAAAAATGTTAGAAGAAGGTGGTTTCGACGTGTGCACTAATTCTCCTCAGGCCATCACACTTAGATACACACCGGTGATGGCGACCACCATGCTCAGAGGTGAGGTAGTTAATTTTTAATTTTTCTACTTATGCAAACTCAATATGTTTTTGTATCTGCAAGTTATATTCAAGGTAAATTTCTCTTGTAAGTACTTTTATTAGCTAAACTTTTTTTTTAATTGGATCATTTCACCCTTTTCACATCAATTTAATGTAAATCTATACGACAAATTTGCTCTACATTTGAAGCTTTATCTAACGTCGCGCGGATATCGATCACTCTTTCGGATGGCTCCGATAGCTTTTTTAAATTACTTTTTATGGAATTGTTTGCAGCTACATATAAATGAGTTGCATATTTTGAATAATAATTTTTCTGAAAAATTATTAGAGAAGAAAAATGTTAGAAGAAGGTGGTTTCGACGTGTGCACTAATTCTCCTCAGGCCATCACACTTAGATACACACCGGTGATGGCGACCACCATGCTCAGAGGTGAGGGAGTTAATTTTTAATTTTTCTACTTATGCAAACTCAATATGTTTTTGTATCTGCAAGTTATATTCAAGGTAAATTTCTCTTGTAAGTACTTGTATTAGCTAAACTTTTTTTTTTTTTTTAATTGGATCATTTCACCCTTTTCACATCAATTTAATGTAAATCTATACGACAAATTTGCTCTACATTTGAAGCTTTATCTAACGTCGCGCGGATATCGATCACTCTTTCGGATGGCTCCGATAGCTTTTTTAAATTACTTTTTATGGAATTGTTTGCAGCTACATATAAATGAGTTGCATATTTTGAATAATAATTTTTCTGAAAAATTATTAGAGAAGAAAAATGTTAGAAGAAGGTGGTTTCGACGTGTGCACTAATTCTCCTCAGGCCATCACACTTAGATACACACCGGTGATGGCGACCACCATGCTCAGAGGTGAGGGAGTTAATTTTTAATTTTTCTACTTATGCAAACTCAATATGTTTTTGTATCTTCAAGTTATATTCAAGGTAAATTTCTCTTGTAAGTACTTGTATTAGCTAAACTTTTTTTTTTATTTTTTTTTTTTTTTTTAATTGGATCGATCATTTCACCCTTTTCACATCAATTTAATGTAAATCTATACGACAAATTTGCTCTACATTTGAAGCTTTATCTAACGTCGCGCGGATATCGATCACTCTTTCGGATGGCTCCGATAGCTTTTTTAAATTACTTTTTATGGAATTGTTTGCAGCTACATATAAATGAGTTCCATATTTTGAATAATAATTTTTCTGAAAAATTATTAGAGAAGAAAAATGTTAGAAGAAGGTGGTTTCGACGTGTGCACTAATTCTCCTCAGGCCATCACACTTAGATACACACCGGTGATGGCGACCACCATGCTCAGAGGTGAGGGAGTTAATTTTTAATTTTTCTACTTATGCAAACTCAATATGTTTTTGTATCTGCAAGTTATATTCAAGATAAATTTCTCTTGTAAGTACTTGTATTAGCTAAACTTTTTTTTTTTTTTAATTGGATCATTTCACCCTTTTCACATCAATTTAATGTAAATCTATACGACAAATTTGCTCTACATTTGAAGCTTTATCTAACGTCGCGCGGATGTGGATCACTCTTTCGGATGGCTCCGATAGCTTTTTTTAAATTACTTTTTATGGAATTGTTTGCAGCTACATATAAATGAGTTGCATATTTTGAATAATAATTTTTCTGAAAAATTATTAGAGAAGAAAAATGTTAGAAGAAGGTGGTTTCGACGTGTGCACTAATTCTCCTCAGGCCATCACACTTAGATACACACCGGTGATGGCGACCACCATGCTCAGAGGTGAGGGAGTTAATTTTTAATTTTTCTACTTATGCAAACTCAATATGTTTTTGTATCTGCAAGTTATATTCAAGGTAAATTTCTCTTGTAAGTACTTGTATTAGCTAAACTTTTTTTTTTTTTTAATTGGATCATTTCACCCTTTTCACATCAATTTAATGTAAATCTATACGACAAATTTGCTCTACATTTGAAGCTTTATCTAACGTCGCGCGGATATCGATCACTCTTTCGGATGGCTCCGATAGCTTTTTTAAATTACTTTTTATGGAATTGTTTGCAGCTCCATATAAATGAGTTGCATATTTTGAATAATAATTTTTCTGAAAAATTATTAGAGAAGAAAAATGTTAGAAGAAGGTGGTTTCGACGTGTGCACTAATTCTCCTCAGGCCATCACACTTAGATACACACCGGTGATGGCGACCACCATGCTCAGAGGTGAGGGAGTTAATTTTTAATTTTTCTACTTATGCAAACTCAATATGTTTTTGTATCTGCAAGTTATATTCAAGGTAAATTTCTCTTGTAAGTACTTGTATTAGCTAAACTTTTTTTTTTTTTTTAATTGGATCATTTCACCCTTTTCACATCAATTTAATGTAAATCTATACGACAAATTTGCTCTACATTTGAAGCTTTATCTAACGTCGCGCGGATATCGATCACTCTTTCGGATGGCTTCGATAGCTTTTTTTAAATTACTTTTTATGGAATTGTTTGCAGCTACATATAAATGAGTTGCATATTTTGAATAATAATTTTTCTGACAAATTATTAGAGAAGAAAAATGTTAGAAGAAGGTGGTTTCGACGTGTGCACTAGTTCTCCTCAGGCCATCACACTCAGATACACAGCGGTGATGGCGACCACCATGCTCAGAGGTGAGGGAGTTAATTTTTAATTTTTCTACTTATGCAAACTCAATATGTTTTTGTATCTGCAAGTTATATTCAAGGTAAATTTCTCTTGTAAGTACTTGTATTAGCTAAACTTTTTTTTTTATATATTTTTTTTTTTAATCGGAACATTTCACCCTTTTCTCATCAATTTAATGTAAATCTATACGACAAATTTGCTCTACATTTGAAGCTTTATCTAACGTCGCGCGGATATCGATCACTCTTTCGGATGGCTCCGATAGCTTTTTTTAAATTACTTTTTATGGAATTGTTTGCAGCTACATATAAATGAGTTGCATATTTTGAATAATAATTTTTCTGAAAAATTATTAGAGAAGAAAAATGTTAGAAGAAGGTGGTTTCGACGTGTGCACTAATTCTCCTCAGGCCATCACACTTAGATACACACCGGTGATGGCGACCACCATGCTCAGAGGTGAGGGAGTTAATTTTTAATTTTTCTACTTATGCAAACTCAATATGTTTTTGTATCTGCAAGTTATATTCAAGGTAAATTTCTCTTGTAAGTACTTGTATTAGCTAAACTTTTTTTTTAATTGGATCATTTCACCCTTTTCACATCAATTTAATGTAAATCTATACGACAAATTTACTCTACATTTGAAGCTTTATCTAACGTCGCGCGGATATCGATCACTCTTTCGGATGGCTCCGATAGCTTTTTTAAATTACTTTTTATGGAATTGTTTGCAGCTACATATAAATGAGTTGCATATTTTGAATAATAATTTTTCTGAAAAATTATTAGAGAAGAAAAATGTTAGAAGAAGGTGGTTTCGACGTGTGCACTAATTCTCCTCAGGCCATCACACTTAGATACACACCGGTGATGGCGACCACCATGCTCAGAGGTGAGGGAGTTAATTTTTAATTTTTCTACTTATGCAAACTCAATATGTTTTTGTATCTGCAAGTTATATTCAAGGTAAATTTCTCTTGTAAGTACTTGTATTAGCTAAACTTTTTTTTTTTTTTTTAATTGGATCATTTCACCCTTTTCACATCAATTTAATGTAAATCTATACGACAAATTTGCTCTACATTTGAAGCTTTATCTAACGTCGCGCGGATATTGATTACTCTTTCGGATGGCTCCGATAGCTTTTTTAAATTACTTTTTATGGAATTGTTTGCAGCTACATATAAATGAGTTGCATATTTTGAATAATAATTTTTCTGAAAAATTATTAGAGAAGAAAAATGTTAGAAGAAGGTGGTTTCGACGTGTGCACTAATTCTCCTCAGGCCATCACACTTAGATACACACCGGTGATGGCGACCACCATGCTCAGAGGTGAGGGAGTTAATTTTTAATTTTTCTACTTATGCAAACTCAATATGTTTTTGTATCTGCAAGTTATATTCAAGGTAAATTTCTCTTGTAAGTACTTGTATTAGCTAAACTTTTTTTTTTTTATTTTTTTTTTTTTTTAATTGGATCATTTCACCCTTTTCACATCAATTTAATGTAAATCTATACGACAAATTTGCTCTACATTTGAAGCTTTATCTAACGTCGCGCGGATATCGATCACTCTTTCGGATGGCTCCGATAGCTTTTTTAAATTACTTTTTATGGAATTGTTTGCAGCTACATATAAATGAGTTGCATATTTTGAATAATAATTTTTCTGAAAAATTATTAGAGAAGAAAAATGTTAGAAGAAGGTGGTTTCGACGTGTGCACTAATTCTCCTCAGGCCATCACACTTAGATACACACCGGTGATGGCGACCACCATGCTCAGAGGTGAGGGAGTTAATTTTTAATTTTTCTACTTATGCAAACTCAATATGTTTTTGTATCTGCAAGTTATATTCAAGGTAAATTTCTCTTGTAAGTACTTGTATTAGCTAAACTTTTTTTTTTTTTTTTAATTGGATCATTTCACCCTTTTCACATCAATTTAATGTAAATCTATACGACAAATTTGCTCTACATTTGAAGCTTTATCTAACGTCGCGCGGATATTGATCACTCTTTCGGATGGCTCCGATAGCTTTTTTAAATTACTTTTTATGGAATTGTTTGCAGCTACATATAAATGAGTTGCATATTTTGAATAATAATTTTTCTGAAAAATTATTAGAGAAGAAAAATGTTAGAAGAAGGTGGTTTCGACGTGTGCACTAATTCTCCTCAGGCCATCACACTTAGATACACACCGGTGATGGCGACCACCATGCTCAGAGGTGAGGGAGTTAATTTTTAATTTTTCTACTTATGCAAACTCAATATGTTTTTGTATCTGCAAGTTATATTCAAGGTAAATTTCTCTTGTAAGTACTTGTATTAGCTAAACTTTTTTTTTATATATTTTTTTTTTTTAATCGGAACATTTCACCCTTTTCTCATCAATTTAATGTAAATCTATACGACAAATTTGCTCTACATTTGAAGCTTTATCTAACGTCGCGCGGATATCGATCACTCTTTCGGATGGCTCCGATAGCTTTTTTTAAATTACTTTTTATGGAATTGTTTGCAGCTACATATAAATGAGTTGCATATTTTGAATAATAATTTTTCTGAAAAATTATTAGAGAAGAAAAATGTTAGAAGAAGGTGGTTTCGACGTGTGCACTAATTCTCCTCAGGCCATCACACTTAGATACACACCGGTGATGGCGACCACCATGCTCAGAGGTGAGGGAGTTAATTTTTAATTTTGCTACTTATGCAAACTCAATATGTTTTTGTATCTGCAAGTTATATTCAAGGTAAATTTCTCTTGTAAGTACTTGTATTAGCTAAACTTTTTTTTTTTTTTTTTTTTTTAATCGGATCATTTCACCCTTTTCTCATCAATTTAATGTAAATCTATACGACAAATTTGCTCTACATTTTAAGCTTTATCTAACGTCGCGCGGATATCGATCACTCTTTCGGATGGCTCCGATAGCTTTTTTTAAATTACTTTTTATGGAATTGTTTGCAGCTACATATAAATGAGTTGCATATTTTGAATAATAATTTTTCTGAAAAATTATTAGAGAAGAAAAATGTTAGAAGAAGGTGGTTTCGACGTGTGCACTAATTCTCCTCAGGCCATCACACTTAGATACACACCGGTGATGGCGACCACCATGCTCAGAGGTGAGGGAGTTAACTTTTAATTTTTCTACTTATGCAAACTCAATATGTTTTTGTATCTGCAAGTTATATTCAAGGTAAATTTCTCTTGTAAGTACTTGTATTAGCTAAACTTTTTTTTTTTTTTAATTGGATCATTTCACCCTTTTCACATCAATTTAATGTAAATCTATACGACAAATTTGCTCTACATTTGAAGCTTTATCTAACGTCGCGCGGATATCGATCACTCTTTCGGATGGCTCCGATAGCTTTTTTAAATTACTTTTTATGGAATTGTTTGCAGCTACATATAAATGAGTTGCATATTTTGAATAATAATTTTTCTGAAAAATTATTAGAGAAGAAAAATGTTAGAAGAAGGTGGTTTGGACGTGTGCACTAATTCTCCTCAGGCCATCACACTTAGATACACACCGGTGATGGCGACCACCATGCTCAGAGGTGAGGGAGTTAATTTTTAATTTTTCTACTTATGCAAACTCAATATGTTTTTGTATCTGCAAGTTATATTCAAGGTAAATTTCTCTTGTAAGTACTTGTATTAGCTAAACTTTTTTTTTAATTGGATCATTTCACCCTTTTCACATCAATTTAATGTAAATCTATACGACAAATTTGCTCTACATTTGAAGCTTTATCTAACGTCGCGCGGCTATCGATCACTCTTTTGGATGGCTCCGACAGCTTTTTTAAATTACTTTTTATGGAATTGTTTGCAGCTACATATAAATGAGTTGCATATTTTGAATAATAATTTTTCTGACAAATTATTAGAGAAGAAAAATGTTAGAAGAAGGTGGTTTCGACGTGTGCACTAGTTCTCCTCAGGCCATCACACTCAGATACACAGCGGTGATGGCGACCACCATGCTCAGAGGTGAGGGAGTTAATTTTTAATTTTTCTACTTATGCAAACTCAATATGTTTTTGTATCTGCAAGTTATATTCAAGGTAAATTTCTCTTGTAAGTACTTGTATTAGCTAAACTTTTTTTTTTATATATTTTTTTTTTTAATCGGAACATTTCACCCTTTTCTCATCAATTTAATGTAAATCTATACGACAAATTTGCTCTACATTTGAAGCTTTATCTAACGTCGCGCGGATATCGATCACTCTTTCGGATGGCTCCGATAGCTTTTTTTAAATTACTTTTTATGGAATTGTTTGCAGCTACATATAAATGAGTTGCATATTTTGAATAATAATTTTTCTGAAAAATTATTAGAGAAGAAAAATGTTAGAAGAAGGTGGTTTCGACGTGTGCACTAATTCTCCTCAGGCCATCACACTTAGATACACACCGGTGATGGCGACCACCATGCTCAGAGGTGAGGGAGTTAATTTTTAATTTTTCTACTTATGCAAACTCAATATGTTTTTGTATCTGCAAGTTATATTCAAGGTAAATTTCTCTTGTAAGTACTTGTATTAGCTAAACTTTTTTTTTAATTGGATCATTTCACCCTTTTCACATCAATTTAATGTAAATCTATACGACAAATTTACTCTACATTTGAAGCTTTATCTAACGTCGCGCGGATATCGATCACTCTTTCGGATGGCTCCGATAGCTTTTTTAAATTACTTTTTATGGAATTGTTTGCAGCTACATATAAATGAGTTGCATATTTTGAATAATAATTTTTCTGAAAAATTATTAGAGAAGAAAAATGTTAGAAGAAGGTGGTTTCGACGTGTGCACTAATTCTCCTCAGGCCATCACACTTAGATACACACCGGTGATGGCGACCACCATGCTCAGAGGTGAGGGAGTTAATTTTTAATTTTTCTACTTATGCAAACTCAATATGTTTTTGTATCTGCAAGTTATATTCAAGGTAAATTTCTCTTGTAAGTACTTGTATTAGCTAAACTTTTTTTTTTTTTTTTTAATTGGATCATTTCACCCTTTTCACATCAATTTAATGTAAATCTATACGACAAATTTGCTCTACATTTGAAGCTTTATCTAACGTCGCGCGGATATTGATTACTCTTTCGGATGGCTCCGATAGCTTTTTTAAATTACTTTTTATGGAATTGTTTGCAGCTACATATAAATGAGTTGCATATTTTGAATAATAATTTTTCTGAAAAATTATTAGAGAAGAAAAATGTTAGAAGAAGGTGGTTTCGACGTGTGCACTAATTCTCCTCAGGCCATCACACTTAGATACACACCGGTGATGGCGACCACCATGCTCAGAGGTGAGGGAGTTAATTTTTAATTTTTCTACTTATGCAAACTCAATATGTTTTTGTATCTGCAAGTTATATTCAAGGTAAATTTCTCTTGTAAGTACTTGTATTAGCTAAACTTTTTTTTTTTTATTTTTTTTTTTTTTTAATTGGATCATTTCACCCTTTTCACATCAATTTAATGTAAATCTATACGACAAATTTGCTCTACATTTGAAGCTTTATCTAACGTCGCGCGGATATCGATCACTCTTTCGGATGGCTCCGATAGCTTTTTTAAATTACTTTTTATGGAATTGTTTGCAGCTACATATAAATGAGTTGCATATTTTGAATAATAATTTTTCTGAAAAATTATTAGAGAAGAAAAATGTTAGAAGAAGGTGGTTTCGACGTGTGCACTAATTCTCCTCAGGCCATCACACTTAGATACACACCGGTGATGGCGACCACCATGCTCAGAGGTGAGGGAGTTAATTTTTAATTTTTCTACTTATGCAAACTCAATATGTTTTTGTATCTGCAAGTTATATTCAAGGTAAATTTCTCTTGTAAGTACTTGTATTAGCTAAACTTTTTTTTTTTTTTTTAATTGGATCATTTCACCCTTTTCACATCAATTTAATGTAAATCTATACGACAAATTTGCTCTACATTTGAAGCTTTATCTAACGTCGCGCGGATATTGATCACTCTTTCGGATGGCTCCGATAGCTTTTTTAAATTACTTTTTATGGAATTGTTTGCAGCTACATATAAATGAGTTGCATATTTTGAATAATAATTTTTCTGAAAAATTATTAGAGAAGAAAAATGTTAGAAGAAGGTGGTTTCGACGTGTGCACTAATTCTCCTCAGGCCATCACACTTAGATACACACCGGTGATGGCGACCACCATGCTCAGAGGTGAGGGAGTTAATTTTTAATTTTTCTACTTATGCAAACTCAATATGTTTTTGTATCTGCAAGTTATATTCAAGGTAAATTTCTCTTGTAAGTACTTGTATTAGCTAAACTTTTTTTTTATATATTTTTTTTTTTTAATCGGAACATTTCACCCTTTTCTCATCAATTTAATGTAAATCTATACGACAAATTTGCTCTACATTTGAAGCTTTATCTAACGTCGCGCGGATATCGATCACTCTTTCGGATGGCTCCGATAGCTTTTTTTAAATTACTTTTTATGGAATTGTTTGCAGCTACATATAAATGAGTTGCATATTTTGAATAATAATTTTTCTGAAAAATTATTAGAGAAGAAAAATGTTAGAAGAAGGTGGTTTCGACGTGTGCACTAATTCTCCTCAGGCCATCACACTTAGATACACACCGGTGATGGCGACCACCATGCTCAGAGGTGAGGGAGTTAATTTTTAATTTTGCTACTTATGCAAACTCAATATGTTTTTGTATCTGCAAGTTATATTCAAGGTAAATTTCTCTTGTAAGTACTTGTATTAGCTAAACTTTTTTTTTTTTTTTTTTTTTTAATCGGATCATTTCACCCTTTTCTCATCAATTTAATGTAAATCTATACGACAAATTTGCTCTACATTTTAAGCTTTATCTAACGTCGCGCGGATATCGATCACTCTTTCGGATGGCTCCGATAGCTTTTTTTAAATTACTTTTTATGGAATTGTTTGCAGCTACATATAAATGAGTTGCATATTTTGAATAATAATTTTTCTGAAAAATTATTAGAGAAGAAAAATGTTAGAAGAAGGTGGTTTCGACGTGTGCACTAATTCTCCTCAGGCCATCACACTTAGATACACACCGGTGATGGCGACCACCATGCTCAGAGGTGAGGGAGTTAACTTTTAATTTTTCTACTTATGCAAACTCAATATGTTTTTGTATCTGCAAGTTATATTCAAGGTAAATTTCTCTTGTAAGTACTTGTATTAGCTAAACTTTTTTTTTTTTTTAATTGGATCATTTCACCCTTTTCACATCAATTTAATGTAAATCTATACGACAAATTTGCTCTACATTTGAAGCTTTATCTAACGTCGCGCGGATATCGATCACTCTTTCGGATGGCTCCGATAGCTTTTTTAAATTACTTTTTATGGAATTGTTTGCAGCTACATATAAATGAGTTGCATATTTTGAATAATAATTTTTCTGAAAAATTATTAGAGAAGAAAAATGTTAGAAGAAGGTGGTTTGGACGTGTGCACTAATTCTCCTCAGGCCATCACACTTAGATACACACCGGTGATGGCGACCACCATGCTCAGAGGTGAGGGAGTTAATTTTTAATTTTTCTACTTATGCAAACTCAATATGTTTTTGTATCTGCAAGTTATATTCAAGGTAAATTTCTCTTGTAAGTACTTTTATTAGCTAAACTTTTTTTTTTATTTTTTTTTTTAATTGGATCATTTCACCCTTTTCACATCAATTTAATGTAAATCTATACGACAAATTTGCTCTACATTTGAAGCTTTATCTAACGTCGCGCGGATATCGATCACTCTTTCGGATGGCTCCGATAGCTTTTTTAAATTACTTTTTATGGAATTGTTTGCAGCTACATATAAATGAGTTGCATATTTTGAATAATAATTTTTCTGAAAAATTATTAGAGAAGAAAAATGTTAGAAGAAGGTGGTTTCGACGTGTGCACTAATTCTCCTCAGGCCATCACACTTAGATACACACCGGTGATGGCGACCACCATGCTCAGAGGTGAGGGAGTTAATTTTTAATTTTTCTACTTATGCAAACTCAATATGTTTTTGTATCTGCAAGTTATATTCAAGGTAAATTTCTCTTGTAAGTACTTGTATTAGCTAAACTTTTTTTTCAATTGGATCATTTCACCCTTTTCACATCAATTTAATGTAAATCTATACGACAAATTTGCTCTACATTTGAAGCTTTATCTAACGTCGCGCGGATATCGATCACTCTTTCGGATGGCTCCGATAGCTTTTTTTAAATTACTTTTTATGGAATTGTTTGCAGCTACATATAAATGAGTTGCATATTTTGAATAATAATTTTTCTGAAAAATTATTAGAGAAGAAAAATGTTAGAAGAAGGTGGTTTCGACGTGTGCACTAATTCTCCTCAGGCCATCACACTTAGATACACACCGGTGATGGCGACCACCATGCTCAGAGGTGAGGGAGTTAATTTTTAATTTTTCTACTTATGCAAACTCAATATGTTTTTGTATCTGCAAGTTATATTCAAGGTAAATTTCTCTTGTAAGTACTTGTATTAGCTAAACTTTTTTTTTTTTTTTTTAATTGGATCATTTCACCCTTTTCACATCAATTTAATGTAAATCTATACGACAAATTTGCTCTACATTTGAAGCTTTATCTAACGTCGCGCGGATATCGATCACTCTTTTGGATGGCTCCGACAGCTTTTTTAAATTACTTTTTATGGAATTGTTTGCAGCTACATATAAATGAGTTGCATATTTTGAATAATAATTTTTCTGAAAAATTATTAGAGAAGAAAAATGTTAGAAGAAGGTGGTTTCGACGTGTGCACTAATTCTCCTCAGGCCATCACACTTAGATACACACCGGTGATGGCGACCACCATGCTCAGAGGTGAGGGAGTTAATTTTTAATTTTTCTACTTATGCAAACTCAATATGTTTTTGTATCTGCAAGTTATATTCAAGGTAAATTTCTCTTGTAAGTACTTGTATTAGCTAAACTTTTTTTTTAATTGGATCATTTCACCCTTTTCACATCAATTTAATGTAAATCTATACGACAAATTTGCTCTACATTTGAAGCTTTATCTAACGTCGCGCGGATATCGATCACTCTTTCGGATGGCTCCGATAGCTTTTTTAAATTACTTCTTATGGAATTGTTTGCAGCTACATATAAATGAGTTGCATATTTTGAATAATAATTTTTCTGAAAAATTATTAGAGAAGAAAAATGTTAGAAGAAGGTGGTTTCGACGTGTGCACTAATTCTCCTCAGGCCATCACACTTAGATACACACCGGTGATGGCGACCACCATGCTCAGAGGTGAGGGAGTTAATTTTTAATTTTTCTACTTATGCAAACTCAATATGTTTTTGTATCTGCAAGTTATATTCAAGGTAAATTTCTCTTGTAAGTACTTGTATTAGCTAAACTTTTTTTTTAATTGGATCATTTCACCCTTTTCACATCAATTTAATGTAAATCTATACGACAAATTTGCTCTACATTTGAAGCTTTATCTAACGTCGCGCGGATATCGATCACTCTTTCGGATGGCTCCGATAGCTTTTTTAAATTACTTCTTATGGAATTGTTTGCAGCTACATATAAATGAGTTGCATATTTTGAATAATAATTTTTCTGAAAAATTATTAGAGAAGAAAAATGTTAGAAGAAGGTGGTTTCGACGTGTGCACTAATTCTCCTCAGGCCATCACACTTAGATACACACCGGTGATGGCGACCACCATGCTCAGAGGTGAGGGAGTTAATTTTTAATTTTTCTACTTATGCAAACTCAATATGTTTTTGTATCTGCAAGTTATATTCAAGGTAAATTTCTCTTGTAAGTACTTTTATTAGCTAAACTTTTTTTTTATTTTTTTTTTTTTTTAATTGAATCATTTCACCCTTTTCACATCAATTTAATGTAAATCTATACGACAAATTTGCTCTACATTTGAAGCTTTATCTAACGTCGCGCGGATGTCGATCACTCTTTCGGATGGCTCCGATAGCTTTTTTAAATTACTTTTTATGGAATTGTTTGCAGCTACATATAAATGAGTTGCATATTTTGAATAATAATTTTTCTGAAAAATTATTAGAGAAGAAAAATGTTAGAAGAAGGTGGTTTCGACGTGTGCACTAATTCTCCTCAGGCCATCACACTTAGATACACACCGGTGATGGCGACCACCATGCTCAGAGGTGAGGGAGTTAATTTTTAATTTTTCTACTTATGCAAACTCAATATGTTTTTGTATCTGCAAGTTATATTCAAGGTAAATTTCTCTTGTAAGTACTTGTATTAGCTAAACTTTTTTTTTATTTTTTTTTTTTTTTTAATCGGATCGTTTCACCCTTTTCTCATCAATTTAATGTAAATCTATACGACAAATTTTCTCTACATTTGAAGCTTTATCTAACGTCGCGCGGATATCGATCACTCTTTCGGATGGCTCCGATAGCTTTTTTTAAATTACTTTTTATGGAATTGTTTGCAGCTACATATAAATGAGTTGCATATTTTGAATAATAATTTTTCTGAAAAATTATTAGAGAAGAAAAATGTTAGAAGAAGGTGGTTTCGACGTGTGCACTAATTCTCCTCAGGCCATCACACTTAGATACACACCGGTGATGGCGACCACCATGCTCAGAGGTGAGGTAGTTAATTTTTAATTTTTCTACTTATGCAAACTCAATATGTTTTTGTATCTGCAAGTTATATTCAAGGTAAATTTCTCTTGTAAGTACTTTTATTAGCTAAACTTTTTTTTTAATTGGATCATTTCACCCTTTTCACATCAATTTAATGTAAATCTATACGACAAATTTGCTCTACATTTGAAGCTTTATCTAACGTCGCGCGGATATCGATCACTCTTTCGGATGGCTCCGATAGCTTTTTTAAATTACTTCTTATGGAATTGTTTGCAGCTACATATAAATGAGTTGCATATTTTGAATAATAATTTTTCTGAAAAATTATTAGAGAAGAAAAATGTTAGAAGAAGGTGGTTTCGACGTGTGCACTAATTCTCCTCAGGCCATCACACTTAGATACACACCGGTGATGGCGACCACCATGCTCAGAGGTGAGGGAGTTAATTTTTAATTTTTCTACTTATGCAAACTCAATATGTTTTTGTATCTGCAAGTTATATTCAAGGTAAATTTCTCTTGTAAGTACTTTTATTAGCTAAACTTTTTTTTTATTTTTTTTTTTTTTTAATTGAATCATTTCACCCTTTTCACATCAATTTAATGTAAATCTATACGACAAATTTGCTCTACATTTGAAGCTTTATCTAACGTCGCGCGGATGTCGATCACTCTTTCGGATGGCTCCGATAGCTTTTTTAAATTACTTTTTATGGAATTGTTTGCAGCTACATATAAATGAGTTGCATATTTTGAATAATAATTTTTCTGAAAAATTATTAGAGAAGAAAAATGTTAGAAGAAGGTGGTTTCGACGTGTGCACTAATTCTCCTCAGGCCATCACACTTAGATACACACCGGTGATGGCGACCACCATGCTCAGAGGTGAGGGAGTTAATTTTTAATTTTTCTACTTATGCAAACTCAATATGTTTTTGTATCTGCAAGTTATATTCAAGGTAAATTTCTCTTGTAAGTACTTGTATTAGCTAAACTTTTTTTTTTTTTAATTGGATCATTTCACCCTTTTCACATCAATTTAATGTAAATCTATACGACAAATTTGCTCTACATTTGAAGCTTTATCTAACGTCGCGCGGATATCGATCACTCTTTCGGATGGCTCCGATAGCTTTTTTTAAATTACTTTTTATGGAATTGTTTGCAGCTACATATAAATGAGTTGCATATTTTGAATAATAATTTTTCTGAAAAATTATTAGAGAAGAAAAATGTTAGAAGAAGGTGGTTTCGACGTGTGCACTAATTCTCCTCAGGCCATCACACTTAGATACACACCGGTGATGGCGACCACCATGCTCAGAGGTGAGGTAGTTAATTTTTAATTTTTCTACTTATGCAAACTCAATATGTTTTTGTATCTGCAAGTTATATTCAAGGTAAATTTCTCTTGTAAGTACTTTTATTAGCTAAACTTTTTTTTTAATTGGATCATTTCACCCTTTTCACATCAATTTAATGTAAATCTATACGACAAATTTGCTCTACATTTGAAGCTTTATCTAACGTCGCGCGGATATCGATCACTCTTTCGGATGGCTCCGATAGCTTTTTTAAATTACTTTTTATGGAATTGTTTGCAGCTACATATAAATGAGTTGCATATTTTGAATAATAATTTTTCTGAAAAATTATTAGAGAAGAAAAATGTTAGAAGAAGGTGGTTTCGACGTGTGCACTAATTCTCCTCAGGCCATCACACTTAGATACACACCGGTGATGGCGACCACCATGCTCAGAGGTGAGGGAGTTAATTTTTAATTTTTCTACTTATGCAAACTCAATATGTTTTTGTATCTGCAAGTTATATTCAAGGTAAATTTCTCTTGTAAGTACTTGTATTAGCTAAACTTTTTTTTTTTTTTTAATTGGATCATTTCACCCTTTTCACATCAATTTAATGTAAATCTATACGACAAATTTGCTCTACATTTGAAGCTTTATCTAACGTCGCGCGGATATCGATCACTCTTTCGGATGGCTCCGATAGCTTTTTTAAATTACTTTTTATGGAATTGTTTGCAGCTACATATAAATGAGTTGCATATTTTGAATAATAATTTTTCTGAAAAATTATTAGAGAAGAAAAATGTTAGAAGAAGGTGGTTTCGACGTGTGCACTAATTCTCCTCAGGCCATCACACTTAGATACACACCGGTGATGGCGACCACCATGCTCAGAGGTGAGGGAGTTAATTTTTAATTTTTCTACTTATGCAAACTCAATATGTTTTTGTATCTTCAAGTTATATTCAAGGTAAATTTCTCTTGTAAGTACTTGTATTAGCTAAACTTTTTTTTTTATTTTTTTTTTTTTTTTTAATTGGATCGATCATTTCACCCTTTTCACATCAATTTAATGTAAATCTATACGACAAATTTGCTCTACATTTGAAGCTTTATCTAACGTCGCGCGGATATCGATCACTCTTTCGGATGGCTCCGATAGCTTTTTTAAATTACTTTTTATGGAATTGTTTGCAGCTACATATAAATGAGTTCCATATTTTGAATAATAATTTTTCTGAAAAATTATTAGAGAAGAAAAATGTTAGAAGAAGGTGGTTTCGACGTGTGCACTAATTCTCCTCAGGCCATCACACTTAGATACACACCGGTGATGGCGACCACCATGCTCAGAGGTGAGGGAGTTAATTTTTAATTTTTCTACTTATGCAAACTCAATATGTTTTTGTATCTGCAAGTTATATTCAAGGTAAATTTCTCTTGTAAGTACTTGTATTAGCTAAACTTTTTTTTTAATTGGATCATTTCACCCTTTTCACATCAATTTAATGTAAATCTATACGACAAATTTGCTCTACATTTGAAGCTTTATCTAACGTCGCGCGGATATCGATCACTCTTTCGGATGGCTCCGATAGCTTTTTTAAATTACTTCTTATGGAATTGTTTGCAGCTACATATAAATGAGTTGCATATTTTGAATAATAATTTTTCTGAAAAATTATTAGAGAAGAAAAATGTTAGAAGAAGGTGGTTTCGACGTGTGCACTAATTCTCCTCAGGCCATCACACTTAGATACACACCGGTGATGGCGACCACCATGCTCAGAGGTGAGGGAGTTAATTTTTAATTTTTCTACTTATGCAAACTCAATATGTTTTTGTATCTGCAAGTTATATTCAAGGTAAATTTCTCTTGTAAGTACTTGTATTAGCTAAACTTTTTTTTTAATTGGATCATTTCACCCTTTTCACATCAATTTAATGTAAATCTATACGACAAATTTGCTCTACATTTGAAGCTTTATCTAACGTCGCGCGGATATCGATCACTCTTTCGGATGGCTCCGATAGCTTTTTTAAATTACTTCTTATGGAATTGTTTGCAGCTACATATAAATGAGTTGCATATTTTGAATAATAATTTTTCTGAAAAATTATTAGAGAAGAAAAATGTTAGAAGAAGGTGGTTTCGACGTGTGCACTAATTCTCCTCAGGCCATCACACTTAGATACACACCGGTGATGGCGACCACCATGCTCAGAGGTGAGGGAGTTAATTTTTAATTTTTCTACTTATGCAAACTCAATATGTTTTTGTATCTGCAAGTTATATTCAAGGTAAATTTCTCTTGTAAGTACTTTTATTAGCTAAACTTTTTTTTTATTTTTTTTTTTTTTTAATTGAATCATTTCACCCTTTTCACATCAATTTAATGTAAATCTATACGACAAATTTGCTCTACATTTGAAGCTTTATCTAACGTCGCGCGGATGTCGATCACTCTTTCGGATGGCTCCGATAGCTTTTTTAAATTACTTTTTATGGAATTGTTTGCAGCTACATATAAATGAGTTGCATATTTTGAATAATAATTTTTCTGAAAAATTATTAGAGAAGAAAAATGTTAGAAGAAGGTGGTTTCGACGTGTGCACTAATTCTCCTCAGGCCATCACACTTAGATACACACCGGTGATGGCGACCACCATGCTCAGAGGTGAGGGAGTTAATTTTTAATTTTTCTACTTATGCAAACTCAATATGTTTTTGTATCTGCAAGTTATATTCAAGGTAAATTTCTCTTGTAAGTACTTGTATTAGCTAAACTTTTCTTTTTTTTTTTAATTGGATCATTTCACCCTTTTCACATCAATTTAATGTAAATCTATACGACAAATTTGCTCTACATTTGAAGCTTTATCTAACGTCGCGCGGATATCGATCACTCTTTCGGATGGCTCCGATAGCTTTTTTTAAATTACTTTTTATGGAATTGTTTGCAGCTACATATAAATGAGTTGCATATTTTGAATAATAATTTTTCTGAAAAATTATTAGAGAAGAAAAATGTTAGAAGAAGGTGGTTTCGACGTGTGCACTAATTCTCCTCAGGCCATCACACTTAGATACACACCGGTGATGGCGACCACCATGCTCAGAGGTGAGGTAGTTAATTTTTAATTTTTCTACTTATGCAAACTCAATATGTTTTTGTATCTGCAAGTTATATTCAAGGTAAATTTCTCTTGTAAGTACTTTTATTAGCTAAACTTTTTTTTTAATTGGATCATTTCACCCTTTTCACATCAATTTAATGTAAATCTATACGACAAATTTGCTCTACATTTGAAGCTTTATCTAACGTCGCGCGGATATCGATCACTCTTTCGGATGGCTCCGATAGCTTTTTTAAATTACTTTTTATGGAATTGTTTGCAGCTACATATAAATGAGTTGCATATTTTGAATAATAATTTTTCTGAAAAATTATTAGAGAAGAAAAATGTTAGAAGAAGGTGGTTTCGACGTGTGCACTAATTCTCCTCAGGCCATCACACTTAGATACACACCGGTGATGGCGACCACCATGCTCAGAGGTGAGGGAGTTAATTTTTAATTTTTCTACTTATGCAAACTCAATATGTTTTTGTATCTGCAAGTTATATTCAAGGTAAATTTCTCTTGTAAGTACTTGTATTAGCTAAACTTTTTTTTTTTTTTTAATTGGATCATTTCACCCTTTTCACATCAATTTAATGTAAATCTATACGACAAATTTGCTCTACATTTGAAGCTTTATCTAACGTCGCGCGGATATCGATCACTCTTTCGGATGGCTCCGATAGCTTTTTTAAATTACTTTTTATGGAATTGTTTGCAGCTACATATAAATGAGTTGCATATTTTGAATAATAATTTTTCTGAAAAATTATTAGAGAAGAAAAATGTTAGAAGAAGGTGGTTTCGACGTGTGCACTAATTCTCCTCAGGCCATCACACTTAGATACACACCGGTGATGGCGACCACCATGCTCAGAGGTGAGGGAGTTAATTTTTAATTTTTCTACTTATGCAAACTCAATATGTTTTTGTATCTTCAAGTTATATTCAAGGTAAATTTCTCTTGTAAGTACTTGTATTAGCTAAACTTTTTTTTTTATTTTTTTTTTTTTTTTTAATTGGATCGATCATTTCACCCTTTTCACATCAATTTAATGTAAATCTATACGACAAATTTGCTCTACATTTGAAGCTTTATCTAACGTCGCGCGGATATCGATCACTCTTTCGGATGGCTCCGATAGCTTTTTTAAATTACTTTTTATGGAATTGTTTGCAGCTACATATAAATGAGTTCCATATTTTGAATAATAATTTTTCTGAAAAATTATTAGAGAAGAAAAATGTTAGAAGAAGGTGGTTTCGACGTGTGCACTAATTCTCCTCAGGCCATCACACTTAGATACACACCGGTGATGGCGACCACCATGCTCAGAGGTGAGGGAGTTAATTTTTAATTTTTCTACTTATGCAAACTCAATATGTTTTTGTATCTGCAAGTTATATTCAAGATAAATTTCTCTTGTAAGTACTTGTATTAGCTAAACTTTTTTTTTTTTTTAATTGGATCATTTCACCCTTTTCACATCAATTTAATGTAAATCTATACGACAAATTTGCTCTACATTTGAAGCTTTATCTAACGTCGCGCGGATGTGGATCACTCTTTCGGATGGCTCCGATAGCTTTTTTTAAATTACTTTTTATGGAATTGTTTGCAGCTACATATAAATGAGTTGCATATTTTGAATAATAATTTTTCTGAAAAATTATTAGAGAAGAAAAATGTTAGAAGAAGGTGGTTTCGACGTGTGCACTAATTCTCCTCAGGCCATCACACTTAGATACACACCGGTGATGGCGACCACCATGCTCAGAGGTGAGGGAGTTAATTTTTAATTTTTCTACTTATGCAAACTCAATATGTTTTTGTATCTGCAAGTTATATTCAAGGTAAATTTCTCTTGTAAGTACTTGTATTAGCTAAACTTTTTTTTTTTTTTAATTGGATCATTTCACCCTTTTCACATCAATTTAATGTAAATCTATACGACAAATTTGCTCTACATTTGAAGCTTTATCTAACGTCGCGCGGATATCGATCACTCTTTCGGATGGCTCCGATAGCTTTTTTAAATTACTTTTTATGGAATTGTTTGCAGCTCCATATAAATGAGTTGCATATTTTGAATAATAATTTTTCTGAAAAATTATTAGAGAAGAAAAATGTTAGAAGAAGGTGGTTTCGACGTGTGCACTAATTCTCCTCAGGCCATCACACTTAGATACACACCGGTGATGGCGACCACCATGCTCAGAGGTGAGGGAGTTAATTTTTAATTTTTCTACTTATGCAAACTCAATATGTTTTTGTATCTGCAAGTTATATTCAAGGTAAATTTCTCTTGTAAGTACTTGTATTAGCTAAACTTTTTTTTTTTTTTTAATTGGATCATTTCACCCTTTTCACATCAATTTAATGTAAATCTATACGACAAATTTGCTCTACATTTGAAGCTTTATCTAACGTCGCGCGGATATCGATCACTCTTTCGGATGGCTTCGATAGCTTTTTTTAAATTACTTTTTATGGAATTGTTTGCAGCTACATATAAATGAGTTGCATATTTTGAATAATAATTTTTCTGACAAATTATTAGAGAAGAAAAATGTTAGAAGAAGGTGGTTTCGACGTGTGCACTAGTTCTCCTCAGGCCATCACACTCAGATACACAGCGGTGATGGCGACCACCATGCTCAGAGGTGAGGGAGTTAATTTTTAATTTTTCTACTTATGCAAACTCAATATGTTTTTGTATCTGCAAGTTATATTCAAGGTAAATTTCTCTTGTAAGTACTTGTATTAGCTAAACTTTTTTTTTTATATATTTTTTTTTTTAATCGGAACATTTCACCCTTTTCTCATCAATTTAATGTAAATCTATACGACAAATTTGCTCTACATTTGAAGCTTTATCTAACGTCGCGCGGATATCGATCACTCTTTCGGATGGCTCCGATAGCTTTTTTTAAATTACTTTTTATGGAATTGTTTGCAGCTACATATAAATGAGTTGCATATTTTGAATAATAATTTTTCTGAAAAATTATTAGAGAAGAAAAATGTTAGAAGAAGGTGGTTTCGACGTGTGCACTAATTCTCCTCAGGCCATCACACTTAGATACACACCGGTGATGGCGACCACCATGCTCAGAGGTGAGGGAGTTAATTTTTAATTTTTCTACTTATGCAAACTCAATATGTTTTTGTATCTGCAAGTTATATTCAAGGTAAATTTCTCTTGTAAGTACTTTTATTAGCTAAACTTTTTTTTTTATTTTTTTTTTTAATTGGATCATTTCACCCTTTTCACATCAATTTAATGTAAATCTATACGACAAATTTGCTCTACATTTGAAGCTTTATCTAACGTCGCGCGGATATCGATCACTCTTTCGGATGGCTCCGATAGCTTTTTTTAAATTACTTTTTATGGAATTGTTTGCAGCTACATATAAATGAGTTGCATATTTTGAATAATAATTTTTCTGAAAAATTATTAGAGAAGAAAAATGTTAGAAGAAGGTGGTTTCGACGTGTGCACTAATTCTCCTCAGGCCATCACACTTAGATACACACCGGTGATGGCGACCACCATGCTCAGAGGTGAGGGAGTTAACTTTTAATTTTTCTACTTATGCAAACTCAATATGTTTTTGTATCTGCAAGTTATATTCAAGGTAAATTTCTCTTGTAAGTACTTGTATTAGCTAAACTTTTTTTTTTTTTTAATTGGATCATTTCACCCTTTTCACATCAATTTAATGTAAATCTATACGACAAATTTGCTCTACATTTGAAGCTTTATCTAACGTCGCGCGGATATCGATCACTCTTTCGGATGGCTCCGATAGCTTTTTTAAATTACTTTTTATGGAATTGTTTGCAGCTACATATAAATGAGTTGCATATTTTGAATAATAATTTTTCTGAAAAATTATTAGAGAAGAAAAATGTTAGAAGAAGGTGGTTTGGACGTGTGCACTAATTCTCCTCAGGCCATCACACTTAGATACACACCGGTGATGGCGACCACCATGCTCAGAGGTGAGGGAGTTAATTTTTAATTTTTCTACTTATGCAAACTCAATATGTTTTTGTATCTGCAAGTTATATTCAAGGTAAATTTCTCTTGTAAGTACTTGTATTAGCTAAACTTTTTTTTTAATTGGATCATTTCACCCTTTTCACATCAATTTAATGTAAATCTATACGACAAATTTGCTCTACATTTGAAGCTTTATCTAACGTCGCGCGGCTATCGATCACTCTTTTGGATGGCTCCGACAGCTTTTTTAAATTACTTTTTATGGAATTGTTTGCAGCTACATATAAATGAGTTGCATATTTTGAATAATAATTTTTCTGAAAAATTATTAGAGAAGAAAAATGTTAGAAGAAGGTGGTTTCGACGTGTGCACTAATTCTCCTCAGGCCATCACACTTAGATACACACCGGTGATGGCGACCACCATGCTCAGAGGTGAGGGAGTTAATTTTTAATTTTTCTACTTATGCAAACTCAATATGTTTTTGTATCTGCAAGTTATATTCAAGGTAAATTTCTCTTGTAAGTACTTTTATTAGCTAAACTTTTTTTTTTATTTTTTTTTTTAATTGGATCATTTCACCCTTTTCACATCAATTTAATGTAAATCTATACGACAAATTTGCTCTACATTTGAAGCTTTATCTAACGTCGCGCGGATATCGATCACTCTTTCGGATGGCTCCGATAGCTTTTTTAAATTACTTTTTATGGAATTGTTTGCAGCTACATATAAATGAGTTGCATATTTTGAATAATAATTTTTCTGAAAAATTATTAGAGAAGAAAAATGTTAGAAGAAGGTGGTTTCGACGTGTGCACTAATTCTCCTCAGGCCATCACACTTAGATACACACCGGTGATGGCGACCACCATGCTCAGAGGTGAGGGAGTTAATTTTTAATTTTTCTACTTATGCAAACTCAATATGTTTTTGTATCTGCAAGTTATATTCAAGGTAAATTTCTCTTGTAAGTACTTGTATTAGCTAAACTTTTTTTTCAATTGGATCATTTCACCCTTTTCACATCAATTTAATGTAAATCTATACGACAAATTTGCTCTACATTTGAAGCTTTATCTAACGTCGCGCGGATATCGATCACTCTTTCGGATGGCTCCGATAGCTTTTTTTAAATTACTTTTTATGGAATTGTTTGCAGCTACATATAAATGAGTTGCATATTTTGAATAATAATTTTTCTGAAAAATTATTAGAGAAGATAAATGTTAGAAGAAGGTGGTTTCGACGTGTGCACTAATTCTCCTCAGGCCATCACACTTAGATACACACCGGTGATGGCGACCACCATGCTCAGAGGTGAGGGAGTTAATTTTTAATTTTTCTACTTATGCAAACTCAATATGTTTTTGTATCTGCAAGTTATATTCAAGGTAAATTTCTCTTGTAAGTACTTGTATTAGCTAAACTTTTTTTTTTTTTTTTAATTGGATCATTTCACCCTTTTCACATCAATTTAATGTAAATCTATACGACAAATTTGCTCTACATTTGAAGCTTTATCTAACGTCGCGCGGATATCGATCACTCTTTTGGATGGCTCCGACAGCTTTTTTAAATTACTTTTTATGGAATTGTTTGCAGCTACATATAAATGAGTTGCATATTTTGAATAATAATTTTTCTGAAAAATTATTAGAGAAGAAAAATGTTAGAAGAAGGTGGTTTCGACGTGTGCACTAATTCTCCTCAGGCCATCACACTTAGATACACACCGGTGATGGCGACCACCATGCTCAGAGGTGAGGGAGTTAATTTTTAATTTTTCTACTTATGCAAACTCAATATGTTTTTGTATCTGCAAGTTATATTCAAGGTAAATTTCTCTTGTAAGTACTTGTATTAGCTAAACTTTTTTTTTAATTGGATCATTTCACCCTTTTCACATCAATTTAATGTAAATCTATACGACAAATTTGCTCTACATTTGAAGCTTTATCTAACGTCGCGCGGATATCGATCACTCTTTCGGATGGCTCCGATAGCTTTTTTAAATTACTTCTTATGGAATTGTTTGCAGCTACATATAAATGAGTTGCATATTTTGAATAATAATTTTTCTGAAAAATTATTAGAGAAGAAAAATGTTAGAAGAAGGTGGTTTCGACGTGTGCACTAATTCTCCTCAGGCCATCACACTTAGATACACACCGGTGATGGCGACCACCATGCTCAGAGGTGAGGGAGTTAATTTTTAATTTTTCTACTTATGCAAACTCAATATGTTTTTGTATCTGCAAGTTATATTCAAGGTAAATTTCTCTTGTAAGTACTTGTATTAGCTAAACTTTTTTTTTAATTGGATCATTTCACCCTTTTCACATCAATTTAATGTAAATCTATACGACAAATTTGCTCTACATTTGAAGCTTTATCTAACGTCGCGCGGATATCGATCACTCTTTCGGATGGCTCCGATAGCTTTTTTAAATTACTTCTTATGGAATTGTTTGCAGCTACATATAAATGAGTTGCATATTTTGAATAATAATTTTTCTGAAAAATTATTAGAGAAGAAAAATGTTAGAAGAAGGTGGTTTCGACGTGTGCACTAATTCTCCTCAGGCCATCACACTTAGATACACACCGGTGATGGCGACCACCATGCTCAGAGGTGAGGGAGTTAATTTTTAATTTTTCTACTTATGCAAACTCAATATGTTTTTGTATCTGCAAGTTATATTCAAGGTAAATTTCTCTTGTAAGTACTTTTATTAGCTAAACTTTTTTTTTATTTTTTTTTTTTTTTAATTGAATCATTTCACCCTTTTCACATCAATTTAATGTAAATCTATACGACAAATTTGCTCTACATTTGAAGCTTTATCTAACGTCGCGCGGATGTCGATCACTCTTTCGGATGGCTCCGATAGCTTTTTTAAATTACTTTTTATGGAATTGTTTGCAGCTACATATAAATGAGTTGCATATTTTGAATAATAATTTTTCTGAAAAATTATTAGAGAAGAAAAATGTTAGAAGAAGGTGGTTTCGACGTGTGCACTAATTCTCCTCAGGCCATCACACTTAGATACACACCGGTGATGGCGACCACCATGCTCAGAGGTGAGGGAGTTAATTTTTAATTTTTCTACTTATGCAAACTCAATATGTTTTTGTATCTGCAAGTTATATTCAAGGTAAATTTCTCTTGTAAGTACTT
The DNA here is from genome assembly GCA_963969285.1 of Odontomyia ornata. Taxonomy (NCBI): domain Eukaryota; kingdom Metazoa; phylum Arthropoda; class Insecta; order Diptera; family Stratiomyidae; genus Odontomyia; species Odontomyia ornata. Next base: position 191,144,727 of record OZ017739.1, read on the forward strand.
GTATTAGCTAAACTTTTTTTTTATTTTTTTTTTTTTTTTAATCGGATCGTTTCACCCTTTTCTCATCAATTTAATGTAAATCTATACGACAAATTTTCTCTACATTTGAAGCTTTATCTAACGTCGCGCGGATATCGATCACTCTTTCGGATGGCTCCGATAGCTTTTTTTAAATTACTTTTTATGGAATTGTTTGCAGCTACATATAAATGAGTTGCATATTTTGAATAATAATTTTTCTGAAAAATTATTAGAGAAGAAAAATGTTAGAAGAAGGTGGTTTCGACGTGTGCACTAATTCTCCTCAGGCCATCACACTTAGATACACACCGGTGATGGCGACCACCATGCTCAGAGGTGAGGTAGTTAATTTTTAATTTTTCTACTTATGCAAACTCAATATGTTTTTGTATCTGCAAGTTATATTCAAGGTAAATTTCTCTTGTAAGTACTTTTATTAGCTAAACTTTTTTTTTAATTGGATCATTTCACCCTTTTCACATCAATTTAATGTAAATCTATACGACAAATTTGCTCTACATTTGAAGCTTTATCTAACGTCGCGCGGATATCGATCACTCTTTCGGATGGCTCCGATAGCTTTTTTAAATTACTTCTTATGGAATTGTTTGCAGCTACATATAAATGAGTTGCATATTTTGAATAATAATTTTTCTGAAAAATTATTAGAGAAGAAAAATGTTAGAAGAAGGTGGTTTCGACGTGTGCACTAATTCTCCTCAGGCCATCACACTTAGATACACACCGGTGATGGCGACCACCATGCTCAGAGGTGAGGGAGTTAATTTTTAATTTTTCTACTTATGCAAACTCAATATGTTTTTGTATCTGCAAGTTATATTCAAGGTAAATTTCTCTTGTAAGTACTTTTATTAGCTAAACTTTTTTTTTATTTTTTTTTTTTTTAATTGAATCATTTCACCCTTTTCACATCAATTTAATGTAAATCTATACGACAAATTTGCTCTACATTTGAAGCTTTATCTAACGTCGCGCGGATGTCGATCACTCTTTCGGATGGCTCCGATAGCTTTTTTAAATTACTTTTTATGGAATTGTTTGCAGCTACATATAAATGAGTTGCATATTTTGAATAATAATTTTTCTGAAAAATTATTAGAGAAGAAAAATGTTAGAAGAAGGTGGTTTCGACGTGTGCACTAATTCTCCTCAGGCCATCACACTTAGATACACACCGGTGATGGCGACCACCATGCTCAGAGGTGAGGGAGTTAATTTTTAATTTTTCTACTTATGCAAACTCAATATGTTTTTGTATCTGCAAGTTATATTCAAGGTAAATTTCTCTTGTAAGTACTTGTATTAGCTAAACTTTTTTTTTATTTTTTTTTTTTTTTAATCGGATCATTTCACCCTTTTCTCATCAATTTAATGTAAATCTATACGACAAATTTGCTCTACATTTGAAGCTTTATCTAACGTCGCGCGGATATCGATCACTCTTTCGGATGGCTCCGATAGCTTTTTTTAAATTACTTTTTATGGAATTGTTTGCAGCTACATATAAATGAGTTGCATATTTTGAATAATAATTTTTCTGAAAAATTATTAGAGAAGAAAAATGTTAGAAGAAGGTGGTTTCGACGTGTGCACTAATTCTCCTCAGGCCATCACACTTAGATACACACCGGTGATGGCGACCACCATGCTCAGAGGTGAGGGAGTTAATTTTTAATTTTTCTACTTATGCAAACTCAATATGTTTTTGTATCTGCAAGTTATATTTCAATTTAATGTAAATCTATACGACAAATTTGCTCTACATTTGAAGCTTTATCTAACGTCGCGCGGATATCGATCACTCTTTTGGATGGCTCCGACAGCTTTTTTAAATTACTTTTTATGGAATTGTTTGCAGCTACATATAAATGAGTTGCATATTTTGAATAATAATTTTTCTGAAAAATTATTAGAGAAGAAAAATGTTAGAAGAAGGTGGTTTCGACGTGTGCACTAATTCTCCTCAGGCCATCACACTTAGATACACACCGGTGATGGCGACCACCATGCTCAGAGGTGAGGGAGTTAATTTTTAATTTTTCTACTTATGCAAACTCAATATGTTTTTGTATCTGCAAGTTATATTCAAGGTAAATTTCTCTTGTAAGTACTTGTATTAGCTAAACTTTTTTTTTTATTTTTTTTTTTTTTTAATCGGATCATTTCACCCTTTTCTCATCAATTTAATGTAAATCTATACGACAAATTTGCTCTACATTTGAAGCTTTATCTAACGTCGCGCGGATATCGATCACTCTTTCGGATGGCTCCGATAGCTTTTTTTAAATTACTTTTTATGGAATTGTTTGCAGCTACATATAAATGAGTTGCATATTTTGAATAATAATTTTTCTGAAAAATTATTAGAGAAGAAAAATGTTAGAAGAAGGTGGTTTCGACGTGTGCACTAATTCTCCTCAGGCCATCACACTTAGATACACACCGGTGATGGCGACCACCATGCTCAGAGGTGAGGGAGTTAATTTTTAATTTTTCTACTTATGCAAACTCAATATGTTTTTGTATCTGCAAGTTATAATCAAGGTAAATTTCTCTTGTAAGTACTTGTATTAGCTAAACTTTTTTTTTAATTGGATCATTTCACCCTTTTCACATCAATTTAATGTAAATCTATACGACAAATTTGCTCTACATTTGAAGCTTTATCTAACGTCGCGCGGATATCGATCACTCTTTCGGATGGCTCCGATAGCTTTTTTAAATTACTTTTTATGGAATTGTTTGCAGCCACATATAAATGAGTTGCATATTTTGAATAATAATTTTTCTGAAAAATTATTAGAGAAGAAAAATGTTAGAAGAAGGTGGTTTCGACGTGTGCACTAATTCTCCTCAGGCCATCACACTTAGATACACACCGGTGATGGCGACCACCATGCTCAGAGGTGAGGGAGTTAATTTTTAATTTTTCTACTTATGCAAACTCAATATGTTTTTGTATCTGCAAGTTATATTCAAGGTAAATTTCTCTTGTAAGTACTTGTATTAGCTAAACTTTTTTTTTTTTTTAATTGGATCATTTCACCCTTTTCACATCAATTTAATGTAAATCTATACGACAAATTTGCTCTACATTTGAAGCTTTATCTAACGTCGCGCGGATATCGATCACTCTTTTGGATGGCTCCGACAGCTTTTTTAAATTACTTTTTATGGAATTGTTTGCAGCTACATATAAATGAGTTGCATATTTTGAATAATAATTTTTCTGAAAAATTATTAGAGAAGAAAAATGTTAGAAGAAGGTGGTTTCGACGTGTGCACTAATTCTCCTCAGGCCATCACACTTAGATACACACCGGTGATGGCGACCACCATGCTCAGAGGTGAGGGAGTTAATTTTTAATTTTTCTACTTATGCAAACTCAATATGTTTTTGTATCTGCAAGTTATATTCAAGGTAAATTTCTCTTGTAAGTACTTTTATTAGCTAAACTTTTTTTTTTATTTTTTTTTTAATTGGATCATTTCACCCTTTTCACATCAATTTAATGTAAATCTATACGACAAATTTGCTCTACATTTGAAGCTTTATCTAACGTCGCGCGGATATCGATCACTCTTTCGGATGGCTCCGATAGCTTTTTTTAAATTACTTTTTATGGAATTGTTTGTAGCTACATATAAATGAGTTGCATATTTTGAATAATAATTTTTCTGAAAAATTATGAGAGAAGAAAAATGTTAGAAGAAGGTGGTTTCGACGTGTGCACTAATTCTCCTCAGGCCATCACACTTAGATACACACCGGTGATGGCGACCACCATGCTCAGAGGTGAGGGAGTTAATTTTTAATTTTTCTACTTATGCAAACTCAATATGTTTTTGTATCTGCAAGTTATATTCAAGGTAAATTTCTCTTGTAAGTACTTGTATTAGCTAAACTTTTTTTTTTTTTTTAATTGGATCATTTCACCCTTTTCTCATCAATTTAATGTAAATCTATACGACAAATTTGCTCTACATTTGAAGCTTTATCTAACGTCGCGCGGATATCGATCACTCTTTCGGATGGCTCCGATAGCTTTTTTAAATTACTTTTTATGGAATTGTTTGCAGCTACATATAAATGAGTTGCATATTTTGAATAATAATTTTTCTGAAAAATTATTAGAGAAGAAAAATGTTAGAAGAAGGTGGTTTCGACGTGTGCACTAATTCTCCTCAGGCCATCACACTTAGATACACACCGGTGATGGCGACCACCATGCTCAGAGGTGAGGGAGTTAATTTTTAATTTTTCTACTTATGCAAACTCAATATGTTTTTGTATCTGCAAGTTATATTCAAGGTAAATTTCTCTTGTAAGTACTTGTATTAGCTAAACTTTTTTTTTTATTTTTTTTTTTTTTTAATCGGATCATTTCACCCTTTTCTCATCAATTTAATATAAATCTATACGACAAATTTGCTCTACATTTGAAGCTTTATCTAACGTCGCGCGGATATCGATCACTCTTTCGGATGGCTCCGATAGCTTTTTTTAAATTACTTTTTATGGAATTGTTTGCAGCTACATATAAATGAGTTGCATATTTTGAATAATAATTTTTCTGAAAAATTATTAGAGAAGAAAAATTTTAGAAGAAGGTGGTTTCGACGTGTGCACTAATTCTCCTCAGGCCATCACACTTAGATACACACCGGTGATGGCGACCACCATGCTCAGAGGTGAGGGAGTTAATTTTTAATTTTTCTACTTATGCAAACTCAATATGTTTTTGTATCTGCAAGTTATAATCAAGGTAAATTTCTCTTGTAAGTACTTGTATTAGCTAAACTTTTTTTTAATTGGATCATTTCACCCTTTTCACATCAATTTAATGTAAATCTATACGACAAATTTGCTCTACATTTGAAGCTTTATCTAACGTCGCGCGGATATCGATCACTCTTTCGGATGGCTCCGATAGCTTTTTTAAATTACTTTTTATGGAATTGTTTGCAGCTACATATAAATGAGTTGCATATTTTGAATAATAATTTTTCTGAAAAATTATTAGAGAAGAAAAATGTTAGAAGAAGGTGGTTTCGACGTGTGCACTAATTCTCCTCAGGCCATCACACTTAGATACACACCGGTGATGGCGACCACCATGCTCAGAGGTGAGGGAGTTAATTTTTAATTTTTCTACTTATGCAAACTCAATATGTTTTTGTATCTGCAAGTTATATTCAAGGTAAATTTCTCTTGTAAGTACTTGTATTAGCTAAACTTTTTTTTTAATTGGATCATTTCACCCTTTTCACATCAATTTAATGTAAATCTATACGACAAATTTGCTCTACATTTGAAGCTTTATCTAACGTCGCGCGGATATCGATCACTCTTTCGGATGGCTCCGACAGCTTTTTTAAATTACTTCTTATGGAATTGTTTGCAGCTACATATAAATGAGTTGCATATTTTGAATAATAATTTTTCTGAAAAATTATTAGAGAAGAAAAATGTTAGAAGAAGGTGGTTTCGACGTGTGCACTAATTCTCCTCAGGCCATCACACTTAGATACACACCGGTGATGGCGACCACCATGCTCAGAGGTGAGGGAGTTAATTTTTAATTTTTCTACTTATGCAAACTCAATATGTTTTTGTATCTGCAAGTTATATTCAAGGTAAATTTCTCTTGTAAGTACTTTTATTAGCTAAACTTTTTTTTTATTTTTTTTTTTTTTAATTGAATCATTTCACCCTTTTCACATCAATTTAATGTAAATCTATACGACAAATTTGCTCTACATTTGAAGCTTTATCTAACGTCGCGCGGATGTCGATCACTCTTTCGGATGGCTCCGATAGCTTTTTTAAATTACTTTTTATGGAATTGTTTGCAGCTACATATAAATGAGTTGCATATTTTGAATAATAATTTTTCTGAAAAATTATTAGAGAAGAAAAATGTTAGAAGAAGGTGGTTTCGACGTGTGCGCTAATTCTCCTCAGGCCATCACACTTAGATACACACCGGTGATGGCGACCACCATGCTCAGAGGTGAGGGAGTTAATTTTTAATTTTTCTACTTATGCAAACTCAATATGTTTTTGTATCTGCAAGTTATATTCAAGGTAAATTTCTCTTGTAAGTACTTGTATTAGCTAAACTTTTTTTTTATTTTTTTTTTTTTTTTAATCGGATCATTTCACCCTTTTCTCATCAATTTAATGTAAATCTATACGACAAATTTGCTCTACATTTGAAGCTTTATCTAACGTCGCGCGGATATCGATCACTCTTTCGGATGGCTCCGATAGCTTTTTTTAAATTACTTTTTATGGAATTGTTTGCAGCTACATATAAATGAGTTGCATATTTTGAATAATAATTTTTCTGAAAAATTATTAGAGAAGAAAAATGTTAGAAGAAGGTGGTTTCGACGTGTGCACTAATTCTCCTCAGGCCATCACAGTTAGATACACACCGGTGATGGCGACCACCATGCTCAGAGGTGAGGGAGTTAATTTTTAATTTTTCTACTTATGCAAACTCAATATGTTTTTGTATCTGCAAGTTATATTTCAATTTAATGTAAATCTATACGACAAATATGCTCTACATTTGAAGCTTTATCTAACGTCGCGCGGATATCGATCACTCTTTTGGATGGCTCCGACAGCTTTTTTAAATTACTTTTTATGGAATTGTTTGCAGCTACATATAAATGAGTTGCATATTTTGAATAATAATTTTTCTGAAAAATTATTAGAGAAGAAAAATGTTAGAAGAAGGTGGTTTCGACGTGTGCACTAATTCTCCTCAGGCTATCACACTTAGATACACACCGGTGATGGCGACCACCATGCTCAGAGGTGAGGGAGTTAATTTTTAATTTTTCTACTTATGCAAACTCAATATGTTTTTGTATCTGCAAGTTATATTCAAGGTAAATTTCTCTTGTAAGTACTTTTATTAGCTAAACTTTTTTTTTAATTGGATCATTTCACCCTTTTCACATCAATTTAATGTAAATCTATACGACAAATTTGCTCTACATTTGAAGCTTTATCTAACGTCGCGCGGATATCGATCACTCTTTCGGATGGCTCCGATAGCTTTTTTAAATTACTTTTTATGGAATTGTTTGCAGCTACATATAAATGAGTTGCATATTTTGAATAATAATTTTTCTGAAAAATTATTAGAGAAGAAAAATGTTAGAAGAAGGTGGTTTCGACGTGTGCACTAATTCTCCTCAGGCCATCACACTTAGATACACACCGGTGATGGCGACCACCATGCTCAGAGGTGAGGGAGTTAATTTTTAATTTTTCTACTTATGCAAACTCAATATGTTTTTGTATCTGCAAGTTATATTCAAGGTAAATTTCTCTTGTAAGTACTTGTATTAGCTAAACTTTTTTTTTTTATTTTTTTTTTTTTTAATCGGATCATTTCACCCTTTTCTCATCAATTTAATGTAAATCTATACGACAAATTTGCTCTACATTTGAAGCTTTATCTAACGTCGCGCGGATATCGATCACTCTTTCGGATGGCTCCGATAGCTTTTTTTAAATTACTTTTTATGGAATTGTTTGCAGCTACATATAAATGAGTTGCATATTTTGAATAATAATTTTTCTGAAAAATTATTAGAGAAGAAAAATGTTAGAAGAAGGTGGTTTGGACGTGTGCACTAATTCTCCTCAGGCCATCACACTTAGATACACACCGGTGATGGCGACCACCATGCTCAGAGGTGAGGGAGTTAATTTTTAATTTTTCTACTTATGCAAACTCAATATGTTTTTGTATCTGCAAGCTATAATCAAGGTAAATTTCTCTTGTAAGTACTTGTATTAGCTAAACTTTTTTTTTAATTGGATCATTTCACCCTTTTCACATCAATTTAATGTAAATCTATACGACAAATTTGCTCTACATTTGAAGCTTTATCTAACGTCGCGCGGATATCGATCACTCTTTCGGATGGCTCCGATAGCTTTTTTAAATTACTTTTTATGGAATTGTTTGCAGCTACATATAAATGAGTTGCATATTTTGAATAATAATTTTTCTGAAAAATTATTAGAGAAGAAAAATGTTAGAAGAAGGTGGTTTCGACGTGTGCACTAATTCTCCTCAGGCCATCACACTTAGATACACACCGGTGATGGCGACCACCATGCTCAGAGGTGAGGGAGTTAATTTTTAATTTTTCTACTTATGCAAACTCAATATGTTTTTGTATCTGCAAGTTATATTCAAGGTAAATTTCTCTTGTAAGTACTTGTATTAGCTAAACTTTTTTTTTTTTTTTAATTGGATCATTTCACCCTTTTCACATCAATTTAATGTAAATCTATACGACAAATTTGCTCTACATTTGAAGCTTTATCTAACGTCGCGCGGATATCGATCACTCTTTCGGATGGCTCCGATAGCTTTTTTAAATTACTTTTTATGGAATTGTTTGCAGCTACATATAAATGAGTTGCATATTTTGAATAATAATTTTTCTGAAAAATTATTAGAGAAGAAAAATGTTAGAAGAAGGTGGTTTCGACGTGTGCACTAATTCTCCTCAGGCCATCACACTTAGATACACACCGGTGATGGCGACCACCATGCTCAGAGGTGAGGGAGTTAATTTTTAATTTTTCTACTTATGCAAACTCAATATGATTTTGTATCTGCAAGTTATATTCAAGGTAAATTTCTCTTGTAAGTACTTTTATTAGCTAAACTTTTTTTTTATTTTTTTTTTAATTGGATCATTTCACCCTTTTCACATCAATTTAATGTAAATCTATACGACAAATTTGCTCTACATTTGAAGCTTTATCTAACGTCGCGCGGATATCGATCACTCTTTCGGATGGCTCCGATAGCTTTTTTTAAATTACTTTTTATGGAATTGTTTGCAGCTACATATAAATGAGTTGCATATTTTGAATAATAATTTTTCTGAAAAATTATTAGAGAAGAAAAATGTTAGAAGAAGGTGGTTTCGACGTGTGCACTAATTCTCCTCAGGCCATCACACTTAGATACACACCGGTGATGGCGACCACCATGCTCAGAGGTGAGGGAGTTAATTTTTAATTTTTTTACTTATGCAAACTCAATATGTTTTTGTATCTGCAAGTTATATTCAAGGTAAATTTCTCTTGTAAGTACTTGTATTAGCTAAACTTTTTTTTCAATTGGATCATTTCACCCTTTTCACATCAATTTAATGTAAATCTATACGACAAATTTGCTCTACATTTGAAGCTTTATCTAACGTCGCGCGGATATCGATCACTCTTTCGGATGGCTCCGATAGCTTTTTTAAATTACTTTTTATGGAATTGTTTGCAGCTACATATAAATGAGTTGCATATTTTGAATAATAATTTTTCTGAAAAATTATTAGAGAAGAAAAATGTTAGAAGAAGGTGGTTTCGACGTGTGCACTAATTCTCCTCAGGCCATCACATTTAGATACACACCGGTGATGGCGACCACCATGCTCAGAGGTGAGGGAGTTAATTTTTAATTTTTCTACTTATGCAAACTCAATATGTTTTTGTATCTGCAAGTTATATTCAAGGTAAATTTCTCTTGTAAGTACTTTTATTAGCTAAACTTTTTTTTTAATTGGATCATTTCACCCTTTTCACATCAATTTAATGTAAATCTATACGACAAATTTGCTCTACATTTGAAGCTTTATCTAACGTCGCGCGGATATCGATCACTCTTTCGGATGGCTCCGATAGCTTTTTTAAATTACTTTTTATGGAATTGTTTGCAGCTACATATAAATGAGTTGCATATTTTGAATAATAATTTTTCTGAAAAATTATTAGAGAAGAAAAATTTTAGAAGAAGGTGGTTTCGACGTGTGCACTAATTCTCCTCAGGCCATCACACTTAGATACACACCGGTGATGGCGACCACCATGCTCAGAGGTGAGGGAGTTAATTTTTAATTTTTCTACTTATGCAAACTCAATATGTTTTTGTATCTGCAAGTTATATTCAAGGTAAATTTCTCTTGTAAGTACTTGTATTAGCTAAACTTTTTTTTTAATTGGATCATTTCACCCTTTTCACATCAATTTAATGTAAATCTATACGACAAATTTGCTCTACATTTGAAGCTTTATCTAACGTCGCGCGGATATCGATCACTCTTTCGGATGGCTCCGATAGCTTTTTTAAATTACTTTTTATGGAATTGTTTGCAGCTACATATAAATGAGTTGCATATTTTGAATAATAATTTTTCTGAAAAATTATTAGAGAAGAAAAATGTTAGAAGAAGGTGGTTTCGACGTGTGCACTAATTCTCCTCAGGCCATCACACTTAGATACACACCGGTGATGGCGACCACCATGCTCAGAGGTGAGGTAGTTAATTTTTAATTTTTCTACTTATGCAAACTCAATATGTTTTTGTATCTGCAAGTTATATTCAAGGTAAATTTCTCTTGTAAGTACTTGTATTAGCTAAACTTTTTTTTTTATTGTTTTTGTTTTTTTTTTTAATTGGATCATTTCACCCTTTCCACATCAATTTAATGTAAATCTATACGACAAATTTGCTCTACATTTGAAGCTTTATCTAACGTCGCGCGGATATCGATCACTCTTTCGGATGGCTCCGATAGCTTTTTTAAATTACTTTTTATGGAATTGTTTGCAGCTACATATAAATGAGTTGCATATTTTGAATAATAATTTTTCTGAAAAATTATTAGAGAAGAAAAATGTTAGAAGAAGGTGGTTTCGACGTGTGCACTAATTCTCCTCAGGCCATCACACTTAGATACACACCGGTGATGGCGACCACCATGCTCAGAGGTGAGGGAGTTAATTTTTAATTTTTCTACTTATGCAAACTCAATATGTTTTTGTATCTGCAAGTTATATTCAAGGTAAATTTCTCTTGTAAGTACTTGTATTAGCTAAACTTTTTTTTTTATTTTTTTTTTAATCGGATCATTTCACCCTTTTCTCATCAATTTAATGTAAATCTATACGACAAATTTGCTCTACATTTGAAGCTTTATCTAACGTCGCGCGGATATCGATCACTCTTTCGGATGGCTCCGATAGCTTTTTTTAAATTACTTTTTATGGAATTGTTTGCAGCTACATATAAATGAGTTGCATATTTTGAATAATAATTTTTCTGAAAAATTATTAGAGAAGAAAAATGTTAGAAGAAGGTGGTTTCGACGTGTGCACTAGTTCTCCTCAGGCCATCACACTTAGATACACACCGGTGATGGCGACCACCATGCTCAGAGGTGAGGGAGTTAATTTTTAATTTTTCTACTTATGCAAACTCAATATGTTTTTGTATCTGCAAGTTATATTCAAGGTAAATTTCTCTTGTAAGTACTTGTATTAGCTAAACTTTTTTTTTTTTTTTAATTGGATCATTTCACCCTTTTCACATCAATTTAATGTAAATCTATACGACAAATTTGCTCTACATTTGAAGCTTTATCTAACGTCGCGCGGATATCGATCACTCTTTCGGATGGCTCCGATAGCTTTTTTAAATTACTTTTTATGGAATTGTTTGCAGCTACATATAAATGAGTTGCATATTTTGAATAATAATTTTTCTGAAAAATTATTAGAGAAGAAAAATGTTAGAAGAAGGTGGTTTCGACGTGTGCACTAATTCTCCTCAGGCCATCACACTTAGATACACACCGGTGATGGCGACCACCATGCTCAGAGGTGAGGGAGTTAATTTTTAATTTTTCTACTTATGCAAACTCAATATGTTTTTGTATCTGCAAGTTATATTCAAGGTAAATTTCTCTTGTAAGTACTTTTATTAGCTAAACTTTTTTTTTAGTTTTTTTTTTTGTTTAATTGGATCATTTCACCCTTTTCACATCAATTTAATGTAAATCTATACGACAAATTTGCTCTACATTTGAAGCTTTATCTAACGTCGCGCGGATGTCGATCACTCTTTCGGATGGCTCCGATAGCTTTTTTAAATTACTTTTTATGGAATTGTTTGCAGCTACATATAAATGAGTTGCATATTTTGAATAATAATTTTTCTGAAAAATTATTAGAGAAGAAAAATGTTAGAAGAAGGTGGTTTCGACGTGTGCACTAATTCTCCTCAGGCCATCACACTTAGATACACACCGGTGATGGCGACCACCATGCTCAGAGGTGAGGTAGTTAATTTTTAATTTTTCTACTTATGCAAACTCAATATGTTTTTGTATCTGCAAGTTATATTCAAGGTAAATTTCTCTTGTAAGTACTTGTATTAGCTAAACTTTTTTTTTTATTGTTTTTTTTTTTTTTTTTTGATTGGATCATTTCACCCTTTTCACATCAATTTAATGTAAATCTATACGACAAATTTGCTCTACATTTGAAGCTTTATCTAACGTCGCGCGGATATCGATCACTCTTTCGGATGGCTCCGATAGCTTTTTTTAAATTACTTTTTATGGAATTGTTTGCAGCTACATATAAATGAGTTGCATATTTTGAATAATAATTTTTCTGAAAAATTATTAGAGAAGAAAAATGTTAGAAGAAGGTGGTTTCGACGTGTGCACTAATTCTCCTCAGGCCATCACACTTAGATACACACCGGTGATGGCGACCACCATGCTCAGAGGTGAGGGAGTTAATTTTTAATTTTTCTACTTATGCAAACTCAATATGTTTTTGTATCTGCAAGTTATATTCAAGGTAAATTTCTCTTGTAAGTACTTGTATTAGCTAAACTTTTTTTTTAATTGGATCATTTCACCCTTTTCACATCAATTTAATGTAAATCTATACGACAAATTTGCTCTACATTTGAAGCTTTATCTAACGTCGCGCGGATATCGATCACTCTTTCGGATGGCTCCGATAGCTTTTTTAAATTACTTTTTATGGAATTGTTTGCAGCTACATATAAATGAGTTGCATATTTTGAATAACAATTTTTCTGAAAAATTATTAGAGAAGAAAAATGTTAGAAGAAGGTGGTTTCGACGTGTGCACTAATTCTCCTCAGGCCATCACACTTAGATACACACCGGTGATGGCGACCACCATGGTCAGAGGCGAGGGAGTTAATTTTTAATTTTTCTACTTATGCAAACTCAATATGTTTTTGTATCTGCAAGTTATATTCAAGGTAAATTTCTCTTGTAAGTACTTGTATTAGCTAAACGTTTTTTTTTTATTTTTTTTTTTTTTTTAATCGGATCATTTCACCCTTTTTCCATCAATTTAATGTAAATCTATACGACAAATTTGCTCTACATTTGAAGCTTTATCTAACGTCGCGCGGATATCGATCACTCTTTCGGATGGCTCCGATAGCTTTTTTTAAATTACTTTTTATGGAATTGTTTGCAGCTACATATAAATGAGTTGCATATTTTGAATAATAATTTTTCTGAAAAATTATTAGAGAAGAAAAATGTTAGAAGAAGGTGGTTTCGACGTGTGCACTAATTCTCCTCAGGCCATCACACTTAGATACACACCGGTGATGGCGACCACCATGCTCAGAGGTGAGGGAGTTAATTTTTAATTTTTCTACTTATGCAAACTCAATATGTTTTTGTATCTGCAAGTTATATTCAAGGTAAATTTCTCTTGTAAGTACTTGTATTAGCTAAACTTTTTTTTTAATTGGATCATTTCACCCTTTTCTCATCAATTTAATGTAAATCTATACGACAAATTTGCTCTACATTTGAAGCTTTATCTAACGTCGCGCGGATATCGATCACTCTTTCGGATGGCTCCGATAGCTTTTTTAAATTACTTTTTATGGAATTGTTTGCAGCTACATATAAATGAGTTGCATATTTTGAATAATAATTTTTCTGAAAAATTATTAGAGAAGAAAAATGTTAGAAGAAGGTGGTTTCGACGTGTGCACTAATTCTCCTCAGGCCATCACACTTAGATACACACCGGTGATGGCGACCACCATGCTCAGAGGTGAGGGAGTTAATTTTTAATTTTTCTACTTATGCAAACTCAATATGTTTTTGTATCTGCAAGTTATATTCAAGGTAAATTTCTCTTGTAAGTACTTGTATTAGCTAAACTTTTTTTTTTTTTAATTGGATCATTTCACCCTTTTCACATCAATTTAATGTAAATCTATACGACAAATTTGCTCTACATTTGAAGCTTTATCTAACGTCGCGCGGATATCGATCACTCTTTCGGATGGCTCCGATAGCTTTTTTAAATTACTTTTTATGGAATTGTTTGCAGCTACATATAAATGAGTTGCATATTTTGAATAATAATTTTTCTGAAAAATTATTAGAGATGAAAAATGTTAGAAGAAGGTGGTTTCGACGTGTGCACTAATTCTCCTCAGGCCATCACACTTAGATACACACCGGTGATGGTGACCACCATGCTCAGAGGTGAGGGAGTTAATTTTTAATTTTTCTACTTATGCAAACTTAATATGTTTTTGTATCTGCAAGTTATATTCAAGGTAAATTTCTCTTGTAAGTACTTGTATTAGCTAAACTTTTTTTTTTATTTTTTTTTTTTTTTTAATCGGATCATTTCACCCTTTTCTCATCAATTTAATGTAAATCTATACGACAAATTTGCTCTACATTTGAAGCTTTATCTAACGTCGCGCGGATATCGATCACTCTTTCGGATGGCTCCGATAGCTTTTTTAAATTACTTTTTATGGAATTGTTTGCAGCTACATATAAATGAGTTGCATATTTTGAATAATAATTTTTCTGAAAAATTATTAGAGAAGAAAAATGTTAGAAGAAGGTGGTTTCGACGTGTGCACTAACTCTCCTCAGGCCATCACACTTAGATACACACCGGTGATGGCGACCACCATGCTCAGAGGTGAGGGAGTTAATTTTTAATTTTTCTACTTATGCAAACTCAATATGTTTTTGTATCTGCAAGTTATATTCAAGGTAAATTTCTCTTGTAAGTACTTGTATTAGCTAAACTTTTTTTTTTTTTAAATTGGATCATTTCACCCTTTTCACATCAATTTAATGTAAATCTATACGACAAATTTGCTCTACATTTGAAGCTTTATCTAACGTCGCGCGGATATCGATCACTCTTTCGGATGGCTCCGATAGCTTTTTTAAATTACTTTTTATGGAATTGTTTGCAGCTACATATAAATGAGTTGCATATTTTGAATAATAATTTTTCTGAAAAATTATTAGAGAAGAAAAATGTTAGAAGAAGGTGGTTTCGACGTGTGCACTAATTCTCCTCAGGCCATCACACTTAGATACACACCGGTGATGGTGACCACCATGCTCAGAGGTGAGGGAGTTAATTTTTAATTTTTCTACTTATGCAAACTCAATATGTTTTTGTATCTGCAAGTTATATTCAAGGTAAATTTCTCTTGTAAGTACTTGTATTAGCTAAACTTTTTTTTTATTTTTTTTTTTTTTTTAATCGGATCATTTCACCCTTTTCTCATCAATTTAATGTAAATCTATACGACAAATTTGCTCTACATTTGAAGCTTTATCTAACGTCGCGCGGATATCGATCACTCTTTCGGATGGCTCCGATAGCTTTTTTTAAATTACTTTTTATGGAATTGTTTGCAGCTACATATAAATGAGTTGCATATTTTGAATAATAATTTTTCTGAAAAATTATTAGAGAAGAAAAATGTTAGAAGAAGGTGGTTTCGACGTGTGCACTAATTCTCCTCAGGCCATCACACTTAGATACACACCGGTGATGGCGACCACCATGCTCAGAGGTGAGGGAGTTAATTTTTAATTTTTCTACTTATGCAAACTCAATATGTTTTTGTATCTGCAATTTATATTCAAGGTAAATTTCTCTTGTAAGTACTTGTATTAGCTAAACTTTTTTTTTTTTAAATTGGATCATTTCACCCTTTTCACATCAATTTAATGTAAATCTATACGACAAATTTGCTCTACATTTGAAGCTTTATCTAACGTCGCGCGGATATCGATCACTCTTTCGGATGGCTCCGATAGCTTTTTTAAATTACTTTTTATGGAATTGTTTGCAGCTACATATAAATGAGTTGCATATTTTGAATAATAATTTTTCTGAAAAATTATTAGAGAAGAAAAATGTTAGAAGAAGGTGGTTTCGACGTGTGCACTAATTCTCCTCAGGCCATCACACTTAGATACACACCGGTGATGGCGACCACCATGCTCAGAGGTGAGGGAGTTAATTTTTAATTTTTCTACTTATGCAAACTCAATATGTTTTTGTATCTGCAAGTTATATTCAAGGTAAATTTCTCTTGTAAGTACTTGTATTAGCTAAACTTTTTTTATTTTTTTTTTTTTTAATCGGATCATTTCACCCTTTTCTCATCAATTTAATGTAAATCTATACGACAAATTTGCTCTACATTTGAAGCTTTATCTAACGTCGCGCGGATATCGATCACTCTTTCGGATGGCTCCGATAGCTTTTTTTAAATTACTTTTTATGGAATTGTTTGCAGCTACATATAAATGAGTTGCATATTTTGAATAATAATTTTTCTGAAAAATTATTAGAGAAGAAAAATGTTAGAAGAAGGTGGTTTCGACGTGTGCACTAATTCTCCTCAGGCCATCACACTTAGATACACACCGGTGATGGCGACCACCATGCTCAGAGGTGAGGGAGTTAATTTTTAATTTTTCTACTTATGCAAACTCAATATGTTTTTGTATCTGCAAGTTATATTCAAGGTAAATTTCTCTTGTAAGTACTTGTATTAGCTAAACTTTTTTTTTTTTTTTTAATTGGATCATTTCACCCTTTTCACATCAATTTAATGTAAATCTATACGACAAATTTGCTCTACATTTGAAGCTTTATCTAACGTCGCGCGGATATCGATCACTCTTTCGGATGGCCCCGATGGCTTTTTTAAATTACTTTTTATGGAATTGTTTGCAGCTACATATAAATGAGTTGCATATTTTGAATAATAATTTTTCTGAAAAATTATTAGAGAAGAAAAATGTTAGAAGAAGGTGGTTTCGACGTGTGCACTAATTCTCCTCAGGCCATCACACTTAGATACACACCGGTGATGGCGACCACCATGCTCAGAGGTGAGGGAGTTAATTTTTAATTTTTCTACTTATGCAAACTCAATATGTTTTTGTATCTGCAAGTTATATTCAAGGTAAATTTCTCTTGTAAGTACTTGTATTAGCTAAACTTTTTTTTTTTATTTTTTTTTTTTTTTTTTAATCGGATCATTTCACCCTTTTCTCATCAATTTAATGTAAATCTATACGACAAATTTGCTCTACATTTGAAGCTTTATCTAACGTCGCGCGGATATCGATCACTCTTTCGGATGGCTCCGATAGCTTTTTTTAAATTACTTTTTATGGAATTGTTTGCAGCTACATATAAATGAGTTGCATATTTTGAATAATAATTTTTCTGAAAAATTATTAGAGAAGAAAAATGTTAGAAGAAGGTGGTTTCGACGTGTGCACTAATTCTCCTCAGGCCATCACACTTAGATACACACCGGTGATGGCGACCACCATGCTCAGAGGTGAGGGAGTTAATTTTTAATTTTTCTACTTATGCAAACTCAATATGTTTTTGTATCTGCAAGTTATATTCAAGGTAAATTTCTCTTGTAAGTACTTGTATTAGCTAAACTTTTTTTTTTTTTTTAATTGGATCATTTCACCCTTTTCACATCAATTTAATGTAAATCTATACGACAAATTTGCTCTACATTTGAAGCTTTATCTAACGTCGCGCGGATATCGATCACTCTTTCGGATGGCTCCGATAGCTTTTTTAAATTACTTTTTATGGAATTGTTTGCAGCTACATATAAATGAGTTGCATATTTTGAATAATAATTTTTCTGAAAAATTATTAGAGAAGAAAAATGTTAGAAGAAGGTGGTTTCGACGTGTGCACTAATTCTCCTCAGGCCATCACACTTAGATACACACCGGTGATGGCGACCACCATGGTCAGAGGCGAGGGAGTTGATTTTTAATTTTTCTACTTATGCAAACTCAATATGTTTTTGTATCTGCAAGTTATATTCAAGGTAAATTTCTCTTGTAAGTACTTGCATTAGCTAAACTTTTTTTATTTTTTTTTTTTTTGTTTTTTTTAATCGGATCATTTCACCCTTTTCTCATCAATTTAATGTAAATCTATACGACAAATTTGCTCTACATTTGAAGCTTTATCTAACGTCGCGCGGATATCGATCACTCTTTTGGATGGCTCCGACAGCTTTTTTAAATTACTTTTTATGGAATTGTTTGCAGCTACATATAAATGAGTTGCATATTTTGAATAATAATTTTTCTGAAAAATTATTAGAGAAGAAAAATGTTAGAAGAAGGTGGTTTCGACGTGTGCACTAATTCTCCTCAGGCCATCACACTTAGATACACACCGGTGATGGCGACCGCCATGCTCAGAGGTGAGGGAGTTAAGTTTTAATTTTTCTACTTATGCAAACTCAATATGTTTTTGTATCTGCAAGTTATATTCAAGGTAAATTTCTCTTGTAAGTACTTGTATTAGCTAAACTTTTTTTTTAATTGGATCATTTCACTCTTTTCACATCAATTTAATGTAAATCTATACGACAAATTTGCTCTACATTTGAAGCTTTATCTAACGTCGCGCGGATATCGATCACTCTTTCGGATGGCTCCGATAGCTTTTTTAAATTACTTTTTATGGAATTGTTTGCAGCTACATATAAATGAGTTGCATATTTTGAATAATAATTTTTCTGAAAAATTATTAGAGAAGAAAAATGTTAGAAGAAGGTGGTTTCGACGTGCGCACTAATTCTCCTCAGGCCATCACACTTAGATACACACCGGTGATGGCGACCACCATGCTCAGAGGTGAGGGAGTTAATTTTTAATTTTTCTACTTATGCAAACTCAATATGTTTTTGTATCTGCAAGTTATATTCAAGGTAACTTTCTCTTGTAAGTACTTGTATTAGCTAAACTTTTCTTTTTTTTTTTAATTGGATCATTTCACCCTTTTCACATCAATTTAATGTAAATCTATACGACAAATTTGCTCTACATTTGAAGCTTTATCTAACGTCGCGCGGATATCGATCACTCTTTCGGATGGCTCCGATAGCTTTTTTAAATTACTTTTTATGGAATTGTTTGCAGCTACATATAAATGAGTTGCATATTTTGAATAATAATTTTTCTG
Organism: Odontomyia ornata; assembly: GCA_963969285.1. Classification (NCBI taxonomy): domain Eukaryota; kingdom Metazoa; phylum Arthropoda; class Insecta; order Diptera; family Stratiomyidae; genus Odontomyia; species Odontomyia ornata. Next base: position 191,163,956 of record OZ017739.1, read on the forward strand.
AAAAATTATTAGAGAAGAAAAATGTTAGAAGAAGGTGGTTTCGACGTGTGCACTAATTCTCCTCAGGCCATCACACTTAGATACACACCGGTGATGGCGACCACCATGCTCAGAGGTGAGGGAGTTAATTTTTAATTTTTCTACTTATGCAAACTCAATATGTTTTTGTATCTGCAAGTTATATTCAAGGTAAATTTCTCTTGTAAGTACTTGTATTAGCTAAACTTTTTTTCTTATTTTTTTTTTTTTTTTAATCGGATCATTTCACCCTTTTCTCATCAATTTAATGTAAATCTATACGACAAATTTGCTCTACATTTGAAGCTTTATCTAACGTCGCGCGGATATCGATCACTCTTTTGGATGGCTCCGATAGCTTTTTTTAAATTACTTTTTATGGAATTGTTTGCAGCTACATATAAATGAGTTGCATATTTTGAATAATAATTTTTCTGAAAAATTATTAGAGAAGAAAAATGTTAGAAGAAGGTGGTTTCGACGTGTGCACTAATTCTCCTCAGGCCATCACACTTAGATACACACCGGTGATGGTGACCACCATGCTCAGAGGTGAGGGAGTTAATTTTTAATTTTTCTACTTATGCAAACTCAATATGTTTTTGTATCTGCAAGTTATATTCAAGGTAAATTTCTCTTGTAAGTACTTGTATTAGCTAAACTTTTTTTTTTTATTTTTTTTTTTTTTTAATCGGATCATTTCACCCTTTTCTCATCAATTTAATGTAAATCTATACGACAAATTTGCTCTACATTTGAAGCTTTATCTAACGTCGCGCGGATATCGATCACTCTTTCGGATGGCTCCGATAGCTTTTTTTAAATTACTTTTTATGGAATTGTTTGCAGCTACATATAAATGAGTTGCATATTTTGAATAATAATTTTTCTGAAAAATTATTAGAGAAGAAAAATGTTAGAAGAAGGTGGTTTCGACGTGTGCACTAATTCTCCTCAGGCCATCACACTTAGATACACGCCGGTGATGGCGACCACCATGCTCAGAGGTGAGGGAGTTAATTTTTAATTTTTCTACTTATGCAAACTCAATATGTTTTGTATCTGCAAGTTATATTCAAGGTAAATTTCTCTTGTAAGTACTTGTATTAGCTAAACTTTTTTTTTAATTGGATCATTTCACCCTTTTCACATCAATTTAATGTAAATCTATACGACAAATTTGCTCTACATTTGAAGCTTTATCTAACGTCGCGCGGATATCGATCACACTTTTGGATGGCTCCGACAGCTTTTTTAAATTACTTTTTATGGAATTGTTTGCAGCTACATATAAATGAGTTGCATATTTTGAATAATAATTTTTCTGAAAAATTATTAGAGAAGAAAAATGTTAGAAGAAGGTGGGTTCGACGTGTGCACTAATTCTCCTCAGGCCATCACACTTAGATACACACCGGTGATGGCGACCACCATGCTCAGAGGTGAGGGAGTTAATTTTTAATTTTTCTACTTATGCAAACTCAATATGTTTTTGTATCTGCAAGTTATATTCAAGGTAAATTTCTCTTGTAAGTACTTGTATTAGCTGAACTTTTTTTTTAATTGGATCATTTCACCCTTTTCACATCAATTTAATGTAAATCTATACGACAAATTTGCTCTACATTTGAAGCTTTATCTAACGTCGCGCGGATATCGATCACTCTTTCGGATGGCTCCGATAGCTTTTTTAAATTACTTTTTATGGAATTGTTTGCAGCTACATATAAATGAGTTGCATATTTTGAATAATAATTTTTCTGAAAAATTATTAGAGAAGAAAAATGTTAGAAGAAGGTGGTTTCGACGTGTGCACTAATTCTCCTCAGGCCATCACACTTAGATACACACCAGTGATGGCGACCACCATGCTCAGAGGTGAGGGAGTTAATTTTTAATTTTTCTACTTATGCAAACTCAATATGCTTTTGTATCTGCAAGTTATATTCAAGGTAAATTTCTCTTGTAAGTACTTGTATTAGCTAAACTTTTTTTTTTTTGTAATTGGATCATTTCACCCTTTTCACATCAATTTAATGTAAATCTATACGACAAATTTGCTTTACATTTGAAGCTTTATCTAACGTCGCGCGGATATCGATCACTCTTTCGGATGGCTCCGATAGCTTTTTTAAATTACTTTTTATGGAATTGTTTGCAGCTACATATAAATGAGTTGCATATTTTGAATAATAATTTTTCTGAAAAATTATTAGAGAAGAAAAATGTTAGAAGAAGGTGGTTTCGACGTGTGCACTAATTCTCCTCAGGCCATCACACTTAGATACACACCGGTGATGGCGACCACCATGCTCAGAGGTGAGGGAGTTAATTTTTAATTTTTCTACTTATGCAAACTCAATATGTTTTTGTATCTGCAAGTTATATTCAAGGTAAATTTCTCTTGTAAGTACTTGTATTAGCTAAACTTTTTTTTTTGTATTTTTTTTTTTTTTTAATTGGATCATTTCACCCTTTTCACATCAATTTAATGTAAATCTATACGACAAATTTGCTCTACATTTGAAGCTTTATCTAACGTCGCGCGGATATCGATCACTCTTTTGGATGGCTCCGACAGCTTTTTTAAATTACTTTTTATGGAATTGTTTGCAGCTACATATAAATGAGTTGCATATTTTGAATAATAATTTTTCTGAAAAATTATTAGAGAAGAAAAATGTTAGAAGAAGGTGGTTTCGACGTGTGCACTAATTCTCCTCAGGCCATCACACTTAGATACACACCGGTGATGGCGACCACCATGCTCAGAGGTGAGGGAGTTAATTTTTAATTTTTCTACTTATGCAAACTCAATATGTTTTTGTATCTGCAAGTTATATTCAAGGTAAATTTCTCTTGTAAGTACTTGTATTAGCTAAACTTTTTTTTTTATTGTTTTTTTTTTTTTGAATCATTTCACCCTTTTCACATCAATTTAATGTAAATCTATACGACAAATTTGCTCTACATTTGAAGCTTTATCTAACGTCGCGCGGATATCGATTACTCTTTTGGATGGCTCCGACAGCTTTTTTAAATTACTTTTTATGGAATTGTTTGCAGCTACATATAAATGAGTTGCATATTTTGAATAATAATTTTTCTGAAAAATTCTTAGAGAAGAAAAATGTTAGAAGAAGGTGGTTTCGACGTGTGCACTAGTTCTCCTCAGGCCATCACACTTAGATACACACCGGTGATGGCGACCACCATGCTCAGAGGTGAGGGAGTTAATTTTTAATTTTTCTACTTATGCAAACTCAATATGTTTTTGTATCTGCAAGTTATATTCAAGGTAAATTTCTCTTGTAAGTACTTGTATTAGCTAAACTTTTTTTTTAATTGGATCATTTCACCCTTTTCACATCAATTTAATGTAAATCTATACGACAAATTTGCTCTACATTTGAAGCTTTATCTAACGTCGCGCGGATATCGATCACTCTTTTGGATGGCTCCGACAGCTTTTTTAAATTACTTTTTATGGAATTGTTTGCAGCTACATATAAATGAGTTGCATATTTTGAATAATAATTTTTCTGAAAAATTATTAGAGAAGAAAAATGTTAGAAGAAGGTGGTTTCGACGTGTGCACTAATTCTCCTCAGGCCATCACACTTAGATACACACCGGTGATGGCGACCACCATGCTCAGAGGTGAGGGAGTTAATTTTTAATTTTTCTACTTATGCAAACTCAATATGTTTTTGTATCTGCAAGTTATATTCAAGGTAAATTTCTCTTGTAAGTACTTGTATTAGCTAAACTTTTTTTTTTATTGTTTGTTTTTTTTTTTAATCATTTCACCCTTTTCACATCAATTTAATGTAAATCTATACGACAAATTTGCTCTACATTTGAAGCTTTATCTAACGTCGCGCGGATATCGATTACTCTTTTGGATGGCTCCGACAGCTTTTTTAAATTACTTTTTATGGAATTGTTTGCAGCTACATATAAATGAGTTGCATATTTTGAATAATAATTTTGCTGAAAAATTATTAGAGAAGAAAAATGTTAGAAGAAGGTGGTTTCGACGTGTGCACTAATTCTCCTCAGGCCATCACACTTAGATACACACCGGTGATGGCGACCACCATGCTCAGAGGTGAGGGAGTTAATTTTTAATTTTTCTACTTATGCAAACTCAATATGTTTTTGTATCTGCAAGTTATATTCAAGGTAAATTTCTCTTGTAAGTACTTGTATTAGCTAAACTTTTTTTTTTTTTTTAATTGGATCATTTCACCCTTTTCACATCAATTTAATGTAAATCTATACGACAAATTTGCTCTACATTTGAAGCTTTATCTAACGTCGCGCGGATATCGATCACTCTTTCGGATGGCTCCGATAGCTTTTTTAAATTACTTTTTATGGAATTGTTTGCAGCTACATATAAATGAGTTGCATATTTTGAATAATAATTTTTCTGAAAAATTATTAGAGAAGAAAAATGTTAGAAGAAGGTGGTTTCGACGTGTGCACTGATTCTCCTCAGGCCATCACACTTAGATACACACCGGTGATGGCGACCACCATGCTCAGAGGTGAGGGAGTTAATTTTTAATTTTTCTACTTATGCAAACTCAATATGTTTTTGTATCTGCAAGTTATATTCAAGGTAAATTTCTCTTGTAAGTACTTGTATTAGCTAAACTTTTTTTGTTTTATTTTTTTTTTTTTTTTAATTGGATCATTTCACCCTTTTCACATCAATTTAATGTAAATCTATACGACAAATTTGCTCTACATTTGAAGCTTTATCTAACGTCGCGCGGATATCGATTACTCGTTTGGATGGCTCCGACAGCTTTTTTAAATTACTTTTTATGGAATTGTTTGCAGCTACATATAAATGAGTTGCATATTTTGAAGAATAATTTTTCTGAAAAATTATTAGAGAAGAAAAATGTTAGAAGAAGGTGGTTTCGACGTGTGCACTGATTCTCCTCAGGCCATCACACTTAGATACACACCGGTGATGGCGACCACCATGCTCAGAGGTGAGGGAGTTAATTTTTAATTTTTCTACTTATGCAAACTCAATATGTTTTTGTATCTGCAAGTTATATTCAAGGTAAATTTCTCTTGTAAGTACTTGTATTAGCTAAACTTTTTTTGTTTTATTTTTTTTTTTTTTTAATTGGATCATTTCACCCTTTTCACATCAATTTAATGTAAATCTATACGACAAATTTGCTCTACATTTGAAGCTTTATCTAACGTCGCGCGGATATCGATCACTCTTTCGGATGGCTCCGATAGCTTTTTTAAATTACTTTTTATGGAATTGTTTGCAGCTACATATAAATGAGTTGCATATTTTGAATAATAATTTTTCTGAAAAATTATTAGAGAAGAAAAATGTTAGAAGAAGGTGGTTTCGACGTGTGCACTAATTCTCCTCAGGCCATCACACTTAGATACACACCGGTGATGGCGACCACCATGCTCAGAGGTGAGGTAGTTAATTGTTAATTTTTCTACTTATGCAAACTCAATATGTTTTTGTATCTGCAAGTTATATTCAAGGTAAATTTCTCTTGTAAGTACTTGTATTAGCTAACCTTTTTTTTTTTTTTAATTGGATCATTTCACCCTTTTCACATCAATTTAATGTAAATCTATACGACAAATTTGCTCTACATTTGAAGCTTTATCTAACGTCGCGCGGATATCGATCACTCTTTTGGATGGCTCCGACAGCTTTTTTAAATTACTTTTTATGGAATTGTTTGCAGCTACATATAAATGAGTTGCATATTTTGAATAATAATTTTTCTGAAAAATTATTAGAGAAGAAAAATGTTAGAAGAAGGTGGTTTCGACGTGTGCACTAATTCTCCTCAGGCCATCACACTTAGATACACACCGGTGATGGCGACCACCATGCTCAGAGGTGAGGGGGTTAATTTTTAATTTTTCTACTTATGCAAACTCAATATGTTTTTGTATCTGCAAGTTATATTCAAGGTAAATTTCTCTTGTAAGTACTTGTATTAGCTGAACTTTTTTTTTAATTGGATCATTTCACCCTTTTCACATCAATTTAATGTAAATCTATACGACAAATTTGCTCTACATTTGAAGCTTTATCTAACGTCGCGCGGATATCGATCACTCTTTCGGATGGCTCCGATAGCTTTTTTAAATTACTTTTTATGGAATTGTTTGCAGCTACATATAAATGAGTTGCATATTTTGAATAATAATTTTTCTGAAAAATTATTAGAGAAGAAAAATGTTAGAAGAAGGTGGTTTCGACGTGTCCACTAATTCTCCTCAGGCCATCACACTTAGATACACACCGGTGATGGCGACCACCATGCTCAGAGGTGAGGGAGTTAATTTTTAATTTTTCTACTTATGCAAACTCAATATGTTTTTGTATCTGCAAGTTATATTCAAGGTAAATTTCTCTTGTAAGTACTTGTATTAGCTAACCTTTTTTTTTTTTTTAATTGGATCATTTCACCCTTTTCACATCAATTTAATGTAAATCTATACGACAAATTTGCTCTACATTTGAAGCTTTATCTAACGTCGCGCGGATATCGATCACTCTTTTGGATGGCTCCGACAGCTTTTTTAAATTACTTTTTATGGAATTGTTTGCAGCTACATATAAATGAGTTGCATATTTTGAATAATAATTTTTATGAAAAATTATTAGAGAAGAAAAATGTTAGAAGAAGGTGGTTTCGACGTGTGCACTAATTCTCCTCAGGCCATCACACTTAGATACACACCGGTGATGGCGACCACCATGCTCAGAGGTGAGGGAGTTAGTTTTTAATTTTTCTACTTATGCAAACTCAATATGTTTTTGTATCTGCAAGTTATATTCAAGGTAAATTTCTCTTGTAAGTACTTGTATTAGCTAAACTTTTTTTTTAATTGGATCATTTCACCCTTTTCACATCAATTTAATGTAAATCTATACGACAAATTTGCTCTACATTTGAAGCTTTATCTAACGTCGCGCGGATATCGATTACTCTTTTGGATGGCTCCGACAGCTTTTTTAAATTACTTTTTATGGAATTGTTTGCAGCTACATATAAATGAGTTGCATATTTTGAATAATAATTTTTCTGAAAAATTATTAGAGAAGAAAAATGTTAGAAGAAGGTGGTTTCGACGTGTGCACTAATTCTCCTCAGGCCATCACACTTAGATACACACCGGTGATGGCGACCACCATGCTCAGAGGTGAGGGAGTTAATTTTTAATTTTTCTACTTATGCAAACTCAATATGTTTTTGTATCTGCAAGTTATATTCAAGGTAAATTTCTCTTGTAAGTACTTGTATTAGCTAAACTTTTTTTTTTTTTTTAATTGGATCATTTCACCCTTTTCACATCAATTTAATGTAAATCTATACGACAAATTTGCTCTACATTTGAAGCTTTATCTAACGTCGCGCGGATATCGATCACTCTTTCGGATGGCTCCGATAGCTTTTTTAAATTACTTTTTATGGAATTGTTTGCAGCTACATATAAATGAGTTGCATATTTTGAATAATAATTTTTCTGAAAAATTATTAGAGAAGAAAAATGTTAGAAGAAGGTGGTTTCGACGTGTGCACTAATTCTCCTCAGGCCATCACACTTAGATACACACCGGTGATGGCGACCACCATGCTCAGAGGTGAGGGAGTTAATTTTTAATTTTTCTACTTATGCAAACTCAATATGTTTTTGTATCTGCAAGTTATATTCAAGGTAAATTTCTCTTGTAAGTACTTGTATTAGCTAAACTTTTTTTTTTTTTTAATTGGATCATTTCACCCTTTTCACATCAATTTAATGTAAATCTATACGACAAATTTGCTCTACATTTGAAGCTTTATCTAACGTCGCGCGGATATCGATCACTCTTTCGGATGGCTCCGATAGCTTTTTTAAATTACTTTTTATGGAATTGTTTGCAGCTACATATAAATGAGTTGCATATTTTGAATAATAATTTTTCTGAAAAATTATTAGAGAAGAAAAATGTTAGAAGAAGGTGGTTTCGACGTGTGCACTAAATTCTCCTCAGGCCATCACACTTAGATACACACCGGTGATGGCGACCACCATACTCAGAGGTGAGGGAGTTAATTTTTAATTTTTCTACTTATGCAAACTCAATATGTTTTTGTATCTGCAAGTTATATTCAAGGTAAATTTCTCTTGTAAGTACTTGTATTAGTCAAACTTTTTTTGTTCTATTTTTTTTTTTTTTTTTAATTGGATCATTTCACCCTTTTCACATCAATTTAATGTAAATCTATACGACAAATTTGCTCTACATTTGAAGCTTTATCTAACGTCGCGCGGATATCGATCACTCTTTCGGATGGCTCCGATAGCTTTTTTAAATTACTTTTTATGGAATTGTTTGCAGCTACATATAAATGAGTTGCATATTTTGAATAATAATTTTTCTGAAAAATTATTAGAGAAGAAAAATGTTAGAAGAAGGTGGTTTCGACGTGTGCACTAATTCTCCTCAGGCCATCACACTTAGATACACACCGGTGATGGCGACCACCATGCTCAGAGGTGAGGTAGTTAATTTTTAATTTTTCTACTTATGCAAACTCAATATGTTTTTGTATCTGCAAGTTATATTCAAGGTAAATTTCTCTTGTAAGTACTTGTATTAGCTAAACTTTTTTTTTTTTTTTTTAATTGGATCATTTCACCCTTTTCACATCAATTTAATGTAAATCTATACGACAAATTTGCTCTACATTTGAAGCTTTATCTAACGTCGCGCGGATATCGATCACTCTTTTGGATGGCTCCGACAGCTTTTTTAAATTACTTTTTATGGAATTGTTTGCAGCTACATATAAATGAGTTGCATATTTTGAATAATAATTTTTCTGAAAAATTATTAGAGAAGAAAAATGTTAGAAGAAGGTGGTTTCGACGTGTGCACTAATTCTCCTCAGGCCATCACACTTAGATACACACCGGTGATGGCGACCACCATGCTCAGAGGTGAGGGAGTTAATTTTTAATTTTTCTACTTATGCAAACTCAATATGTTTTTGTATCTGCAAGTTATATTCAAGGTAAATTTCTCTTGTAAGTACTTGTATTAGCTTTCGGAGCCATCCGAAAGAGTGATCGATATCCGCGCGACGTTAGATAAAGCTTCAAATGTAGAGCAAGTTTGTCGTATAGATTTACATTAAATTGATGTGAAAAGGGTGAAATGATCCAATTAAAAAAAAATAAATAAATAAAAAAAAAAAGTTTAGCTAATACAAGTACTTACAAGAGAAATTTACCTTGAATATAACTTGCAGATACAAAAACGTATTGAGTTTGCATAAGTAGAAAAATTAAAAATTAACTCCCTCACCTCTGAGCATGGTGGTCGCCATCACCGGTGTGTATCGAAGTGTGATGGCCTGAGGAGAATCAGTGCACACGTCGAAACCACCTTCTTCTAACATTTTTCTTCTCTAATAATTTTTCAGAAAAATTATTATTCAAAATATGCAACTCATTTATATGTAGCTGCAAACAATTCCATAAAAAGTAATTTAAGAAAGCTATCGGAGCCATCCGAAAGAGTGATCGATATCCGCGCGACGTTAGATAAAGCTTCAAATGTAGAGCAAATTTGTCGTATAGATTTACATTAAATTGATGTGAAAAGGGTGAAATGATCCAATTAAAAAAAAAAAAGTTTAGCTAATACAAGTACTTACAAGAGAAATTTACCTTGAATATAACTTGCAGATACAAAAACATATTGAGTTTGCATAAGTAGAAAAATTAAAAATTAACTCCCTCACCTCTGAGCATGGTGGTCGCCATCACCGGTGTGTATCTAAGTGTGATGGCCTGGGGAGAATTAGTGCACATGTCGAAACCACCTTCTTCTAACATTTTTCTTCTCTAATAATTTTTCAGAAAAATTATTATTCAAAATATGCAACTCATTTATATGTAGCTGCAAACAATTCCATAAAAAGTAATTCATAATATTAATTAAAAATTGTTTTGTTTGCCGGTAATTAACGTGAGCCTGCCTAATTCTTCCGATTTTTCCCACCTAATTACGCCTAATCATCATAAACGAAAAATTGCTTTCAATTGATAACTTAATTGAACCTACAAAAGACAGTGAAAATGGAAATTGCAAATACCGCCGTCATAAACTACAAATGATTAGGAAAAAGTACATTTGATAGCAACAAAAACCTACAATCGTGTGATTTCCCCCTTTCTGAATGTGTTCGTATTGTTCGACTTGCCCATAAAGTGTCGTAGTTGCTTGAGTGTACGAGTTCCGCAAGAGCCGTACAGTGGAAGATTTAGAATTGCGGAAAAGAAAAGAGCCCGTCGGAGATTGGGGGGGTCGAAAGTGCACCAGCAGGCAGGGCAGTACGAGACAGCCACTGCTTTTGAGCGTGGTGTCCTCGGGATTTTAATTCTATTGTCGCGTTTTGTTTTTACTGCGGTTTAGAAGACTTTCAGTTCTACATAGTTTGTTTCGAAAGTTTATTCACATTTATCATTAAAAGGCTGTCGCTAATAGTTTTAATTAGTGTGTGCATTCTCAGTACACCAACGGGATTGACGAAAGTTCTGCTGTCGGGAGCTGTCGACACACTCCGCGGAGTCCGAGTGAATAATATAATGTTTTGCAATTTCGACACTTTCGCGGATCGATCTACGTAAATTTGATTTCAAGCCGTGAAAATTAATGGAAGCGATTGACTCTTCCGTCGCGACTGAAGGAAAAAAGATTGCATTGGGAGAAGTGGAGTGTGCCGGGGCAATCAGACTTGCGTGGTGTGAAACACAAATGGACATTATTCAGTGAAGAAATGAAAATTGTCTCCGGGAATTCATTAGAAATCTGATTTCTAGCGCTGATAGCCGAGTTCAAAATATTTTTTAAGTGTCATAAGAATGTTGGCTAGTCCTAGACAAGTGTGTGTGAACGAGCGAGAGAACGGTTTGCAAAGTGTGGTGGTTCGATGGTTTGCCGCTATTTTTATTTTTTTGCAAATTGGGGGGAGAGCACGCGATTTCTACACGACAGCCGATTTGCAAATTCATTTTGATTTTTGAATTTTATTTTGACAGTTCAAATTTCGATTTGCTTTTAAGTTCTCAGGCGCGAGGATATTGCCAAGAATTGTTTAGCTTGAAGTCAAGTGTTTTAAGGAAAAGAGAAACTCGTGGGTGCTTGTGTTAATTTTTGGAAGTTCAAAGGAATTTTGTTACGCCCGGAATTTCGACTTTGTTCGAGGTCTCGCGCGAATTGACGTGTGCAGAAGTTGAAAATTTCTCGAGTGGTGAAGAGCGTAATTGGTCGATTGGGCAATCAAACGAGGACCTTTGATACGCATCGACAAGCAAGGAACACGCGCAAGTGTTGTGCCAGCGTGATACCTCCACTACGAGTGAAATTCGTGCAGAAATCCGACGTTCGCTCGGTTGCATGTATAGTGCGTGCATGCAACAATTTAGTATTCGGGATGAAAATTTATCGGAACGTTATCGCATCGGACGACACGAAAAATTCGTAAAAGTTGACGCCAAACATTCTTTAACGACTCGCATATGTGATTTCGCGATGATAAGTCTAGCGCCGCCATCTTGCTGCTGTACTACAAGAGATTTCTTGACGACGACTCGATTGAACGAAAACGACAGCAAAATCGTTCGCAAGGAGGGAGAAGACGCGAGCGACTTAGTAAAAATCGGTGAATTCACATCATATTCGTTATTGCGGAGCGCCAGCATACAAGTCAGCGACAACCGTCGAAATATCGCAACGACGTAGCATAGACGCGGGGAATCTGGCAACAGAGCACACATATAGGAAAACAAAAACACCAGTCGTCATCGATAGCAGCAAAACAAAAACATTCGCCGAAAAGAGTATCTTATATGGACTGTTGAATTGTTCTCATTTTTTTCTGTACCATGCACCATCTCTGAAGAAAGATATTGAGTCGCTTTATCTTACAAATTCCGTACTAAACACCTTTCGAGTTAAGATTATTCATTAGTACTGTTGTGATTGTGTGTGATTGATTTTATGTACGATTAAAACAACTAGCTGTTCTACGTTGTTAGAAGAAGTTACCTGCACCCATCGAGCGCTCGACGGAACATGCATGTAAGTACCTTTTTGGTTGCCTAATATTATTATTCATAAAATATACAAGTATATTAACTCTAATTTCCTACCTGACCCGTTTGGTTCAGTAAGCACACACAAGACGTATTTATGCAGGACAAGAAATATTTATCGAAAATGTTTAATTTAGACGCGAATGCATCCTTCCTACCTACATATTTCTATTAACCCTTAAAAATAAAATAAAATACCTTCAAACACAACCAGAAAGATAAATTCTAAGGAAACAAAATACTGTTCAATTTGATGTATGCAAAGCACACAAACAAACACTTTACAATAGCAGTAAAATTCCCAACAAAATTATTGCTGTCAGATTTTCGGCCAACAACACAATTAGATTAAATAAGAATGGAGGCATTATAAACGAGAAAATAGTTATAACGTCACTTAAAATTTTCTGATCCGATACAAGTTGGAAATTTAGCATGGTATGAAAAGTAAAATAGGAGTAACATCTACACGAAAATATATAATATTAATTAAAGAAAAAACAAAACAATAAAAAATGATGGATTAAACGGAAAATCGGTCTTGCCCTTCCGGTTTTTCTAATCGGGTATAGGACCCGGTACGGTGGCAGGCTTCCACCCCAAAATATGAGCCAGCCGCCGGGTACAAATTAATTCCTTCTTTTGTTTCAGGTGACTTTATGGGTTGAGTGGCCCAAGCCAAGTGCCTTTTTATGGCATAGAGTTATGCAATTCAATTGTATAATTCTATGACATAAATTGGTCACCGGGATACTCCCCTTCTGATGGGAAAGTTCATATAATTCAAGTTGTATGAGTTTTCCACTCAGAAGAGGAATACCTGGCCACTTCAACAAGTTAACATTGGATTTATTCCAGTTGGGTGGGCATGAAGGGGCTCCACCACCACCCGGTTGCCCCTCTTTCATTTGTGGGCCCTGAATTTATTTGGGTAAAGACGAGGTCACCCCAAATTAGCCTTTCTTTTCAGGTTGCACTTGTTCTCGTAACAAGTCATAATTCCTTCGTGGAGGTTATCTACAAATTTGCGACTTCGGTCATCCTCTTGTGATCTCTGCAAGCAATTCGTGAATGCGAAATGTTTTGTAGTGAGTCCACGTGCCGGGGAAACGAACCCGCCCCACGACACCGCAATGCTAGCCTGCCAGCGCATTCACGCGTCTTCGGACGAGGGCGTTCTCGGCAGGAACCAACACCTTCCTCTGCCGAGGCAGCAGAACATCACTGCAGTCCTTTACGGACATTATGGAAACTCTTAAATTCACTACACATATTTCCTGCTTCATATAGGCCTCACGGATCTCTGTTCATATTATCCACTGGATCTTGCCAGATTTTTGTTTAGAGAATAATGGTGTTATTAGTTTAGTTATAATTTATTATATTTTAAGATTCTGTACATCCAAATGCAAAGATGGGACCCCTATAGAATCACTCGTGCGTCAGTCTGTCCATCTATCAGGGCCAATTTGCGTCGAATTTACTCAACCGATTAAGCTCAAGTTTGGTACAAGTATTTATTTTTATGACCCAAATCCATACGTGCAAGTTAAAAAGGACTTTTAAAAACGGAAAAAGTTTTTCAAAGTATACCGTACGGCATAGCACATGTAAGTTTTTATTTTGAAGGTCTGAAATGTAATTTTGTTATTATTGTTAAGCTTAAGAGTTTTCAAGTTATTTCAGAAAATCAATGAAAATTGATCATTTCAACCCCCCTTCTTTATGTTCGAAACTATTTGGCCTAAATTTTTGAAGGATGTATAGAAAATGGTTCCTAACCGATAGATTGTAGGAAAATCAATCTATGCTCTATATTTTTTAATACACTAGGTAAAAACTTGCAATTTGGTTCTGAACTCTAACCCCTGGATAAACTTTTCAAATTTCTTTCGAAAATTGCACTCAAATGCATTAAGAGTGCCGCTATCAGTGGTAATAAAATATTATTATATCAGGAGACTTCAATATTAATACTAAGAAATTATAAAAAAATGAAAAATCAGCCTACCTTCTAGCAATCAATCTTAGCCCACTTATACAGGGTTTTCTATATTGGATTAGTTTGAGTCAAAAGCCAAAACTTTAATTAAAGTCAACGTTTTTATCATGATAAAGTTGACGTGCCAGCAGCGTTTGGAAATTATTAACAATTACTACAGAAGTACTGAGTCGCAACTTTAAGAGCGCTTACTCCAATTTTCAGCCGTAATAATCGTCTCCCTCGATATGCTTTGCATACTACTTATATTGGATTAGTTTGAGTTCAATTTTTCACTATTGGACATCCCGGTGCCAAAAAGACGTCGTACCGCTTGAAACAAAGGAAATATATCAGCCGTAAGTGCATCAATTTAAAATGAGCCAAATCAATCGATTCCAAATCACTTTTAAGAATTGGGTATCACTCAAATGACACTGTGACGTATTTTGCGGAAAGATCTTGGTCTATTCTTTTCATGTTGGCTCGCTACCCTGCCTATCCGGTTATCAATATTAAAATTTTAAAAACTGATACTGAAAAATCTTATCCAGACCTTTCATTTGATACCCTACTTGACTATCTTTGGTGAAAAAAATGTCTTGGGGGTCGCATCTTCATATAGGGAGCCATCCCACTCCCCCACCCCCCTGTAAAAAGGTTGAAATTTAGGAGCTTCTCACAAGATTTGATGGTTCTAGCTTCACTCGCTCCTGAGAAAACCTGCTGTGATGCACTGACAGACGATCGCACAGGTAGGGATATTAATAGGGCATTGTAAAACATTTTTTTACAAACCCCTAAAAACTACCAGACTAAAATTTGATCCATGTAAGTTCAAATCAAACTTGCCCGATTTTTCGGGTGTTGTACTACTTACAAAATGATTGATTTTTTTCTGTTGCCTTTTTTATGTATATTCACATATAACTTTTGAAAGCAGATACATCGAAGACTCCTGTTTTCGGTAAATTATACTTGTTTCTTCCTGTTAGGTGCCATTCAGAGGATGAGAAGATTAAATAACGGAAAACCATAAAACTAAAAAATTTGCGGCTTTCACCCCAACTTTTCAGCGTATGATGATTTTGATTGTAGAAGTTTCAAATGCATCGGCACAAAATCGTGATCCTTTCAAGGACTATTAACAGTTCAATATGGTACATTGATGTCTAGATATTGAATTAATAATCTGTCATACAAAAAATGCCAATTATTTAGCACTCTCCATGAATTTGATAGCGATACCGGAACTTTCGGTGACGGAAGGTGAAAATGATCAGCATCCTTAATTTTCTGTACAAACGGTACATTTTGGTCAATCATTACTACCGGGGATAGCCAATAAATTAATTCTAAATGCAACATGCTCGTAAACGTGATTTAGAGTAATTTCATTCGGGAAAATTTCAGGATACTTTTCTCTTCCGCAAACTTTCTTGGCCCACTGATGAACTCATTAAAAGAACCTTCTTATATCTTTGGACGTAAACGTTACACATAGTATTTGCGAAATTCCCCGAAGAAATAATAAGATTTGAGTGATTTCAAATTATAGAGTTTATCACCATTTGAAAATTGATTCGTTATTTTCTAGATAATATAATTATATCCCTAGAATTCTAAAATAATTGTTTTCCATACGAAAGACCGACGAGAATCGCGGCCTGAAAGATGATACTTTTCCTTCTACACATAACTGATCATCGTTTTAAAGATGAACATGAAAACGCATAGTCGAGTTTTCATTTACTTATAGGACATCATTTTCGTGAAGCTTTCATTAAAATTGTTTGCCAATGTTTACTGAAATCGAAAGGAATGGGTATCGAACGTGAACGAGTCATACGGAAAGATCTTTTCAAGTAAACTTCTTCAGATTGATTGCGGAGTTCACTTTGTGTTTAAATCTTGAAATACATAAATCTGCACAGGTATAAATATATGTATATTTATATATATATATATATATATATATATATATATATATATATATATATATATATATATATATATATATATATATATACATGCATACATATATATATATATATATATATATATATATATATATATATATACATGCATACATATATATATATATATATATATATATATATATATACACATGCATACATATATATATATATATATATATATATATATATATATATATATATATATATATATATATATATATATATATATATATATATATATATATATCCACGGTGCATACGGTATTTGAGGACAACTTGAGAGGAAAATTAATTAGCTTGTATTTTCAATAAAATTTAATGATATTTCAGGAGTTTTTTATACAACGCTAAACGTAAAGACGTTTCACTACCGTCTCCGAAACCTCGATGTATGCAGCAGAGTTCACTCGAAGTCCTTCGTTGCTGACAACACCTAAAACCATAACAGTGGCTGGAAATTTTGTGCGCATAACAACAGGAACCTTCGTAGGATTTGAACACAGCTATCTGTCATTTCTGCGATTGGTCTTTTGATCTTGGTCAAAATTTTTTTCGTCGGAAAAAAACCATAGCATTTTGAGCGCCTCAGGGTGTTTGATTTTGTTTAAAAGACGTTTTGATCGGAGAACTCTCTGTTTCCGTGTTTGTTCCGACATGAACTATCATCTGCGCATCACGTAAGACTTATACCGAAGGTCTTCGTGGACAACTCTACGAATAAGGCGCTCAGAAACATGAAACTCACTCGCAAGGACCCTCACTGATTTTGAAGGGTCCGCGTCCATAATCGCTTGCACTTGCTCTAAAAGTCCTGCAGATCGGACAGTGTCAGAATGTTGTTCGTGCTTTTTGCGTTTTGCAACCGATTCTGTATCGCCTCCTGATGCTTCCAATTCACGGCGAGCCTTATGCACGAATGAACGGGCACAATTAAGAAAATTAGAGACCTCTAACCTGTATGGTTCACACATATAGCGACGATGAGAGCATGTCTCTTCATGTCTTGAGTGATGTAGTCCGCCATTTCTTACCTGAAAAGGGAAAAAATTAAAAAAAAAATTCGCGAAGTTATAGTCACATTTATGCATGTCCCCAAATACCGTACGTACCCTATGTATATATATATATATATATATATATATATATATATATATATATATATATATATATATTTATATATACAAGTATATAAACACATAAATATACAAGTATATATATATATATATATATATATATATATATATATATATATATATATATATATATATATATATATTGGATAATCTTAAATGTATTGTGCTTTTTTTAATTTTTCGGTTGAATATTTATTTTATTTAAAATGGATTTTACTTAAGGCCATATTGTCCATTGTTATCTATGTCCTTTTGCCATTTTTTGGGTGGAGTCATTATTCCATCTGTGTAGCACTTCCGTAGTTTATCTGCGAAAAACTTGGCCAAGTGATTTTCAAAGTTTCTTTTTGAAGTGAATTTCTTTTCATTATGGAAGTCTTTCAGAGACTGAAACAAATGGTAGTCTGATGGTGCAAGGTTTGAACGATATGGTTGATGCTTCAAAACTTCCCAGCCAAGCTCTGTCAATTTTTTCCGGGTCATCAAAGATGTGTGTGGTCTGGCATTATCATGATGGAATACAACGCACTTCCCATTGATCAATTCTGGCCGGTGTTTTAGAATTGCTTGTTGCAATTTGGTTTATTGCAGTACAGGGCTGAGTTGTGTGTTTGACTAGGTTCTAGTACCTAATGATAAACAATTCCCTTCAAACCCCACCATACACACAGCATAACCTTGTTTGGTATCAATCCTGACTTTGAAGTCGTTTGTGATGATACATCATGGTAGAACCATGATCTTTTTCGAAAGAAATTCTTGTATCCTACCCATTTTTCATCGCCCGTAATGATTTTGTAATGATTTTCGTTTAAAATCATTCGAACGAAATTGGAACCGACATCTCATCGGTTCTTAACGTGAAGTTTTTGGACGTGACAACGGACTGTACCCTACAGGTCGACAAGTCCAGACATCACTTAGTCTACTCCGAGGTGGGTGCTGGCTAGCTAGCTAGTTCGGAGAAGAGTTCGGTCGCAGGTCTTATGCGAGCAGACTAAGTCCGAAATACAACAACTCAACCACCGGTGCACATGCCCGTTTCAAACGCGTCAAAAATACAAACATACGGAAAAGAAACCTACTTTACTTTATTCTGTATTTCTTCTTCTCATCCAGCCAACAACAAAAACTAGATTTAATTTCGCATTCCCGAATATCCCCGACGCGGTACCGAAAAATATACTACGTTAATTTGAATCCGAGAAACCCTATTCTAATAAAAACGCAAAACAAACGATGGTACCGCGCACCGCACGCGACACGAAACCAGCCATCCGCTGATTCCTAGAACCCTGCCCTTTTAACGGCATACTTACCGTTCGTTATCACTCCTGCTGGAAGAGAAGGGCATGCTGGAAAGGAAAGACGTGATATGATTCGCAATTCATTTTTGGCTTTTTTATTTACACAAATATTTTCCTTTACTTTCTGATAGTTTGCAAGGTCTTCACATAATCTTTTGATACCGTTTTGCAAGACTTGTCGATGATTGAACTTACCTCAAGTTTCTAGTTTTTCTTTAAAATGAAATTTAGCGTCAAGAAATTTTTAAAACATAACAACGAAAGTGGAATTTGACATTTTTACAATTATACCTTTATAGCTTTCGAACAATTAAAGTGTGTTGGCTTTTAAAATAGGAAAGTCAGCTTTTATATATTTCATCAACGTATGATTAAGGCTATTAGCATTGTCTCTGCTGTTAATTTTATCGCTCTTCTTCTACTTTACAATTACTTGAAAATTAACGTACCATACAACCAATAAAAAAAAAAAATTGCGCTTACAAACAAAATGTGCCATAAAATATGTAAATAGGTTTTCACTACTCATCTACATTTTTATATATATATATATATATATATATATATATATATATATATATATATATATATATATATATATATATATATATATATATATATATACAGGGTCTGAATAATAAAGACTGACCTCAGGAAATTTTTTATATATATATATATATATATATATATATATATATATATATATATATATATATATATATATCTTACGTTTTAACTAGTTCATTGTCTCTGACCTTTCTTTCCTTATGCAATATACATAGTAAAAGCACTAAATACAAATATATAAACCATCATAAAAATGTGTACAGATATTCTCAGTTATTTCTTTTCCAGATCAATATTGATTTATACTTGCAAAAGAATTTCTCGGACATCTCTGAGACCCTTTCGCAATTCTATAGATTCAAAAAAAAATGTATGTCTGTTTAGCGTATTGTTAACCAATTTAAGTCTTAATTTAGATTTCAATTTAATAATCTTTTAAACAATCTTCTAAAATCTATCATTCGCTTCGTTCTCTTTTTCTTTTACCAAGCAACGCGTTTTAAATAATGAGAGAATTCATCAAGTCGCGTGACTCTAGACCTAGTACTTCTCGTTATTATTTCAATCGGTATGTCCGTTTTCGCGTATTCGTGTTACGGGAACCGCAGTCCAAATATTGCTCGGTTCGTGTTCCGTCGTTCCTCTCTGTGTACTGTAAATGAGCACATACATATACGAAAAGTTGCGAATCGTAATCAATGCATCTGTGGGCGCAGTGTCGTATCATGGATTAGCGGAAGTGGGTGTGTATCCATACTCGTATTAAGTATCAAACATATACACACAAGACTTCGCAATCGAACGTACCGCCCATCGGAACTAATTGGTTTCATGCATTGACAATCGAGCGAAAGCTTTAGCTTTGTGGTTGCACCAGTCACAGAGAGATGGCACTTAATACATTAAACTGTTTTTGTTGTTGAACTTTTATCTTTTTTAAATGTTAAATTGTCTTCATTATTTTAGTTGGTAAGCAATAAAGTCAGCATAATTATAGTATAAAAGAAAATTAAAGACTTAAGAAAATCGAAAAGTATTTCTCCATTCACTGGCTCAAGGCATGCGCCCGAGCTTATTCTATCCCAAGACACTTAGCCCGGGATAAGTGAATTTACGATACGTTCAACTGCGTACTCAAGGCATCAGCCCGAGTATCAGCGCCCCAAGGCAGTTATGCCCGGGGCCTGATTGATTGATTTATCAATCTGACTGCGTACTCAAGTCATCTGCCCGAGTATTAGCGTCCCAAGGCTTTGTGCCCGGGGCTAGCAGTTGGATTATAATCAATCGATTCGTTAATATAACTGCATGCTCAAGGCTTCAGCCCGAGCAACAGTTAAAGCTTTAAATAAATTGATTGTTTATCAAATTCTATTTTTCCTCTCCACAACTAAAAAAATTAATTGAAATGGACGTAAATTGTGGGAATTAACTGCTCCTTCAACACTCTAAATTCATAAATATGTAAATATAAAACCTCATTAACTAGTTTTTTAATAAATTGATCACTTCAGAAAATTTCATTTTTAAAATATTGCATTGACCAGTAGCATGTGAGTGGTATAACAGTGAAATCCCTCTCTGCTCCCCGGGAGCCTTGATGTGTATATAGGATACACATCATATCAAGCTCCCAGCGCATGCCAGTATACATAGGGTGTACTGGTATTGTGCAACAAATTGGCGCAGCCGGTAGGATATCGGTTTTGCAAACACCACAATGTAGCGCATTGTGTAGTAAAATTAAATGGGATGTAAGTCTTTCCTCCCAGCCGATATCCGAAACCACTCAATTCCTGTATGTTATCATTGCTACTTACATTGTCAATGAAACTAGATCAGTTTTCTCAAATTTAAAAAAAATCAATCTCATTGATCATCTAAAGAACAAACGTATAATATTCATATCCAATATTTTATGCAGAGATATTCCACAATATTCCAAAATCTAATCTAGTCTATTTTAAAATCAGTAAAATAAACTTCCAAACGATTCAAACTTAAGTTAACGTACAACTTATCGAAGAGATAATGTTTCAGTTGACTTACATGCAAAACAATCAACAGTACAAGTAAACATCAAACACAAGCAAGCATAATGAAAACATAAATAACGAGTAAACAAACTCGTTTCTATCGTTATATCAACATAACATCTTTTATCGCTCAAACAACTGAAACAATAATAATAACAATAACGCGCACCCACATGAATATTCAAGTCTTATCTTTAAAATTGATCTAGCATTCGAATAATTTCTTGAGAGCCTTTAATGAAGATGAAATTAATGGATAGACGTTTGAACAATAATTTTTTATGCAGTTAAATTAAAGTGCAAATAAATAAACCAATCGCGTGAAATGAATATAAAATTTAGATACAAGAGACAATTTTTCAATGCAAATGCTCAACAAGAAACAAAAAATAATTTCAAGTTTTACTGAACTAATCCAAGTGTAGGAACTGTGAAATAAACGACTTAATTATTTTAACCCAATACAATATAGGCCAACTCAATACAAACAAATTTACCGTTAAACTTATTATTTCTTTCAATTCCCATTTTTTCCCCCCCACGAATGACAAAATATGAATTCAGCACTCAATTTGCAATGTCATAGTATTAGCAGTAATAAAAAGGAAACTAGTGGCAGTCAAGCCGATAAATCCCGGTAAGCTTTTATAAATAAATAGAAAAACCCTATAAGTTGAGTGGTTCCCCAAAAACCCACTGTCGACAGCCACAAATGTGGTCCCTTCAAAACAAAACTGTTGGCAGCCACTCAGCCATTAGTCTAAGTTAAAAAAAGATAGCCTCTGAGCAGTCGACCGAAGCTGTCGGTGGACACGCTATTTTTAATCACAAGTCGGTAAGATACCCGACAATAGCCTCTGAGCAGTAGACCCTAGTGGTCAGCGGACACGCTGTTATTAATTATAAGGCACAACAGAAACTCATAATAGCCTCTGAGCCATCGACCGAAGCTGTCAATGGACACGCTATTTTTAATTAGTCGGTAAGAAAACCGACAATAACCTCTGAGCCGTGGACCCTAGTTGTCAGCGGACACGCTATTTTTAGTTGTGTTGAAATAAACAAAAGCCTCTGAGCTGCGCGACTTCAACTGTCGGCAGACACGCTACATTTAATATTAAGTCGATATACCAACCAATCAGAGCCTCTGTGCTGCTGAACTAAACTGGTTTGCAGACACGCTTCCACTAGTCACTACGTTTCCTCGGTCAATAAATACATTTTAACTGCTAACTACTAAATAACTTACCATTGAAACCCCTGTGGATAACGCGAAAAATTTAAGAACCCACCCGTTATCCACCCTTCCATATTACACGTATCCTCGAGATAGAGATAAACAATTTTAACGAACGGCTAATGAAGTGACCTCGCACGGCACTGCACTGTCTTCCAGCAAAGCCTGAGACAGCATTACGCTAAACCAAACCGACACTCACTAGGGAGAAATTCGACGGAACATATAGGGTCTTAAATGAAGGCCGAAACTATATGCTCCTATGCCCAACACATAGTGATAGTTTTGTTTTTACTCCTTCTCGCAAGATATTTTTGACTTAACAGTTTGCTGAAATCATTCAAAGTTTATATCATAACTTTCAAGCTTAAGATCTTTCCTTCTAATTTTATTTCCTTAATAACATTCATTATAACATTCCCAACGTTTCTATATTTAATAAAAATACTTCAAAATAACACGTTGTCTTCGATTTATCAATGATCTCCAGCTTCACACATAATTAAAAGAAAGAGTGGTATAATTCAAGTAAAGTTCCCTTTGTACTATCTCATATAAATACAGGAGTTGCAATAGACTGTTTGAACCAATCAAATAACGATTAAAGGCATATACCTTAAAAGCTACATAATCCCACAGCAAGCCCTACCCTCTATAAACTACATAAAGCTAACCTAATAGAAACAAATCATCTTCATTACGATTACCCGCCAACCACAAAATAGCATGCATAATGTACATAGCATAGAATTCCGAGCAATCGGCGCATGTGAAAGCTATGAAAAAAACATACAATTTGCTCATTCGTCATTGCAGAGACAAAGCTATTCTCCTTATCATCTTATCTTCAATCCTCATTAAGCACCTTCATGTAAATTATCAATCTTTGTTTCCCACTAACAACATTAACGATCAACATTAAGAGAAAAACTTAGGTCCCACACTACATAAAACCAATCAAAGCTTTAGCAATGAAGCAACAACAACAACTGCAAGCTATTCCCTTGCAAAGCTAATAATTTCCGAACAAAAACGATCGTATCGATCTTACGTTCCCCATGGACAATTTAACTGGGTTGTTCCCAAAACAAACGAGCATCTAGAGCTTCATATACTAACAAATTTCCCTACTAACCTACTAACATATTATTTGCAAAGTACCATAGAGGTAGATACAAGAGACGGTGAAAGATCAAATCCATGAAGCAACGAGCTTTTGCCTTTGCTATTGTGATAACTCGCATAGGCTCGAAGTTAATTTCGAAATTTGAGTCCAAATTTTTTTCATTATTTGATGAGGTTTATCATATTCTTGGTGATAAGCTTTATGAGAATGCAGCGTTTGCAAATTAATTGTTTAGAAAAGAAAGATAGCCAAAAAATTGCCATATGTGCTGATATTATTATTATTCTGGTGGAATTTTTTTGAAAACGTTTGAGAGGGCACAACTCTTGACCTACATAGAAAATTTCATAACTCTAGCTTGTGTGGTTCGCAATTAAACTTGCTGTGACGCACGGACGGACGGACAGAAAGACGAAAAGACGGATCAAGATTTTAATAGGGTAGTGTAAAAATATTTTATAATCCCCTAAAATGGTCTTTTGCATAAATACTTACAAGTTAAGCCATTAAAAACGTTTCCTTGAAAAATATTCATTCCTTCAGTTTCTTCTAAGATAGCGAATTGCACTTACCTTCTGATTTTTGGGGGCCATCATTTTGAATGCACGAATTTTTTGAATTTTTAAAATATTTCTATCTTAGATTCTCATCAGTTAATCTGCCAAATCTCATTCAAATCGTAGTTTCCCTCTACATAGGGCAATAGCATAAAATTTTTAGGAAAATGGCAACTAAAAATATTATGTTTTAAATTTTTGACTTCTTTATTTTTCATCCGATTTTTGTAATTTTTTGTTTAGTACAATTATCCATAATTTTAAATTTCATTAAAATCCATTGGAAATTTTAGCCACTAGAGGGCCATAAAAATCTGAAAAATTGGCATATTTGACTCACCGCCATTTTGAAACTTGCCCGTCTATGTGCACCAAAATAGCAAAGCATTTAGATCTAATTATTTTTTATCGTGAAAATAAATTTCATTTAAATCGAATCAATATTGGGTCTTTGAGATGCGTTTGAAATTTCAAGCTTCAACAAACCGCCATTTTGTTTTTAGAGACCTGATCTCTAGTTTTTTTATACAGTTCTTTAGTCACTTATAGTCTTTATGAAAATACTGAATTTCATTAACATCGATTGAAAAGTTTGGTCACAACTACAACATCCAATGTTTACACGTTTTTCTACGTTAGAGCGGCCGCCATTTTGTTTCAAACTGTTTGACTTTGGATTTTTTATTATGAAATTTATCGCACGCCTCAATGAACCTCTGTACTAAATTTCATACAAATAAGAGCTATGGTTTCGTCAGAACAGGAATCACAACTTTTCGTCTAAAATGGCCACCATTTTGTTTTCCCCCGACCGATTGAGCTGGTTAAACAACTTGACTGACATATCCAATACGCCTCTCCTAAAAATTTTGTGAAAATCGGAACGAAATTGTAATCTCTAGCATAGTCCCGATTTTCCTTATATCCTATATTATATATATATATATATATATATATATATATATATATATATATATATATATATATATACATATATTTATATATATACATATATATGTATATATATATATATATATATATATATATATAAATATATATATATATATATATATATATATATATATATATACATGTATACACATATATATATATATATATATATATATATATATATATATATATATATATATATATACATAAAAAGAACTCTACGTAATAGGTAAATTTCTCTTAAGAAACTCACCCAAAATTTAAAAAAAACCGACTCCAAAGTAAAAGATGAATTAAATTTTATAAAAGCGGTGCTACATTAGTGATTTTACATGGTAATTTAGTACCACTTCCATAAAATTCATTTCATTCTTTGTAGGGCACTTTGAAGTCGGCTTTTTTCGTTTTCCGGTAAATAAACAAATATTTTCAAATTAAACCGCCATGTTTCGAAAATAAGTTTTAGTGGCCCCCAGATCACGTCGCACTGTGTTGAGATAAAAACACTTTGTACTGCAGTATTCTCTAATTTTCTAAATGAAATTTTATCGTATACACTTATCTGACTCCTTCTATGACTTCAAAACAACCCGATATTCAATATTCATGAACGTTCTTTAACGTTTTCGTTGGGCAAAAAAAATCAAAAAATTCCACGATGACCCTCGCTGCAAACGTTTCAAATCAAAATGTTTACAAAAATAAACACACTCTGGACAAAACGCAAACACGAAACCATAAAACGAATTGATTTAAAGTTAATTTGATTGAAAAATCCACGAATTAAGTCCTCGATCAAAAAATGTTCACCAATTTATTCGACATATGTCAATGTTCAAGGAGCGGACATGAAACGTATTTCACTCGCGTAAATCATCAAACCTATCGGCATAACCACTTTTTTTCCACGGCACAAGTCCAAAATACAGTCAAGTTTCACTTTTCTGTAATAAAATATCGCGTGGTTATGGACTAATGTAAAAAATCCACTTAAATTGATGGCGCTTCCCATGATTTTATGTTTGGTTACATTTTACTCATCTGAGCCAGGAAAAATACAGCACATCAGTTCCTTTTTCCAGCAAATCATGAAAAACTACACACATCACTTTGTAATTCACTCGCGTTTACTTTCGTATATTAAGTTTTTCATTGAAAAATTTTAAATTTTACGATACGAAATTCATATTTTATGAAGAATATGGAAACTGACAGATCCACGCCAGCTGATACTTCCGTCTCGAAAACAGGGGTGTCCACGCAGTCCTTATGGATCAAATACTTTTGAAAATATGGCGCGAAGTATGATTTTGTTGACATTTGTCGAAAAGGATGGAGGTTCGCGAATAGATAACGAGACCTTATGTATGAAATAAGAAGTAATAACTTATGATGACATTTGAATGACTTGAATTTGCATTTCGAAATTAATTTCGACAATTGAAAAATTTTACGCATCCCTTAAAATAGCATCAGCTGAAAATTGCAAAAGCTTTCGAAAATGAACGTGTACGTAAATGGAAGGTTTGATTGTGTTAAGCGACTTCAACGCTTTCCATAGGAATTGAAAGCTCGCCGTCTCCTGTATGTACCTCTATGCAAAGTACATAACCAAGAAAGCTTATTTAGCAAGCTTTTCGTTATAGTCTATGAAAATTTAATAAGCAAGAAAAATGAAGCAAATGAAGAATTTTTTCTTTCAAATTGAAAATCATAAAAAGCCTTAACAAATGCGAAAGAAAAAATTTAGTAGACTAAAGTAAAAAAAACAGAAACTCTTTTTTATTTATGTTTTGGAAACATTATTTTTGCTACCAACCATCAATAAAACTAAAGTCTGAAAACGAAAAACAAACAAAAATTAATGTAACGAAGCTAACGAACTTTATACATAATACAGTTTAAATATTGAAAGAAATCTGAATAAAGATAAAAGCAAATGAATGTAACAATAAAAGGAATAGAACGAAACGAAGCTAAAAGGAAGTTGTCTAATTTAAAAAACACATGGAAGTAAACAGAAAAATAAGCATTAAAAAAAACATACAAAAGTTTCAACAGAAAGTCTTTCTTATAATATGAAAATATACTGTAAAAAGACATATAAGCGAAACTGTATATAATTGTTAAACTAGTTCATCAAAAAATGGATTATATCTTCATTTGCATTAATATTATAATATGTAAGTAAAGCAAAATAAGGAAAAAAAGAGAAATTATATGTTACATAAATTACAGCAATGCAGAAGTATTAAAGTAAAGCAAAAATATATATATTGTAAAAGACCAATAAGCGAAACAGTATATAAATGTGTAATTAATTATGATTCATCTTCTAGTATGTAAATGGAGCAAAACAAAATCAAATGAAAATGCCTAATAAATCTTAGCGAACGATTTGTAAAAATGTTCAAAGCAAAGAAACTCAAAACAAAAAATTATGAAAGAACTACAAGTCATTATGATTCAATAAGAAAAAACAAATATTGCGACAAGAAATTAATGTTCAAAGGAGCATGTCATAACTTTTTATGAAACGATAAGCAAAGAAAAAAGTAAATTTGATTAAAATCGTTTAAAGTAGTAATTTTTAAATCAACATTCCAAGTTTACCAATTAAAACAATGAAGCAAAAATGAATATATTTCACGACAAGGCTCTTCAAGCCAGTCGTGAACTTTTCTTTTCAGCGGGGAGGCAATGTTACGGGAACGGCAGTCCAAATATTGCTCGATTCGTGTTCCGTCGTTCCTCTCTGTGTACTGTAAATGACAACATACATATACGAAAAGCTGCGAATTGTAATCAATGCATCTGTGGGCGCGGTATCGTATCATGGATTAGCAGAAGTGGGTGTGTATCCATACTCGTATTAAGTATCAAACATATACACACAAGACTTCGCAATCGAATGTACCGCCCAGCGGAACTAATTGGTTACATGCATTGACAATCGAGCGGAAGCTTTAGCTTTGTGGTTGCACCAGTCACAGAGAGATGGCACTTAATACATTAAACTGTTTTTGTTTTTGAACTTTTATCTTTTTTAAATATTAAATTGTCTTCATTATTTTAGTTGGTAAGCAATAAAGTCAGCATGGTTATAGTATAAAAGAAAATTAAAGACACAAGAAAATCGAGAAGTATTTCTCCATTCACTGGCTCAAGGCATGTGCCCGAGCTTATTCTATCCATAGGCACTCAGCCCGGGATAAGTGAATTTAGGATACGTTCAACTGCGTACTCAAGGCATCAGCCCGAGTATCAGCGCCCCAAGGCAGTTATGCCCGGAGCCTGCAGTTGAACTAATAATTGATTGATTTATCAATCTGACTGCGTACTCAAGGCATCAGCCAGAGTATTAGCATCCCAAGGCTTTGTGCCCAGGGCTAGCAGTTGGATTATAATCAATCGATTCGTTAATATAACTGCGTGCTCAAGGCATCAGCCCGAGCAACAGTTAAAGCTTTAATTGATTGATTTTTCAAATATAATATCAAGCAATATCATACATTTCCTTCAAATAACAAAAATAATCAAAGTAAATATAAATCGCAAAAATTTTACAAGCTCCATTAATGCTCGAACTTTATACGTCTCTGCAATAAATTAATTTTTAAAATAATTCAATAGAAATTATGTTATTAATATTAATATAGTCAACTGAACGTGTTATTATATGACCAAACAAAGAATAAAATAAAAATTAAATCATTAAACAAAAGCACCTTTTCACTGATCTAGCTGACAAGAATGTAATAGCAGGTAAGTATCATATAGGAATATCTCTCTCTCCCCGGGAGCCTTGATGTGTATATAGGATACACATCATATCACGCTCCCAGCGCATGCCAGTATACATAGGGTGTACTGGTATTGTGCAACATTGGGTATTATACAATATCACCGGTTAATAACCTTCTTCTTAACTTCATCCATGCACTGTAATTACTTCCAATCAATATTAATCTGATCCATATATATACACCTAACTAATAAATTATTCGTAATATTTATAAATATATACGACTGAGAATTGGACGAAATAATAATACATCAAAATTAAACAATAGGTCAATAATTATTTTACATAAAATACTAACCTTGTCTTTTCAAACATTGCGATGCAATTTAATGTCATTATGCAACATCACACTATGTTTCCTGTTTAAAGTTCTTTTTGTTTTTTTCCGTTTTTTTTTCGTTACTTAATACCTCATTTTATCATACTATACATTAGAAAGGTCATTTATGTTCGATTTAATTTAATATTTCCCCAATGCTATTATGATATCATTAATACTCGATGAAAAAAAATGAGGTTATCTTCATACTCAGAATGTTTTTAGGATGAAAATAAATGAAATTTTTTTTTTCTACATTGTACACTATTTGAAGCAAGCCAACATGTGTGATTACATTATTTTTTATTGGATCGATAGACGGGTGTTTTTGATATGCATGATGATTGGTAAAACACACTTCACCCTAGCACTTACTTGGTAACTTCCAACCAGCTGTCCTGCATTCGTCCCCGCCTGCCCATGGGTCCGCCTTGCGCAAGAAGTCGCACCACAACGCAAAAGCGAAGGATATGTCCTTCCTCCCTCGGTGTCGTCGCCAGCAATCGCATGCTCGGAAGTACAGTTATTTAAAAATATAACCAATTAGGGTTGCACTTACTGTACACGCGCCTAAGCCGGGAAAAACGATGTCCACAAGACACCGGCCTACAGTGAACTCCCCGAGCCAATTTCTCCGAAAGTCGGACCCGATACTGCCGCTGGTAAACTTTCGCCACATGGGAAGGAAGGCGGGGGCGCACTCAAAATCTGGGCAGAGGCGCTACAAAAAACCCAAATTAAATATGAGATAGTCTGTGGTCTAGTGGTTAGAACATGAACGTATAAGACGAAGGTCCCAGGTTCAAATCTCGTTGGGAGCAACGTGATTTAATTCAGGGGATTTTTCGGACAGACAATGAGTGTTCACTCAGTGGTGATATGTACTGATTTAATCAGATCATATCATAGCTGAGCAGGAATGCGGGAGTAGGGTATAGACCAAACCAACTTCCGAAAAAATCAATACGGTCATGAAAATGAGATACTCTAACTATCTCTAAGCGAAGGCCCGAGAGGGGCTGTAGTGCTACAAAGAAGAAGAAATATGGGAAACTCGAGAATAACTTCTCTAACACTTACTTGCGACAACATACGCAAACACATTCGCTTATCGATACCAAATGAAATCACGCCACCATAAATCGCCGAATAGTTTTTCTGAGTTTCCGATTGTGAAATTTTCCGGAATTCGTAAAGGCGCGAGCTGTTCTGCGTCGCAACAAGAACTGCATGACACTCCCAGACAAAACTGACGTAGAATGGGAAGTAATCAAAACTGACGTTAGATAGGAAGCCATATGGTAGCAATTTGCATATGTATTAGTCGGCAGTGGCGTAGGGCCGATTCATTACAAAATCATCAAAACTGGCCTTAGATGGGAAGTCATATGGTAGCAATTTGCATATGTATTAGTTGGCAGTGGCGTAGGGCCGATTCATTACAGGGCAGTGTCCACGATGCCAACCAGGCATGGGGAGACTGAAGGACGCGATGTTTAGCCATAAGCTGGTCTTACTTGTATGGAGGAAGAAGAGGTCGTGTGACAGGTGGATGGCTAGCCTGCCCGAGGCACGTTCAAGCAAGAAAGGATGGCTGTGAGATTTTGAGCCCAGGTGGAGGTGGATGATGCTAATCAGGAATTAACAGCGGGGGACAACGGAGAGAAAAAAAACGAGGACTTCTTTGATGGCGTTTTTAACCGTCGTAGGTTCTTAGCATGGTAGACTCCCAGTTCCTTCCCGGACATGTCCGCAATGAAATATCGCGTGGGACTTAAAACTTGTAGGACTCGACACCCGGATTGCTTCACTCTGCCTGAAATTCCGTCAGTAGATTTTGTCGCCTGCCTTGAAGCCAGAAGGATAAGATCGCAAGTTGTAACGTTCCTCCCCCGCCCGTCTTCAATCTTCTCCCGAAGTTGTTCTTGTAGAATTTGGAGTTTCTCGTGCGGCTCCAGAACCACTATTGGGTCTTCCAAACTTTTTAACTGCCGCAATAGCCGGTACGAGTTTCCGTGGCAGATCATGTACTGGCCGAACATGGCAAAGTACGGTGAGATACCTGTGGTGGAGTGGTGTGACGAGCGCAGGGCACAGGTGATAGCGGAAATTCTGCAGTCCCAATCGTTCTGATCCGGATGGACATAGGCACGAATGGCGGCTATGAGGGTACGATTCAGCTGCTTGGACGCATTGGCTTGAGGGGAATATACGGCAGTCCGCTGGCGAGTAATACAATATTTGTCCATTACGTCCCGAAATCCAGCCGAGGTGAACTGAACTCCGTTGTCAGAGACCACTTTTTCCACTAATATATGGAAAGCGCGATTCTCCAGGAAGCTGACTATTGGGGCGGTGTGCATGTTCCAAATGTTCTCAATAATTAGGAATTTGGACAATTGGTCCAGGACCATGACAGCTCCCGTGTGACCAGAAGTCAAACGAGGATACGGACCGATGAGATGTATATACAGGCGCAGGAACACGCACTCAGGTAGCAGAAGTTTACCCATCGGAGGCTGACGAACAAAATTTGGCGCTTTAGTGCACTTGCACAGCTCACAGGCGGCTACATACGCTTTCACTTGCTGCGCCATCTTAGGCCAAAAGAAGCGTATGACCGTATCCGTCGTGTGCACTCAATGGATGGTCATGAGCCCTTTTAATAAGGTCGATTGTCAATTCTTCGGGCACCCATAACTTCCACTCTTCCTCTTCTTGTATAGGGTATCCGGATGCGTGTCCCGTCCGCTTGTATATAAATCCCTCCGTCACCCGCAGTTCTGGCAGCTGTGGTAACTGGCTCTGAATCGTATGCATTAGCTGGGTGTAACCTATTGACTTGAAGGCGGGATGGTCGAGGTCGATCAATAGGGGGCTGTCGTCCTCCTGGGCCAACTCGACTCCTACAGGGGCGGACATCCTTGATAATGTGTCCAGTAACACGTGTTGACTTCCTTTCCGATGTCAAATCGTGAAGTCAAACGCCTGTAATTTCAAGGCCCATCTGGCCAAACGCCCGTAGAGATCAGTCTGGCTCATCAGCCATTTCAGTGACGCATGGTCCGTAACGATTTCAAAGGGATATCCCTCCACATATGCTTGAAAGCGTTTCACCACCAACACAGCCGCCAGGCATTCCTGCTCCGAGACCGTGTAATTCCGCTAGCCCGGGTTCAACTTGTGAGACATAAAGGCTATAAGCCTCTCCTCGCCGTCTTGCGCAACCTGAACTAAGACTGCTCCCACCCCATGTTGACTCGCGTCATAATGGATTGAGAACGGTGTACCAAATTACGGGCTATGCAGTACAGAGGCTGTTGTCGGACTATTCTTTAGCTTTTCGAAGGCTCGCAATCCGGGCCATTCCCAGACGAACTTACGTCCATTACGCAGCATGTCGGTCAAAGGTGTGGTGATAGTTGCATAGTCACGTACGAATCGTTGGTACCATTCGCATAAACCTAGGAATCGGCGAAACTGCTTGGTGGTCTTGGGTAGTGGAAAAGCGTTAATCGATTGTGTCTTGTCCGGGTCGGTCTTGATGTTGCCATGCCCAATGATGTGGCCCAAATACTTCACCTCTGTCATCACAAACTGACTCTTCTGTATGTTGATGGCTTAGCTTGCCCTCCGGATGTGCAAAGCCACTTCCTGAAGCAGGTCGAGGTGTTCGTTAAAGGTCTCGGTTATAGGCAGTAGGTCGTCCAAATATACAAAAACTTGGTGCCGTAAATGCGGTAGTATCACCTTATCCATAAGGCGCGTGATTGCTTGAGGGGCACTACACAGCCCGAATGGCATGGTCACAAATTGATACAGTGGGCAACCTGAGTCCGTGAAGGCCGTTTTCTCCTTTGATCCAGGGTTTAACGGGAATTTCCAGAAAGCGTCCTTGAGTCCAAGCTCATAATGTAACGGGCTTTAAACAATCGACTCTAGATGCTTTCAATCAACGGTAGAGGGTATGCTTCCTTGACAGTGATGGCATTCAAACCCGACCTTGTTCGGCTTGACTAATAAATTGACCGGGGAAGCCCACGCACTCTGCGATTCTTCGATCACGCCTAGTGCTAGCATTCGATCAAATTCGGCATATACCGACATTTCCTTCAAAGGAGATATGGCAAAATGTCTCTGCTTTATGGGTTTGGCATCCCCCACATCTACGGTGTGAAATACCAGGGCCGTCCTGTCGAGACCTTCCTTCTCATGTGATGGAAAAGCCGATTTAGCCGAGTCAAGTCGAAGTTGTTGATTCACATCCAGAGCAAGTCGTAGTGAGTGGGAAGTTGGGGTCGCGTTATGGACAGTGGCGACAGAATCCAGTATCGTGCCAGAAAACAGTGCCGGGGGCCAAATTAAATTTTCGAACGGAATCCACCCCTAGGTAAGGATTCTGTGTTGATTGGTGTATAATATAGAATTCCAGAGATTCAGACCCCCCTTTCAATGTGACATCCTTCGTAATTTTCCCCACTACGGAGTGAAGAGTTCCGTCCACCGTGCTTAACCAGGTGGTAAAATGCTGGATTTGGTCCGCGTGAGTCGCCAGCACCTCTCCTGCAAAATCGGCTGATGTGCAATTCATACTGGCTCCAGTATCGGCCAAGCCTACCAGTCGCTTTTGCAGGAGGTGAAGTGATGAGTATGGCCGAACATCATCCTTCAAAAATTCGTCTAAGTGTATTGCCCACAACGCCTTCCTCGACTGCCAGTCCCTTCTCCAGACCCTTCGCATCCGACGCGTGGTTCGCTTCCTTTGCGGAGGAGTAGTTGTAACCATCTCCTCATTGGAGATGCACTGACGAGTAGCTAGATAATCCCGCATTTTAACGTGGAAGAGCTTATAATGCCAAGCGACCTTCATCCGGTTACAATTCCCCTGCGCGCCCACCTCGACAACGTGTGACGTCAGCTGCGGAACTTCAAGAGGACTGTGTTTGGCGGTGCGAGTCAGCAAGGTTGGGGTCATCTCTGGGGCTTGGTCGCACCTAGTAATGGGTTCGGTATCGGTTTGTTCAGGTTCTAAGAGTGCCAACGGATGGTTGTGGCACTCGCTGGCAAGTTTTTTCGTAACTTGCAGTCTGCGCAACCTGGTGCATACTTGCCTGCTTTTCCGCACTGGTTACAGAAGACCGTCGGTTGCAGAGACCCGGTTGTCGGCAGTTTCAACAGACCGTCGGACCTGTAACTACTTCCATGCAGGGTCGGGCAATCATTGGTTCGAACTCATGCTCCCGGGGTGCTCCACTCCTCGGGACGTGTATTGGGTCGTCAATTATGTGATCCGCTGCCACTAGTTCCGCAATATGGTTACTTCGTGGGTTAGGCCCCGTCATGCGAGGTTGTGGACGAAAGGTTCCTTGCCGTTCATCATGGAGGCGTAACCCCTGTATGGCGTAAATTAGCACATGAAGGAGACTGTTCTGAAGCTCCCAATGCGTATTTTCCCTAATGATTTCCACTAGTTCGTCCTCGGGCATAGATGTTCGTAACCGAGTGCTTAGGCACAATATACTGGTATAATACTGGTTGAATGGTTCGTAGGCGCCTTGCTAGCGTTTCCTCAGTTGTTCCTGTAACTCTCTTTCCATGACGCCGTCGTCAAAGTGGCTGCAAAAAGCTGCACAGAAGGAATTCCAATCGGGGCGTGGAATTGATTCTTTGAAGCTCCAGTACCACTCGGCAGCATCTCCGCTGAACAAGAGGTGTGCGTGTCTAAAGAAAGCCGAGAAGTTGCCTCCCAGCGTACTGGTGACCAGGGCCTGAATTCAAAACAGGAACCGGTCCACCGGTGTCGTCGAGTTAAAGCCGGTGAAGCTGAGTCGCCAACTCTCCATGATGCGGGGCGTAGGGTCACGGATTGGTATCGATACATTCGCAGAGCGATTCGCATCATTGATGGACCTGCTATAAGGAACCGATTTGGGCATTGTAGATATCAGTGGGGGAGCGGTGCTGTAACAAGGTCGATACTCTGCGGCTCTGGGATCTATTCCCGAGTTCTTTTGCGGGAGGTTCCAATCATCAGCCGGTCCAGGGTTGGGCATAGCCGCGCTGGGATTTGGCTCCCAGCCAGATGGAGTTCTTAGGCGGCTAGTGGGTTGGCTTATCCAGATGTCCTGGAAGCCTCTCTCCAATTGTCCGATCCTCTCGGACAACCCTTGCAATAAGGTCAAAATCGTGTCGTTAACGGTGCTGTTTGATTGCACTGTTGGGGCATCGGCCAATACTTTTGCAACTGGAGCTTCTCCGCCCACGGCTCCTTGGATGTCCAAAGGTGGTTGAAGCAGTTCAGCACTCCCAGAGTCTTTTGCTACTGCTCCACGCATATGGCAGTTCGGGCAATCGGGCGTCTACGTAATGGACAGAGATTAGACGTCTGTAAGAGCTGCTGGACACAAGCGCGATGGAACAAGTGTCCGCACTCCAATCGCATACTTGATGCGCACTCTACCACATCCTCAAAGCAAATCCCGCAGTTAGCTGGTTGCATCGTCTTGGAGCGGGTCCACCGTTTATCCGGAGTCCGCTTTGTCGCCATTGTTGTTTTGGTTTGGGGCTGGTCGGTGTTAAGTATTAGAAACAAAAACAACTGCTCCTAACTACAAAAAAAACGAAATGTGTATAGAAAAAACTTATTAATAAATTTAGTGGCCAATAGTGGCAAGCTATTTGATCTATATATAAAAAAATTTGTCTATTTAGTAAACGCCCTCCTTTCCAGCAGCGCCGACTCTTCCATAGAGAAATGAGAGCGAATGGAAGTCTGCCGAGAAAAAGGTGCTTCCGGCTGATTAAAAAAAATTTATCCCCAACGCCAGTTACATTATAAAACCATCTCTAAGCTACGTGAATTGACTCGACGAGACAAATGGTAGCGTTACCGTAACAAGCTCTGTATGCCGTTAAAAATCCCAACACGTGGAACCATTCTGGGCTTCGCAACTCCAGCATACGCCACCGATAGTCGAACCGAAACCACTCATCTATCACGCATAAAAAGAGGGGTAGAATCCTTCCGCGATATAAAGGCAAGGCAACCTTCTATTTTCTTGAGAGTCCAGGCCGATAGAAGAAACCCATCTGGCTGACAGTTCCATCAAGAAAATAGAAGGTCCTTACAGGTTTTAGCCCGGAACAACACATCGGAAGAATTCTGTCGCGAAAGAAAATCAAACTAAGGAGAGCGGAAGCTACAACTCACGTGAAGTGACTGCAAATGTGTGTAACACAACTCCACTGCTCCTGTCTGTGGGGCTCGAGTACCAAGGTACCTTACATCCTCCGTTAAGGACCAACTCGTCAGAAGATGCGAATCTTTTACCCCCTTGAGATGTTTTTGGCTCCACGTTGGGTGCCATTTGTAATGATTTTCGTTTAAAATCGTTGAAACGAAATCGGAATCGACATCTCATCGGTTCTTAACGTGAAGTCTTTGGACGTGACAACGGACTGTACCCTTCAGGTCGACAAGTCCAGACATCATTTAGTCTACTCCGAGGTGCCTGCTGGCTAGCTAGCTAGTTCGGAGAAGAGTTCGGTCGTAGGTTTTATGCGAGCAGACTAAGTCCGAAATACAACAACTCAACCACCGGGTCACATGCCCGTTTCAAACGCGTCAAAAATACAAACATACGGAAAATAAACGTACTTTACTTTATTCCGTATTTCTTCTTCTCATCCAGCCAACAACAAAAACTAGATTTAATTTCGCGTTCCCGAATATTCCCGACGAATCCGAAAACCCTATTCTAATAAAAACGCAAAACAAACGATGGTACCGCGCACCGCACGCGACACGAAACCAGCCATCCGCGGATTCCTAGAACCCTGCCCTTTTAACGGCATACTTACTGTAGTAATCGAGCAGTTAGTTAAATTCAATTTTTTTTTTCTTTAAATTATTTGATAATCTCATGTAAAATTTAAATTTTATTTTTTTTATATCAATTTATAGAGTTTATATTTTTAAATTCAAAATAACTAAAACTGCTCGATTTGAATTCGGCGCAGGCAAAGGGTTAAAGCGAATTCCTGCATAGTAGAGGCCAAACCTGTTAAATCACTACCCAACCAGCAAATCATTTCCATCTAGAAAATCCGGTTATGACTAGAAAGTATGTAAAACACACATTCTCTCGCTCAGCTCATCGGAAACCAAGACATACAAAAAAAAGAGAAAAAATACATTTACACTCATAGAACACCGCAACGATTCTTATGAGTGAACCATCTCCTTAACGCTACTCGGGATTTCCATGTAAATGGGAAAAAGATTGCTAAAGGATTGGAATTGTGTGCAGCTGGTGAGGAGAGTCTGCTCGGGATTCTGGTGCACCAGCGTGGATGTGGTTGCAAGGCAGAACGTAATTTCGACTCGTCGTATGTCGGACAATTTTTCTTGTTTTGGAGTCCGTCGCGAGGCTAGAAGCTTGAACTGCACAAATTCGTGAGTGTCAGACAGTGGAAGAGGACTGAACTTCAATCGAACCGAATGTACTTGACGCAACGAAAATAAGCTTTAAGTTTTGACGTGTGTGCCATTACGCGAAGAAAGTGCTAGTTATAACCCAAATTTGCGCGATTTATCTCTCTCCGGGGTTGCCCGTCGTGAATCCCTCTTTGAATTCGAAAATGTCTGTTCCGCTTCCCATCGCACTTTACCGGTTCTGTCGTGTTATCTTGCACACATGAAAACAAAACGCCTCTGCCGCATTTCAAGCTAATATTTATGCTGTTTATCAACGTCGTCACATCTTTCCCCGCGAAAACAAACAACTTCAAAGGACTTTCCCCGGACAATCAGAGGGCGGGATAGTGCTTTGTGTTTGAGTGCGGCCAGAGGAGTTGGGCACGTCTTGTGGAGTAGCGCTAGTGCAGGACTCGCCATTGTGGTGCCGCACGCACTTTTCTTGTGTCGCGCTGTCCGAAAAAGTGGAATTTTTGGAATAGCGCACTCTTGCCGCCGCGGAGTGCTGTTGTAGCCAGAATACGGTTAGAAAAGCGATTTACCTACGAGCGGGCGCAGGGACGTGGAAATGATGCACCGTGTCTTGTAGCATGTAGGGTGCGAGATAAGGAATAGCGCCAACATAAAAATTAAAACGAAGAAATCGTCGAGAAGTGAAACCAGAAATCCCAACACGACGAAAATAACGGCATAGACGCTCTGACTGGAATTATACGCGGGGCGCCGAATGACAACAGAGCTGGGTCATGGCAGCGCTGCAAAAGCTAAGATAGTGGGAACGGAGACGGCAAGATATTGTTCCACAGTGCGCGTTTTGTCTTATTTTTTCCGCTTTGAGGACATAGCGGTGAATCATATCGACGTCGTGGTGTTTTCATTTTGCGTACGTTTGTGTGTACCCTCTCGCATTGTGTGCTCCTGGGGAAGATTGCACTCGTCAAGGGAAGAACGTAAACATTGCAAAAGAATATGAACGCTCTTGTTGCCTTTGTTCGCTACGCGGTTTGTTTGTACTCCCGCGGATTGTTTTCATTAGTTGTCTTGTTGGGTATGTTGAATTGGTGTTCATTTTATTCGCGATTCGATGGACGATGTACAGCGAGCGCTTTCTTCTCAACTGCAGGAAAAATTTATCGGAGCATCACCATTTTAAACAAGAGGATTCAATGGTAGAAAAATGGAGTGAAGAAGAGTGCGAAACTATAATATACACAAAAAAACAATTTCAAACATAAAATATTTGAACAAATAATCGGATACAACTGCAGAGTATGTTAACAATTTGGGTAAATGCCATTTATAATTGTTTCGAAAGTCTAATTTCTTTTAAATTTTAATTTGGACTATTTTGGAGGGGTAATCGCACCTTCTTGTGGGAGCATATTCATTTAATGTAAAAGAACATAGTATAATGTGAATCCTTTCATGGTCGAATGCTTTTGACACAAATTTTTATGATTGATTTTATATCGACATTATTAGTTTAACAACATGCTTTTTTTATGAGATATTATTTTATGCAAGGAGGAAATAAACGTATTATTGCATTCGCGAAGTGTTCGCTTAAGATAGAAATGCGAAAGTTTCATTTAAGTTTATTTTGTTGAAGTATATTCATTCGTTTGAAAGATGTTTATATTTGTTTACTTTATTTCCTTTTTGTAAGCTTAAAGTACTTGCTGAATTTTCGAGTATTGATAAATGCGATTTAGTAAGAAAAACGTTTTTCTTATCGTTTACTATAGCGGTTACATTATATTTCAATTCATTTAATGTCAGCTCAGGTCGGGTCGAATTTCAAAAAATTATACTTTTTTCTTGTTAATTCAGTATTCGTCTCAATGATAGTAAATAAAAAAACAATGTTGCATTAAAAGTACAACTTCGGTCTTTTCATTTCTTTTCTTTTGACCAGGTATAGGATCCGGTACGGTGGCAGGCTCACACCCTCAAACATGAGCCAGCCGCCGGGTACATATTAACTTCTTTGTTTCAGGTGACGGCGCGGGTTGAGTGGCCCGAGCAAGGTGCTTCTTTATGACATATTATTATGTAATCGAATTGCATGATTCTATGGCATAAATTGGTCACCGGGGTACTTCTCTTCTGATGGGAAGGCTCATGCAAGTTAAGTTATATGAGTTTTCCACTCAGGAGACCACTGCAACAATTATGGATTCTGATCCGGTTGGGTGGGTGCGCGGGAGCTCCATCACCACCCGGTCGCCCCTCTCTCATTTGTGGGCAATGAGCCTCTCCGGGTAAGGACGAGGTCAACCTGTTTCCACTTCTTTTTACTTGTTTCTCTTGTTCCATGAACAAGTCAGTTGCCTACGATTTTTGCGACTTCGGTCGCCTTGCTTTTCTCGACCCCAGAAATTCATGAATGCGAAATTCTTTGTAGTGGGTCCTTGTGCTGGGGGAATGAACCCGCCCCACGACACCGCAATGCTAGCCTGCCAGCGCATTCACGCGTCCCCAGACAAGGGCATTCTCGGCAGATACTAATACCTTCTTCTGCCGAGGCAGCAGACCATCGCTGCAGTCCTACACGGACATTTGATTGTAATTATTATTCACTACATTACCGTTCGTTATCACTCCTGCTGGAAGAGAAGGGCATGCTGGAAAGGAGAGACGTTTTATGTTTCACAATTCATTTTTGGTTTTTTTATTTACACAAATATTTTCCTTTACTTTCTGATAGTTTGCAAGGTCTTCATATAATCTTTTGATACCGTTTCGCGAGACATTTCGATGATTGAATTTACTTCAATTTTCTAGTTTTTCTTTAAAATGAAATTTAGCGTCAAGAAATTTTTAAAACATAACAACGAAAGTGGAATTTGACATTTTTACAACTATACCTTTATAGCTTTCGAACAATTAAAGTGTGTTGGCTTTTAAAATAGGAAAGTCAGCTTTTATATATTTCATCAACATATGATAAAGGCCATTAGCATTGTCTCTGCTGTTAATTTTATCTCTCTTCTTCTACTTTACAATTCCTTGAAAATTAACGTACCATACAGTTAATAAAAATAAATCAAATTGCGCTTACAAACAAAATGTACCATAAAATATGTAAATAGGTTTTCACTACTCATCTGCATTTATATATATATATATATATATATATATATATATATATATATATATATATATATATATATATATATATATATATCTTACTTTTTAACTAATTCATTGTCTCTTAACTTTCTTTCTTTATACAATATACGTAGTAAAAGCACTAAATACAAATATATAAACCATAATAAAAATGTGTACAGATATTCTCAGTTATTTCTTTTCCATATCAATATTGATTTATACTTGCAAATAAATTTCTTGGACGTCTCTGATACCCTTTCGCGATTCTATATATTCAAAAAAAAATTTATGTCTGTTAGAGTATTGTTAACCAATTTAAGTCTTAATTCAGATTTCAATTAAATAAGCATAATCTTCTAATATCTATCATGCGCTTCGTTCTCCATTTCTTTTACCAAACAACGCGTTTTAAATAATGAGAGAATTCATCAAGTTGCGTGACTCTAGACCTAGTACTTCTCGTTATTATTTCAATCGGTATGTCTATTTCTCGTATTAGGTATTATACAATATCACCGGTTAATTACCTTTTTCTTAAATTCATCCATGCACTATAATTACTTCCAATTAATATTAACTTGGTCCATAAATATACGCCTAACTAATAAATTATTCGTAGTATTTATAAATATATACATCTGAGAATTTGACGAAATAATAATACATCAAAATTAAACAATAGGTCAATAATTATTTTACATAAAATACTAACCTTGTCTTTTCAAACAGTGCGATGCAATTTAATGTCATTATGCAACATCACACTATGTTTCCTGTTTAAAGTTCTTTTTGTTTTTTTTCCGTTTTTTTTCGTTGCTTTATACCTCATTTTATCATACTATACATTAGAAAGGTCATTTATGTTCGATTTAATTTAATATTTCCCCAATGCTATTATGATATCATTAATACTCGATGAAAAAAAATGAGGTTATCTTCATACTCAGAATGTTTTTAGGATGAAAATAAATTAAATTTTTTTCGAAATACTATATTGTACACTATTTGAGGCATTCCAACAGGTGTCATCCGATTTTTTTTTATTGGGTCGATAGACGGATGTTTTTGATATGCATGATGATTGGTAAAACACACTTCACCCTAGCACTTACTTGGTAACTTCCAACCAGTTGTCCTGCATTCGTCCCCGCCTGCCCATGGGCCCGCCTTGCCCAAAAAGTAGCGCCAAAACGCAAAAGCGAAGGATATGTCCTTCCTCCCTCGGTGTCGTCGCCAGCAATCGCCAGTTCGGAAGTACAGTTATTTAAAAATATAACCAATTAGAGTTTTTTTGTGGGGGCAAGTGAATGCTATTTATGCACAGAGTGTGGGACTCCCATGCGCGACTGGACTACCCACTAAACACCTCCCCTGTCGACCTGAGAACCCAGGCTGGAACCGTTTGACACATTACTTCGGGCCAGGTCTCGATTTGTTACGCCGTGGGGCGCCTTCAAGCTGGGGAGTCCCTTTCCTAGCGGGAGGGGAGAGGGGAAGAGGAAGTGCCACAAAATCGATCCCCCAGCCCCAGCGCCCCCGGCTGCTGTGAGTCCCTTTTATATTTTAGGACTGCCTGAGCATAATGTGCTACCTGGTTCCATTTGTCAACCGATTCGAACATATATTATCCGGGGTGAGCTCTCCTGTCTCCCCGTAGAGTTCCCTTCGCAGCCTGGCCCATTTGGTACACGCAAAGAATGTGTGACAGGCATTGTCCTCCTCTCCTGGGCAAAAACGACAATCAGGAGACCGTGACTTACCGATCTTCTGCAGGTAAGACTGAAAACACCCATGCCCGCTCAAAAGCTGGGTCAGATAGAAGTCAGTCTCACCATGCCTTCGATTAAGCCACGGTCTCACATCCGGGATGAGGCGCGCAGTCCACCTTCCCTTCGTGCAATTCTCCCAAGACTGCTGCCAATCGTTGAGCGAGCGCTGTCTCTCCTCGCGGACAACCATCTCCCTCGCATCCTCGTTTCGGCGCAGGTAAATAGCGTGGCGCTCTCTAGCAAGGAGGGCGACAGTTATCACGCCTGCAATAACTCTTACCGCCGAGTCAGAGACTGTTGGATACGAAGATGCGATTCTCAGTGCTCCTCTTCTCTCTAGCTGTGCCAAACGTTTTCGGTATACCTCCTTGCTAAGAGCGTCACCCCATACCTCTGCTCCGTACAGTAGCACTGACCCTACACACTCATCAAGAGGCGTCTTCTTGATGGGCTGGGTCCCCCTACATTGACAATAAGTCAACACAAAGCCAATATTCCCGAAGAAGCCTTCTCAGCCGTTGGCCTGATTTGCTCAGAGAAATTCATCATCGAGTCAGTAGCCCCAGGTACTTCACCGCTGACTTCGATTCGATTCGTAAGTCTCCAATACTGATCATCCTTACTCTAGGGATCTCTTTATTGTCAAGATGACCACTTCGGTTTTCTCCAGTGCTAAACTCAGCCCGCGAGCAGTCATCCAGTCCCTCACTTGGCGCATTAGCATACCTAGCCTAAGTTGCGCTTGTTCAACGGTGCGTCCAGCGACCAGAGCCGCAACATCATCCGCATAGCCGACCAAGCGCGACTCATCTGGCATCTCAAATCTCAGTAGCCTGTTGTAAGGCACGTTCCATAGGTTCAGGCTAAAGATAGATCCCTGGGCAACACCCAATGTAATTTCCATCCTTCATTGGCCCTGTGTCGTGTTGTAGAGCAGGCTTCGGTCCTTTAGGTAGTTCCTCAAAAGCCGCATTAGATATTCTGGAACTTGAAAAGAGCTTTCCAGCATATCCAGAATATCCATCCATCTAGCGGAGTTGAAGGCATTCCTGCCGTCGAGTGTCACCAACAGGACGATCCGTCGCTTGGTGCGACTATATGCATCTGCTCTTTGGACCGCGTTCACCACTTCTGCTATCGCATCAATGGTAGAACGTCCTGCTCGAAAGCCGTACTGCCGAGGAGATAGGTCCCCAGCAGCACGAATCACGTCAGTGAGTCTTCCCTTGATGAGTTTCTCTAGCACTTTCCCAGCCGTGTCTAGCATGCATAACGGGCGGTATGCAGACGGCGACTCGGGATTTCCCTTCCCCTTGCTGATCAGCACGAGCCTTGCCACCTTCCATCGTACCGGGAAAACCCCGTCTCGTAGGCAAGCGTTGAATGTGCTGAGCAGTAAGTCAGGACAATGGTGATAGACGAGCCGCAACACCCCAGCTGGAACACCATCTGGACCTGGAGCCTTCCTCGCTTTCAACGAGAGGAGTGCCTCCTCCAGTTCTAGCTGTGTGAAGAGTGGGCACTCGACTGCTGTTTCACCATGGACAGCGTCAACACGGACGGGATGGGCGGGGAAGAGTCCCCGCACTATCGCGTCCATCTTTTCCGCGTCGTGTATACAAGGCTTCCGTAGGGCACGAAGCTTGTAGCCAAGGCCCCACGGATCCTTGTTCACATTGTCCACTAGGTCTTGCCAGCAGCGAGCTATGCTGCCTCCCAGTTGCATGCCTCGTCACGGTTCCGCGCCCGTTGAGCCTCACGTTGAAGCTTGTGACACTCCCTTCGCATTTCAGCGATTTCAGTTGACCACCAGTACACTGGGGGCTTGCCGTGCCGGGATCTTTGACGGGGCATAGAAGCTTTGCAAGCAGTCGTAATGATGCTCATAGTAGAGTTCACCACGTCTTGAGCTGCC
Organism: Odontomyia ornata; assembly: GCA_963969285.1. NCBI lineage: Eukaryota > Metazoa > Arthropoda > Insecta > Diptera > Stratiomyidae > Odontomyia > Odontomyia ornata. The sequence goes on from OZ017739.1 coordinate 191,208,411, forward strand.
CGTTCTTCCGTCCCCTCCGAAGCTCCCTGCAGCGGCTCACCTGCTGTGAGCACCTCGACGAACCTCTCCACGTCCATCCTTCCAATGTTCCATCCAGTAGTAGGAGGCCGAGAGCACGGACGTCGGGAGACAGCATCACTTATCTCTAGCAGAATGCACTGATGATCACTGGCTGAGTAGTCCTCTAATACTTTCCAGTTGTGTATCCTCCGTACTGAGGACTCCGAGGCGAATGTCACGTCCGGTATGGTTCCCTCACAGCCAATACGGCGAAAAGTCGGCGTATTTCCGGAGTTTAGTACGACGAGCGCCATTCTGGCCGCCTTTTCCAGGATTTGTTCTCCCCGGGGATCTGTCTGAGGCATGTCTCATTCCATTGCTTTAGCGTTGAAGTCGCCCCCAACGAGCACTTTGCCCTCTGCATTCGTGACAGCGCCCTCCAAAGCATTTGGATTTGCTTGGAAAGATGATATCGATTCGTTTGGTGTTAGGTACACACTAATGAAGGTGGTCCCTGAGCACTGAATCCACACGAAACCATCCCCCCGTCCACAACTCTCCGCTGTTCCGAACCCAGATGGTTGCAGTACCAGTTTCATCAGAATACCATAATGCAGGACTTTTATTATGGTGTTGCTCACCCAGCACCAAGAAGTCGGCTTTCATGTCCCTCGTAAACTGCTCAAGCAGATTTTGGGCAGTTGAACTGCGGTGTAGGTTTAGTTGCAGGATGCGGGTCATCGGAGTTCTGATTTTGCCTTGGCTAGGGCTTCCTGGAATACGCGGCATTTTCCTGATCCCAAGACGTGTCCAAAATCAGGTCTTGGATCAGCATCCTTGCAAAGAATACAGTGTGCCTCCTTCGTACACTTTTTTCTTTTATGTCCCATTTCACCGCATTTGTAACATAGGGAACTCCTATCGAGTCCTTTGCATACTTGTGTGGTGTGACCATAACTAAGGCATTTGAAACATTGAAGAGGCGTTGCTCTTCGCCGTATCCTACAGACAACCCGCCCTATTCGTACTTTGCGCTTTTTCAGGAATTGTTCGGCGTCCTTTTCGGTCAAGTCAACTATGGCCATGCGTTGTCCCCGGTTGTTTTCTGGTGTCAGTCTAGCTTTGATGCTTCCCACGCTAGGGAACTCCCTTTCGATGGCCTCTCCTACCTCGACCAGATCCGTCACGCAGTCAATGTCTCGTATTTCGATCGTTGCCATCGGCTCAAGCGGGGCTATAGTTGCGCTTTTGCCGAGAACTTTCTTTACTGCGTCACAGAATGCTTCTTTATTGCCGGCCTCTGCTCCGAATTCGACCAGTATGTGGCCCGACCGCGTTGGTCGTACTACTTTAATGGTAGTTTTGGTGCCTTCGGGCCTTACGTTTCCTCAGATGTCCCGCAGTACCTCCGCGTAAGATCGGCAATCTTGGGGCTTTATGAGCAGTGCCTGCTGCCGGGGTCTTCGTCGGGGCTTCTGCCTCTCCTGTTTTGCTTCAGATCCTTTTTCTAATTGGGCGTCCGTACGAACTTTACTTTCTGGCACTTTTTGAAGGAGTTTCTTAGCGGCACTCTTCGCTCCTTTTGTAACCACTATCTGAAACCCGTGATCTGGTGCTCCACGCCCATCAAGTGCTTCTTCCTTCCTTCTTTCATCCCGATCTCCTTCGATTGGGCTAGACGCCATTCTTTTATTGACTTTTAATGGTGAAGCTATCTGCATGTCACCTTAAGATTTCGCTCCAACAGCCTCTTTAGCCTTTTGCTCGTCTTCGGCCCTTAACCAGCTCCTCCGATTGGGCCCTATAAGATCCACGAGCTCCTCTAGTTCGAGGAGCTCCACCTTTGCTGCTTCGCTGATTTTTGGGGAGTCGCATGCAGATTGTATTCTTTTCAGAACATCTCCCGCTTTTCGGAGTAGCCTTTCTTCTTCGTATCGCTGGGCCGCAATTGTACCATGCAACCATCCTTGGGAGAGGTTATCGCGTTCCATTTCCGATTGCAGTACTTCCGCCACATTTTCGACGTTGGCGGTGCAATCACGTGGTGTCTGGTCACTCTTTGCTTTTCGTGCCGTAATCTCCTCGTTGGCTTCTGGATTTTTCGTTGCAATGTCGGGATTTGCGATCCTTGCATCGGTCGCTTCGGTAACGATCGCAGCAGTAACAATCGAATTTTTGGTGCTCTTTATGTTATCTTCCGAGCCTCGAACGTCTGAAGCGTCCTGCAGAGTTTCCCGCTTTTCCTTAATAGGACTCTCTGGCGTTCGCATCATTTTTTTTTTGCTGTGCCCAAACACCGCAGGAATCTCAGTCTGAATCAGACTGTCTGCTATTCTCCGTTTTTCATCTGCCTTCACTGTCATTGTGTTATTATTCGCTTTTTTCGTGGTTGGTACCGCTCTCGATGCACTGTTAACATCGTGGCTGCAACCGCTGGTTGCGTCGTCATTGTTAGTATTTGTTTATTTTTTGGATGTTTTTGGTCTTTTGACCCCCCCCGGAGCCGCTATCTCCGTTCGTGTGTGTAGTCGCCTTTGTGGTCCCATGGTTATCTTTGCAGAGCAGGGAGGCCATGCGAGGGTTGGCACAAGCCCTTCTGGGGACAAGTGCTCAGAGCCGGACTAGCGCTAATCGGGAGTTCGTCTCAACTGAACCTACACCACCAACCCAATGGTGCGAACTTCGAACGTACTCCGAGGCCTGCCAAGGTTTTACCTGGACGGAGACGGTATGATAGCTGAATTGGAGCCATTCACAAACGAGTTTCACCTCGGCGCTACTAACTAGGTCCAAACCATCACATCCACCAGCCCAAAGCGTCAATTCCAGTTCGTGTCCAAAGCGTAGTCCAGATCCAATCAGAGTTGTTACCTGTCATCCCAGGAGGGAATCTCACGGCGCCCCCCATATCCTCGGGTCCATGGGGGCGGTGCTCTCCAAAGAATGCTAGCCTCCAAGAGTGGTCTTGTCGACCGGCATTCTCCCTGCGGGAATTTCCTCGGGTACGTGGGGGCGGAACCCCCCAAAGAATGCTAGCCTCCAAGAGTGCTCTTGTCGACCGGCATTCCCCCTGCGGGGGACCAATTAGGGTTGCACTTACTGTACATGCGCCTAAACCAGGAAAAATGATGAGAACGCACAGCACACGTCTTGGCCAAAAGACACCGGCCTACAGTGAAGTCCCCGAGCCGATTTCTCGGAAAGTCGGACCCGAGACTACCGCTGGTAAACTTTCGCCACATGGGAAGGAAGGTGGTGGCGCACTCAAAATCAGGGCAGAGGCGCTACAAAAAACCCAAATTAAATATGGGAAACTTGAGAACTACTTCTCTAACTCTTACTTGCGACAACATGCGCAAACACATTCGCTTATCGATACCAAGTGAAATCGCGCCACTATAACACCGCCGAATAGTTTTTCTGAGTTTCCGATAGTGAAATTTTCCGGAATTTGCAAAGGCGCGAACTGTTCTGTGTCACAACAAGGACCGCAGAACACTCCCAGACAAAACTGCCGTAGGATAGGAAGTCATCAAAACTAACGTTAGATAGGAAGCCATATGGTAGCAATTTGCATATGTATTAGCCGGCAGTGGCGTAGGGCCGATTCATTACAAAGTCATCAAAACTGACGTTAGATAGGCAGTCATATGATAGCCATTTGCATATGTATAAGTCGGCAGTGGAGTAGGGCCGATTCATTACAATTTACTTCAAAAATGGCTCGAATTCGTTGCATTTTATTAGCATTTCGCAAGTGGAAATTCGGTCGATCAAATGTTCTTGTGTTAATTCATGCGGCACCCAAACGTCGAGCTTCTTTGTGTATCCAGCCTTACGCAAATGGTTCAAAACTGTTTGATGATGGATATCCAGTTCCTTAGCAATGTCATGGCGGCTTATCTGTCGATCTTCAATTTTTTGTAAGATTTCATCGAATTTTTCAGTGATTGGTCGACATGAGCGAGGTGCATCTTTGACATCAAAACTTCCAGAACGAAAAGAACCGAACCATCTCTTGACTGTGGCTTTTGATAAAGTATCTTGACCGTAGACACCACAAATTTTTTCACCAGCATGCGCTGCGTTCTCACATTGATCGTAGGGATGATGTAAAATATAACGAATTTTTTTAAGAAATGACGAAATACAAAACTGTCCAGATGAAAATTGTAGACTGGAATATCACCTTTCAAACGCATGTCAGTTTGACTCAAACTGATTAGTATTACCCGATATATGACAACGAACACCATCTAGTGACAAAAAACGCTCAATACTTTTTAGAATATCCAATTTATGTTTTTTTTACCTTACTTGAGTAGAATATTAGTTGTGCTGCTGAGTACGTATAAACGTAGCCTTTACAACTATTTACATATAAATTTAACATTCTTCACAATGGGCGATTGTGCCCAGCAGAAATAATAGAATTAGATACTTTGCGGATATTAAATTGATTTCATTTAAGACCAGAGCCAAAAGTAAGTTCCTCTTCAAAATGTTTCAATCATTACCCATACTTTCATTTGATTTATTTAGGCATACTTGAAAAGGTATAGAAGAGTAAAAATTTGAAAAAAAATTGGATGCCTTTTTCCACAAATATTTAAACTTTTCAATGTCATGATTTTCAATCTTATTCACAATGAGTTCCTGCTTAACACTATCTTCTACACTTTTGAAAGTCTTATGCTCATTATAACTTAAAGTTGACGCGAAACCATTATCCCAATATTCTTCTTCATTAGCACTATTTGTATTATTCACTGAATTCCTTGAAGGAAGTTCTGTATCATGTTTTGTGAGTTCATGTACTGGGGGTTGTTGTTTTCGTTGACGGTCACGCACGATATGCGTCGGCTAATATTTATAGATCACTACTCCGCAGCAAGTGTGCAATCAATAGCAAGAGCGGTTGAATTTTTTTTAATGCGAGTAATGGATTTTTTCTCGTTTTTTTCCTTTTCCGTTGATCTAATGCCAAGATGTGTAACGTAGATACGCGTCGTCGTTATTCTCTCAAAAACTTATAGCAAATATAAGGAAATTTAAGTTTTTCTGTGTGAATTGCCGAAATTTCGTCGCCACGATGGAAGTTTTCCCCATTGAAGAAGTACGACAGGAACAGCGATATGGCACACGTACAGTGTACATGAGTGAAGTGAAATCCCCCGGAGGAGAAATAGTTGAAAAGAGATACCCTCTATGAGGAAAAAAGAGATGAAAGGGATTTAATTGTCATTCACTGACGGTTCCACTGAAAACTGTCATAACAAATTTACAAACCGATACGAAGCGGTAAAATCAGCGGCGTTCTGTTGATAATTTTTCGTTGAACTATTTCATCCCGGTTTCGGAAAACATTCGAAAGTGATATCGCGTGTGATACGGATGTACTTTTGATTTATCGTGTGCGGTTTTAAAAAAATTAAAAAGTGAAAAATGAAGTGGTTGGTGAAAAACGGTAGAAACAGTTCATCCCATTTTAAAGGGAAATCATTTTTCAGGTGTTTATTTTGGTTTTATAATTAAACTAACATATATTAATTGGTTTGCTATGAAATTTGTGCAATGTTAAACCTAGCGGGATTAATCGTTTTAGCTAATTTTTGTTTATGTTTCATAGCAAATGCCATGGGAATTGTCAAGTGTGATAAGCCCAGGGGATTTAGTTCAGTGGTGTCACTATAAAGCATTTATAATGACAGGGGCTGGGAAATTTTTTGAAACATTTTCAGAATAAGATTTATTGTTTGTGTGATACTAATTAAAATATATTTTTTAAGGCTCCCCAATGACGTGGAAATGCGTAGGCAGTGGTTGTCGGCTATAGAACGTCCTGAAGCTGACACACGCAAGCAATTGGTTGTGTATTCCGACCACTTTGTGCCTGAAGATGTTCTTGATATTGGGGTAAGGATAAGCTTGGCCAAGAATTCAATCCCGAAAATAAATGTTGTAAGTCGCACGAAAATACTAATACTGTTTTTAAAAGTTTTTCTTTGTATTTCAGCCAAACCTAATATTTGATCAAAATGAAGCTGGCATGAGTGGACAATTATCTGAGTACGAACGGTCAATGATTTCTTTTACTGCTTTTTTATATGGACACATAAAAGCATAATATTTTGCAATATCATTATTCAAACGATGAATAGCGACAATTTGATACATAAATTACATTTCCACAAGATTGCAGGAATGTGATTTACGTTATAATGTAGTCAATTATTTTGTTTATTCTATTTATGTACGCAATAATTTTAAAATATATAATCAAATATTAAGTGGTACCTTCGAAAAAAAACTGGGCAATTTAATTGGTTTTTTGAAAAATAATTCTTTTCATAATTATATTCATTAGATTAATGATTAATACGTATATTTATTATAAATATATTTAATTTAATATAGGGAAAAATATGTAAATTGTTTTAGGTAATAGATACGAGTAATACTTGTGAAGTAGCTTCCACCACAGAGCCTGATAAAATAATGCATCATATGGAAAACATGGATGAGGTAAAGGTGTTCATAGTTAAATAATTTATAAATTTAAATAAAGTATGTTATTTCAGAGTACAATGGAATCGTGCTGTGGACCAAACAGTGTCCAATGCAATATTTATCAGCAAAGTTGGCCTCATGTAAGTCATAAACACTTTTAAAATGTATAATGTTAAGGTATGTAAAATAAATTTTTTTCCCTTCTTGCCTTGGATAAATATTTATTTAGTATAGAACGCGCTTTCGACTACTATCCAATGTTCATATTATGCCTGAATGTTAAAAGAGGAAAAAATTATTTTACTTGCCTGAATTAAAACACATTGGAAAAGTGACTTTTATTTGATTGAAGTTATAATGTATTATAAGTGTGAACTAGTACCTTTGGTTAGAATTTGGCAATGTAATAAGTAGTTAAAAATATTACTACTTATACAGTTAAAATTTTTTGAGAAATTCTTAATATGCATATATCTCATATACCATTTCATCTAATTCAATAACGAAAAAAATATATATTGTCTTAGGGAAGCGATAAGAAATGTGAAGCAGTTGTCATGACTCATCCTTATGGAATACTGCATCATATGGGGAACAAAGATGAGGTAAAGGTGGTTAGAGTAAAATAATTCATAAATTTTAATAAAGTATCCTATTCCAGACTTTAATGGAATCGTCAACTTCATCAAACGTAATTGCATCAACTTCTACCGCTCACGTAAGCACCAATATTTATTCTTTTTTAAAATGTCCTAAACAATCAAGTTTAAATTAAAGAAATTAAAAGATTTTAAAACAACTATATAATTTTGTTGTACATTTTGTGTATATTTTGGGGATTACGTGACTTATTGTTCAGTAAAACTGATTTTACTGAGAAAAAGGTTACTTAACCCTCGTAATAAGTAAGTTCAGAAAAATACAACAGAAGTATAAAGTAAAGTAAATATAAAAGCTTGTAATTTCTCTAGTGAAAGTTAGATGAATAATTTTGAAATCATAGATTCGCAATGAAATTCCAATTTGTAAATCTTAATCAACAATATGAAATTGTATATGCCAAATTGAAATTATTCAGTTTCATTTTGGAATTGGTTGTATAGTTTAAAGTTCGAAACGTATACATACTATTGAATTTTTGGTTACAGCCAAGAGGTGGTCATAGCGGTCATTTATACCGCCACAATTCTTGGGATACATTTTTGTTTGTGAACATAGAATTCATTTTTATTGATATTGGGTGATGGTTGGGTTTCCATAATATATTAACAAATATTAGCTCCTATGAATGCAATATGATCTAAATCATTTTCGTTCTAGAATGAAAGTACAATATTAAGGCGCAGCCCCCAGTAAAACTGCAAATTTTTTTAAACTTTACAGCCGTCCATCTCGAAAACCTTTCAAATGTTTGGAAAATTTTTTTAAGTAAAAATTAGAATGCACTTTTGGCTATTGAATCAGTTCATTACATTTTGCAAAAAGTTTGTTGCGAAAATTACAAAATTCAAACAAAATAGAATTTCCTTAAAAAATGTGGTAACTCTCTCTCTTTAAGCTATGTTTATTAGATCTAAATTATTTGTATTGAATTAACTCATCAAAAATTTTAAAAAAAAATTTTCAAAAAAATTTCATAGTACAAAATGTGTAATTTGCACACACATTTGTTCAATGTGCATGCACATTAATTTGTATCAAATTACCACATTTTGTTCTAGGAATTTTTTTGCAAAAAACATTTTTAAATTTTTGATGAGTTAATTTAATGTAAATAATATAGATCTAACAAACATAGCTTAAATCAACACGGTACGTTAAGTAGTTTCCGAGATTTAATACATTTTTTAAAGAAAACATGCTATTTTGTTTGAATTTAGTAATTTTCTCAACAAACTTTTTGAAATATGTAATGAACTGATTCAATAGCCAAATGTTAATTCTAATTTTTACTTAAAAAATTTTTGCTAATATTCGTAAGGTTTCTTAGATGGACGGCTGTAAAGTTTACCCAAATTGGCAGTTTGACTCGGGCCTGGGCCTTAAACTAAGCGTAAGGGAATTAATTTAGTTATCATTATAGTCACTCATACTAAACTCCATCATCCACATACTTTTGATCTAAAATAGAATATAATGATTTCACTCTTTTGTGTTGATTGATTTCTTTCCTTTCTGGTATCATCATTTTTTATATTATTTAGCTCATTTCCAGAACAATGTTCATATTATGCCTGAACCACCATTTTCGAAAAGTAATGTGAAAATTTCTGTTGTAAGTTTTTCCTCTATTTCATATATTGCTTTGGTTTCATTTTCGCAAACACAAAATTGTATGCTTTGTTTTTCGATCCTTATATGTGCCATTATATCCACTTCATACGAACCAAACCTAGTAGTCGTGCCGTTGCAAAGGATAGGTTTCAATATAACTGATTAATATATTTAATGGAAATCTTCAACTCTGTTTAGGATCAAATAGAAAAAAATCTGAGCCTGAAAGAATGCCTTGAGACTTCAAGTGACGATGAAAGCGAAATCTCAGAAAAGGTGATTATTAAGAAGGCTAAATTACGAAAACTACGCAAGTGTATCCAGAGTAGGGATAAATCAATAAAGCGATTGACACAAAAAGTATCCCGACAACGCAAACGAATCGCGCAAATAAAGACTGTACTGCAGGAACTCAAAATTAAAAATTTCATTGATAATGAAATAGAAAGCGTGCTAATTAATATTGCCGGACCAACAAAAGACTTTCTCCATCGTTATATACGCAAATCAAAACATGGAGTGGTGGAGAAAGAGTATAACGAAAATATTCGATTATTTGCTCTTAATCTCAACTCCCTGTCACCCAAAGGGTATGAGTATGTACGAGAAATATTTGACAACTGTCTTCCACATTCCAGAACTATTTCCCAATAGCATCGGGTTTTGAATTGCTCTCCTGGCTTTAAAAATGAGGGACTTCATGCCATTAAAACTGCCTGTGTGTGAAATAAAAAGAGCGAAAAATTAGTGATAAATATTGTATTTGATGAAGTTCACATTCGAAAGCATGTAGATTGGGATGGAGAGAAATCGTATGGCTATGTAGATATGGGAGATGGTGGCAGAAGTGGGTTTTTGGCAACGCAGATTCTAGTGATAATGGCTGTTGCTTTGAACAGGTCATGGAAAATACCAATAGGATTTTTTTCCATATCATCTCTCAGTGGAGATCAAAAGGTGAACATTATTCGTTTAGCGCTAGACGAATTGACCACCTGTGGCGCTGATATAATTGGCATAACATTTGATGGAGCTTATAATAACATTAGTGCAATGAAATCCCTAGGCTGAGATTTGCGAAATATCGCAGGTCCTTCTCAAGTGTCGCACGAACTTCCAAACGAACGATATATAGTGCATCCTGCACTGACTTCCAAACGAACGATATATAGTGCATCCTGATCCATGCCATATGGTAAAGCTGGTGAGGAATACCCTTGGTGACCTTAAAACTTTTTTTAACGCGCATGGAGAATATATTCAATGGATATACCTCGAAAGACTTGTGATCCTACAAGAAAAAGAGCAATTGCATTTTCGCAATCAACTATGACAGGCCCATATTTATTTTGCTAAGAAAAAAATGAATGTTAAACTGGCCACTCAAATATTTAGTAAGTCCGTTGCTGATGCTCTTGATTTTTGGGCAGATGTTCTCAATTTAGCAAAGTTCGAAGGAAGCAAGCTTCTAACCGAATTTATACGGGTTATAAACAATTCTTGCGATATATTGAATAGTCGCAAATCATCTGCTCTTGACCAGTTCAAACGAGCGCTTTGCGAAAGGAATGCAAACGAAGTTCTACCTTATGCAGAACATTGCATCGCCTACTTGTCAAAGCTGAGAACCTGTTCAGGGCAACTACTTGTAAATAGCGTAAAGAAAACCGGTTTTATTGCTGCACTGAAAAACGTAGCATTTGTACATAATAAATATATAATATCAAAGCAGCTATGATTCATACCAATGTACAAACTGAATCAAGACCATCTAAAACTGTTCTTCGCTTCAATACGGATGCATCTTGACCATAAAAACAAACCACCGGTAAGACAGTTTATCGCTGCTCATAAAAAGTTATTGGTCCGATGCCCAATAAGAGAAGGAGGAATAGGGAATTGTATCCCTTTAGACAAAATCAACATATTGAACCTTCAAAAACAGCCTTCTTGTGAAACAGTTTCATTGCAAATAAATGCAACCACAGAAAGGGCACTCATGATAGACCAAGACAACGTTGTAGAAGATACTGATGCTTTGGGCCAGCAGTTCTTGAAAGAACATAACTATGTCATGTACCCTACAAAGTTATCTGAATATGTGCATTACGTTGTATATTGTATATCTGGGTTTGTTGTTTTTAAATTAAATAAATCGTTGATTTGTACCGAATGTCTGACCGCTTTAGAAGGAACCCACACAACGAAATCACTTATTTGCTATAAATCTAAGGGCTTCTTGAAGATTCCTTCTCCGAGCGTAGTAAAGATATGTAATAAAGTAGAAAGTCTATTACGTTTGAAATTACAATTGCATCAAAATGAGAACATATTAAGGAAGCACATTTTATTAAGTCTTGTTATTGCGGTACAAGAACATTTTATCAACAAAAATATATTTGAAGACCAAGACGACCACATGAAGACCAGTGATCATTACAGCCTGTTAATAAAATGTATAACTGAAAAATATCTGAACACAAGATATTTCTTTCTAGCCGAAAAACAATCTGATAAAGTTTCACTGCGATAATTTTACAGTAAAATGATTATTTTTAACGAATGCAAGTAAACTCTAATCCCATAGTTATATCCTTTTAACTTTTATCATTGAAAAATAAGTACTAACATTCAAGAAAAAGAAAGCTGTAAGGGGATCAAGGAAGTCTTCATAAGAATTCATAAATTTCATCAGTCTATAACAAAATACGTATATTTGTATATGTTATACTCATATTAATGCACTTCCTGCACCTACCTCCACGTGGTGATCCCTGGAAACATAGATTATATTAATTTGAATTTTCCATGGCTGAAGGTGCAAAAAAGAACTAAATTCGGTATCATTTTTAAGACACGATTCACTAGAATTGTTATGATGTGACAAGTTATGCTAATTAGAAAACTTTCCTTCAACTGAAATAATTATATGTTTGTCTCAAACTATTGCAGATGAGAAAGACTTCGAGTCCCTGTTGTTATCAATTTTAAAATTATATCATTCAGTATACTATTAACGGATGTTCAACTTTCTAAGCTTCCTGTGGTACAGAACCACTAATAACCACCAAGAATCAGAAACTGCATGTCTGCTTTTCAGTAAGCGTGAGATACTTACATTAGTTATTGAGCACATAGGAACAAGGCTTAATCTTATGCTGTTATATAAATCTTCGATATATATATATATATATATATATATATATATATATATATATATATATATATATATATATAATATTTAAGTGGCTATACTTTATCTTGTTTTAATTACTTCATTCAAATTTTTTAACAATTACAACAAATTCATCTCTTGATACTGAAACTCCCACCAAATTTAAAAATTCATTAAATTTGCGCCTTCTAAAAACAACTTGTTCAACACTTCACTGACCGCACTAATACTAAAATGGTGTTTCACTAACACCAATCGGATTTCACCTCACAAGATGGGGAATATCAGTGTTCCTGTAGTACTTCTTCATTGGTTTTCCCCTACCAAAAAAATTGTCACCACAACTGTCAACTGATTTTTGTCTTCGAGTTGATAGCTGCAGGATTCACTGTCATAGCTACAACCCACACTGGGTGAAAGCCAAAACAACAACCTCCCCTTAGCAAAAGCCTGTTATTACAGATTACAACAACTTGAGACTGTTTAAAGCATAATGCGTGGGTTCAGATATGTGCAGGCATTGCAACGAAGTGGATGACCTAAATCACAAATTTCTTAGATGAGCCATATACAAAACAAATAGAGACGAGTTTGGTTTCTTCAATAATTTCAAATGGTTTGCCACAGTAAGGGACATCATGGTCGAAAATGACAGATAGTTGATCTTTGAATTTGGAACCGATATCGACATTGCAAGATTAAGATTTCAAAGCCTTATGGTGATGGGTAACAGCGGATCAAGGAACGAAAGATGGAGAGCTCATGGAGTTTTTTAAGTTTAGATATTTTCTGCTAAGGGGACTACCCCTCAGAGTCTACATTACATACTTTAATTCTTTGACATACAAAAGTGTCAAGCTCTGATGTTACAGGGAGGTTTTTCCTCTTTTTCAGAAACAAGTCACATAAATATGTAAATATCCACATGGACACATGCCTCCCATCTTTTCTACCTCAAATCATGAATTTTAAAGTGAACTTTTTACACTTGTGCCGCCATTTTAGGTAGCAGCTGATATTTGAAGTGGTTTTTCTAATCAGTTCGAAGAAATTCTTTATCATTAAATAGATCAATCACACCGTTAGGTGAGTACTTTTCATTTTTTTGTGTACTGTAGCTTATATAGTTGATCAGATAAATATATTCCAATCGTATGCCACGGAAAGATAGAGGGTGACGAGGAAATGCATCCTCCAGATCCCAGCATTAATAAGTGTAGTGTGGTTGAAAATTATAAAAAAGGAGAAAATTATAGAAAAAGAAGACGAGTGAACACAGCACATTAAAGGATACAGAGCAAAGTGGAGAAAAAAGACTTCTAGAACAGCATAAAGGTGACCGAAAATAACGCGAGTGCAGTGAAACGCGACGACAGATCCCACATAGTGAAAGTAAATTTCGCGATACCGTTGGATAGCGTATCCAACAGCATGGAATGCTAGAGACGGTGCAAAGCCCATGTCACTAACCAACACCGTTATTTTCTAGTACCAATGCTAAGAATAAAACCCTTTCCGTAATTTTCCAAAGGAAGTTCGAAGGGAGACTATGTTGGATGATACCTATTTGGATCTTCCTTATCAATTCAGAAACTAAATATCGCGTCATTTGCGGCCAACATATTGGATCTCGTCTTAAAGTGTTCTTTGGCTGTCTCGTTGAAGCTAACAATGCAATTGACAATCAAGTCTTCAAAAATTTTAACCCCATCGCTTGTCGACTTTTATCACTAGACATCATCAACCTCTACACGTCTTTACCCGTCGATGAAACACTGCTCATGATAAAAGAAAAACTTTTATTCAACAATAGCCGAAGATTCACAGATCAACCACTCAATCTCATAAAGACCACAATCAAGCAGAACTATTTTAGGGTCAGTAATAACACATACATTGTCGGGGAAGGTTTGGATATGGGACATCAAATGACCTTAATAATGTCAGAAAGATTCTTACAATCCCAGGAAGAAGTCTTTTTACACCCAAAATTGTCAAAAGTTTTAATATAATATTTTACAAACGTTATGTGCATGACTGTTTCATCGTTATTGACTCACAAGAAAATCAACAAGATGACCTACTTACCTATATGAATGAAATACACCGGAATATAAATTTCTCGATAGAAATAGAAACTAGTGGACAACTCAACTATATGGTCCTAATCGTGACACGCGACAAACACGATTAGACTACAAAATATACAGAAAACCTTCAGAGCAATAAGAAATGGAGGGACTACAGGCAAGATAACTTCTTAAACACACCCCCTCTGACGGAGAGAGCACAGTTCCCTGCAAAGACTATAAGATGGCTGTCAGCAAAAGTAAACAATATTTTCCAGAAAGTACAAGGACTTTGTGGAAAGGCCTAAATGTTGTAGGCACACACACACACACACACACACAATTCAGACACGTTTATTTTGCAAGAAAATCACTTAATTCGGTTCGCGAGCTTGCAAATCCGCAAGGAAATAGCATCTTACTATGCTGTCAACCTTGACGTTACGACACGCGAGAGAATAGGAGAGAGCAATATCGTACCAGTTTGACAGCCCGACACGAAAAGTGACTCTCAAATCTCCCCATATAATTTGTATGGGACTGTCCCCTCCATTTCTTATTACTCTGAGAGAAAACCGATCACAACTGATCATACTATACACCACACAAAAACAGGAACGCTAACTGACTGTAATACATAAGAACGACCAACAGTGGATTTCGTTAACATATGTAGGCGAAAAGACATACAAACTATCAAACTTCCTTAGGAAATACAAACTGTATTCAAAACAAACAACAACGTTGGAAACAAATTGAAACAAAACCCGAATCAAACATCAATATACGAGAACAGCGGTATATACAAATTGACATGCAAGGACTGCGATATGGTATACACAGGAAGGACCACACGAAAACTAACGACAAGATACAAAGAGCACTTATGATCTATCTTACACAACAAGGCCGACTCCAATTATGCAACGCACCTACAAAACCTCGCACGCAAGCCCGACACCTAGTAGTCATTGCGAACAGCATGTTTTTAAAAGCTCCTGTCATTAATTTATAAAAATTAAATATTTTTTTACAAAAGTCAGTTGGAAATTAATTGCTTCAATTGAAAATCATCCCGTCGAATTATTCGATCGATTATCGAATACCTGAAGTTTCACTTCTGAAGAAGTCCCAAAAACCGGAAAGACATTCAAGGACAATCCCGGCTTATGAACATTCCCTCTAATCTTGCTGTGAAAGCAACCTTCAAATAGAACGATCATGTCCATCACCAACAATGACGGGCAAGAAAATGTTTAAGCGAAAATTCGAGGACAACAAAGAAAAAGACAAGCTGAACATTTTATCAGTCTTCGAAATCCAACAACTAGTCAAAGCTTATGACAAAGTGGAGAAGTATGACAGTGAAAAGGAGGAACGTAGACATGATCCAGCCGCTAGAAGAGCTAGTAGGGAAATTAACTTTCGACAAAGAAAAAAAAACACCCAAAAGAAAAAGAAGTGAAGTCAAAAGCAACAGAAGACAAAAACCAAAGAAACCAAAACAAGTACCTAACCAAGATGTCTTCAGCGCAAGCAGAGCAAAAGTCAGTGTAAACTATTATGCATCCCAGCTGGGCTAGACGATTCAATAAATATTGAAAAGAACAAAGGAAGCAAATATTCTGAAAATTGTTTTATTAAACCTCATAATATATTCATCAAATATTTAGCAATTAAAACCAGGTAGGACAAACCAAAAGTTTCGTCTGCCAGTCCATCTATCAGTTGGTGTAGAATACCAGTTCTGGACCACTATTTTCATACAGACTACGAATGTTGTCGAGGGTGTGTTGGTGCGTGTATTAGGGTGGTATAGGCGGATGCCTGAGATAAGAAGGTGTGAGCCCAGGATTGGTGTGGAAGTCATGGATGATTGCAGGGGAGGGTGTGAGCCTTCGGCATGTGGGTATGTGTATCAGATGCATCGAGGGTTTTAACAGCCTCTTATGCTAAATAGTGAAATTGGGCATATTGACTATAATCTAGGATAGTCCCATATTTTCAATTAATAGATTAAAGACCGAGATTTTCACAACGTGTGTTTATATAGGGTTAACATATATGTTTAAAATTAATAGGAGCTAGCCTCTGACGCTTTTAGCGGTAGATAATTATACTAACCATGGTTATTTCTCTATAGCGGAAGGATGTCTCATATGTTCATTATTTATAGTCTTCGCTTAGTTTTGTTATTCATAGTTGCTATTCACCTTTGGCGGAAGTGCTTCTCGGGTTGTTTGCACTGCTAGTGTTTAGAGTTGTCTGCCAATCCATCGCTGAAAACCTGAAACAAAAAAAAAGCACAAAGAATCGTTTTTCTTTATATTCAAATTAGAAAACTTACCTGAATTTGATATTGTTGACACTCCTAATCAATATTGACATACGTTGCTGACATCTGATTGTCAACAATTACTGAAGATCACAGTGTTGATTTATCAGAAATGATATATTGTGAATTTAGAATTATGATATTGTCAGTTTGAAATTCACTGATAGCGAATTAGAAAGTACCGAATTCCTTTGTTTTGAAAATTGCGGTACAGCAAAAAATCTGTTCTTATATTCTCATTAGTTTGTTGGATGTGAATGTGAACGGTCGAAAGTAAAGAACAAAGATAAATTCAAAGTAAATCAGTAAATTTTATAGTTGAAATTAAATTAGTAAAATAACGAGTTGTGGTTGAATTGGAATTATAAAATAAATTGAAGTGAAATAAATAGTAGTTTGTTTTTCAATTTAAAGTGTTTATATCCGGAACATTTTTGGTCCGTCGAGCCGGATATAATTTCTCGTCAATTAGAACAAACATATGTGTTTAAATAATCTGCTCCATGGTATTATTTAAATTACGGGCCGCGTGGTGAATTAAACCCAAGACATATGGTTAACGGCAAGAAGGTCTGGTAAGTCCTTTTCCATTTTCCTTATTTGTCCTTTGTTTGGAAAGTTTGATACTGCTGTGCGTCAAAGAGACGAAAATATAAACGTTATTTCGAATTTTATTTATTATACATAGCTGTTTGGAAAGATTCATACTGCTGTGCGTCAAAGAGACGAAAATATAAACGTTATTTCGAATTTTATTTATTATACATAACTGTTTGGAAAGATTCATACTGCTGTGCGTCAAAGAGATGAAAATATAAACGTTATTTCGAATTTTATTTATTATACATAACTGTTTGAAAGTTTCTCAATTCTGAGCGTTAAAAGACGCCAAGCAAACTTTGTTTGCAGTGTTGGACATAATTGTGATAGCTGGTGATTGCTTCAATTTTAAGTTTGAACAGTTGGTGTTTAAAACCGCACGAATTAAACTGTGCAAAGTGTTCTACGTAGTATTCAAGCACTTACATAAGCAACATCGACTGTTTGAATAATAGTGACCGAATATTGATCATAAGAAATAGCATATTACAGGTCAAATTTGGTCGTCACAGACAAGAAATTGTAAGCCGAACGCAATCTGCCGACTTTAACACGTACTCTTCCTAGTACAGTATTTAAGCCACGGCAAGCTGCAAAAATGGAACGTTTAGTAGCGCAACAAGACGTACTAAACGAGCAAATACGTAAAATGTATAATAATTTCCGAAAGGATTCCAAAGCCCGTAAAACGTTGGCGTACGTCAATAAATTAATACAACGCGTACAAGAGGTCCGTCGATCATTTATTCAAACTCATGATCAAATATTCGCATTGGTTCAAGGGAAGGAAGATTTGACACTGGAATATTTTACGAAAAATGTGTATGTTACCTTCGAAGAGTTCAATTTGAATTTCGAAACGGAGTTGGAGGAATTGCGTATAGAGCATGAATCGCAAGGAATGCAAGGCAATCAGAATACACAAAGTCAACCCTCGAAGGCTTCAAAAGAGACAGACGTTCGACTCCCTAGAATAAATTTACCCAAATTCAGTGGGGGATACAGTGATTGGACAGCATTCAAGGACTTATTTACATCGTTAATTCACAGCAAAACAAATATCGCCAAAGTGGAAAAGTTGCACTATTTGAAATGTAGTCTTGCAGGAGAAGCCGAGCAGCTACTGAAACATTATTCAGTCACCGATGACAATTACGACTCGGCACGGAAGCTTCTATTAGAACGATACGATGACAAACAGGTCCTCCTGAACGTGCAGCTGAAAAGATTACTAACGTTAAGCAACGCTTATGAATCTGCTTCGTCAATAAAGCTACTACTGGATAGAACGCTTGATTGTGTTCAAGCAATAAATAACTTAAAAATTGACGATAAGTGGGATGCGATGTTGATATATCTCACAACACAACGTTTGGCAACTGATTCACGCCAATTGTGGGAACAACAGCAAGCCTCTCTTCCTGAACCACCGTCATTTCAAAGGCTGAAGGATTTCATGCAATCTCGTTTCAGAGCGTTGGAGGCTGCTGGAGTGGCTAAACAAAGACCAAACAGAACTGTTCATAATGTATTGATAAGTAAGACAGGTCAACGATTGAATTGTATCCTCTGCAAGGGTTCACATCATCTCAGACAATGTACAGAGTTTCAACAAGCTAGTCACTCAATAAAATTTGATACGGTTAAAAGGAATGGCTTATGTCTGAATTGTTTGGAAAAGGGACACTTGGTTGGGCAATGCCCTAGCAAAACTAGATGCTTTCGCTGTAAGAAAGCACATCACACGCTACTTCACAGGTCTGAAATGACAAGCAATACCGACGTCAGTCATCGAACATACATGTCACTTAGATACGAAACTCAGGGATCGAGTTCTGGAATTTTCAATGAGCAACAACGAATGGCAGCACCTGATGAACAACCCACAATGGCATTTACACATAGCACACAATCACAGATGTTGGATGGGTCCGGAAACCTCTTATCGAATAAATCACCAACAGCCGCTACAATGGACACTCCGATTTTGGACAATATGCAAACGGTATTATTAGCGACAGCTTTAGTGAACGTAGAGACTTCAAATGGAGACATGACACTCCGTGCTTTACTAGATCAAGGGTCACAAACGTCAATCATTTCGGAATGCGCAGCCCAAAGATTAGGACTTAAGCGAAGATCCACAAACACCACTATAGCAGGCATTGGGAAATCAAAGGGTATTTCGACAAATGGAAAATTGAGAATGAAGTTATATCTCAGAAATAACGAACATTTGACCATAGAGGCTATCATCTTAAATAAATTGACTAACTTTATTCCATCACATACTATTTCTACGTCCATTAGAAAACAAATTGAACACTTAGACCTCGCCGATCCTCACTTTGATAGACCCAGCAAAATTGATCTGCTATTAGGAGCAGACATTTATGCACAAATAATCCTCGGAGGTATTAGGAATTTAAAACAAGGGCCAGTGCTCCAATTTACCAAATTGGGCTGGATAATATCTGGGAAAGTTGACACAGGCGACACCCAAATATTACATACATTTGCAATTGAAACAAACCGAAACTTAGAAATCAGCGAAGAATTAAAGAGATTTTGGGAAATTGAAGAAGTCGGAACAAGCCGAGTCATGACGCAGGAAGAAGAAGCTTGCGAGCAACACTATCGAACTCACGTACAAAGGGAGTCAAACGGACGATATCAGGTCCGATTACCTTTCAAAAATATGGATTGCCAGCATCAATTAGGAACCTCTAGAACAAGCGCAGTAACAAGCCTATTGAAACTAGAAAAACGTTTTGCCGTGAACAAAGAACTTTATGCAGAATACTCAACCGTAATTCAGGAATACATCAACTTGGGCCACATGAAGGAAGTTCCTTATTGTGAAGAGTCAGTTTTCGAAGCTGGAAGGAAAATCACCACAGCCAATTTTCTCCCACATCACGCTGTATATAAAGAAAGTACTTCAACCAAATTACGCGTAGTGTTTGACGCGTCGAGGAAAACGAGTTCTGGAGTGTCACTCAACGATATTTTGTTGACTGGACCATCTATTCAAAAGAGCATGACGTCAATCATCATCCGATGGAGGTTGAAGCAGTTTGCAATGATGGCTGACATCACAAAGATGTATAGACAGGTGAACATGCATCCTCAAGATGCGAATTTTCAAAAGATTGTCTGGAGATCTCAACCGAATGAACCGATTAAAGACTACTGCCTTACAACAGTGACTTTTGGAACCACGTCTGCCCCATTTCTTGCAATACGCACGCTAAACCAACTGGCGATGGACGGAAAAGAAAAATTTCCCGTTGCTTGCGAATCGGTACTAAACGAATTTTATGTGGATGATTTGCTATCCGGAGGACACAGCCTACAAGAATGCATCATCAAAAGAAATCAATTGACTGAACTACTGAGCTCTGGTGGTTTTCAATTACGAAAATGGATAGCAAATAACAAACAAATTTTGCAAGGAGTCCCAACACAGGATATAGAGATGAAGGAAGCAATCGACTTCGATATGGATCAAGGGTACAAATCGTTAGGAGTTATGTGGTTTCCATTGACGGATTACTTCACGTATCGACTGAAGAAGCGTGAACAACTAACAACGTACACAAAACGCGCTATTCTATCAGAAGTAGCACGTCTATATGATCCGCTAGGCTGGATAGCACCTATCATAATAGTGGCGAAAATATTACTTCAAAGTCTTTGGTTATCTGGGCAAAACTGGGATGACCCAATACCAAGTCACCTA
Organism: Odontomyia ornata; assembly: GCA_963969285.1. Classification (NCBI taxonomy): domain Eukaryota; kingdom Metazoa; phylum Arthropoda; class Insecta; order Diptera; family Stratiomyidae; genus Odontomyia; species Odontomyia ornata. The sequence continues at coordinate 191,229,116 of OZ017739.1, forward strand.
AACACAGAATGGATTACTTTGTGGACGCAGCTACCTGCAATTGAACGTATTAAAATAACAAGATGGGTGACATATCAACCAGACGCACTTGTATCTCTCCATGGATTCTGTGACGCTTCTCAAAGGGCTTACGTGGCTGCGGTTTACTTAGTCACACAATCAGGTCCAACGATCACCTCTCATCTTCTTGCAGCCAAAACCAAGGTGGCACCAGTAAAACCAGTGACTCTTCCCCGTTTAGAGTTATGTGGAGCAGTATTATTGTCTCGGTTAGTAAAGGAAGTCACAACGGCATTAGAATTGGAAAAGATATCCACCTGGTTATGGACCGACTCGGAGATCGTTTTAGCTTGGTTGAGAGGTCATCCCACCCGATGGTCTATCTTCGTCAGCAATAGAACGGCTAACATTGTCGAAAACGTTGGCAACGTGCCGTGGCGTCATGTGCCGTCAAAATACAATCCAGCTGATGTAGCTTCAAGGGGAATTAAACCCGACGAGCTGGTCAATAATAAACTATGGTGGCACGGACCAAGCTGGTTAACTGCACCGCTCGATGATTGGCCTGAAAATAAAGATATACCATCAACTGATATCGAGCAACGTAAACGTACGATGGTTAATATTGGAATAATAAAGGACAATGTTTTGGATGATCTATTGAAAAAATACTCGACACTAACAAGGTTAATAAGAATCACCGCTTATTGTTTTCGTGCGATTAAACCGAAATTGAATCGACTCATCCCTCAAACATATCTCACTAGCGATGAACTAAAACATGCTTTTGAATTCTGGGTCAGACATGCTCAACGAACGGAATGCTCGGCAGAGTTACTAAATCTTCAAAAATTGAAACCAGTTGGAAATAAAGGCCAATTAGCTAATCTGAATCCATTTATAGATAAAAAGGGCATAATGAGGGTTGGAGGTCGCCTACAACACGCTCAACTCTCTTTCGATGAAAAATATCCAATAATCTTACCTCAGAGTGGAAAATTTACGGAACTAATTCTGAATCAGATACACCAATCAACAATGCATGGACAAACGCAGTTAATGCTAAATAATTTGAGAAGAAAATTCTGGCTAATAAGCGGACGCAAACAAATTAAAAAATTCATACACCGGTGTGTCCGCTGTTTTCGTGCTAATGCAAAGGGTTTGACGCAACTAATGGGAGATCTACCAGAAGCTCGAGTAACTATATCACGCCCGTTCACACACACAGGTTTCGATTTCTGTGGCCCATTCAATCTCAAAGATCGCCGTGGAAGAGGATGCAAAATGTCAAAGGGCTATGTGGCAATATTTATCTGCCTGGCTGTGAAGGCTATACATATAGAAGTCGTTAGTGATCTTTCTACACCAACATTTCTAGCAACGCTGCACAGGTTCATGGCAAGAAGAGGAGTTTGCAAACACATTTATTCCGATTGTGGGACAAATTTTGTTGGAGCAGCTGCTGAACTAAAAATCATTATGAAAATAAATGCTGATGCGGCTGAGACCTTAGCAAATGATGGAGTAAAATGGCATTTCAATCCACCAGCTTCCCCTCATTTTGGTGGGCTCTGGGAAGCCGGAGTGCGTTCAATTAAATTGCATTTACGTCGAATAGTAGGCAACGCACCTTTAACATATGAAAGGCTTTCTACAGTGTTAGTTAAAATAGAAGCTTGTCTCAACTCTCGTCCTTTATGCCCCCTAACTGACGACCCTAGTGATATCGCTGCATTGACTCCAGCCCATTTTCTCGTCGGTGATATTATGGGAGTACCACCTGAAAAGGAATTCGAAATGGCCAACATCAATCACTTAGTCCGATGGCAACTGACTCAAAAACTTACCCAAGATTTTTGGAAACGATGGCAGAAGGAATACTTGAGTCGTCTCCAACGTCGGCCGAAATGGTTAATTAAAGAAACCAACGTGAAAGTTGGTGATTTATGCATCTTAAAGGATGAGCAGCTGCCATCCTACCGATGGCCTTTAGCTCGGATCACGCAAGTACATCCGGGTCCCGATGCAATAGTACGCGTTGTTACGGTTTGGGCAAATGGCAAAACATACAAACGATCCATCACAAAAATAGTATTACTGCCTATACAAAGATCGACACCATCACAATATACATCATAGCCAAACATTCCAATTTATCATTTCCTCGTTTCCCAACCTTTCCATCAATTTCCCATGTTTTCAGAACCGATTTGCCGTAACCACTACGAGCATAACCGCAAACTAAAGCGCGATGACGGTGTAGGTGGACGCCCAGCATAAGGTGGGATAACTTCACCATGCCAATGCATCGAACCACGGATCCAAACTTAAAGAACGCTGAAACCAAACACCCGGGCCTAATTGACATCAAAGGAACTGCATTCGAGAGTAAAAGCTGATGAGAGTTTTCAATAAACTCCTCATCCGGGGGAGTATGTTTAGAGTTGTCTGCCAATCCATCGCTGAAAACCTGAAACAAAAAAAAAGCACAAAGAATCGTTTTTCTTTATATTCAAATTAGAAAACTTACCTGAATTTGATATTGTTGACACTCCTAATCAATATTGACATACGTTGCTGACATCTGATTGTCAACAATTACTGAAGATCACGGTGATGATTTATCAGAAATGATATATTGTGAATTTAGAATTATGATATTGTCAGTTTGAAATTCACTGATAGCGAATTAGAAAGTACCGAATTCCTTTGTTTTGAAAATTGCGGTACAGCGAAAAATCTGTTCTTATATTCTCATTAGTTTGTTGGATGTGAATGTGAACGGTCGAAAGTAAAGAACAAAGATAAATTCAAAGTAAATCAGCAAATTTTATAGTTGAAATTAAATTAGTAAAATAACGAGTTGTGGTTGAATTTGAATTATAAAATAAATTGAAGTGAAATAAATAGTAGTTTGTTTTTCAATTGAAAGTGTTTATATCCGGAACAGCTAGCGATAAATAGTTTTTTACCCATCGCTGTTTTAATATGTAGGAGATGCACGTCTAGAGTTCGTAGCCTGAAGTATTACGGTTGTTAACCCATTAGGGAAGCTCTGTAGATAGGTGGCACTCCAGACAGCTAGTTTGCTGGTTGAAGGACTAGGGAATCTCTCGCGTTTCTCACTACTGAGAGGCTTCCTGGTCGACCGATTTGCTTGATCGTGTTGGGCGTGCTGGACGTTTTTTCTGGTACGAGGGGCTGCGTGGTGACGGCGGGCGCTTGTATAGATGAGTGACTGCGTTGTTAACGGGTGATGAGCTTGCCCGTCAGTGGGTGTTCTAAGGCATGGGAATTTGCTTCATGGGCGCTCTGTTAAGCAGCACTTACTCATCGATTGTTGTTCGTGGCGAAGCATGGTTGGAAGCGTGTGAAAATGACCGGTTTTCTTGATCGTAGTAGGGATGCCCGACGTTTTTTATGATGCGGGTGGTTGCGTGGTGACAGTGGGTGCTACTATCGATGGGTGACTTTGCATTATGGATGGGTGACGGACTTGCCTTTCGGCGGGTGTTCTAAGGCGTGAGAATTTGCTTCATGGGTTCTTGGTTAAGGAGCGTGTTGCTCATCGATTGGTGTATGTGGTTAAGGATGGATAGCATTGTAGGCGAGAAAACGTTACGCGTGTTGGTTACTGGAGGAAGTGATTTGAGGTGTAGGTCTCCACCGCGGTGGATACTGTGAGCAATAGAAATTTGTCTCGTGAGCGTTTGGTTAAATCTCCGCGTTGCTCTTCAACGGGTATTTATGCTTAAGTCTAGACGGCCTTATCGGCGAGTAGGGCTGATTTGCGTCGCTTTTTGGAGGATCGTGATTGGGGTGTAGATTTGTTCGGCGATGAATGCTGTTAGGTATGAAAATTGACGTTGAAGACGCGTGGCATATGTAAGTGACATTGCTTGTTAAGAGAAGTGTTTCGTGCGCATAGACTTATCTATGGATGGCAGTTTTAGGGCATCGGAATCTACAGCGTTGAAGAGAAAAGGTATGGCATACGTTACACTGTAAGGTGAATTTGCTTGTTGGAGGTGGTTTTTTTTTTGTTGTGGTGACCTTGAGCAGCGGGTAACGTGATGCGCGGCAGTGAGACGTGTTTTCACAAATATCCATTCAAAGATGCACCTATTCTAGTTTGCTGATTATTATTTACATTGATTGTCCTCGGTTTTTCATTGCTCGAGAACGTTGTTTCTTTATTTTCAGACTCATTGCTGTCACATTTTATTGCTTTTTTTTATTTCGTGTCAATAATACTATAAGAATCGTCTACAATGTATTTTGTTCGGTTAGACTACTATGTTGACTGCTCAAATCTATGGATGCAGTGAAAGAGATCTTATAATTTGTTGTAATACGTTCTTGATCTTTAGTCTAGCACTAAATTTCAGTTTACTTGTTGTAGCATTTTGTTTGTCTTCATCATCATCACCTATTTCTTAAAGCAGTTTCTATACTTCATTCTCTGATTTTAATTTCATATAGAAGTATGATATTACATTCATTCATTTTTTCTTTACTATAGGATGCTCATTGGTTGTTGATATGTATGTTTTGGGTATCTATTCTAAATTTGAGATTATTTATGGATCTTGCCGAGGAAAGATATTACGGTTTATGGCTTCTGGAATGCTACTTTTTTATGGAGTTAATGTATGATGGATGTAGGAATCATCGGAGTGGTCCTAAGAAGTAGGAATATGGATGCATTTTCATTGATAAATATTTGGTACGTGCTGAAAGGAAGAAGCCAATTTAGAAAAACGTGAATGTGGTAGATCATTGACACTAGGAGTTTGTTGGTATTATGGTATTATTCTTTGTTTATGCCCAGAATGCATGAAAAAATAATTTTAGTCATATATGGTAGCAGTATATGCATGCACTAGATTGAATAAATTTTTATATTTACTTTGAATTATGTGTTGTTATTGTAGGTCTATATTAATTCGTTTAGGTATTTTCATGAATATCAGTGTAATATGGAGTAAAACTTTTATTATATGCGTGTCTCATATTCTTCACATCATGGTTTCTAGTATTGATAAATTATTTATAGACAGATTAGTCTAGTATGATTTTTCGGCATTTCCGGATCTTACGTTTCTTCTGATGTCCCGCAGCACATCCGCGTAGGATCGGCCATCTTGGGGTTTTACGAGCAGTGCCTGCTGCCGGGGTCTTCTTGTTGGCCGTCCGTGCGAACTTTACTTTCTGGAACTTTTTGAAGGAGTTTCTTTGCGGCTTTCTTCACTCCTTTTGTAAGCACTGTCTGGAACCCGTGATCTGGTGCTTCGCGCCCATCAAGTGCTTCTTCCTTCCTTCCTTTATCCCGATCTCCTTCGATTGGGCTAGACGCCATTCTTTAATTGATTTTTATTGATGGAGCTATCTGCATGTGGCCTTTAGATTTCGCCCCAGCGCTTCTTTAGCCTTCTGTTCGTCTTCGGCCTTTAACCAGTTCCTCCGATAATGCCCTTTACGGTCTAGGAGCTCCTCTAGTACAAGGAGCCCAATCTTTACTGCCTTGCTGATATTTGGGGAGTCGCAAGCAGATTGTATTCTTTTCAGAACATCTCCCGCTTTTCGGAATAGCCTTTCTTCTTCGTGTCGCTGGGTGGCAATTGTACTTTGCCACTATCCTTGGGACAGGTTATCGCTTTCCGTTTCCGAATACAGTACTTCCGCCACATTTTCGACGTTGGCGATGCAATCACACAACGTCGTTTTATTTGTCTGGTCACTCTTTTCTTTTCCTGCCATAATCTCCTCGTTGGCTTCAGGGTGCTTCTTTATTATGTCGGGATTTGCGACCCTTGCATCGGTCACTTCGGCAACGATCGCAGCAGTGACCATCGAATTCTCGATGTTCTTTATATTTTCTTCCACCGCAGAGTTTCCCGCTTTTTCTTTATAGGACGCTCTGGCGTTTGCATCATTTTTTGGCTGCGCCCCAATGCCGCAGGAATCTTAGTCTGGACCAGACAGGCTGTTAATCTCCGTTTTTTGTCCGTCTTCACTGTCGTTGTATTATTCGTCGTTGCAACCGCTGGTTGCGTCGTCGTTATTATTTTTTATTTCCTTTTTTGGGTTTCTTTGATCTTTTTTATATGTTTTAGGTTGCTCCAGTTTTATTGGGTCCCCCCTCGGAGCCGCTATCTCCGTTCGTGTGTGAATTCGCCTTTTTGGCCCCATGGTTATCTTTGCAGAGCAGGGAGGCCATCCGAGGGTTGGCACAAGCCCTTATGGGGACAAGTGCTCAGAGCCAGACCAGCGTTAATCGGGAGTTCGTCTCAACTGAACCTATACCACCAACCCAATGGTACGAACTTGGAAAGTACACCAAGGCCTTCCAAGGTTTTACATGGACGGAGACGGCATGATAGTTAAATTGGAGCCGTACACACACGAGTTTCACGTCGACGCTACTGTGCAAAGCAACTAGGTCCAAACCATCGTATCCGCCAGCCCAAAGCATCAATTCCAGTTCGTTGTCCAAAGCGTAGTCCAGATCCAATCAGGGTCGTTACCTGTTATCCCAGGAGGGAACCTAACGGCGCCCCCCATATCCTCGGGTCCGTGGGGCGGTGCTCCGCAAAGAATGCTAGTCACGTATACCGAAACCTTAAACGCCTATAAAAATATAATGGAAAACGTAAGAAAACACCTCAAGAATGAGATGGAACAAGAAACTTTTATTTTTCACACCATGTTGTAGACATAACGTCAGCAGTTTACACCATGGTTTCCGAAAATGTGAAAATGCGATTCTGCTACCGTAAGAAGCAGGTATACGTGGCTCGTGGAGTCTTAATTAAGTTCCCGCGACGATAAGACGTTTTTTAGTTCCAAAATTAAATTAAAGTACGAATAAGTATTTTATGTTCCAATAAAACATTTTGAACTTAGAATCTTGTGTGTTTTTTTTTATCACGCGTGAAGTGAGAATACATAACTGGCACAGTCGGTTTTAACGAATTTTAAAAGACATTAAATCGCGTAGACAAAAAATCGATAATCGCGATCGGAAATTAAAGTCCATAATCGTAACGAAAATTGGACGAGTTTATCAACAAATTAGCAAGAGCATTAACCGAGGCCTTTATTGCTCAATATTTTGGTGAGGCTGCCAGGAATCTTGCTAAACAAAAATAAAAGTGAACAACTAAGCAAGAGCATTAACCGAGGCCTTTATCGCTCAATATCCTGGTGAGGCTGCCAGGAATCTTGCTTAATAAGTATATTCAACATTTAAAGAAAACATCGAGAAAGTGGGCTCCAGAAGGACCAGCAGGATCAACAACTACGATCGTCATCGAAGAATCGAAATGAGCGAGCTCCAAGAACTACAAGCACGGCTTCATCAAAGGGTAGCGCAATTGGCGGAAGCTTTGAAAGCGTTACGGCAAATACAAACAGTCAATTCGGCAAGAGCTAAGGACGAGCGGAAGTTGAAGGAAGTACGCTTTATGGCAACATTCACGGGAACAAACGAAACATCAATCAACTGTTTCATCAGAAGCCTCGAAAACTCTCTCGGAGGGATAACTGATGCGGAAGTTCGAGACGAAGCGATCAAGGCAATATATTACGAAAAAATTCAAGGAGAGGCCAAAGCAGCAATTATCAACATGGCAAGGATACAGGACTGGGACGAAATTAAAAAGAAGCTGAGATTGAAATACAAACCCGACATGGAACCGATGGATTTGTATCGTAAAATCAACAACATAAGGGCAAATTCGGTGAGTGAATTAGTTGAAGAAATTTTAAATATTAAGCAATTGTTAGACGAATTAACGGTGTTTTATAAAAACGAGTGCCATTTAGATTTAAGTAATGTGGAATCTGTGCTGGTGAATGTAGTTAAGGAAATGACCCAAGGCATCCTTCTTGATAAAATTTACGATGTCTCAAATATCGACGAAATTATTTGTATAATGCAGAAAAGACGTTTTAAAGATTTGTGCACTCGTAAAGAATTCAAAAAACCTGATAAAAAACTGGATAAATACAAGAAATTTAAAAATAATCCAAATTTTAACAGTAGCAATCGTGAAAATAATCACGGAAATAAAGTTGAGGAAACTAATGTGCAAAACACTCAATATAATACAAGACACAATAATAATAACCAAATAACTCATGATAATTCATTTAATAAACAACCCTATGAACATTCTGGTAACAAAAAAAAGACGATAGTATAAATCACCCATCAAATAATTCAAAAATTTCGAAAAAAAATCAGTTCTCCGGGCAATATCGGAAAAATTCTGGACAATATCGTGCAGAATATAATAATCAATCTCCCTATGAGCCTATGGAAATTGATAACATTGAAAACGCTAATCGAAGCATTCATGATCAAAGTGTTAATGAGAACAATCATATTGGTAGCAGTGAGTTTTTTTAGGGTTTTGTAAAATAATTTTCCAAAACCCTTCTAAAATCGCGTCCTGTCTGTCCGTCTGTCCGTCTGTCCGTCTGTCCGTCTGTCTGTCTGTCCGTCCGTCCGTGTGTCACAGCAGTTTTTCTCGGAAACTACTTAAGCTAGAAGCATCAAATTTTGTACGTAGGTGTAAAGTGATGATCTCTTCAAAGTTCAACTACTAAAAAATTTTATAAGGTATTTAAGGGGGTCTCCCCATATAGGGGAGTGACCCCCCGAAAAAAAAAATTTCATTGAAGGTAGCCGATATGGGTATCAAATGAAAGGTCTTGATGAGAACTTTTCAAAACAGGTCTTAGTTTGGCAACGTTTGCTTCGAGGGGCGCACAGGGAGGGGAAATACACGAAAAATTTGTGTCCCCCCCCCCCCTCGCGATTGGACATCTTCCATCCGAAAAATCTGAAAAAAATCAAGAATGTAGGCCTTGATGAGTACAACAACAACAAATACGTGAGAAGTCGCAATTCACTCAACTTTGTTAGTAATAGTATGATTTATCGATTTTATGTTTTCTTAAATAAAATCTTAACAGTACCCTTAAATTCAATGAAATTCAGTACACAGATGTCTACTTATAAGATTGATTAACCCTGCAAGTTTCATAAAGATTGCATCATATTTAGCGAAGTTATAGCGGTTTGAATTTTCCTGTATTACTATGGAACAATATGCGCTGCATGTATTACTATGGCAACATATGGCTATGGAACAACATGCACTTTTTACCGACTCAGACACTACAGTTTTGCTAGGATTTGCATGAAAATTTCAGGAATGATAGGTGTCATGAATAACTTTGAGAATCAGTTCAGCTAGTGGTATCAGTAATCGTAAAACAAAATAGTGGCTGTTTTAAATGCGAAGATTGAATAATTTGGAGTTATTTTTTCCCAACTTCAACGTTTAAGGTGCTTGCTTTGAACACTTGATTCAATTGAATGAATGACTGAAGCTGAGTACCTACAATTAATGCTCATAAGTGAAACAAGTCAAGGAGGCGGGAGGGAGCTTCTAACAAAAGGGCTTTGTAACAACTCTAGGATTCGTAAAAATTGGCTATTCATCGATGATAACAGTACAGGAGAGTGGCCCCTGAAAAAAAATTCATCAAACGTAGCCGATATGAGTATGAAATGAAAGTTTTCATGGGAGCTTTTCAAAACAATTCTTAAACTGTCAGTTTTTGCTTCAGTGGGGGCACAGGGGGGAAATACATGAAAAATGTGTTTCCTCCCTCGCAAATGGACATCTGAAATAATTATCAAGGGAGATATTTATGAGTATAACAATAACAAAAACCTCAGAAGTCTAAATTCTTTCAACTTTGTTAGTAATAGTATCATCTTCGAATTTCATAGTTTCTCCAATAAAATCGTCATTGACATGCTTCTTGACTTTATTCAATCTGGTGACTGCATTTTGAAAATTGAATACAAAACCCTTCTGACATGAGCGTAGGTCTGTTTACTCAACTTGTTTAAATTAGCCTCGGAAGAACTACCAATAATTTTAATTACAATCGAGAATGTTTCTTACCTGGCTTTGGTTGAATCGGGCTCCTCATTTAGCCTTGTTGACGAAAAATTCAACCACTTTCAAAAACATAGCATTAAGCCCTTATTCTTTACAACCATTACAGGAAAAGACAAAATCGAACACGAAATCTATACCCCTGCCCCAAGTGAATTTCACACAAAATTAGGTGCCATGATACGCTGGAAAGTAGCGAAATTAAATAATAGGAAATATCAGTTCATTATAGGAATGGACTTACTAAATAACTTGGGTGCAATAATTAATATGGAAGCTGAAACAGTTATATTAAACGGGAATGAAATAAAATTCTTGATTAACCCTTATCACGAACACGAAATATGTGTTCTTGAAAATGTAGGAAACGATTATTTAAATCGGTTGAAACTTGAACATTTGAATTCCAAAGAATATAAGGAAGTTGTGAAATTGGTGAAAAGTTTCGACGGAGTATTTTTTAAAGAGGGAGATAAATTAACAAGCACTACCAAAGTCGTTCATGAAATAAAGACGACAACGGATAATCAAATGAATTCCAAACTATATCGATACCCACCAAAGCACGAAGAAGAAGTGAGAAGACAAGTGGCCAAAATGGAGCAACAGGGAATAATCAGAAAAAGTAATTCTAGGTTTTCAAGTCCGTTAATAGTCATTCCGAAAAAGGGAGACAAGTCAGGAGTTAAAAAATTCCGTATTATCATCGACTATCGAAGGTTAAATGAAATCACGGTAGATGATAAATTCCCTCTGCCCAGCATTGATACTTTGCTCGATAAATTAGGCAAAGCCCAGTACTTCTCGACGATCGATCTGGCGAAGGGATACCATCAAATCCTTGTCAAAGAAGAGGATCGTCATAAAACTGCTTTTGTTACCCCTCATGGCTTATACGAGTTTGTCAGAATGCCGTTTGGCCTTAAAAATGCGCCAGCGACATTCCAACGGCTCATGAATGATATCCTGCGTGATTTCATAAATAAAAATTGTGTAGTCTATTTAGACGACGTGCTGATATTTAGCACTTCACTTGAAGAACACATGATCGCATTAAAAGGTATTTTCAAAATTTTGCAAGAAAATCAGTTAAAAATACAAATAGACAAGTGTAATTTTCTACAAAAAGAAACCACGTTTTTAGGTCACATCGTAACAAAGTTTTGCGAGTGAACACATAAACATACTCGGATATATTCCTGCTTCATAACTGCAATAGTAGCGAGCAAACATCACCTATGTACTCGCACTTCGCCAATGAAAATTAGCCATGGAAACACATGCGCAAGTAAATAAGCGAGCAGTTAAGTGAACGAGAAAGTTCAACCCGCAACGATATTCACATCGTGAACGAACGGGGTGCTTCGAAGAGAGGTAAGCGGAAAGGAAAACCGAAAGTTCCGGCATAAACATAAACGCTCAATGTCCCCAGTTTCGCTATTTTACCTCAAGAGATCTTGGGAAAGCCGAAAGCTTAAACTGAAAGCACTCTTTCGAAGTCGAAAGCTTAAGCGAAAAACACTCTTTCGCTCAATTTCCCCAGTTTCGCATATTCACCGGCCGAGCAAGCGAGACGAAGCGGGGAGGAAAAACTTTCGTGGAACGAGAGCGCACGTGTTCGGCTACTCAGCACCTTTGAAGGGAATTTAGGTTGAAAGCTCACGAAAGAATGGTATTTAATGTTCTTGGGCAGTCTTATACCAGTGAGTTTGTATTCAAATCCAAAAGGGAGCGTGCTGCTACCCAATTACCAGTAGTAGTATTCGCGATTAAAAGTTCAGCCGAAGAAATCGTCCAGTGTTCAACGAAGTGGTGAGGGGTGAGGTGTTGGCTTGCGCCGCGATCCTCAATCTGCCTTTTGGCGTTCCACGCTGTATGGCCACCCCGAACCATTAACACGTCCATTTGATTCTCTACAGGCTCAATATTGATATAAGTCTCCAATAATGTAATACGTAAAATGTAATGTTAGAAAAAAATAGGAACAGAGAAAATAAAATAATTAATAAAATAAACTTTTTTTGTTGATTTAGTGAAAATGGGCAGAGTAGCAGGTAAGTGGTGATACAGTGAGTTCTTTTCCCGGGAGCCTTGATGACGTATATTGGATACACATCAAATGAGCTCCCAGTTCATACCAGCACGCATAGGGTATACTGGTTTTGTAACAAAATTGGCGCAGCCGGTAGGATATCGGTTTTGCAGAGTCCACAGTGTAGTGCGCTGTGTAGCAAATTTAAATGGGCTGAAAAATCTACTCACCCAGCCGATATCTCAAACCATTCAACTCCTGTAAGACACCATTGCTACTCATACTGTCCATCAAACTAGATCAGCTTTCCTAAAAAAAAAAAATCAAATAATAATTTTGATCATTTAAAAAACAAAAACATAATATCAATATCCACACTTCATAATGGTGCTACTTATGCAGTGCATAAAACTAAATCAATCTTCTTAAAACAAAAAAAAAAAAACAAATAATTATTTCAATCAATTAAACAACAAAAAGAAAGTATGAATATTAGTGATCAAACTAAATCATTCTGCCTTTAAAATAAACTCAAATACTTATATTGATCATTCTAATAACCAAAATATAATAACAATATTCAAATATAATATTAATCCTACTCATACTATCCATTAAATAAGATCAATCCTAAAATCAAATAGTCATATTGAACATTTAATTCTTCATTCATTTACTCCGTCATTCAAAATCTCAAATCTCCTAACTCGTTCAAACCCAACGTAGAATTTATAAAGATATAAAGTTTCAATCAACTAACATGCAAAACACAAAACATTACAAGTAAATATTAAACACAAATAAGCAAACCGAAAACTTAATAGCGAGGAAACAAACGCGTGCTCATTGTTATCGAAATATGATACCATTTATCACTCCAACCACTTAAACACTAATAATAACAATAACGCGTACCTAACACACATGCATATTAAAGTCTTATCTTTTGAATGAAATGAGCATTCGAATTCCCTAAGATGCAATTAAAAGAGCAAAGAAAAACAAACATTTAAGTACAAATGGAATTAATAGACACCTGGGCAATAATTTTTAAATGCAATAACACGGAAGAGCAAATGAATTAAATTAACCGCGCTAAACAAATTAAAAAAAAATTATTTACATGAGAACGGCAATTTTCCAACGCAAATAAACATGAAACTAATTTAATTTCAAGTTACACTGAAACAATTAAAGTATGGGAAATTTGTAACAACAGAATTTTAGTTATAAGAACAATGCAACATTGCAAACGATTTTACCACAAAACAAATTATCTCTTTCAAAATCCACTGCAATTCCATCGTGTTAAGGAAACGGGAAAAGTGGCAGTCAAGTCGGTAAAACCCCGGCAAAACTCCAAACCATCACTATCAACAGACACGCTTTTTCTATGTCTAATTGCACAATCACTGAAATGAAAACCAGTAGATTTAACAACAGCCTCTGAGCCGTTGACATAAGATGTCGACGGACACGCTATTTTTAGTTATAAGTCTCTAAAGAAACACATAATAGCCTCTGAGCTGCCCGATTTCAACTTTCGGTAGACACGCTACATATAGTATTAAGTCATATGCAAAAAAGATATCAATTTACCATCCAGTTGTAGCCTCTGAGCTGTTGATCCAAAAGGTTTTACAACACGCTATCAACCATATACCCTTTAAACAAGCCACTACGTTTCCTTGCACAATGAATGCATTATATAACTGCTAACTATAAGAAAAAAGTCACAAATAAAACCCCTGTAGAAAGCGCAAGACAATTCAAAACTCACCCCATTACCCTTTTACTTCATATATGGCGAAAATACCAAATAGCGTCTTAGAATGCTATAATATATACTTTAAGATGCTTTAAACAATCGTTTTCTCAAGATCGAGATCAAAAATTTATTAACGGGTAATGAAGTGACCTCGCACGTAAGGTCCAGGACAGCATTCCAGTAAGGTCCAGGACAGCATTATGCCAAACTAAGTAGACACACACTAGGGAAAAATTAGACGGAACACATATTGGGTCTTGAATTAAGACCGAAACTATATGTTCCCAAGCCCATATAGCGATTGTGTCGCTTCGATCATCTTTTACAATAATTTCTCGCAAGATATTTTCAATGCAGTATATCTATTTAACAATTCACTAAAATCAATAAAAGTATACACCAGAGCTCAGAATTGCTCCTTCTAATTTCAGTTTGAGAAAAAGGTCGAATTCATTCATATTAACTCATTAAACATTTCTATACTTAACAAAAAACCTTCATAATAAATAGTAGATTCCAATTTATAAATAATCCACAACTATTTACACATACTGCTGAATACATTTCTAATAACCCTCCCTTTTTACAACCACAAATGGATAAAAAAATTGCAGCCAAATCCCGATAAGATCAAAATCATCGAAAAACTAGATCTTCCTAGAACCACGAAGCAAATCAAAGGTTTTCTGGGGTTAACTGGTTTCTACCGAAAATTCATTCGGGACTACGCAAAAATAGCACACCCCATGATAAAATATCTCAAAAAAGATGCAAAAATCAATGTGAATGACCCCAACTATATAGACTCCTTTGAAAAATTAAAATCTCTAATTAGTTCTCCACCAATACTGAAATTCCCAGATTATAACAAACAGTTTACGTTAACGACAGAGGCTTCAAATTACGCAATAGGTGCCGTTCTATCACAAGAAGGACACCCTATTTGCTTTGCATCGCGGACGTTGAATTCTCATGAAAAAAACTATTCAGCTACAGACAAGGAATTTCTTGCCATCTTATGGTCTGTGAACTATTTCAGACCATACTTGTATGGTAACAAATTCAAAGTTATAACTGATCATCAGCCAATAAAGTACTTACAAGCGAAGTATCAAGGAAAGGACATGTCTCCAAGGCAGCAAAGATGTCTGATTAAACTGGGCGAGTATCAGTTTGAAATAGAGTATCAAAAAGGCAAAGACAATAACGTTGCAGGCTTTCTGAGTAGAATTGAACACCCTAAACAATTTGATGAAATTTCCGAAGCATCAGCTATTAAAACCCGTTCATTTTCTGACCTTGGACTCTTACATAATGTGGAAGAGGACAATGATGAAACAATGGCTACAATCCATTCTGCTCGGGAAGAACTCCTAGATCACATTCCAATCAGAAAAGGGATTGTAAATATCTATAAAACTCAGCTAATTGTTACCAACAATAAAATTAAGGAATTAGAAAAAATTCATAATAAAAGAAATATCTACATAGCAGAATACGACTTTAAAAATTTGCACGATATATTACGAAGATACATTAAAAAAGGGACAATAGGAATTTTCACCGAGTTAACAGATAGCCAATATAATATAGTACAAAATAAAATTCATGAATTGTATTCAAATGATTCAAAAATAAAATTTATCAGGTGCTCGTACAGAGCTCAAGATATTCCTACAGAAGTCGAGGCAGTTAAGCAAATATCAAAGTATCATGTAAGAGAAAGTTTGCACTCAGGTATTTTGGAAGCATTCAATGCAATCAAGAACAAAATTTACTACCCAAAATTATTTGATCTTATTAATCTGGTCATCAACCAATGCGATATTTGTCAACGAGTTAAATATGATCGCAAACCAATCAAACCTAAGTTTCAATTAACCGAAACTCCATCTGATATTAACCAAATTATTCAGATTGATATCTACACAATGATGAAGAGACAGTTCCTTACAATAATCGATAGATTTTCAAAATTTGGTACAGCCTATTACCTTCCAGATCGTAGTCATATCACAATGATGGAAACCTTTGAAGAACACTTTCCAAAAGCTGAGAAACCTAAGAAGATTAGTGCAGGAAATGAGTTCAACGGTGTCCAATTAAAAGAATTCCTCGATAACGAAAATGTTGAACTTCATTTTACAAAACCACATAGTCACACAGGTCTAGCAGATATCGAACGATTCCATCAAACGTTAGCAGAGAAATTTAGAATTTTGATCAATGAACAAAACAAATTTTCGATTAAACAACTTTTGCAAAAAGCGTTAAGAACTTATAATGAACGTTACCATTCGACGATAAAAAGTACACCAAGTTCCGTACAATTTCATAAAACAGATCTGGACAAAATTAGGGAAAATCTTATCAAAAGTAAGGAGAAATAGATAGAAAAAACAAACGAGAATACAGAAAGTTATGAAGAAACTAGGACCACAGGATATGTGAAAAATTATAAAGCAATTAGGCTCAAAAATGAACCCAAATTTAAGTTAGGCAAGTTACAGAATGTGCATCCAGAAAATATCAAAAGACCTCGTAAATACAACGAACTCCCTAACAAAGAACTCGAATCCGAGGACGAGTTCCCGGAGTTTACTCAAAGCCAAATCTCACTTATTGACGAAGCTACTAAACAAAATCAACAAAATAATATTGTTATCTCTAAATTTCATTTGACGATCAAAAATAATGATCTCCAAACTTTAGTTGGCAATTCTTGGCTCAACGATAATATTATCAATTTTTATATGGCACTTATAGCAGAAAGAAGTTTAAAGAAACCAGAGGAGTTACCGAGAGTTCATACAATGAACACGTTTTTTGTACCTGTATACCTGAAATCAGGATATGACTCTGTTAAAAGATGGACAAAAAATGTAAATATTTTTGGTTGTGATATCGTTATCGTACCTGCCCACGTTAATCAGTGTCATTGGTGCATGAGTATTATAGATTTCAGACAAAAAACTATAAAATACTTTGACTCTTTAAGAAAACCAAATCCGTCCCTATTAAATGCCCTGATAGAGTACCTAAAACAGAAGTCCTTAGATAAACTAAGTATCAACCTGGATACATCAGATTTTATAATCGAAAATGTCCACGATTCACCATTTCAAAACAATAGTTATGATTGTGGAGTATCCAGTTGTACGGTTGCCGAATATATATCTCGTGACTTGAAACCAACATTCACGCAAGAAAATACTCGTATTCAATATTTGAGAAAAAAAAAGATCCTTGAAATCATACAAGGACAACTACTGACATGAAGACTGTATACCTTAGAGCATACTTAACCTAAAAGTAACGGACAAACTACTATAAATATTAACCTTACTACAATTTTACTTTCAGATTACCATATTGACTTTACTACTACTGATCTCTATAAGCCCAGTTACAGAACTCCTAAACATCAATGACATCAACGGACATCCAGGATTTTCGGAGATTAACCTAGACAAAGTGGAAATTATTACAAAGACAGATATCATAATGCATATAATTAACACTGAAGAAATTTTAGAAGTAATTAAAGCGTTTGAAAGGAATTTAAATACATATAACTTAGAAAACAAAGAAATTCTGTTGACAGAACTGCAACACTTGACGGTCAAAGTAAAGACGCTTATACCACAAAGTAACAGGACTCTACGAGGACTGATAAATCTCGTAGGAAACGCACATAAGTGGCGTTTTGGTACCATGGACGACGAAGACGGACGGGAATTAGACGAACACATAAAAACTTTGGAAACAAATAATCATGAGGCAATAAAAACTCTTGATAAACAAGTAAATATACACAAACAATTTAACGAAACATTTACCCTCTGAAAAATATAATCGAGAAAGATCGAAATCTGGTCTTGAATAAGGTTAACAGCATTTCAAATGATTTCCAATTATCTAACATTTATTATGACCAATTGTTCAAAATTCTACTTCTTAAAAGCAAAATTCTCAAACCCTACCCTCGCGACGGCATACCTACCCTGCACTCTATTTCCCGCTGAAAGAGAGAACCACTGGAAAGGAAAGTCGTGTGGTTAGTTAGCAATTCATCTTATTTTTGTATTTTTTTTTTTTTTTGTTGTGGTTGCATAATTTAACTTATTTTGTAAGATTTCAACAGGGTGCAATTTCTCTATATAATTTAAGTTAATTTATCACTATTACATACTCTTCGTATTCACTAGCAAATAAATAGGTAAATATGTGTTGTATTTTACTTTATAGTGTCTAGAAGTTTTTTCAGCCTCAGCGCATGCTACTATGTATGTGTTCTGTATCTGTTTTAATTGTTTAAAAAAATATAACAAAAATTAATGCTAACAATTAAACTCGATTTCAATTGTACTTGATTACTTAAGCCAATGTTAAATAATTAAACCACGGTAACTTTCAATATGATTATTTCTATTAAAATTTCACTTAAACAAATACAATGCAATGACAAAATGTCCCATATATGTATAAGTTCTTTTCTTAGAAAAAAACGCTGGAACAATAATTCTTTCAGATCAATTTGTCTTACTATCGGCCAAGAAGGCAAAAAAAATCCTTACCATTTTTTTAAAGCAAGGAACTTACTCTTGAACCGAGTTTATATCTACGAAAATAGATTTAATTTTCTTATACAATAGAAACAATAGGTTATATCAAGTATTATAATTTTAATCAAAATGTTTAAAAATTTATTTGGTTAATGAGATACTCTATCTCTAAGTGAAGGCCCGAAAGGGTCTGTTATGCAAGAAAAGTTTTGCAATACTAATACAATATTCATTTTGTTAAGAATTTTGCGTATTTGGAGCCACTTATTAAATATTTAAATCATCTTTTTTTCTAGTAATGTCACCCTTGGAAAGCCAATGGGTAACGCACAGTCTACCTTCAAATTAAGAAACTATAAAAATACATTATTAATTTTAAAGGTATACTTTCCAGTTAATACATGTGAAGAATTGGTCCGGTGGTACCCAGGCAAGTTAGTAAGGAACAAGAAAATAATGACAAATATAACAAAAGAGCAAAAACAATAAAATGTAACTAGTAACTAATTTCAAATTCAAAGCCAGGTAACAGAAAAATAAACAATTCTTTAAGCCATTACATATTTGTCATTGTCTTTTGGATGAAATGTTTTCGTAACATTATTTACACTACTATATAATTCACAGTTTTTTCCTAAATATTCTGAAAAATTTATTCCAATACTGCATCCTAGCCAAATTGTTCCTTGTCTATAATCTCCAATCCATGCTAGCGCTAACATGTTAACCAACATTTTATGTTTCTTTCCAAATAGTTACGAATAACATTTTATTTCTAACCAGCTATTAAAAATCAACCCTTAGAGTACCTATTAATTTTTATCAACAGACTGCTTCTGACCATCTTCAATAAATGTTTTCCCTAATCTAATTTTTTTCTTAATAATCAACGTCCATCGATTTCCGTCAAACCAATACAGTAAACATTTACATTTATAATGTATATAAAAAAAGAAGGCATCTCAAAAGAAATGCGCTGTGTTCTTAAAATCAAACTATCCTTGGTGTAGCCTCATTATACCCACAACAAAGTCGTTTTGTTTTGCTTTCTATCATAATTACATATATTACCTTGATAGTTCTGAGGCCAAATGGTGGGAACATTCATTGGCACACTGTAGTACTGCTAAAACGGCTGGTACGGCATTGAAGGTGGGTATATTGTTGGCAGACCTGCTGGTGGGTAAACTGCTGCAAACTGATCAATAGGTATGTTGCTTATCGGAGCCGGTGGAGTAGCGGCATAATAAACGGCAATCCAAGAAAACAGACCATTAGAGCGGTGAACGAAAACTCACTAATGGAATCGTATTTAAAGTGCTACCTACCTTTTCGGTTGGTTCATACACGGATTCTTCTTGCCTTTTTCCAAATTCCTGCAATCCGACTAGTTACTGGTTTTGCTGTCGCAACAGTTGGTGATCGAATCGAAGCGTTACTATTTGACCTTTGTGGAACTGTCAGCACACTCGGGGACTGCTTCATGGGTAGCGGCCACTACGTGCACACTTCACTCCCATCTGGCTGTCAAATCCTCTTGACATCCCACGACAAAATTGACGTGGGATGTGCGCTCGTCGCAACCAACGTGAAATGACAAGCCACCTAGCAGCAAGGTGTGTTAGTAGTGGTCGCCAGCGGCGTCGCATGATTCATTACAAAGTCCCCAAAAATTTTACAAATGTTCAATTAAAAGTAATACTACCAATCCCAAATTACGAAATGAAAGAAATAAATTCCGATAAGGAAATAATCTTTACACTAAACAATAAAACCTACAAATATGAACCATTCAAAACTATCAACGAATTAAGCCTTACCAATCATTGTAAATTCAAAAGAGATTGTAAATTAATAAAGAACACAAGAACAGAGCTCATAGAATTGGATGAACAAGCAATTGTAATCAAAAATGCATACGAATTAAATGCCACGCAAGATTGTGATGATCGAAACATTGTCGTGAATAAGAATATTCTCATCCATTATAACAATTGTGCAATTCAAATATTAAACAAATATTTTTCAAACGTATTTACCAAAGTTCAAGAGAGATTTTTTTATCCTGTAAACGTAATATTTGCCAAGTTTTCGTCAAAGTAAAGACGCTTATACCACAAAGTAACAGGACTCTACGAGGACTGATAAATCTCGTAGGAAACGCACATAAGTGGCTTTTTGGTACCATGGACGACGAAGACGGACGGGAATTAGACGAACACATAAAAACTTTGGAAACAAATAATCATGAGGCAATAAAAACTCTTGATAAACAAGTAAATATACACAAACAATTTAACGAAACATTTACCCAACTGAAAAATATAATCGAGAAAGATCGAAATCTGGTCTTGAATAAGGTTAACAGCATTTCAAATGATTTCCAATTATCTAACATTTATTATGACCAATTGTTCAAAATTCTACTTCTTAAAAGCAAAATTCTCAAACCCTACCCTCGCGACGGCATACCTACCCTGCACTCTATTTCCCGCTGAAAGAGAGAACCACTGGAAAGGAAAGTCGTGTGGTTAGTTAGCAATTCATCTTATTTTTGTATTTTTTTTTTTTTTTGTTGTGGTTGCATAATTTAACTTATTTTGTAAGATTTCAACAGGGTGCAATTTCTCTATATAATTTAAGTTAATTTATCACTATTACATACTCTTCGTATTCACTAGCAAATAAATAGGTAAATATGTGTTGTATTTTACTTTATAGTGTCTAGAAGTTTTTTCAGCCTCAGCGCATGCTACTATGTATGTGTTCTGTATCTGTTTTAATTGTTTAAAAAAATATAACAAAAATTAATGCTAACAATTAAACTCGATTTCAATTGTACTTGATTACTTAAGCCAATGTTAAATAATTAAACCACGGTAACTTTCAATATGATTATTTCTATTAAAATTTCACTTAAACAAATACAATGCAATGACAAAATGTCCCATATATGTATAAGTTCTTTTCTTAGAAAAAAACGCTGGAACAATAATTCTTTCAGATCAATTTGTCTTACTATCGGCCAAGAAGGCAAAAAAAATCCTTACCATTTTTTTAAAGCAAGGAACTTACTCTTGAACCGAGTTTATATCTACGAAAATAGATTTAATTTTCTTATACAATAGAAACAATAGGTTATATCAAGTATTATAATTTTAATCAAAATGTTTAAAAATTTATTTGGTTAATGAGATACTCTATCTCTAAGTGAAGGCCCGAAAGGGTCTGTTATGCAAGAAAAGTTTTGCAATACTAATACAATATTCATTTTGTTAAGAATTTTGCGTATTTGGAGCCACTTATTAAATATTTAAATCATCTTTTTTTCTAGTAATGTCACCCTTGGAAAGCCAATGGGTAACGCACAGTCTACCTTCAAATTAAGAAACTATAAAAATACATTATTAATTTTAAAGGTATACTTTCCAGTTAATACATGTGAAGAATTGGTCCGGTGGTACCCAGGCAAGTTAGTAAGGAACAAGAAAATAATGACAAATATAACAAAAGAGCAAAAACAATAAAATGTAACTAGTAACTAATTTCAAATTCAAAGCCAGGTAACAGAAAAATAAACAATTCTTTAAGCCATTACATATTTGTCATTGTCTTTTGGATGAAATGTTTTCGTAACATTATTTACACTACTATATAATTCACAGTTTTTTCCTAAATATTCTGAAAAATTTATTCCAATACTGCATCCTAGCCAAATTGTTCCTTGTCTATAATCTCCAATCCATGCTAGCGCTAACATGTTAACCAACATTTTATGTTTCTTTCCAAATAGTTACGAATAACATTTTATTTCTAACCAGCTATTAAAAATCAACCCTTAGAGTACCTATTAATTTTTATCAACAGACTGCTTCTGACCATCTTCAATAAATGTTTTCCCTAATCTAATTTTTTTCTTAATAATCAACGTCCATCGATTTCCGTCAAACCAATACAGTAAACATTTACATTTATAATGTATATAAAAAAAGAAGGCATCTCAAAAGAAATGCGCTGTGTTCTTAAAATCAAACTATCCTTGGTGTAGCCTCATTATACCCACAACAAAGTCGTTTTGTTTTGCTTTCTATCATAATTACATATATTACCTTGATAGTTCTGAGGCCAAATGGTGGGAACATTCATTGGCACACTGTAGTACTGCTAAAACGGCTGGTACGGCATTGAAGGTGGGTATATTGTTGGCAGACCTGCTGGTGGGTAAACTGCTGCAAACTGATCAATAGGTATGTTGCTTATCGGAGCCGGTGGAGTAGCGGCATAATAAACGGCAATCCAAGAAAACAGACCATTAGAGCGGTGAACGAAAACTCACTAATGGAATCGTATTTAAAGTGCTACCTACCTTTTCGGTTGGTTCATACACGGATTCTTCTTGCCTTTTTCCAAATTCCTGCAATCCGACTAGTTACTGGTTTTGCTGTCGCAACAGTTGGTGATCGAATCGAAGCGTTACTATTTGACCTTTGTGGAACTGTCAGCACACTCGGGGACTGCTTCATGGGTAGCGGCCACTACGTGCACACTTCACTCCCATCTGGCTGTCAAATCCTCTTGACATCCCACGACAAAATTGACGTGGGATGTGCGCTCGTCGCAACCAACGTGAAATGACAAGCCACCTAGCAGCAAGGTGTGTTAGTAGTGGTCACCAGCGGCGTCGCATGATTCATTACAAAGTCCCCAAAAATTTTACAAATGTTCAATTAAAAGTAATACTATCAATCCCAAATTACGAAATGAAAGAAATAAATTCCGATAAGGAAATAATCTTTACACTAAACAATAAAACCTACAAATACGAACCATTCAAAACTATCAACGAATTAAGCCTTACCAATCATTGTAAATTCAAAAGAGATTGTAAATTAATAAAGAACACAAGAACAGAGCTCATAGAATTGGATGAACAAGCAATTGTAATCAAAAATGCATACGAATTAAATGCCACGCAAGATTGTGATGATCGAAACATTGTCTTGAATAAGAATATTCTCATCCATTATAACAATTGTGCAATTCAAATATTTTTCAAACGTAGTTACCAAAGTTCAAGAGAGATTTTTTTATCCTGTAAACGTAATATTTGCCAAGTTTTCGGAAAAACTTACCTTTGAGGAAATTGCTATCAAAAACATAGAAAATATAAAACATATCGAAGAACTGAAATATCATAAAAATATTGGCTATGGACTAAATGTAACAATTTTCATTATCATATCTCTCCTCATTGTAATCTTTATATTGTATATTAAGAAAAATAATGTAAAATTTAACATAAATAATCGAATTCAGGAGAATTCTAATCTAGAGGAGGGGGAAGTCACGTATACCGAAACCTTAAACGCCTATAAAAATATAATGGAAAACGTAAGAAAACACCTCAAGAATGAGATGTAACAGGAAACTTTTATTTTTCACACCATGTTGTAGACATAACGTCAGCAGTTTACACCATGGTTTTCGAAAATGTGAAAATGCAATTCTGCTACCGTGAGAAGCAGGTAAACGTGGCTCGTGGAGTCTTAATTAAGTTCCCGCGGCGATAAGACGTTTTATAGTTCCAAAATTAAATTAAAGTACGAATAAGTATTTTATGTTCCAATAAAACATTTTGAACTTAGAATCTTGTGTGTATTTTTATCACGCGTGAAGTGAAAATACATAACTTGCTAGCCTCCAAGAGTGCTCTTGTCGACCGACATCCCCCTGGTAGGCAGGAATACTCTTGGAGGCTAGCATTCTTTGGGGAATTCCGCCCCCACGTAGCGGAGAACATGACTCTATTGTTTCAAAATCAGGATCGACTATAAATGGTACTTTTATCTGCTTTCCCAAATTTTTAAACTACAAATGTTTTTCCTTCTCTGATGGTTGAATTGTATGGATCTTATTACAATCATGATTGATACGCTCATTGTATCACTCAACGCTGGTAAATTTAATAAGGTGCCCATCACAGAGGTACGAGAGACGGTTATTTTTACTCGTTTCACTATTTACAAATGGACAAATTTTTTATCCAGCAATAATGGCCAATTGTTCCTTTTTCATTTTCCACATAAAGTAGATTCATATGTTTTCTAGAGGCTTGCCAGCTTTTAGAAAAATATAATGGACCCCTTTTTTGGCCATAAACATTTACGCTCACAATATTTTTTTCTCGAAAATTGGAATCTCTTTGAAAGAAATAGGGAACGTAATACCTTCCAAGTTCAAAATAGTTGAGTAATGGGGATATGAACTAACACGGTCACAATGTCATTCAGTGAGATAAAGAGCAGAAATAGTAGCCCAGGCAAAACATACCTCATCAGAATTTTTAACATTGACACATGCTTTTTTCGATAACACCTCTTTTGGTAAAGCTAAATAAGATCCTCCATGAAAGGTTGCATATTTATTTATGTTAACCTGTAAATAGAGGACCTGTTGGAATGCCCAGCCACTATCCCTATTTTGGAATTCCTCACATCTTCTTCTAGATAACAGCACAAAACCCTTTATAAACATACTCAAGGTCACAGTCCCTGGGAATGATAACATTCTTTGTATTGAACGATTTTTAATCACTGATATCATTCTGGCTACTTACATTCAATTTCATAAAAACAGTTCAAAGTTGACTTTTATAGCTGTGAGCTCCTGAAGTTGAGCACTAATAAGATTTTTAAAACAATGTTTTCATTTTTTTAAAACTCCCACACAGTTTCGAGAAGCAAATGCTTGTGAAATTTTCTCTACTTTACTTACACAATTGATTTTAACTGCATTTTTTTTTATGTTCATTTCCCCTCAAATGGCTCTGGAAAAATTGTTAACTAACTTCAACATCACAACATTGACAGTTAGTTCATTAGAAGTTTTATTGTATTTTCTTTTCAGGGCTCTATTCATGGATACAGACATCTTACTCTTTGTACTTAAAAACTGAAATGAAACAGTGGAAAATTAGCATTATATAAAGAATTCTTAACTCCTGGGGTGGTCCAAGATTAGCTTTGATGTATCTTGCTCACAAATACTCGGATAGGAGAACCGTCTTTCTGGATATAATTGCTGCTCCATGATGACTGTCAAAAAATGTCGATCTTTATTATCCTTGACAAAACGAATGCTGCAAACTGGTTGTTTTGAATCGGACGCTGGTTGTCCTGAATCGATAGAATTCTTCAAACTGGAGATTTGTTGTTAAAATACTTTTTTGCTTCCGCGCAGAAATGTATTGAACCAAACTCTTTGCTCCTATGAAGCCAACGAAAATGTTTTGATTCGGAGGTTGGTTGTTCTTAATCGATAGAATTTTCAAACTGGATATTTTTTGTTCAACTGCTCTTTTGCTCCTGCGTAGAAATGGGTTGAACCAGACTTCGTGCTCTTATGAAGCTGAGAAACAATGTTTTGATCCAGAGGTTGTCCTGAATCGATAGAGATAGAATAAATTTCGCTTCGTAAAGATGTTAAAAAAGGAATATTAAATCCCCTACCTATAGTAACATCCGGGTTGCCGCACATTTAGCGCTGGTTCCTTGCGGTTCCGTGCAGCCTATATTTCTGCGCTTAGTAATTGTTGGAGATCACTAAGATCTGTTTGAACAATATGCCATTGAAAGGCAGAAATTTAAAACAATACATGCTTGTCTTGGCGCTGAAGGCAAATATACTTCTATGCCACTAAAAGCCATATTTTAAACAATATTGATTGTCTTGCCGTTGAAGGCAAATATACTTCAATGCCACTAAAAGGCAGAATTTTTACTAGAAATCTAAAACGCATACGTTTAGCATTGAAACAACAATAATCTTTTTTATTTCCTCCAAGCCTTTTTAGACAATTCTAAAAGGTCACTCCAAATATCTTAACTGCTAAACTAGCTTCCGTTCCCAGCCATAGAGGATACTGCAGACGAAACATCATAGATTCTCACCAAAAAAATTATCATACACACTCAATCATATACACCATGTTCTTTTCCATGCATCTAAAATATCAACGGCTACAAAAACCATGTGCTCCATAAATTATCACCCAAAATCTTCTTATGCCTTAACAAGATCCATATATCCATTGTTTCTAACATCCAAAAATCTCTTCTCAAATGTCTATATCTATTAACTGATATCTAGTAGCACGTAGACACTACCTACTGTTCCCATCATACAAATAACTACAAGCGACACCTCATAAATCATACTCTCATTATCATCATGCACTTATCTCACTAAGCTCGAAAACTAGCTTCTATTCCCATCAATGAAATCACTAGAAGCAAAATCAAAGTATCACCTAATAAAAATTCACCACAAGCACTAATAGCCTTTCCCTAACATGGAAAAGGCCAACTCACTCTGTATCACGAGTGAAAAAACATCCTTAAGAATATGTGTCACATATGGATGCATGCACGTGCATGCAATAAGAAAACGCTGTTGAGGGTACTTGAGATTGTAAAGGATAGTCTGTAAAATGTAAGCAACCATGTAAATGTTTTATGGGCTCAAGTATCTTGACTTTTTCACCATATGGACATATTTATGAATTGATATCCGTAACACCTTTTCAATTAGAAAATTACAAGTAATGATATCAATGAAAGAATGAATAAAATTTCGATGTAAGTTCTAAAGATTGATACTATAACTAAGACAAGGCTAATTTTAATCAATTTGAGACAAACCACAATACAAGACTTATGCCTATGTCTGCAATAATCTAATAATAAACTATGATTGTATAAATAAGTCAGTCAACCACTGGGAGCGCCTTTCGACTCAATACATATGACTATTCTAGACAGGAATCAATTTTCTAATTTATATGGGAGACTGGCAACCAACCACCTGTATCGTAATCTTAGAATCTCACCTACTTAACCAAGAAACCTTTGTGTCAAGACACAGATCTATATTTCCCTAATACCTATACCTTCTCATGCCAGGCATCCGCATATACTAACCTAATACACATACCCACATACCTAAGGTACACACCTATACTAATCTGACATACACACCTACATAGCCACGACACACGCCCTCGATAACCACCCATGACATCTACACCTATCCCGGACTCAGACCTTATCTCAGATACTCATATATACCATTGTGTTTCTATACATAGTGGTGTCACGGTGAACGCCAATTGGCAGGATAGATGGCGCTGCGATGTCGATTTTAGAATTCGAGCAAAAGTTTCTTTCCACCGATGTGTCTTAGATGGATGCATGTTGCTTTGGCGAGCTTCAATGCATCGTTGGCTAATGATCAAATCTGCTATGGAAGGAAATGAATTTTATCGTGGTTAATTGCAACGTTGCAAATGATGTTCGTGGGCTCTTTTGAGGAGTATAATATTTGCGATAGGAATGTTGAATGAATGAATGGAGTTGCTTTAAAAAAATTAAATCACTTATGATTTCCAAATAAGGACAATTTGCTTGTCAGTTGGAAATAACTAACCCATTATGAATGAAGTAATTAATTCATATTATAATTTAAATCAAAATATTTGAAAGTAAATTTTAATATCTTTTTAAACATGCCAACAGTTGCATGATGTAAAAGAAATAAATTATATAATTTTTCATGTACAATTTTTACATTGTATTCTATAGTTATTTTCCAGTAACGCAAAGCACATCTTTTAATACTAAGAGGGAGACCCGTAATCTCATGTATCAATTAGTGAAAAGAGTTTGCTTTGTATCGCTTCATTATAGCAATTCCTTATTTGAAACATCTAGGAAATATGCGATACTTGTATTTTTGTTGAGTTATTGGAGAAAAGGTGTGATCAAGTGACTTTCAAATGCGAAAAGTTCACAATATCGGGATTGAACTCGAAGGTAGCGTCGATGCAAAGTTGCCTGGTTATCATTATCTTATGAGAAGCTGAGAAAATTATCATTGTTAGAGGCAACATGGCAAGTGAGAAGTGAATTTAAAGATATTTTGTGAGTATTCGTAGGAAGATATAACTTGTAATATAAATTTTGCAGCTGTTAATAGAAGTTTTACGATACGCGAGTAAATGAATTTTGCATTGAGTGTAATTCAATTTAGATATGTGATTTTCAGGTTATGATTGCGAATGCTTAATAATTCCTCTTATGATTTTGATTTGAAGAATTCCATACCTTACATAGATAGTAAGCTTTTGCGAATTTATTTCGAAATGTAAACACACTTTTAATAAAATAGATATACCTGACTTTGTGTCAGTTGCTTTATTTTGACTAATGATGATTGTGATGTTTGGAATAAATGAGTGGATAAGGAAGCACTAACAGGATATACCTAGTGAAGTCATCCTGCTTTTATCTTTGTTGGAATCAAAGAAAATGTACGATGCACTTCTAAAGGGGAATAGCTCATCAAATAGAATCTAATTGAAAGAAAATATAGTTATTAGCCAACTACTAGTAACAAAGTTGAAAAGAATGATAATATAATCTTTTTTGTATAAAATAATAATGATATTTGATAATAATTTCGACAAGTCACTAAAATAAAGAATGAAATAGAATAAAGGAATTCAAATTAGCATTGTTTTAAAATGGATTTGATGTGAATGAGATGTTCAGAAGCAGTTAAGATGGCCTAATTATCTTACAAACAGGTTTTAGAGCAGTTTCTGAAATTCGAAACATTCTTCAGTTATTAGATAAGCCTTTGTGCACATAATAAATGTGCAAGAAATACGAAGCAATAGAAGCGCTAAAGACTGTGAAATGAAAACTCTAAGAAGAATTCAAAACTGGCTCGGAAATACGCTTAAGAGTAAAAATGATCATAATTGAGAGTAGTACTCCATATGGCTTATTCCATATAAAGGTCAGAATTGCGAATTTATATCGTCGGGATATGTGCAAATGGATGTGGCGAGACCCCGTGAAACTTTTGGACGTTTTACTGCATTTTTTGAAACAACAGATTTTTTAAAAACTTTTTCACATTCGTAGTACAGTGTGAAGGTAGAGGAACATACAACTGTTTTGACATGTTCCAATATCTTAAAAATTTAAGGAATATCCATCTGAAAAATGACATCAATTAATATAGTAAAATCTTTTCATGGAGAATTATTCGAAAGGTGCGTGAATTGGATAATAATGTTATCACCACCATTCGTAAACTCACGGACGTGCATATAAAACCATGTAACTTCGATAAAATGCCAGTAAAACTAGAAATGCTAGCCCTTAGCAATTCCGTATTTGCAACGATTTCAGCCGGTGTTGAATCGGGATATTCCAAACGTAATGACGATCAAGAGAGATGTGCTAGTTGCACATCTGTACTAGTTGTGCGGCCGAATATTTATTCAAGTAGTCTTTTCATATTGCAACAGTAATGTCTGTTAAATATTCCGCATCACTTATGGTTGTATGTTATCCACATATTCCATATGCACTGCAACTAACCACCTCAGATCAAGATTTAAATGATAGTTAAGTAATCGGTGATGTTTCAAAGCCAAAGCATTCCAAAGCTCTAGTTTAAACCTGAAGCTTTGTTTTCTATGATTTAATCAGTTTGCCACCTAATTTCTACTGATGTGTACTATTTTTTCATTTATCGAGCGCAGATTTTTGGTATTGGGGCTAATTTTTTGAGTTGCATCATGCTTATAGCTTTTGTCACGCAACCATGCACCCCAGCGTGCTTCGCGTGATAGTCGAGTTTCAGCTCCAGAAATTATTAGCTACATACGAGTACTACATATACCTCTTCCTTTTTCTCATCGCGCAACACCTTATCAATGCTTTCATAGTTTGTGCTTGTATTAGAAGGTAATTTTATCTGCATCTATTTCCTTTGACACAGTTAACACCTTCGTGAAGATCATGTTAGTTGCCTTATTAAACCCAAAACTTCTTATTGTGATCAGCCCATCGGAGGGACTACGATTCTCACAAGTTTTAAACGCATGTTCTGTGAAATGGATAAGGCCTACAGAGGATACCACATTAAAAACACGTCTTGCACTTTGCCATGATTCTCACAAGTTTTAAGCGCATGCTCTGTGAAATGGATTAAGCATACAGGGGATACCACATTAAAAAAACGTCTTGCACTTTATTCCTAGTTGTGTGGGAAAACGTGCTTTTTTTACGTAGAGCCCTTTAAAGTATTTTATATACTCAGGCCTCCCGAAATGCCTCTGAGGTTGTTTTGTGTCAGTTTCTTTATTTTGAGTAATGATGATTGTGATGTTTGGAATAAATGAGTGGATTAGGAAGCACTAACAGGATATACCTAGTGAAGTCATCCTGCTTTTATCTTTGTTGGAATCAAAGAAAATGTACGATGCACTCCTAAAGGGGAATAGCTCATCAAATAGAATCTAATTGAAAGAAAATATAGTTATTAGCCAACTACTAGTAACAAAGTTGAAAAGAATGATAATATAATCTTTTTTGTATAAAATAATAATGATATTTGATAATAATTTCGACAAGTCACTAAAATAAAGAATGAAATAGAATAAAGGAATTCAAATTAGCATTGTTTTAAAATGGATTTGATGTGAATGAGATGTTCAGAAGCAGTTAAGATGGCCTAATTATCTTACAAACAGGTTTTAGAGCAGTTTCTGAAATTCGAAACATTCTTCAGTTATTAGATAAGCCTTTGTGCACATAATAAATGTGCAAGAAATACGAAGCAATAGAAGCGCTAAAGACTGTGAAATGAAAACTCTAAGAAGAATTCAAAACTGGCTCGGAAATACGCTTAAGAGTAAAAATGATCATAATTGAGAGTAGTACTCCATATGGCTTATTCCATATAAAGGTCAGAATTGCGAATTTATATCGTCGGGATATGTGCAAATGGATGTGGCGAGACCCCGTGAAACTTTTGGACGTTTTACTGCATTTTTTGAAACAACAGATTTTTTAAAAACTTTTTCACATTCGTAGTACAGTGTGAAGGTAGAGGAACATACAACTGTTTTGACATGTTCCAATATCTTAAAAATTTAAGGAATATCCATCTGAAAAATGACATCAATTAATATAGTAAAATCTTTTCATGGAGAATTATTCGAAAGGTGCGTGAATTGGATAATAATGTTATCACCACCATTCGTAAACTCACGGACGTGCATATAAAACCATGTAACTTCGATAAAATGCCAGTAAAACTAGAAATGCTAGCCCTTAGCAATTCCGTATTTGCAACGATTTCAGCCGGTGTTGAATCGGGATATTCCAAACGTAATGACGATCAAGAGAGATGTGCTAGTTGCACATCTGTACTAGTTGTGCGGCCGAATATTTATTCAAGTAGTCTTTTCATATTGCAACAGTAATGTCTGTTAAATATTCCGCATCACTTATGGTTGTATGTTATCCACATATTCCATATGCACTGCAACTAACCACCTCAGATCAAGATTTAAATGATAGTTAAGTAATCGGTGATGTTTCAAAGCCAAAGCATTCCAAAGCTCTAGTTTAAACCTGAAGCTTTGTTTTCTATGATTTAATCAGTTTGCCACCTAATTTCTACTGATGTGTACTATTTTTTCATTTATCGAGCGCAGATTTTTGGTATTGGGGCTAATTTTTTGAGTTGCATCATGCTTATAGCTTTTGTCACGCAACCATGCACCCCAGCGTGCTTCGCGTGATAGTCGAGTTTCAGCTCCAGAAATTATTAGCTACATACGAGTACTACATATACCTCTTCCTTTTTCTCATCGCGCAACACCTTATCAATGCTTTCATAGTTTGTGCTTGTATTAGAAGGTAATTTTATCTGCATCTATTTCCTTTGACACAGTTAACACCTTCGTGAAGATCATGTTAGTTGCCTTATTAAACCCAAAACTTCTTATTGTGATCAGCCCATCGGAGGGACTACGATTCTCACAAGTTTTAAACGCATGTTCTGTGAAATGGATAAGGCCTACAGAGGATACCACATTAAAAACACGTCTTGCACTTTGCCATGATTCTCACAAGTTTTAAGCGCATGCTCTGTGAAATGGATTAAGCATACAGGGGATACCACATTAAAAAAACGTCTTGCACTTTATTCCTAGTTGTGTGGGAAAACGTGCTTTTTTTACGTAGAGCCCTTTAAAGTATTTTATATACTCAGGCCTCCCGAAATGCCTCTGAGGTTGTTTTCTTTTATTAAAAACGTTTATTAGCTTATTGCTTTTCAACGAGTCCGAAAGGTCGATTATATCGTTTGTAGTTGCTCGAGAAACTTGCTGTAATGCAAAAATGGGCACACGGATGAGCAAACTATATATGGGCACACGGATGAGCAAACTATATAAAACTATATATAAACTATATTCTCAATTTTGTTGAAAAAATAATTTTTATAAGCCCCCTACAAAACAAGATCATCGAAAGAACAATTTTCGAAACCTTCCTGACATCGAAATTACAAGCTTGAAATTAATGCATAGTAACAATTATTATCGATTTGACTTTATCATTGATTTTTTGCAATTTATTGATTGCAAAATATAGTTATGCTCGACGAATAATTATATTTACCATTGCTTGAAAATAAACACAAGTAAGACTTAACGGGTAATTAAAGAGACGAAATACTTCGAAGAATACAGCTCGCAAATCAAATATTTTATTCAGTATTGACGATCTTGAAGACCAGCTGCATACACAGGAGAACAAAGCTCCAAGTATACAAATCTGTGATGAGACCTGTGTTATGCTATGGGTGTGAAACATGGACCCTAACCCAAGCATCCGCAAATATATTGAACGCCTTTGAGCGACGGGTCTTGAGGCGAATAATTGGAATGAAGCTTGACGGGGACCAATGGTGAATTCGATACAACCATGAGCTGTATGAAATTTTTTACAAACCGGAGGTCTCAAGGATTGTAAGACTGCGGAAGCTGCGATGGGCTGGCCACATGAATCGTATAGACGAACAACGGATACCTTAAAAGGTATTCGTTGGGAGAACTGAAGGCCGGAGGCCAGTGGGGAAACGGAGGAAACAAGACAGTTCATCGCTGCTCGAATTTCGGATTTGGAAGACGCCGTCAACGGACTGAGACAGTTGGAGGCGCTATTTGCAGGAAGCTAAAAAGAAGAAGACTAAACGAAAATCACTCTTCTCAGAATTAATTTTATAACTTTTATGAAACTAAAAATTCATTTCTAATTAACTTTCAGTGTGTACGTATTTGACGACTATGATTTGTTCTTAAGTAAATTAGTTTATTATATGTACGAGACAGGTAGTACCAGCGAAACCCGTAGATGCTAAAAATTAATCAAATAAGTCACGAAAAGAAAACATGATTTTTATTTTGAAAGTTAAATAAGACAAAACACTTTAAAAAGTTTAATTGGTTAATGCTGCAACAAAATTTTTTGATACCAAGTGATACATTTTTCGTGCAAAAATCGACGTACCATTATTATACATTAAAATAAAAGCAATTATATTTCAGTCCTTGCAACCATGAATCAGCATTCAGCTGATATCCCTTGACATACCATAAAAAGCAAAGACATACATTGATGTAACAATAATTTAGGAGAAATATTTAAATGAATTTCTCACTGATCGTACTTGAGGGTTTATTTTTTATTTCCAAGTGTTTGTCAGAGTCAAAAAGTCTTTTCATTGCAATTTATTCAATGATAACTTTAAAATCGACAAGAATAAAACCTATGGTTGTAATTTTATTAACATCACTATTTCTAACTCTAATATGCATACTTGCTTAGTTAGATATTCAACGTTTACAAATATAATTACACTCAACAATCTAGTTTCATATTTATTATTGTTTAGAAAAACACATAAAAAGAACACTTAGCGATAAAGAAAATCGATTCGTATATAATGGATTTATACTCTTTTAAATTCTTTAAAAGTATTAATTCTTATATTTCACATAATGAAATTGTGCACTTCCATTCATAAAATGAACACACCCCAAATTTATGAATGGACACACAAAATCGAAAACATGTACATTTATTTACAATCTTCTATAATCACGAAGAATGAAATAATCTTACGACTAGCTTTAGCCCTACACGGCGGTGGTGAATCTTCACACAAAACGCATAGCGAACATACATCCATCCTACATAATTCATTCGCTTGGATTTGCCAATATGTTGATATATGTACATCATATATCTCAAAACTCATAACCACTTTCAAAGCAGCTTTAGAAGTTTCTGTACTTGGATTGGATTTTCACTAAAGGTATTCTACCTCAGACATTTACCAGCGATACGTGCGCCACCAGAAACATGGGTTCCCCCAATGTGGAGTTAAAATGTTCGCTATGATGACACCACTATGTATAGAAACACAATGTATATACCACCATTGTGTTTCTATACATAGTGGCATTGTGTTTCTATACATAGTGGCGTCACGGTGCACGCCAATTGGCAGGATAGATGGCGCTGCGATGTCGATTTTAGCATTTCGAGCAAAAGTTTATTTCCGCCGATGTGTCTTAGATGGATGCATGTCGCTTTCGCGAGCTTCAATGCATCATTGGCTAATGATCAAATCTGCTATGGAAGGAAATGAATTTTATCGTGGTTAATTGCAACGTAGCAAATGATGTTCGTGGGCTCTTTTGAGGAATATAATATTCGCGATAGGAATGTTGAATGAATGAATGGAGTTGCTTTAAAAAATGTAAATCACTTATGATTTCCAAATAAGGACAATTTGCTTGTCAGTTGGAAATAACTAACCCATTACGAAAGAAGTAACTAATTCATTTTATAATTTAAATCAAAATATTAGAAAGTAAATTTTAATATCTTTTTAAACATGCCAACAGTTGTATGATGTAAAAGAAATAAATTATATAATTTTTCATGTACAATTTTTACATTGTATTCTATAGTTATTTTCCAGTAATGCAAAGCACATCTTTTAATACTAAGAGGGAGACCTGTAATCTCATGTATCAATTAGTGAAAAGAGTTTGCTTTGTATCGCTTCATTATAGCAATTCCTTATTTGAAACATCTAGGAAATATGCGATACTTGTATTTTTGTTGAGTTATTGGAGAAAAGGTGTGGTCAAGTGACTTTCAAATGCGAAAAGTTCACAATATCGGGATTGAACTCGAAGGTAGTGTCGATGCAAAGTTGCCTGGTTATCATTATCTTATGAGAAGCTGAGAAAATTATCATTGTTAGAGGCAACATGGCAAGTGAGAAGTGAATTTAAAGATATTTTGTGAGTATTCGCAGGAAGATATAACTTGTAATATAAATTTTGCAGCTGTTAATAGAAGTTTTACGATACGCGAGTAAATGAATTTTGCATTGAGTGTAATTCAATTTAGATATGTGATTTTCAGGTTATGATTACGAATGCTTAATAATTCCTCTTATGATTTTGATTTGAAGAACTCCATACCTTACATAGATAGTAAGCTTTTGCGAATTAATTTCGAAATGTAAACACACATTTAATAAAATAGATATACCTGACTTTGTGTCAGTTTCTTTATTTTGAGTAATGATGATTGTGATGTTTGGAATAAATGAGTGGATTAGGAAGCACTAACAGGATATACCTAGTGAAGTCATCCTGCTTTTATCTTTGTTGGAATCAAAGAAAATGTACGATGCACTTCTAAAGGGGAATAGCTCATCAAATAGAATCTAATTGAAAGAAAATATAGTTAGTAGCCAACTACTGGTAACAATGTTGAAAAGAATGATAATATCTTTTTTGTATAAAATAATAATGATATTTGATAATAATTTCGACGTCACTAAAATAAAGAATGAAATAGAATAAAGGAATTCAAATTAGCATTGTTTTAAAATGGATTTGATGTGAATCAGATGTTCAGAAGCAGTTAAGATGGCCTAATTATCTTACAAACAGGTTTTAGAGCAGTTTCTGAACATTCTTCAGTTATTAGATAAGCCTTTGTGCACATAATAAATGTGCAAGAAATACGAAGCAGTAGAAGCGCTAAAGACTGTGAAATGAAAACTCTAAGAAGAATTCAAAACTGGCTCGGAAACACGCTTAAGAGTAAAAATGATAATAATTGAGAGTAGTACTCCATATGACTTATTCCTGTAAAGGTCAGAATCGCGAGCTTATATCGTCGGGATATGTGCAAATGGATGTGGTGAGACCCCGTGAAACTTTTGGACGTTTTACTGCATTTTTTGAAACCACTGATTTTTTAAAAACTTTTTCATATTCGTAGTACAGTGTGATATGTTTTCGCCATTGAAGACCTGCGAAGAATTCTTTTAAAAATAACCGATAATCGATATTCAATAAAATTACCGAGACATCATGGGTACACATTATCAAGTGAGTAGAGCTATCCTGTTCTAAATTCTACGAATAACCATTATTCTAAGTTTTCACGAGATATTTTGGAATATATTCCACAATCAAATCTTCTTTGAGAACCTAGTTACAAGCACAAAAATTGTTGATTATAATGGGTGGCATCCTGCGATGCGTTTTAGAAAATTCTACCATTGTGACACAAAAACATAAAAATGTATTCTAAATAAGTAAACAGCCAGTCTGTGTAGCTTTTCAGAAGAGAAGTAAAATGATTTGTTAAGGACCATTTTCAGGCTCGCTGCATTGCGCCGTGACAAATTAATCGCGAAAGCAAAAGACTCGCCCAATCCGCTAATACATGCCCTGGCGAATTGAAAATCAGCAGTTGCTACCACCTATCTTTTGGCCGTAACCTAGCCTCATAGATTTTAGCTAGTTATAAGTAGAAAGTTAAGTTATGTTAAGCTAATATAAGTTCAGTAGAGGTTTTTGCCTAAATTTTCCTCTAGCTTATTGTAATAATCTCATAGAAATACGATTATATGCATAGTTTTAAGTAATGTTCAAACGATGGTGAGATGACTTTGTCAGAACACCTACTACATTATAAGGCCTCTGTACCGCATACATTCCAATAAAGAAATTATATATATCTCTAAATAAGTAAACAATCAACTAATAAAAGGGAAAAACAAAGCTAAAATTGGTACACAGACCGGGTATCGAACCCACACCCCCTGGTTGAACCGATCGCGCACTATGAAAGACTTCGAAATCGCTTTCCACAATCAAGATGTCTAAATGAAAAGCGTCTAAATGTGGGGAAAATACATGGGGTCTAATGTTTCATAGGCTTCACCGTTAGAAAGTTTTGAATAAATGCAATGTACTGAAATGGGGCATTACATCTTCAAATTTGAAGTGAGAAAGTGTTTAACTGTGAATTCATTAAAGGAAAGGCTTAAGTATCAAATTTTAATTGTATTTTATTTTGAAATTTTTATGTAGATTTTTTATATAGAAATTCATATATAGAATCACCTTCACGGCTATACGTTTGGTTTTTCCTTGAGTTATTTTGGAATATCTCAGGACAAGAGAACCAATGTCTAGTTAAAGCGTATAGGCATTTTGCACTCAAACTTTTTGAAAAAAATCCCAATTTCTGGGTGAGGATCATTTTTAAAGCCCTGCATTAGAAAATATGGCCATAGAAAGGTATTGAAGCAAAATGCATTGCTGACACCTGTCATTCGTAGTGTTTTCTCAAATAGTGAGTATGTTATGGATCCTTAGTGTAGTTTTGAGTTGGAAATTGCAACGAACAATATTTTGAGGAACCTCATCCCATTCATTTTAGAGAAAAGCCCAAACAAAGCTTCATTCATCCAACTTTAGCCGATTTAAATTTAAATAACCTGTCATCTCAGTTGTTTCCTCCACTTGAAGTGCGAAAAGATCCGAAGGATGAAAGCCATCTTTGGAATGTTAACCTTTATTCAAGACCTAGCATGCTAAACGTACACCCATCTCAGTTTCCATCCCCAGACCGCCGCCTAACAAAAAGCACTGAGGAAAAACAATCAATTCGAAAAGCATGTTTTGTTTCTCTAAAGTATTACCGAATAAGGAAAAATAAATCGGATGTTGAAAAACAAGCAAGAAATTTGTTGAAGGATATAAGCCAAGAGGCTCAGCTTTTAATACGTTCCCAGCTTTCCCACAAGCCTAATGCCCCTTTGGATCAATGCGCAAATTTTTTACTTGAAATACTACTATAGGCCCCCTTCCCTTTACAAGGAATTTCTTAACATGGAATTCAGTGTTCCTTCAGTCAGGGCTATTCTGCACTGGTATTCGAATCTTCGCTTAAAAACTAGTTTTGTTGATTCTATAAAAGACCTGCTTGAGAAAAAAGCAAAAGAATGTCTAGTTTAGATGGGCAGTATGTTTTACTTTTTGACGAGATATCAATAAGAACGGAACTGGAATATAATTGCGCAGAAGACATTATTTATGATTTTTGTGATTTGGGCGGCTTAGTAACGTAGCATAAAACACTCTGCTTCTAATTTTGAAGCAAGGAATTGGGTACATTGTTGGCTCCCAAAATGGAAATTCACTGGTTTTTATTATAATAACAACCATAAATTAAATTCTCAGTGTCGGCTTCGATGTATTAGGAACGGTTTGTGATCAGACCGCAGTAAATCGACGATTCTTATACTTACCTAGGTCCTCTACTGAAATTCATACTTTGCGGGAGAAGGTAGAGGAACATACAACTGTTTTGATATGTTTCAATATCTTAAAAATTTAAGGAATATCCATCTGAAAAATGACATCAATTAATATAGTAAAATCTTTTCATGGAGAATTATTCGAAAGGTGCGTGAATTGGATAATAATGTTATCACCACCATTCGTAAACTCACGGACGTGCATATAAAACCATATAATTTCGATAAAATGCCAGTAAAACTAGAAATGCAAGCCCTTAGCAATTCCGTATTTGCAACGATTTCAGCCGCTGTTGAATCGGGATATACCAAACGTAATGACGATCAAGAGAGATGTGCTAGTTGCACATCTGTACTAGTTGTACGGTCGAATATTTATTCAAGTAGACTTTTCATATTGCAACAGTAATGTCTGTTAAATATTCCACATCACTTATGGTTGTATGTTATCCACATATTCCATATGCACTGCAACTAACCACCTCAGATCAAGATTTAAATGGTAGTTAAGTAATCGGTGATGTTTCAAAGCCAAAGCATTCCAAAGATCTAGTTTAAGCCCGAAGCTTTGTTTTCTATGATTTAATCAGTTTGCCACCTAATTTCTACTGATGTGTACTATTTTTTCATTTATCGAGCGCAGATTTTTGGTATTGGGACTAATTTTTTGAGTTGCATCATGCCTATAGCTTTTGTCACGCAACCATGTACCCCAGCGTGCTTCGCGTGATAGTTGAGTTTCAGCTCCAGAAATTATTAGCTACATACTACATATACCTCTTCCTTTTTCTCATCGCGCAACACCTTATCAATGCTTTCATAGTTTGTGCTTGTATTAGAAGGTAATTTTATCTGCATCTATTTCCTTTGACACAGTTAACACCTTCGTGAAGATCATGTCAGTTGCCTTATTAAACCCAAAACTTCTTATTGTGATCAGCCCATCGGAGGGACTACGATTCTCACAAGTTTTAAACGCATGTTCTGTGAAATGGATAAGGTCTACAGAGGATACCACATTCACAACACGTCTTGCACTTTACTATGATTCTCACAAGTTTTAAGCGCATGTTCTGTGAAATGGATAAAGCATACAGGGGATACCACATTAAAAAAAGTCTTGCACTTTATTCCTAGTGGTGTGGGAAAACGTGCTTTTTTTTCGTAGAGTCCTTTAAAGTATTTTATATACTCAGGCCTCCCGAAATGCCTCTGAGGTTGTTTTTTTTATTAAAAACGTTCATTAGCTTATTGCTTTTCAACGAGTCCGAAATTTTGATTATATCGTTTGTAGTTGCTGGAGAAACTTGCTGTAATGCAAAAATGGGCACACGGATGAGCAAACTGATATTCTCAATTTTGTTGAAAAAATAATTTTTATAAGCCCCCTACAAAACAAGATCATCGAAAGAACAATTTTCGAAACCTGCCTGACACCGAAATTACAAGCTTGAAATTAATGCATAATAACAATTATTATCGATTTGACTTTATCATAAATTTTTTGCAATTTACTGATTGCAAAATATAGTTTTGCTCGACGAATAATTATATTTACCATTGCTTGAAAATAAACACAAGTAAGACTTAACGGGTAATTAAAGAGACGAAATACGTCGAAGAATACAGCTCGCAAATCAAATATTTTATTCAGTATTGACGATCTTGAAGACCAGCTGCATACACAGGAGAACAAAGCTCCAAGTATACAAATCTGTGATGAGACCTGTGTTATGCTATGGGTGTGAAACATGGACCCTAACCCAAGCATCCGCAAATATATTGAACGCCTTTGAGCGACAGGTCTTGAGGCGAATAATTGGAATGAAGCTTGACGGGGACCAATGGTGAATTCGATACAACCATGAGCTGTATGAAATTTTTGACAAACCGGAGGTCTCAAGGATTGTAAGACTGCGGAAGCTGCGATGGGCTGGCCACATGAATCGTATAGACGAGCAACGGATACCCTAAAAGGTATTCGTTGGGAGAACTGAAGGCCGGAGGCCAGTGGGGAAACGGAGGAAACAAGACAGTTCATCGCTGCTCGAATTTCGGAATTGGAAGACGCCGTCAATGGACTGAGACAGTTGGAGGCGCTATTTGCAGGAAGCGAAGGCCCGAGAGGGGCTGTTGGGCTAAAAAGAAGAAGACTAAACGAAAATCACTCTTCTCAGAATTAATTTTATAACTTTCATGAAACTAAAAATTCATTTCTAATTAACTTTCAGTGTGTACGTATTTGACGACTATGATTTGTTCTTAAGTAAATTAGTTTATTATATTCAGGAGACAGGTAGTACCAGCAAAACCCGTAGATGCTAAAAATTAATCAAATAAAGTCACGAAAAGAAAACATGATTTTTATTTTGAAAGTTAAATAAGACAAAACACTTTAAAAAGTTTAATTGGTTAATGCTGCAACAAAATTTTTTGATACCAAGTGATACATTTTTCGTGCAAAAATCGACGTACCATTATTATACATACATTAAAATAAAAGCAATTATATTTCAGTCCTTGCAACCATGAATCAGCATTCAGCTGATATCCCTTGACATACCATATAAAGCAAAGACATACATTGATGTAACAATAATTTAGGAAAAATATTTAAATGAATTTCTCACTGATCGTACTTGAGTGTTTATTTTTTTTTCCAAGTGTTTGTCAGAGTCAAAAAGTCAAATACCATCAAAGCACAAAAGAATAATAAAGAACGTGACATCGATGAGATTCTAGTGGAGCTCATTAAGTATGGTAGCAGCCAGTGTTCAGGAAGCCATCCATAAAATCATCAAGCACATTGCAACAAGAACATATGCCGAAAGAGTGGAGCCAATCAATTACGTTCCTTATCCACAAAAAAAGGTGACAAGCTACAGTACAAAAACTATAGAGGCATTTCACTATTTTGTACGGCGTACAAAATATTTTCAAAAATCTTGGATCATACACCAACAGTATTATTGGAAGTAGCAAGGTGGTTTTAAAGTAGGGAGATCGACAAAAAACCAATTGTTCACAGTCAATCAGATACTTGAAAAATGCTGGGAGTTCAACATAGACGTACAACCACTTTTCGTTAACTTTAAGCAAGCATACGACAGTATTCATCGTAACTTATTGTACCAAATAATGCTTTCCTTTGTTATCCCAGCCAAATAAGTCCATCTTATAAAAATGACAATGGCGTCGGCAAACTCCCAAAGCCGCATCAATAATCAGATGATCTATGCCTTTGACACATATATTGTACTAAAATAGGGAGATGGGCTGGCCCCATTGCTATTCAATTTGGCTCTGTAATATGTCATTAGAAAGCGACCTGTCGATGCAAGAGGAACATAATAACGTTAGTTGAGCAAAGTGGTAGCCTATGCGGACTGCATGAATATTTTGTCACGGTTGTTAACAACCACCAAAAAACTTCTCCTGAAGGGCTACAAAAATATATGAAGTGCCATCACACTTGACAAATACAATATCAAAATGCTTGCAAATTTGATCAACCAAATTTCTATTTACGAAATGCTAATGAAACGCCACGAAATTGAGCCAGTTTTGAAGCAAATCATTACGGGCGATGAAAAATTAGTAGCATATGAGAATGTCGTTCAAAAAAGATCATGGTCAAAAAAAGGTAAATCAACACAAACGACTTCAAAGCCAAGATTGACACCAAATAAGGTTATGCTGTGTGTATGGTGGGATTGGAAGGGAATTGTTTATCATGAGGTGCTAAAGCCTGGCTAAACATTCAATTTGGCTATGTACTGTCAGCAATTGACCAGATTGAAACAAGCAATTCAAAAAAACCGGCCAGAATTGATCAATGGAAAGGCCGTTGTCTTCCATCATGACAATGCTAGACCACACACATATTTGATGACCCGGCAAAATTGACACAGCTTGGCTGGGAAGTTTTGATGCATCCACCATATAGTCGAGATCTTGCACCATCAGACTATCATTTGCTTCAGTCTCTGCAAAGCTTGCTTAATGAAACGAAATTCACTTGGAAAAGGGACTGTGAAAATCACTTAGCCAAGTTTTCGGCCGATAAATGACAGAAGTTCTACACAGATGGAATAATGGCTCTACCCAAAAAAAGGCAAAAGGTCATAGATAATAATGGACTATACGAGTATGTACTTACATAAAATCCATTTTAAATAAAAGAAATATTCAATCGAAAAATGACGAAAGAAGGTTCAATACTTTTCAGACTTACCAAAATATATATATATATATATATATATATATATATATATATATATATATATATATATATATATATATATACATATATGCATACACATTTCCTCGGTCAAAATATCCATACACTAAAATTTTTCATGTAAGCTTGAAGTTTCGCATTGTTTGCACTACAATTTATTTTAATAGCCTGTTTCGACCGCTTACCATCAGGCAGCTACTGCGATGGAGACGACGGAGCTATTCTTAGATTATGCAATCTTAAGTAATATATAGAATTATTTAATTATTTTTTCACGAATACGAAGATGACGAAATCATCGTCATGGATAAAACAGTGCTTCAACTGAAAAGGGTGGAAATTCCATTGTGGAGGATGATCACAGCGGCTCATTATGTTTTCGATAGGTCTTGCACTTCCTTTACTTGCGACATGTTCTGCGAATCTTATGTATATTGCTGGTTTTGAAAGGTAAGATTTGCATGAGTACATTAATTTAACGTACTTCGCAAATAAAATAGCTTTAGGTAGGTTTAAATGACAGTTTACTTCATTTAGAAGGATATCTATCTAAAGGAAAGAAAAGTGACCCTCTAAAATATACGGGACCCCTTCAAAGAAAAATTGTTAGCATCGAATATCTCCTCACTTTGATAGATGTGCATCGGAGGTGTGTGTCTAGGATATATGTATTCGATTAGTGTAGTTGTGGGCCTTAGGTATGTGTATCTGATTGATATACGTGGGTGCCTGGAACAAAGAGTTAGCTCATCGCCCAACCTCCATTCCGGCGGCATGGTGAAAATCATTGTGTTTCTATACATAGTGGTGTCATCGTAGCGAACATTTTAACTCCACATTGGGGGAACCCATGTTTCTGGTGGCGCACGTATCGCTGGTAAATGTCTAAGGTAGAATATCTTTAGTGAAAATCCAATCCAAGTGCAGAAACTTTTAAAGCTGCTTTGAAAGTGGTTATGAGCTTTGAGATATATGATGTACATATATCAACATATTGGCAAATCCCAGCGAATGAATTATGTAGGATGGATGTACGAGGTGTGTTCAAAAAATATCACGAATTTTGTTTTTTTTCAAAAATTATTTATTTATTCATGAATATCTATTTTGTCCCCTTCAAAGTAATCCCCATGAGATATTATACACTTGTGCCAACGGTTTTTCCAATCTTCGAAACATTTCAAAAAATCATTTTTTTTAATCTTGTTCAGCTCCTCCTTCGATGCCGTCTTTATCTCGTCAAGCGTAGCGTAACGTCGTCCTTTCATGGGCCTCTTCAGTTTAGGAAACAAGAAAAAGTCACAGGGGGCCAGATCTGGGGAATACGGTGGCTGCGGCATCATTAGTGTGTTGATTTTGGCCAAAAAGTCGCGCACAAGCAACGATGTGTGAGCAGGGGCGTTATCGTGGTGCAAAAGCCAATTTTTGTTCTCCCACAAATCCGGGCGTTTCTGGCGGATTGCCTCACGCAAATTCCGCATAACTTGCAGGTAATATTCCTTATTGACCGTTCTTCCCTGTGGCAAGAACTCATGATGCACCACGCCCCTGCAATCGAAGAAAACTGTCAGCAAAACTTTCACATTCGACCGAACTTGGCGCGCTTTTTCGGTCTTGGTTCATGCGGCAGCTTCCATTGAGATGATTGAGCTTTGGTTTCCACGTCATAACCAT
The DNA here is from genome assembly GCA_963969285.1 of Odontomyia ornata. Lineage (NCBI taxonomy): Eukaryota > Metazoa > Arthropoda > Insecta > Diptera > Stratiomyidae > Odontomyia > Odontomyia ornata. The sequence goes on from OZ017739.1 coordinate 191,273,946, forward strand.
AAACCCACGATTCGTCACCAGTTATGACCCTCTGGAGCAAATTTGGTTCGTCGCGGACAGAGTTTAACATCTCATTAGCAATGTTCATGCGTTGCTGTTTTTGGTCGCAATTGAGCAATTTCGGTACGAATTTCCCGGCGACCCGTCTCATGCCCAAATCGTTGATAAAAATCGAATGGCACGAGCCAATCGATATGTTTAGGTCCTCAGCAACTTCTCTAACGGTGATTCGACGATTGGCGAATACCATTTTCTCCACTTCATTAATTTTTTCGTCTGTTGTTGAAGTGCTCGGGCGTCCGGCACGCTCTTCGTCGTTCACATATTCTCGGCCTTCTAAAAACATTTTGTACCACCGATAAACGTTGCTTCGGTCCAAGGTAGCTTCTCCGTATGCCACAGTCAACATTCGGAATGCATCCGCGCACTTAATTTCGTTTTTCACACAAAATTTGATACACGTTCTTTGATCCATTTTTTTGAATAAGTAAAAATCGAAGACGATTGAAAACACGTGCAAGTAAAGCAGCTATCACCAATCAAGTGAACATTCAAAATGGCCGAGCTTGTCGGCATAAGTGACAGACATGAGTACCAACATAACGCCACAAAAAAATCGAAATTCGAATATACGTAACCCGCGAAAATTCAAAATTCGCGATACTTTTTGAACACACCTCGTATGTTCGCTATGCGTTTTGTGTGAAGATTCACCACCGCCATGTAGGGCTAAAGCTAGTCGTAAGATTATTTCATTCTTCGCGATTATAGAAGATTGTAAATAAATGTACATGTTTTCGATTTTGTGTGTCCATTCATAAATTTGGGGTGTGTTCATTTTATGAATGGAAGTGCACAATCTTATTGTGTGAAATATAAGAATTAATACTTTTAAAGAATTTAAAAGATTATAAATCCATTATATACGAATCGATTTTCTTTATCGCTAAGTGTTCTTTTTATGTGTTTTTCTAAACAATAATAAATATGAAACTAGATTGTTGAGTGTAATCATATTTGTAAACGTTGAATATCTAACTAAGCAAGTATACATATTAGAGTTAGAAATAGTGATGTTAATAAAATTACAACCATAGGTTTTATTCTTGTCGATTTTAAAGTTATCATTGAATAAATTGCAATGAAAAGACTTTTTGACTCTGACAAACACTTGGAAATAAAAAATAAACACTCAAGTACGATCAGTGAGAAATTCATTTAAATATTTTTCCTAAATTATTGTTACAGCAATGTATGTCTTTGTTTTATATGGTATGTCAAGCGATATCAGCTGAATGCTGATTCATGGTTGCAAGGACTGAAATATAATTGCTTTTATTTTAATGTATAATAATGGTACGTCGATTTTTGCACGAAAAATGTATCACTTGGTATCAAAAAATTTTGTTGCAGCATTAACCAATTAAACTTTTTAAAGTGTTTTGTCTTATTTAACTTTCAAAATAAAAATCATGTTTTCTTTTCGTGACTTTATTTGATTAATTTTTAGCATCTACGGGTTTCGCTGGTACTACCTGTCTCGTGAATATAATAAACTAATTTACTTAAGAACAAATCATAGTCGTCAAATACGTACACACTGAAAGTTAATTAGAAATGAATTTTTAGTTTCATAAAAGTTATAAAATTAATTGTGAGAAGAGTGATTTTCATTTAGCCTCCTTCTTTTTAGCCCAACAGCCCCTCTCGGGCCTTCGCTTCCTGCAAATAGCGCCTCCAACTGTCTCAGTCGAGATTCGAGCAGCGATGAACTGTCTTGTTTCCTCCGTTTCCCCACTGGCCTCCGGCCTTCAGTTCTCCCAACGAATACCTTTTAGGGTATCCGTTGCTCGTCTATACGATTCATGTGGCCAGCCCATCGCAGCTTCCGCAGTCTTACAATCCTTGAGACCTCCGGTTTGTCAAAAATTTCATACAGCTCATGGTTGTATCGAATTCACCATTGGTCCCCGTCAAGCTTCATTCCAATTATTCGCCTCAAGACCTGTCGCTCAAAGGCGTTCAATATATTTGCGGATGCTTGGGTTAGGGTCCATGTTTCACACCCATAGCATAACACAGGTCTCATCACAGATTTGTATACTTGGAGCTTTGTTCTCCTGTGTATGCAGCTGGTCTTCAAGATCGTCAATACTGAATAAAATATTTGATTTGCGAGCTGTATTCTTCGACGTATTTCGTCTCTTTAATTACCCGTTAAGTCTTACTTGTGTTTATTTTCAAGCAATGGTAAATATAATTATTCGTCGAGCAAAACTATATTTTGCAATCAGTAAATTGCAAAAAATTTATGATAAAGTCAAATCGATAATAATTGTTATTATGCATTAATTTCAAGCTTGTAATTTCGGTGTCAGGCAGGTTTCGAAAATTGTTCTTTCGATGATCTTGTTTTGTAGGGGGCTTATAAAAATTATTTTTTCAACAAAATTGAGAATATCAGTTTGCTCATCCGTGTGCCCATTTTTGCATTACAGCAAGTTTCTCCAGCAACTACAAACGATATAATCAAAATTTCGGACTCGTTGAAAAGCAATAAGCTAATGAACGTTTTTAATAAAAAAAACAACCTCAGAGGCATTTCGGGAGGCCTGAGTATATAAAATACTTTAAAGGACTCTACGAAAAAAAAGCACGTTTTCCCACACCACTAGGAATAAAGTGCAAGACTTTTTTTAATGTGGTATCCCCTGTATGCTTTATCCATTTCACAGAACATGCGCTTAAAACTTGTGAGAATCATAGTAAAGTGCAAGACGTGTTGTGAATGTGGTATCCTCTGTAGACCTTATCCATTTCACAGAACATGCGTTTAAAACTTGTGAGAATCGTAGTCCCTCCGATGGGCTGATCACAATAAGAAGTTTTGGGTTTAATAAGGCAACTGACATGATCTTCACGAAGGTGTTAACTGTGTCAAAGGAAATAGATGCAGATAAAATTACCTTCTAATACAAGCACAAACTATGAAAGCATTGATAAGGTGTTGCGCGATGAGAAAAAGGAAGAGGTATATGTAGTATGTAGCTAATAATTTCTGGAGCTGAAACTCAACTATCACGCGAAGCACGCTGGGGTACATGGTTGCGTGACAAAAGCTATAGGCATGATGCAACTCAAAAAATTAGTCCCAATACCAAAAATCTGCGCTCGATAAATGAAAAAATAGTACACATCAGTAGAAATTAGGTGGCAAACTGATTAAATCATAGAAAACAAAGCTTCGGGCTTAAACTAGATCTTTGGAATGCTTTGGCTTTGAAACATCACCGATTACTTAACTACCATTTAAATCTTGATCTGAGGTGGTTAGTTGCAGTGCATATGGAATATGTGGATAACATACAACCATAAGTGATGTGGAATATTTAACAGACATTACTGTTGCAATATGAAAAGTCTACTTGAATAAATATTCGACCGTACAACTAGTACAGATGTGCAACTAGCACATCTCTCTTGATCGTCATTACGTTTGGTATATCCCGATTCAACAGCGGCTGAAATCGTTGCAAATACGGAATTGCTAAGGGCTTGCATTTCTAGTTTTACTGGCATTTTATCGAAATTATATGGTTTTATATGCACGTCCGTGAGTTTACGAATGGTGGTGATAACATTATTATCCAATTCACGCACCTTTCGAATAATTCTCCATGAAAAGATTTTACTATATTAATTGATGTCATTTTTCAGATGGATATTCCTTAAATTTTTAAGATATTGAAACATATCAAAACAGTTGTATGTTCCTCTACCTTCTCCCGCAAAGTATGAATTTCAGTAGAGGACCTAGGTAAGTATAAGAATCGTCGATTTACTGCGGTCTGATCACAAACCGTTCCTAATACATCGAAGCCGACACTGAGAATATAGTTTATGGTTGTTGTTATAATAAAAACCAGTAAATTTCCATTTTGGGAGCCAACAATGTACCCAATTCCTTGCTTCAAAATTAGAAGCAGAGTGTTTTAAGCTACGTTGTTAAGCCGCCCAAATCACAAAAATCATAAATAATGTCTTCTGCGCAATTATATTCCAGTTCCGTTCTTATTGATATCTCGTCAAAAAGTAAAACATACTGCCCATCTAAACTAGACATTCCTTTGCTTTTTTCTCAAGCAGGTCTTTTATAGAATCAACAAAACCAGTTTTTAAGCGAAGATTCGAATACCAGTGCAGAATAGTCCTGACTGAAGGAACACTAAATTCCATGTTTAGAAATTCCCTGTAAAGGGAAGGAGGCCAAGAGTAGTATTTCAAGTAAAAAATTTGCGCATTAATCCAAAGGGGCATTAGGCTTGTGGGAAAGCTGGGAACGTATTAAAAGCTGAGCCTCTTGGCTTATATCCTTCAACAAATTTCTTGCTTGTTTTTCAACATCATATTTATTTTTCCTTATTCGGTAATACTTTAGAGAAACAAAACATGCTTTTAGAATTGATTGTTTTTCCTCAGTGCTTTTTGTTAGGCGGCGGTCTGGGGATGGAAACTGAGATGGGTGTATGTTTAGTGTGCTAGGTCTTGAATGAAGGTTAACATTCCAAAGATGGCTTTCATCCTTCGGATCTTTTCGCACTTCAAGTGGAGGAAACAACTGAGATGACAGGTTATTTAAATTTAAATCGGCTAAAGTTGGATGAATGAAGCTTTGTTTGGGCTTTTCTCTAAAATGAATGGGATGAGGTTTCTCAAAATATTGTTCGTTGCAATTTCCAACTCAAAACTACACTAAGGATCCATAACATACTCACTATTTGAGTAAACGCTACGAATGACAGGTGTTAGCAATGCATTTTGCTTCAATACCTTTCTATGGCCATATTTTCTAATGCAGGGCTTTATAAATGATCCTCACCCAGAAATTAGGATTTTTTTCAAAAAGTTTGAGTGCGAAATGCCTATACGCTTTAACTAGACATTGGTTCTCTTGTCCTGAGATATTCCAAAATAACTCAAGGAAAAACCAAACGTATAGCCGTGAAGGTGATTCTATATATGAATTTCTATATAAAAAATCTACATGAAAATTTCAAAATAAAATACAATTAAAATTTGATACTTAAGCCTTTCCTTTAATGAATTCACAGTTAAACACTTTCTCACTTCAAATTTAAAGATGTAATGCCCCATTTCAGTACATTGCATTTATTCAAAACTTTCTAACGGTGAAGCCTATGAAACATTAGACCCCATGTATTTTCCCCATATTTAGACGCTTTTCATTTAGGCATCTTGATTGTGGAAAGCGATTTCGAAGGTAGCCAAAATCGTTAGGGTGCTTTATTTTTCTGATTGTGGGTTGTTAAAAATTTGCCATAAATAAGTCTTTCATAGTGCGCGATCGGTTCAACCAGGGGGTGTGGGTTCGATACCCGGTCTGTGTACCAATTTTAGCTTTGTTTTTCCCTTTTATTAGTTGATTGTTTACTTATTTAGAATACATTTTAATGCAATTTCACAATGGTAGAATTTTCTAAAACGCATCGCAGGATGCCAACCATTATAATCAACAATTTTTGTGCTTGTAACTAGGTTCTCAAAGAAGATTTGATTATGGAATATATTCCAAAATATCTCGTGAAAACTTAGAATAATGGTTATTCGTAGAATCTAGAATAGGGTAGCTCTTCTCACTAGACAATGTGTACCCATGATGTCTCGGTAATTTTATTGAATATCGATTATCGGTTATTTTTAAAAGAATTCTTCGCAGGTCTTCAATGGCGAAAACATATCACACTGTACTACGAATGTGAAAAAGTTTTTAAAAAATCAGTGGTTTCAAAAAATGCAGTAAAACGTCCAAAAGTTTCACGGGGTCTCGCCACATCCATTTGCACATATCCCGACGGTATAAACTCGCAGTTCTGACCTTTATATGGAATAAGTCATATGGAGTACTACTCTCAATTATTATCATTTTTACTCTTAAGCGTGCTTCCGAGCCAGTTTTGAATTCTTCTTAGAGTTTTCATTTCACAGTCTTTAGCGCTTCTACTGCTTCGTATTTCTTGCACATTTATTATGTGCACAAAGGCTTATCGAATAACTGAAGAATGCTTCGAATTTCAGAAACTGCTCTAAAACCTGTTTGTAAGATAATTAGGCCATCTTAACTGCTTCTGAACATCTGATTCACATCAAATCCATTTTAAAACAATGCTAATTTGAATTCCTTTATTCTATTTCATTCTTTATTTTAGTGACGTCGAAATTATTATCAAATATCATTATTATTTTATACAAAAAAGATATTATCATTCTTTTCAACTTTGTTACTAGTAGTTGGCTACTAACTATATTTTCTTTCAATTAGATTCTATTTGATGAGCTATTCCCCTTTAGAAGTGCATCGTACATTTTCTTTGATTCCAACAAAGATAAAAGCAGGATGACTTCACTAGGTATATCCTGTTAGTGCTTCCTAATCCACTCATTTATTCCAAACATCACAATCATCATTACTCAAAATAAAGAAACTGACACAAAGTCAGGTATATCTATTTTATTAAATGTGTGTTTACATTTCGAAATTAATTCGCAAAAGCTTACTATCTATGTAAGGTATGGAGTTCTTCAAATCAAAATCATAAGAGGAATTATTAAGCATTCGTAATCATAACCTGAAAATCACATATCTAAATTGAATTACACTCAATGCAAAATTCATTCACTCGCGTATCGTAAAACTTCTATTAACAGCTGCAAAATTTATATTACAAGTTATATCTTCCTACGAATACTCACAAAATATCTTTAAATTCACTTCTCACTTGCCATGTTGCCTCTAACAATGATAATTTTCTCAGCTTCTCATAAGATAGTGATAACCAGGCAACTTTGCATCGACGCTACCTTCCCGATATTGTGAACTTTTCGCATTTGAAAGTCACTTGATCACACCTTTTCTCCAATAACTCAACAAAAATACAAGTATCGCATATTTCCTAGATGTTTCAAATAAGGTATTGCTATAATGAAGCGATACAAAGCAAACTCTTTTCGCTAATTGATGCATGAGATTACGGGTCTCCCTCTTAGTATTAAAAGATGTGCTTTGCATTACTGGAAAATAACTATAGAATACAATGTAAAAATTGTACATGAAAAATTATATAATTTATTTCTTTTACGTCATGCAACTGTTGGCATGTTTAAAAAGATATTAAAATTTACTTTCAAATATTTTGATTTAAATTATAATATGAATTAATTACTTCATTCGTAATGGGTTAGTTATTTCCAACTGACAAGCAAATTGTCCTTATTTGGAAATCATAAGTGATTTAGATTTTTTAAAGCAACCATTCATTCATTCAACATTCCTATCGCAAATATTATATTCCTCAAAAGAGCCCACGAACATCATTTGCTACGTTGCAATTAACCACGATAAAATTCATTTCCTTCCATAGCAGATTTGATCATTAGCCAACGATGCATTGAAGCTCGCCAAAGCGACATGCATCCATCTAAGACACATCGGCGGAAAGAAACTTTTGCTCGAAATGCTAAAATCGACATCGCAGCGCCATCTATCCTGCCAATTGGCGTTCATCGTGACACCACCAGAGCATATCTACTAAATAGCAGCTGCAATTAGAACAAATTTTCTTTCTTACGGTACTTATGGAGTAGAGAGAATTAGACAAAAAGTGCGTATGTATGGTAAACAAAAACTTGAACTTACACGCAATTTTACCAACACAAGGTAAACTTTAATCCATCTTTTACACGTTTATTTGCCTCTCTTTTCATTTTGGCAGCTCCTCGATTGCAGGTGCTAGTTAGTATATATGCTCTGACACCACTATGTATAGAAACCAAAACTGACGATAGATACAAGCCATATGGTAGCAATTTGCATATGTATTAGTCGGCCTACTATGGACAAGCTTCCGGTAGCTGTCACCCAACTGCGGCATTAGCAAATGCTTATATTTCGTCATACATACTATTTTCCGAATACAAAACGTGCCGAACGCATTCCGTGCATGCTATAAATTCACCTTGTATAGCCCATTGTGCTCCTAAACTTTCCAAGACGAGCAAATGAAGCACACGTTTTGCACCTTCGACTGATAGCTCAGCGTTGAGATGTAAACAAACTCCTATAAATTCACTTTGGAAGGCGATAAAAACTAAACGGGTATAAGAACTGAAATAATTTTCACTTCACTAGGAGCGCTATTGTGTTCTCCGCGGGTCATCTGGATTTCAATGTAGAAATCCGTCTCTAAACCGTACAAAACCTCGAATTTTCGTTGGCACCTCCACAATTCTTCATATAACGCCATGTAAGTTAGCCAGCAAAGTCGGCCTACTAATGGTCATATGTGTGGTAGTAAGCGCTGCTGCCATATGGCTTGTATCTATCGTCAGTTTTGATAGAAACACAATGTCCACACCTAACCCAGGCTCAAACTATCTTATCCCAGGTACCAACCTATACCACCCTAACACACGCACCCACACAACCAAGACACATACCGTCGACAACATTTAAAGTTTGTATGGAATTAGTGGTCCAGAATGTACATTCTCTACGAACTGCATTACTACTTTTGTAAACGCACCCAACTATTTTCTTTTACCATATCGATTCCATTAAAGCTGAAGTCCTCCAGCTGTGTCTAGAACTCCCAAGAAGCACTGCTAATGTATGCTAGTGTACTATATGTATGTTATGTTTTAACAACAACATTCCCAGCATGGAATTAGAGGTATTAAACCCATCAGCCTGCAACTTTGCATTAGAATACCATTAATTCAAGACCTGCTTTAACAACATAGTCCCATCGGATATTACCACCAAATTTCAAGGTAACTCTTGAGGCTACCAACCCTGTCTATAACAAACATTGAGTTTAAATAGTCCAATAGTTACGTTAATGAACTGAAAAGAAACTTACATCTCGTCTAGATTACTGAAGATGCTAAAAATATTTATATCGGGGGCGGCTGGAGCCTTCATCAACCTCACAAAAAAATGAGGCAGAATTTTTCAGCATTGAGGAACACGTCTCGACTTTAAATGCAAAATTGTATGCTGTGCTTGCAGCCCTAAACGATTCAGCGGTAGCCACCAGCATTTATATTTTTTCAGATTCAGAAATCATAGAAGGGTTGTTAACGACGTCTGGCAAGTGATTAAGAAATATCCAAGCACTAACTTCAATTTCCTCTGGACATAAAAGGATTAATGCAGTGACAGAAGTGGATCATTTTGCCAAAGATGTCAAGAGGAGCACCATTATACATACACAAGCTTAACAGGAGGCATTATGGACATGATCGCTACAAGACTGGAACGTGACTGCACAAATCGTTGCAAATCGGCAGTGGCTCTCAAATTGCATCTGGAAAAGAGCCCACCATTAAAGAGCCATGGTTTCATTATCTTCCTATAAGCAGCCTTGCGATCAAGTCCACTAGTAGAATCCTTGTTAACAAGGGCTAAAATAAGCAAGATTGTATAAAGCTAAAAGTGCAAGATCACAACTTCTTCAACGCAATGCTTATAATGCCGAGGGAGGAATTTGGGGTTTTCAATAAATTCAATGATCTCGATTTTTCGAATCAGTATTCGGGAAGTGATGTGCGGAGTCAGAACCAGTAGTGATATACTTAAAGCTGGACAAGGGCATCAGCCCTTGTTTGCAGCAGGAGTATCGGCTCTCAGTCAGCTAATAGTCAACACAGGCGGACCCATTAAAACAAGAAGCGAACTCCTGATGAGCTATAGTCTATACTACTGAACGGATGCGAACTGTATCAACTAGGAGCTATGCCGAAAACGGCTTGCGCAGATGCAGCCTCATGCCTGCAAATTGTAAGTATTACTATATCGTAGTAATTGAGTAGACGGTTTTGGTGATCGCAGGGGTGATGCACATCATCCTCTTCAGTATAAAGCGCAGAAATATTACTTGCGTAGGAATAAAGGTGACAATGAGGCATGTGTCCTGAGGAGAGACAGCGCAGACTAAGCGATTGACAATCTTAGGTGAATGAAACAAGGCATATAGGATTCGCATTCCCTATGCTTTTGGAAAAACAATAAGACAAAATACGCGAATCTTTTTTTTCTTCTTCAATAAATTCTATAATAAAGCATTTCAAATCTCAGTCTTGCCACCGTTTAATAAGTTAGAATATAATTTTTCTTTACGCCGCTACTTGGAGGACTAGACGCTTCGTTCAGAATCGTATTTTCGTATTGATGAGACATTAAGCGATAATACCTTCCTTTAAAAAAATACTACATCTAGATTATCTTTGTAGAAAAAACATCCAAAAATTACCTCTCGTATGGCAGCCCAATGTGGAAACTGAAAAGTGGCTCGACATAGCTGCGAATTCATTACAGATCGAGCTAATACCTAAAACAATAAGTGCATTTGAAATTCAGCTAATTTTAATTAATGTACCATTTATTTGAAAAACTAATAAATATACATGTATCTAAATATCATACTACAAGTTAATAATAAAGCTAGGATATATTATACACATTTAAAATCAATCAGAATGAATAAATTATTGCAAACGATTCAATTTTTAATTCATTGTTTATTCATATGCATGAAGTTTTAAAACAAAATTCCTTTTCAAATCAAAATATTAGCTTAAAAGCCCTCTCCTCTGCAATTATTCTCAATATTGCAGGATTTTAAAAAGTTCCAGTTAAATAAATTATCTTAAACATGAGTCATTGAATTCCCGTTCACCATCAAGTCTTTATTCCCATCATTATGTAAAATCTCCTGCGTTTTATTTTTTGGCCGTCGACCTTTAGCCTGCTGAGGTTTCTCAGTTTTCACTGATGTAGTTTTACCAGGGACAAGTTCCTTTTTATTTTGGCTGTTCTCTGCAACAGACTTGACGTCGCCAGATTTCAATTTATTTCCTGTCGGGGAAGTTCCATTCACAACTAAGAAGTTTAATTAGAAATTTTAAGTACAATTATTTATTATACTTTACTTTGATTCGATGACTTCTGTCGACGGCGTCGTCGGGAAGCGGCACCCGCTTCAACGGATGAACAACTTTCAGCTTAAAGAATAACAAAAGTGATTGATGCAATTTTTAAAAATTAAATGCAAACCTCTTTCCAAGCTGCTTTTGTCTATATTTTCGGGTTCCTCGTGTGGCACATTTTCTCTGCCGTTTATTTGTGACTTGTTTGCTGAACGTCGTCCACCGCGACGGTCGTTTCCACGAAATACACCATTATTTCTGTCACTATACCCTCTGGGATGGTCTCCACGCGAATGGTAATCGTCATCATTTAAATCACGCCTAGACACTAAGAAGATTAGCTATTCAGTTTATTATATTCATGTGACAACATTGGGTATTAAATAAAAGACTACGAAAAACGAACCATTCCCTATAAGTATTTTATAAACTATCTCTCCATAAGTCATGTCGCCAGATAACGTTAAGCTACGTTGTGATTGCTGTTTTTTAACACTATATTTACTGCAAAAGTCGAAATAAATTTAATTTCCACAAAGATGCCACGACCATTGTAGCCATATTTAAATTAACATTATTACCCGTTCAGTTTTATTATTTATGCATAATTAAAATATTATGTTGACCACCATCATATTGTACCAACACCAGTCAAAGTGACTGGTGTATTCGTCTTTAACATGGAGTTTTCTTGCTTATCTACGAGTATTTTATAATAAATAAATTAACACTGCAACTTATTGCCATAATAAAAACGATGAGTTTGATATTGAAGGTGAATTATTAGTAGGCCAAAATGATCCACATTACAGTGACTTCTAACGGGTCTTTACAAGGAATAGTGATAGTTCCTGATAGCGAATCCAGCAACAGTGAATTCGAAAAAGTTTCAAATATTGATACAAATAGATACATGCGAATCCCTTCTACTTGTGAAGACGGAAGTGAAAGTATAATACTATGAGGGTTAAATATTTATGAAATAAGAAGGGCAGACCAAAGGTGTTTGCCACAATCATCAGTTAACGATTTGAAAAATGTCAATCATAGTAGTCATAGTTTGGGATGAATATATTGAACTAATGAGAATTGCTCTAAATCAAGAACTCTAGATTTCGGTTGTTAAGCAACTGTTTCCAACAAAGGCCAGAAGCAGGTGCATTTAATAGATGCCGAACGAAATTGATCAATGGCATAAAGTTTTGGGTTGCATATGACTTTGAAAGTAAATACGGTTCAAATAAATATCTCTACATAAGAAAAAAGTTAGCTGCGAGATTCATCAACCAACTTACCACGAAATGTGGAGCCATATCAGCCGATTTTTCAAAAGCTTTCCTCAAACATAGAAATTATTTTCCGAAAACGCTTTCGCCGCTTCAACTATACGTACATACAAAAGAGAATTCCCGAAAATGTTCTTACAAAAGAAGGACACTATGGCTGGTTTTGTAAAGTTGCTTCTGAATCAAATGGCTGTACACTTATGGTTTAGAAGAGTAAACCGAACAAAAAGTTGTTTTACTAAGCATAGCATAAAGCACAAAAACGTTGTAATTGCTAAAACTAATGAGAGTTTTCCTGAAACTGTCATTTCATTATAGTTCTAAATTTAGTGCAGATGCGACTAGCAAAATGGGATGAAAATATAGAGTGAAATCAGGTTCCAGAGAGTGGCCGCTCAAAATCAATGATGAAAATGCGATGAAAATACATCAAAAAGATAATATAAATAGATAGATATTTGAATGACATTTCCATCCGCAATCACTCCATTTATATTAATTAAATGAAAACTATTGTTTTAATGAACTTATTAATGAACCGATTACATGAATAAATAGGTTTTTGTGTTACAGTTGGTATAATTCAACTAATTATAATATCTACTTGAATTGTCGGTAAATCTAGTGTTAAAATCATTCGTAAATTTTGTTTTTGGATAGTTTTTGTGTTCTCTGTGATACTTTACATTCGTTAACATTTCACTGTTTGTTTTGAAGCCCTTTGTCAGCCAATGAAACTTTAATTTTGCCTCACCCAATTAATTCGCCGAGTATGAGTATAGTACCTTTATATTTATATATAAGTTTGAGCTCCTGTTAGCATTTTGAGTATTTGAAAAGATCAGTAAATTTTTCGTTGAGATTTTTTCATTTAGGACACTTTCATGCTCAACGTAAATATTTACTTCCGTCACATTAAAGTATCGGTTGTAGCTTGAGTTTTTGGTGAAGAAACTTTACGATTCGACTACAGTTTTGTCTGGTATGATTTATACTATTTATAAATATAAAGGTAGTATAGTCATACTCGGCGAATTAATTGGGTGAGGCAAAATTAAAGTTTCATTGGCTGACAAAGGGCTTCAAAACAAACAGTGAAATGTTAACGAATGTAAAGTATCACAGAGAACACAAAAACTATCCAAAAACAAAATTTACGAATGATTTTAACACTAGATTTACCGACAATTCAAGTAGATATTATAATTAGTTGAATTATACCAACTGTAACACAAAAACCTATTTATTCATGTAATCGGTTCATTAATAAGTTCATTAAAACAATAGTTTTCATTTAATTAATATAAATGGAGTGATTGCGGATGGAAATGTCATTCAAATATCTATCTATTTATATTATCTTTTTGATGTATTTTCATCGCATTTTCATCATTGATTTTGAGCGGCCACTCTCTGGAACCTGATTTCACTCTATATTTTCATCCCATTTTGCTCTTGCCATGATAACAGTTTTTAAGAAATAAACATCTTGACTCTCAAACTAGCTTACAGATATTAGTTTCTAAAGATTGAATTGCCCGGGAGATCAACAAAATGTTTGAATTTGAACTGGTAAAAGTTGAGTAATTTGAAAAGTAGGATTCCTTGAATTTCATAACTGATAAATCAATAATAATTCTAGAAGTAACAAGCAAATTAAGGTAAAAAACTACTAGATTATTCGCGAATTTGGCCGTATTTTACACCACAGAGCTTCTAGAACAGATACGAGAAGTAAATCCAGTGGGTTGATGGGAATGGGCTGAAAATTTACAAAGGCAGCCTTATCGATAAGTTACTGCGGTAGGTTTCCATTGAGTAGGCCAATTTCAAATAGTCAAACAAATTCCAAGTATGGGACCAACATCAATTAAGCTACATAGAATATACAACTCTAACGATCGAGCTTACTAGGTATATGTTGATAAGTCGGCAGATATTTTTATTATTGCTTAAAACACAGAGTTGTCCTATTAAAACAAGAGCAGCCTTAATAATTTTATGAGCTGCTGTTTGCTTGCGGAATTACTGATATAAACTAGACCATAAAAGTAAGTACCTTGATGGTAACGTGAACTGCTAGCTCCGTTTGAGCCTCTACCCCGGCCACGTCCACGAGATGCTCCTCGCGCTGAACGGACTGAATCTAAATCACTGCTATAACCTCTATCTGATCGTCTGACCGTAGAGAAATTTTGTATTGATCCTACACTCGAATCCTGCATAGCTCGTAATTGTTGATCGATTTCTTGCTTCTCCAATCGAAGTTGTTCTACTTCCTGGAACCATGAAACAAATTTTCTGCAGCTATCATTTATATAAAAATCTTTACTTTAAAACTAGCGCTGATAACAAAATATCATCGATGGTTTGTTCCAAACAATTCAACGATAAAAAGTATTAATTATTTTTAAAATAAAATCTGATTCTTTTATAACAAGTATTTTATAAAAACAACTTCAGAAATTCCTAGTAACATCGCTACCTGTCCATAAAGTTGAAAGGCTAGATTATATTTATGATTAGATTATTTTTATATTTATATTTACAATATTTTATTTAAGAATCAAACAAGTTTCTTACCATTATTAAATCAGCTCGATTTTCATTTCGTTTATCATTCCACAAAATAAACAAAAAACGCCTGAATTCGAGACCAAAAAGATACATCATACATAGACTACCGACAAAAAGTATGGAAGCACTCATAATATAAATAATTATTCAAAAAATAATAAAGGAAACAATATTTTTTTACCAGTAATGATTATGTATTTTATTAAATCAGTAACTATAGACTATAAAATCAAACCAAATTTTTCTTTATTAAACACAAACTTAATCTATAGTTGATTTTCATCTGTATGACTACCCTTGGCCTTAATTACAGCTTGGCAGATTCTAGGCATTCTCTTCAGTAATTTATTTAAATATTCAGCGCCAATTTCTTTCCAAGCTTCCTGTAGATATCGCCACAACTGACTAGTACTCTGTGGCAAAAGTTCTTTGGCTTTTCTGTCCAACTCATCCCACAGTTTTTCAATAGGTGATAGGTCAGGTGATTGCGGGGACAACACCGTCAGTTCAAGAATACCATTCATATCTTGTTCTTCCAAAAAGGCTTTGCATATTCTAGCTGAGTGTTTCGGGTCATTATCTTGTTGAAACACGAATGGTTTCACCCACAATGCTTGTCCCTGAAGGGAAAGCATGATCATGTAATATCTTAAAATACTGCTTCTTTCTCATGATACCACCAATTTTTTACAAGATCCCCGACAATCGCCCAGCAAAACACCCCCAGACTAAAACGTTACCGCCACCGTGTTTTACTGATGATACTAAGCAATCTTCAGATACTCGTTCATGGGTCCTGCGACGGACAAACACTCGTCGATTAGAGCCGAAAATTTCAAATTTAGACTCATCCGTCCATAGTACCCTATTACACTGTTCCATTGTCCAATATTTATGCTGATTTGCCAATTGTAGATATTTTTTCTTATGTATCGCCCGTAATTATGGTTTTTTAACTGCTACACAACCGCGCAGACCAGCAGATGCAAGACGATTCTTCACTGTAAAAATTGATACTTTTTCGTATCGCACTTTATTCAACTCCCGGTTGATATCCGGTGCTATAAATCGACGATTACGTTTGAAAGTTGTGGCTATAAATCTGTCCTCTGCTGCAGAAGCAGTTTTTGGTCTACCGCTCCGTTTTCTATCCGATAAACTGCCAGTCTCCCGGTGTTTCGCAAGTGTGTAATGAGCTCCTTTCGGCGATATATTGAGTTTTTTTTGCAATATCTCTTTCGGAGTATCCTTCACTTCGTAAAACAAGAATCGCTGATCGTGTTTCGATTGTCAACTGTTTTTCCTTTTCCCATTTTGGACACAAAACAAAAGTTAAACAATCAAAAAACAAAAACAAAAAATCAACTGCCCGCTGTAACAAATAATCAACTTACAGCAAGCTATGACTCGTGAAAAATTGTTGCAGGATACTTAGCAAATTAACAAAGTTATATTAGTTTATCGGGATTTTTATAGGTTTTTGTGATTTTCACCAATATCTTTAAATGAAGACCGCAATAATTATTCAAAATGCAGTAGAATAATTTAAAATGATAGTATATTGCACTAAAACATAGATAAAATTGGCTATTATCGATTTGTTATAACTTTTAACAAAAATTCCAGTTGCTTCCAAACTTTTGTCGCTAGTGAATGTACTCGTATAAAAAAGTACCGTCGTGTGGTAATTGTTTTCGGATCACCCAACCAAAATTCAAATGAAATATTATTGGTGTATAGTGGGATAATTACAAAATTTCAGGTTTGAATATATCGATACATCTTAAAATATTTTTGCGCGTATCAAGTGCGCAGTCAATAATTTAGGATTCGCATGAAAGTAAAAACTATCCTTTAAGTGAAATAAATGTTTATCACCATTTGCTAAGCCGCCGAAAATTTTTATTAATATATAATAATCAATTTTCACTTCGCTACTTTTCGCACTTTCACTTCTCGTGCACCGTCGCCGTTTATGTCGAGAGTCTACTAATCTTCATGTGTGTATGCTCTGGCGCTTTATATAGGGTAATCGATATATCTCGAACATTCGGAATGACTTAAGCGCCCGTGTCACAATCAGTGTTTTCATTTACCTATCCCATACTTGTTGTGATGTCGTAAGTGGAAACGTTCTTATCAATGCTTTTAATTATCGATCATAAAGGTATATTCTTGATTCTTTGAAAAATGATTCATTCTTTTCCATGTTTTGTTATTTTGTTAATGATGCAATTATGTTAACATGGCATGTTAACAGTAACTTGCGAAATTGTGGGAACATGTAACATGTAAAGAGGTATCGCTTGTTTTTCCTGCGTCTACCTGGGCATAATATGGGGCAAGGCAGTTCAGGCGGATAATTTTGATTTTGCCTCTCGGTTTTCTGTATGCGATGCAAGACATCAGTATGGTTCCTGTCCAATTAAAATACAACTTTGGAAATCTGCTCTTTCGACGTCGTGGGTTATACAGCCACACCAAGTCATGCTATTGGAATCCGTATGAGTTTACCTTTAAATCATATTTGGCATTCTTGCGGTCAGTAGCAGAATATATGTAGGTGTTTCCGCACTGTTCGGTGTATTTGATTCAGTCGGTGCCTTAGGTCGGTTGTGTATTCCGAGATGGTTTGAAGCTGACCGGGAGGAATTCCAAACTTCACAATAGTCGATAGACGAATCGTTTTTCCATAGATGACTTTGGCTGGTGCTTCACCCGCCGATGCAAGTTTTGCACGCCATCTATAATAATGAATTGTGTATAGGTCGCAGTCATTTTAATGTACGCTAACCATCTGTTTGTTGAACGTAGCGTTAAAACGTTCGACCATCCTATCAGATGGAGGATGAAGCGGTTTTGTCCATGTTTTTGTTGTCTGTAGCAGCTCGCACGTTTCGCCACAAACTTGGGGCTCGAAGTTTCATCCTTGCTCTGAAAGTAGTTCAGGAGATATACCAAATCTACTGAGCCAATGTAACGCAGACTCTTCGGCTACAGTAGTTGGTTAGGAATAGGGCAGACATTGGGCCATTTACTAAAACAATACACTACAACCAGTTTATACCGATTCCCTGTGACGTCCAAGGCAATTGTTTCAAACGGTACCCTCACATTATAAGCTTAGTCTTCGCTTTGGATCTTTGACGGAAGCGCAAGTCGTGCATCTCTGACACCAGATCTCTACTTTTCCAAGAACATGGAACCAATAAAATCCTTCTCGCAACTTCGCTAGGGTTTTGTTTACGCCGAGGTGGCCTCCTGATGCTTCTTCGTGCATTTCCTTAGTTACGTCCTCGAATCGGCTTTTAGGAAGAACTTTTTGCATCTTATAGGTGTCATTGGCCGTTTACCATTCCCAATGAAGCACGCCACTCGCCACCTACAGGGAATTCCACTGAGCCCAACAGCTTTCAACGACAGCAGCACGCGCCGATAAGTACCTTCCATACCAGTAATGGCCCTATATCGAGTTGAGCGTCTTGAATTTCCTCCGGTGATCAACCTCCGTCGGATTCACTTGTTACTACCCGTAAATCCGCGCTTGGCTCATTTTTTTCAACTCGCTAGCAATATTTTTAGTTAGCTAAGCAGAGGCGAAGGGACAAAGCGCCAACAATTCTGTGTACTCCACTTTTCCGATAGAATGTATCATAGTCGTATGGCTATAGTCTTTCGATGCACCTGGCAACTTGCCCTTCAGGGCAGCCACTTCAGTGAGGCATGGTCCGTTCGAGAACGAATTCCTGTCCATACAGGTACTTATCAACCTGTTTGGTGGCTTCAATCATAACCAATAGTTCTTTCCTGTACACGCAGTATTTTCTATCACTATTTAAAAAATTCGACTGTAGTATTAATGAAGTTTTCTTCGGCATCAACTTTTTGAGAGAGCACGACTTCAATCCCACTGTCACATCGGGGTCAACTACAAACTTTGGGATATGCCAGCACGGGTGATTCGCACAGTTTTCCTTCAGCATCTCAAAGGCTGCCTGCCTTTGTTCACTCCAAACGTAGGGATGATTCTTATCGGCTTTTGGCAGTCTTAGACGAATCTTCGGTAAAAGGTCGCCAGACCGAGAATGCTTCGTAATTGCTGTTTATTGTTCAGCATCGCTCAACCTATATTCGCATGGTCTGTTTCGACGCTATCTACTAAGAATATGCTATAATCCAGTATCAACTGAGAATGCGGTTTCCTCTCGGTCCTTTATGTCTTTTTTACCTGTCAGTATCCATTAATAAAGTCGAGTGTAGAAATCAATTTGCGTCGTCCAAAATGTCCGTGGTGCTGTTGATTTGTGGAAGCGGATGACTATCTTTCTTCGTAACATCGTTAATGTACCTATATGCTTCCATTCTGTTTCTTTAACTGAACTACTTGTGAGGCCTATAGACTGACCAAAGACTTTGTGGCACCTGTAATAAACATAAGCAGTCGAGCAGCCCCGTGGTGATCAGGAGTGGCTGCTCCTGAAGAGATAAGGTGGTCACCCCGTCGAAACTGCTTAGTTTGTTGTTTTACTAGTGTAAAGTAAAATGCATCCGTCATGTTTCCATCCTTTAGGCAGAGATGAGTGGTTCACTTCAGCCACTTTAACATCTTTGGGTTTGACATTCCCCTTGTAATGCAACGACCTTCTTCTGTGAAAGTAATGGTTGCTTTTTGTGTAATGTTTGCGTTTGTCTCAAGCCTCCGTGTCAGCTAACTTTAACGAGGCAAAAAAATATTGAATTACTGTAGAGTAGCTTAATTGACACCTAATAGAACTTTTCTAAAGACAATAAAAATTGATCGTTGCGTCTTGTAGAGTAGAGTACGCGTGATAAATATTTTGTAGTGTAGCTTCGTGGCTCGACAAGAACCCGCCTCATATGATCCCGCAAATGCTAGTCGTCAAGCACGCGTACGCGGTCGTTAAGCGAAGCTAGTTAGCTGAGCTCGGTGTTGTTTATAGCTCGCTGACACTTATGCCAGACCATCGGCACCCGTGTCCTACACGGGCATTAAAAAAATCATTACAATTATTTGTCCATGTCTGAGATGAATATGTTCACTTCGCCTTATTGGCTAAAGGAAATCGTCTTGGTGATTGGCAAATCGGCTTGGCTCCCTGTGTGTTTAATGACGTGAGTCACCATACTTGTTCGCCTTTGATCATCTGGGCCTGTAGAGAAAACGTCGCAGTCATTAGTGATCAAATCAAAAGATTGTTTGGAAAGCTCCAGTGATAAATAGGTTGGTTTGAGTAACGCTGACACTAACTCAGGAGCACTGTCTGTTAATTGTTTTTGTGCGAGGGTCTGTTGGTTTCAACTTCCAAAGATGTAACAGTGGATACAAGCTGGTAGCTCTCAATTACATCTCCAGCTTTGAGGCTTGTGGAGTCCGCAGTTTTAAGACGCTAACCAGCACGCATCTATTCCTGTTTATTCCTACGGGGCTTCGTCCTACAATCAAACTGTGGAATGCCCGCGTCTTCGTCGGCTGGATCAGATCTCGGTGATCTCCCAAATCACCATCAAATCTAGCCCATAGATGCTCTCCGAAAAATTCGGTGCATCAGTGTCAGCACATACTACGACGTTCATGTTGCAAATCTTGGCATTACGGATGTTGCCCTCAATATAATCGTCTACCCAAGTCCAACGTAAACCTGTGCCCGTACGGTCACAAGAAGTTCATTCTTAAGATACAGTTATCCATTATATTAGTGACCAGAAAACAAGGCTGAAATAAAATCACCTAATATAACATGGTGATTTATTTCTCCGTGGATTGGTGTAGTTTCCCTTGCAGAATTTCTCAGGCAGTATATAATATTTTGCTCTCACAAAGTGTATGGCATCTCACGAGATCTGATCGTATTATAGATCTCGTTGCACCAGTGTCAATGGTTAAACTGCAATTTTCCCCGTCAACTTGTTCTGAAAGACATAAGTCCGCCTCTGCACGAAATGGTCTTGACACGGTGATGATGTAACTGCGGACGCCGATATTCTAGTCAACCTGTGTCTCACGAAGGTGGCTCTTATATGCTTCCCGCCTCTTCGACTTGAGGAGACTTGTTACTGGGATCTGGATTAGTTTGGATCTCCCTTTAGCGGCACATGCTGAAAAGTAGCTTGCCTTCTTCCTTTTTATGGCAGTCTCGTTGCAGATGCCCTTTCTTATCGTAATTTCAACAGTTAGGCGCGACATTAACCTGCGGCTCTCGGGTGAAGTCTACGCGCTGACATCTACAATCTTCTGTCGCTATTTCTCGAACTTGGGCTGTGTTATGGGTGATCTTTTGGATGCATCAAAGTTCAAAGCATATGCCAATGCGTCCCTCACTGTTCGCTTTTCGACTAATCAAACGACTTGTAGTTTCCAGACATACAATGTGCTAATGAAAGATTCCGTCGCTGCATAGTCTCCGTATTCCGAGTTTAAGCTGGGTAAGCCAACAATACAAGCCATTTGATGTAATGGGCTAACTGCTGTAGAGTTTTACCTGGCTTCTACATTCGATGTCGTAGCAGCGACCTACAAGTATATATCTGCTTTGGTAGTGTTTACTGATGATCTGATCATCTATACGGCTATATAGCTATAATAGTTCAGAGGAAATTCCAAAAAGTGTTCAATGATGTGCAGCTGTACATTGACAATTGGCGAATGAAAATCAATGCGCAGACGTGCGAAACAATCTTGTTTCGGACAACGCTGCAGGGGGTCAATCAAGACCAGAAACGTAATTGGAAGGATTTCCACATCATGGCTGGCGAGGGTGGTTTAGAACGGGTTCCACATAAATTATGTGTTCGATACCTCGGTGTTCTTTCGATCAGTATCTGTACTATACTGAACATGTCAAGATCATGCCCAGTAAGGCAATTAAAAGTAGTCATGGCCCTACGAAGACTCTACCATTCCAAAAACATTGATCAAGAGGTCAAAATTATCTGTTACAAGACTCTGGTTAGACCAGTTTTGACATATGGATGTCAGATCTGGTACAACCAGAATGCTAGTACAATGGAAAGATTAAGAGTTTTCGAAAGGAAATGTCTTCGTGCATGTACTGGTTTGTACCGATAGCCTGAGACGAATTGGAAGCATTATATATCGAATAGAAGAATTTATCAAACTGCTCAAGTGACAAGAGTCGATATCTTCATATTGAAATTTCTTCGGAATCATATCGCAAGATCCGTAACTGTGAATGATAAAATATCCTCCGAATTTGAGTTCACGAGATCAACAATTCCAATGGAGATACTCATTTGCTAGATTCGTTGAAGCTGATCGAGCTGAGACGGAGCAATCTAGGTATTGGTGGCTGAATGACAATGTCTAAATTATTCGTGTTTATATCCAGTTTTTGTGTGTTTCGTTACTTAGTTTTTGAGTTTCAGCTCATTATTGGTACATTTAGTGTTTTTTATTGGTGTTAAAAATTAAGGGGTAGGTTAGGTATACTATATGTCATGTTTATTATATTAGGTTTAGAGATAAGGTTAAACGCGTAGGTTAAGAATATTGTAATAGAATTTTTTAATATAAGATGAAGTTTTTTGATTGAATTTTATTAGAATTAGGTTATCACGTATTAGGTGTAGGATCAAAGTACACTGTGGTGTTTAAATTATAAATAATTTTGAATAGTGTAGGCTGGTTTTTTCTCCTTTTTCCAATCAAGTGATAATAAATGTAATAATCTTAATTAATTTGAATTTGCTAGTTTTTTTAATAAAATGTGTTTAACTGATAACGTATAAATTCAGAGGGCCATTTGGGCCATTAAGTTTTTGTATTGTTATTGTTTGGAACTCGCTTTATATTCTTTTAAAATTTATAACGATTAATGTTGAATAAAGCGCTTTTGACTTTGACTTTATACTTACTATAAACTGCTAACCTAAAAACAATAATAAATTAAAGGCAAAGAATACCTCTTTTCAACCACGTCACCCACAAACTGTAAATCTCGTCTTTCTGTTTTTCTGTGAAATCCTTATAAAATTAAATTGAAACCATCGTTCATTCTAAATTAAAATTGAAATTCTCAACAAACAAAATTTTCTTACAAAAAAAAACCAAAACCTTACGTTACGGTTGTATATAAATATGTTTTGATAAAATTATATTCCAAAAAGGAATGTAGAAAGAATACAAATAATTTAAATATTACCTAAACATATTTCTTTCTTTCAAATTTAATAAGAATCATAATGTATTGAAGAAGTTTTCAGGAGTGTATGCTGCGTGTGTGTGAGAGTGCTGAAGCAGGAAATGTGTGCATTCTATCTGCTATTCAGTGTGCTAAAAACATCCCCACGACCGACGCGGTGAGCTAGGCCGGTTTTAAAAATATATTCATTTTAGTCGCCCTCATGCGGCTTTTTGCATTCTAAATTCTTTTGCTGCAATCACGACCCATCGGTTGCTAGGCATCCGTTAGCGATAAAGGGAAGAAGGAATTAACGCAACATGGCGCCCAATCTCTGTAGGGCTGTTTTCAGGGTATTGTAAAATTATTTTACAATACCCTACTAAAATCGCGTCCTGTCTGTCCGTCCGTCCGTCTGCGTGTCACACCACTTTTTCTCGCAAACTACATAAGCTAGAAACATAAGATGTTGTCAGTAGGTGCAAAGTGACGCCCTCTTCAAAGTTTCACCACGAAAAGAAATTTATAAGGTATTTAAGGGGGGGTCTCCCCATATTGGGGGGTTTCCCCAAAAAAAAATTTCATCGCATGTAGGTAATATGGGTATCAAATGAAAGGTCTTAATGAGAACTTTTCAAAAAAGGTCTTAAACCAACAAGTTTTGCTTTGAGGGGTGCAGGGGAAGGGGAAATGTACGAAAATTCTGTGTCCCCTGAAAAATCTGAAAAAATCAAAGAGGTGTAACCTTAGGAGTACAAGGGCAACAAATACCTCTGAAGTCGAAATTCGATCAACTTTGTTAAAAATAGTACATTTTATAAATTTTACATTTTTACCTATAAAATCAAGGTGGGACCCTTAAATTTTCCAAAAGCTACAATTTAAGTTTTTAGAAAGCAGTTTTATGTGTCCCAAAAATTTTACAATAATTGAACAATAAACAGCTAAGTTACAGCAGATTGAATATTTAACAATTACAACAACATTAACACGTGATACTAGGGAGATACACGTTTGCAGCGGACCTAGCAACTACAAAAATGTAGAAATTTTGATAAAAATTTTAGAAATGGTTTGTAATATTGATGTGTTATCATGACTAATCAAGCGACGGGGTCAAAACACTTGAAACAAAATGGTGGGGGGTTTGAAAACATAGTAACCATAATAATTTTTCGAACTAAATTATGGAATCTGTATATTCGTCAAGTTTTGATATGCAGAATATATTGTTTGATTTACTAATTGTTTTACAATATCCTTCTGGCAGGAGCACTCTCCTGCCACTTAAACTAGTTTTTATATATATCCTCGCCATGTTTAACGCAACATGGCGCCCAAAGGTTGTAGTTTGGCTAGTTTTTCTATTGAATTGTATGGATTTTTTGTCAATTTGTGATTGAAGAAATTCTTGCTCCTCCGCTGGCACACTAAATCATCGCTCGAGGTCACGCCGCAGTATCGCGCTGATGGCTTGTGATTGCAGCTGGCGCCCCGGTTCTTCATCTACTGTATATCTCCTGTATCAATTTCTTTGGACTTTCGTTTCTTGAGTAATGTTGACGAGCGCTTCCGTGGTTTTAGACTCGATTTTTGCGAGACGAAGCGCGAATTGTTGACGAATAATGCGGTGCTATTCTCCTGTATAGGAAAGTCCTCTAACCTTCAACGCGTCTGTCATTTTGTGGCCTTATACCTTCCGCAGTCGTTTTGCTCATAAGTTGTTGGAAATATGTCCCTACGGGTTTGAACCAGCGGCCTAACGAGCGATTTGCCCCTTGGAATTACATTCGTTTCAAAATTGTTTCTATTGATTGTTTACTGTCTTTCAAAAATCTCTCAAGCATGCGCTTAATTCATGCACGTTCATGCGCACACACACACGCTCAATATAAGGATTGAGAATTATTAAAAAAAAAATTTTGAAAGTTTAAACTTATTATATTGAAAAAGATAAATAAAAATTGAGTAAAACCCAAAACAAATTTGGAAATCAAAGAGAAAAGAAAAGGTTAAAACAGAGATTGAATATTGAAAACAAAAGGAAAGCACAATACATAATAAACGAAAAATTTAATTTAAATCATGTCCTAGCCACCACCCGACAAATTCATCATTGCCTTCCAGTATCCAAACAATGCCATCTCACTCAGACAAAACTGAATGTGTACAACACATTCAATATAGACCCAGATGATAACTCGCCCTCAGGACATTTATTGACTTCTGAAATGGTATAGTCTCCCATTAATACGGCTGAGCTGTATAAGACCATAGCACCTGGGACAAATAGATATAACCCCAGTGCTGACTTCCGACTCGATCACCTGACTGAAGAAATCCAGCGCCTAACGCAAACCCTAGAATCCGCTCTTTAAAGTCCATTGCGGCAAGCACGAGAGGCAAGGCCATTATCTCTAAATGTCACCGCTACGATGGCAGCGCAGTCTCCAGTATTATTTGAACCAAATATTCATACCATTATCCAAGTGGAGTATCATGTTTGACGGAAGCCGATCCAGGCTTAGAGCTGATTCGTTTTTGTATCGGTTACAATCTATGGGATATACCCAAGGGGTGCCCTTAAACCAAATTGCCGAATGATTCCATATTTTTTTGAAAGGTCCCGCCCACGAATGGTACTGGAAGTATCACGAGATGCACCCTCAGTCTTTAGATTGGGATACCCTCACCTAATCCTTCCTAACTCGATTCTCTCGTGCTCGTGAGGATATAGATGTTCGACGTCAGATGGACCACCGCCTTCAGGCTCAAGGTGAGTCTTTCATCGAATTCTTCGATGCTTTAGAGACCTTTTCTCTAAATCTACAACAAGGCATTGTTGCGAATTCCGGCGTACCGACTCTCTCCCATTCGCAACTTCTAATTGCCGCCGAAACATTTCCACCTTCCTTTGGGCACTCCTACCTTTTCCTCTGTGTATTCATTTAATTTTATTAACATTCTTCCAATTTCCCTTCAATTTCTATTTCTTCTTCATCATCACAATCCTACCCTTCTTCTTAATCATCACAATCCTACCCTTATTTCCAACTAAAATCATATAACATATACTAATAATTTCAATTTTCCCGCTAACAACATTCCATTTATAATTCCCACTAACAAACTTCATTCAATACCTTTTCCCTAACAAAACCTAATTCCTTTCCTTCATACTAACTAATTCTATTTACTAATTCCCACTAACAAATTTTATTTTTTATACTAACAAAAAATTAATTCACGTTCCCTACTAACAAAATTCAATCCCATGCCCAAATGCAACGTTCAAGTTGCTTACGAGATGAATGGGAGATCGACAATCCATGGCACCATTAGCTGCGTCGTGAGTTCTCGATCGAGGGTCTGCTGGAACCCTGAGTTCAAGTTCCCCCGGGCGCACGGAGGCACTCTTTTTGGGGTATCGGCAAAACCAATAGCTTCCGAAATGTGTATACTCGTATGTGACACTTTGAATTCAACCGAGCGCTTCTTGGAGTGTTCAAATTGCCATATGTAAAACAATGGATACTATTAAGTTTGTCGATATGGACCAAAAGATGTGTGGGTAGCGGAATCGAAGTGTAATGAACTTCGATTACGTTACCCAGATGCGGCAGCGGTAATTTAAAAATGAAAAGGATTGCGGGATATGATTTGAAAAGGTGAAATTAAATGGTGAGGATTGGGGCAGTCAGATTTTGGTTTTGGAAAAGCAAGAAGGTTTTCGGTGTGAGATAAAGTTGATTTTTGGAGTTGGTATTTGACGGGATTGAATAGTGGACTTTGGAGATAGAGGATTTTTGATTTTGTGCGGTGTTAGAACAAAAGATTTTGTTTAATTTGGAGTGCGGAGAAAATTGTATTTTGTTAATTTGGAGCGCGGGAAGAAGAAAATTGGTTAAGAAACAAAGGATTTTGTTTAATTTGGAGTGCGGGAAGAAGAAAATTGGTTAAGAAACAAAGGATTTTGTTAAATTTGAAGTGCAGGAAGAAGAAAATGGTGATTTAGGATAAAAAGTGTTGGATTGGAATTCAGTGAGAAAAAAAACAAAAATCAAAAGTGAAAGGAGTGAATTTAGAAAAAACATTGATAACTATCAATTAAAAAGAAAATGAAAATTTGCCGCTCGTAGACGGAGCAGAGGAAACGATTAGTGCGGATAAAAGTGGCCGTTTTTTTTGTTGTTTTAGTGATTTTAACGTACAATCTAATTTTCAGCAACCTCACGCTTCTTTTGGTGTATTTCGCCGGGCGCTCGGAGTTCTACAGTGAAAGAAGTGAGTACCAATTTGGTTTTTTTCTTCTTTTTTTTAATATTTTATCAATTATAATATTTTCCAGTAGTTTGTTTATTATATTCTTTATAATATTGCATTTTTTTCACGTTGATATATTTTAGTTTCTTTCTATGTTATTTTAAATTTCGAAAGGGGTTTTTAGTAGTTTTTTTTATTGATCTTCTTCTTATACTATAGATTTGGATTATGATTTGTGAATTAAATAAAACGACCATGTCGCAGTAAAAGCCATATTTTTCATTTCTCAGAATGACCTTCCCTTTCCCATCCATTTCCCTTATTGCTAGTTATTTTATGTAAGGTGGCTCAGCACGAGCAGAGGGTGTCCCGGAAAACCCACGACACGACTGAGCGCTAGCCGGCCTCAGTATGCCACCCCGGGCTACACACCTTGCTGCTAATTACTTAATGTCTGCAACTGCGGTGACTTCCGTGGCTGCTACATATGGCGCCCAAACTTTAGCTTTGTTGGTTTTCTAATGGTTTCATTAATTTTTAATTATAATTTAAATTTTTCAATTTTAGATTTGTTGGGTTGAGTACCTGGAGTGCCTAACTTGAATAGTGGTCTGTGCATTCCAGGGAAATATTTTTTTTTTCTCTTTCTCTTTCCTTTTCTTTGCAACGATTTTAGTTATTATCTTCGATTTAATGTTTCGGTTATGTTGCAAATGATTTATTTTTTTTTAATAATGATTTCATGGACTGTTTTGAGTTTGAGAGTTTTTAGTTTTGATATTAATTTTTAGATTTTGATCACGGGGTTCGCCGCAGTTGCAGTGGCGCCTACCGTGCTGTTTTGTGTTTAACAATCTTCACCGGCTATGATAGTGGTCATGCTGTAGCAGTGTGGATGTTGGTTGGGATCAACCGAATTTCAAGTCGTTGGTTACATCTCCCTGCACGGGATAGTTGGACTTAGATCCAACTCTTGGAATTAGCCAACGCTTTCGGCCCTTCCATCATCTATCTGGTGGTAGCTTTGGGATATGTGCGGCTCTTGTCCGAGCCATTATGAAGTCCGTAGTATTTCATAATGGTCTCGTAGTCAGCCCTTTGAGGTGACAATTGGAGCGGAGTCCGCCTACGAATTCCATTGTTATACCAGGCACTGTTGTGGTTTGCCTGCTTCGTGTTTTGTCTAAATTGTAATCACTATCCCATTCAATTCCCTTTCTTTTCCCTTTCCATTAATGGGGAGAATCATTTTTGAGAAATGAAAAATTTCCATTGTATTGATTTTTGCTGATAATTATTGCATTGTTTTTTTCTATTTTAACTACACGCTGGTTATTGCTTTTGCTGACTTAATTGTACGAGATTTGCTGTACGCCGTATTTGCTACAATATCTTGCATTTGATATTTTATTACTTTTAGCGAATCCTTTAAAAAAAAATAAATAAATATATATATATACACTAGTCACCGGCCAATCACG
This sequence comes from Odontomyia ornata, assembly GCA_963969285.1. Taxonomy (NCBI): domain Eukaryota; kingdom Metazoa; phylum Arthropoda; class Insecta; order Diptera; family Stratiomyidae; genus Odontomyia; species Odontomyia ornata. Next base: position 191,302,716 of record OZ017739.1, read on the forward strand.
TGTCATAATGCCGAACACAGTAAGACGCTCAGATGATTCTGGGTTGGCGCGTCTTACGCGAGGTCTAGATCGCTTGACTCTGTCACCACCACATCCTGCAAGACATCTTACAGATTTAGGGGACAATTTCGTACCTCCTTCGCCATTAGAATTGCACCCAGCTACTAACGCAGTTCCTAGAACATCACCGCATAGTGTGGAAACCCCCAGGTTATCGAGTACCCATAGACCAACAATCGAGCCTCAGAGGCAGCCTTCAAGATACTTGCCGGTGAATAAATGGACGGTGAGTTTTGACGGTACCTCACGAGGGTTGGATGCCGAGCGGTTTTTGTTTCGAGTGGAGACTCTAGCCCATCATTACGGGATATCCTCCAAAACTTTGGCCATGGATTTCCATCTTCTCCTCAAGGGACCCGCCGAGGATTGGTATTGGACCTTCTATCAAAGCTGCTCCATAATGCTATGGTCCTCTTTGGTGGACGCATTTAAAGAACGGTTCGCTGGCCGTTACATGGACATAGATATTCGTCGCGAAATAGATGCCCGAAAACAAAAACCTGGAGAGTCTTTTCAAACCTTTTTCGACGATATCATGGCCAAGGCGGTACGCCTGAAAAATTGCCTCTCCGACTGTGACCTTCAACGTATACTCAGTCTGAACATGAACCAGCGTCTGCGGGATCACTTGGCGGGCATTGATTTCTCCTCGGTAAGGGAGCTTTCCCGGCGGTGTCGAGCCATAGAGGCTGTCTGGTACCCAGATGGAATCCCAGAGCCACGAAGAACAATGCGTGGGACCCATAAACTTCAAGAATCTCTTGGGAGGAGGATAATTGGCCTTCGGAAAATATGACGGGAATGTCAAGACCAGCGCAACCGTATTCCCCTGATATACGACAAACTCGGCAGTATACTGAACAGGCTGAGTTTACACCCCGTAGACAATATCCCGAATTATCTGCGGTGGACTCGCAATTATCCGCAAGGAGTGCATGGGCAGCAAATACACATGGTATCTCAAAGATTTCCCATTCTACTGGCAGTAATCAAACAGCGTCACCCTTCCATAACGCTGACCTATATGACTCAATTTCGATTCCGGCGCAGTCCGAATTAGCAGCAGTAGGCCCTCCGTTGAGCCCAAAGGTTACCTGGTCGAGCAAGACAAACGTAAAATCGCCCCCAGGCACCGCTCAAGCCCGTTCTTTAGCTCCTACGCGGCCCGGATACGAATTTAACGTCTGCTGGAATTGTCTAGACCTTGGACATACTTATCGGTATTGCCCTCAAGTAGTCCAGCGTAGATTCTGTTTTGGATGCGGGGCTCAAGACGTCCTTCGTCCCAACTGCCCTCATTGCCGAATGTCGGGAAACATCAGACGGGGTGTGCCGAATCAGGGGAACCAACCACACCCTCCGACGCCTGTCGCCCCAATAACCTACTAGACCAGCGCCACCAATACAGACCCTGAGTTGAGACGCCGTCTATAGATGTTCGTGATCTTGTTTTCTCTGACGGTCTGAGCACCTCTAGGGCTGATCCCAACTTCATCCGAAATAATGAAAAGGCGGGCGATGATCGTGAATCACCCGCTAGTTTTAGAGCACGACCTTTTCGGGATCGCTTTCGGAGATCCTGGAGATATTTCTTCGCCAGGCGTCTCTTGAAGCGGGCCTGTGTGGTGTCAATTGTTGCAACTCCCGGCGACAATAGGCCCTACGCAGAGATTTCCGTCAAGGGTCGCAAATTGACGGGCTTGCTTGATAGCGGAGCCAGTGTTAGTATCCTCGGAGCCGGAGCCTTGGACCTGCTGTCGGATTTGGGTTTGCATATGCATACCATGCACGCTCATGTTCAGACTGCATCAGGGCACAAGGATCCAGTTCTGGGATACGTCACCATATGGGTGCAATTTAATAAAACCACCAAATTGATTAAATTCCTAGTTGTTCCTTCCTTGACGCACGCAGTGTATCTTGGAATTGACTTCTGGGATCTCTTCAAAATAGCACCAATCCAGGTCAACGCTATCGAAGCAGCGTCGGAGCTTCAGAGCCCTAAATTCCATCTTTTGTCTCCAAAAGATCAGCAACGACTGGACTTCGTCAAACAACAGTTTCCATCGTATAATGAAAAAGGCTTGGGTAGGACCAGTCTCGTGTCTCATCACATCGACACTGGTTCCGCTCGACCCATCAAGCAGCGGCATTATGCTGTCTCGCCTGTTATACAGAAACTGTTGTATGACGAACTCGATCGTATGTTGTCTTTGGGGGTAATAGAGGAAAGTCAGGGTTCGTGGAGTTCGCCTGTGACCCTTGTCAGAAAACCCGGCAAGGTGCGTTTGTGTCTTGACGCTCGACGCCTCAACGAGGTGACTGTTAAGGACGCCTACCCGTTGCCACTGATTGAAGGTCTTTTGGCACGGTTGCAGAGTACCAGGTTCATTACCAGCTTGGACCTGAAGGATGCCTTTTGGCAAATACCATTGGATGAGGCAGGTAAGGAGAAAACGGGCTTTACTGTCCCTGGCAGGCCCTTGTACCATTTCAAGGTCATGCCGTTCGGTTTGTGTAATGCTCCCCAAACGATGTGTCGGTTGATGCATAAAGTAATACCGCATGAGCTGCAGGACAAGGTATTTGTTTACCTAGATGACCTGCTTGTTACAAGTTCAACATTTGATGAGCACTTGGAGCTCCTGAGTACTGTTGCAAAACTGCTCAGGGACGCCAACTTGACCATCAATGTTGAAAAAAGCAAGTTCGTCAAGAAGGAGATCAAATATCTTGGCTTCGTAGTGAGTGATGGTATCCTGCGCACCGACCCGGAGAAGGTTTCAGGTATAGTCTCCTATCCTGAACCCCGAACGGCCAAAGACGTGAGACGGTTCATGGGCATGGCAGGATGGTACAGGCGTTTCATTCCAAACTTCGCCTCGGTTACGGCCCCTCTAACGGATTTGCTAAAAGGTAAACGTGCCTTCAAGTGGTCTGCTTCCGCCAATCGTGCCTTCAATAAAGTGAAGCAATTGCTGATTTCTGCTCCAGTGCTGGCCAACCCCGACTTTACGAAGCACTTTTATATCCAGTGTGACGCAAGTACAATGGGTATTGGAAGTGTTTTGTTCCAGAAGGACGATGAGGGTGGAGAGCATCCAATCGCATATATGTCTATGAAGCTCAACGCTGCGCAACGTAACTATAGCATTACAGAATTGGAATGCTTAGCTGCGGTGCAGAGCGTAAAGAGATTCAGGGCATATATCGAAGGGTTGCCTTTCACCATCATAACCGACCATGCCAGTCTTAAATGGCTGATGCAGCAGTCGGACTTTCTGGTCAATTGGCTCGCTGGAGTCTGAAATTACAAGGGTTCAGTTTCCAAATTGAACACCGGAAAGGTGCCCTTAACGTTGTCCCGATGCGTTTTCAAGAACATGCTCGGAGGACGAGCGGGTGAACTCGACCATCCCCTGTCTCCCGGAGCACGGACACATTGGTGGTTCAATCCCGGAGTCTGCGTTTCAGGAGCCCGAGTATGAGCATCTCAAGGAGCAAATCTTGAAACAACCCGATCAGTTTCAGAATTTGCACCTTGCAGATGGTCGAATCTATATTAGTACTGGTTCTCCTGTAACGTCGACTACTGATATTCCCAGAACAAAACTATGGGTTCCTGAGGGTCACCAACGAGCTCTCATAGTACGAGCTCATGATGATCCCCGGGGCTCTCATTGTGGAATTCGCAAAACAACTGAAGTTTTGCAAAGGTATTATTATTGGCCTCGTTTGCGTCAAGATGTGATTCAGCACATCAAGAATTGCCTGATATGCAAACAGGTCAAACCGGAAAATTCCACAATGAGACCCCCTATGGGAGCATCACGAGACTCCGAACGACCTATGCAGCGCCTGTTTGTAGACTTCATGGGCCCATACCCTCGTTCAAGATCAGGGAATACCCAATTGTTCGGTGTCCTGGATCATTACACCAAGTTCGTATGGCTCAAGCCCATGACGAAAGCCACCGCAGAGTCAGTCGTGCGATATTTGGAGCGCGAAATCTTTCTGACCTTCGGAGTGCCTGAATGGCTTCACTCTGACAATGGGGTACAGTTCACCTCCAAGGTATTCAGCAAGCTTATGAATGACTATGGAGTGCAGCATTGCTTCACCCCATATCATTCACCGCAGGCAAATGCCTCAGAGAGGTCAAACCAGTCGACACTGAACGCCATTAGAGCCTATATAGGGTCTGATCATGGCAAGTGGGACGAGAATCTTCCAGCCTCATGTTTTGCCTTCCGCAAGGTGATTCATGAGTCCACGGGATATTCGCCCTACATTCTCATGTTCGGGTACCACCCTATCCAACATGGTTCTGAGTACGCCCTCCTCAGAAGCCTAAATGCCTTTGAGGATGGTGAGGTACAGCTAAGTGCTAACAGTGATTGACTGCGAGCTGTACAGGACCAAGTCAGATGCAAACTGCAAGAAGCCTACCAAAAGGGAGCTCAACGCTACAACCTTCGTGTTCGTCCTCGTGAGCTACTCCAGGGTCAGAAGGTTTTCGTGCGTAATTTCACTGTGAGCGACGCCGCAGATCGCTTTGCTGCCAAATTTGCTCCACGATTCACTCCTGCAGTGGTCCGGCGTCGTATTGGGCAAGTGGCATACGAGCTTGAGGATGAATCCGGTAAGCTGCTTGGGACCTTTCACGCCAAAGACATCCGATCCGATTCATAATTACCCCTGCCGACTTTCTTTGTTTGCCGGGCTGAATGAGACACACAGGGTTTGGGTCGTCCCCACGATTGTTGCGAATTCCGGCGTACCGACTCTCTCCCATTCGCAATTTCTAATTGCCGCCGTAACATTTCCACCTTCCTTTGGGCACTCCTACCTTTTCCTCTTTGTATTCATTTAATTTTATTAACATTCTTCCAATTTCCCTTCAATTTTTATTTCTTCATCATCACAATCCTACCCTTATTTCCAACTAAAATCATAATAATTTCAATTTTCCCGCTAACAACATTCCATTTATAATTCCCACTAACAAACTTCATTCAATACCTTTTCCCTAACAAAACCTTATTCCTTTCCTTCATACTAACTAATTCTATTTACTAATTCCCACTAACAAATTTTATTTATTTATACTAACAAAAAATTAATTCACGTTCCCTACTAACAAAATTCAATCCCATGCCCAAATGCAACGTTCAAGTTGCTTACGAGATGAATGGGAGATCGACAATCCATGGCACCATTAGCTGCGTCGTGAGTTCTCGATCGAGGGTCTGCTGGAACCCTGAGTTCAAGTTCCCCCGGGCGCACGGAGGCACTCTTTTTGGGGTATCGGCAAAACCAATAGCTTCCGAAATGTGTATACTCGTATGTGACACTTTGAATTCAACCAAGCGCTTCTTGGAGTGTTCAAATTGCCATATGTAAAACAATGGATACTATTAAGTTTGTCGATATGGACCAAAAGATGTGTGGGTAGCGGAATCGAAGTGTAATGAACTTCGATTACGTTACCCAGATGCGGCAGCGGTAATTTAAAAATGAAAAGGATTGCGGGATATGATCTGAAAAGGTGAAATTAAATGGTGAGGATTGGGGCAGTCAGATTTTGGTTTTGGAAAAGACGAGAAGGTTTTTGGTGTGAGATAAAGTTGATTTTCGGAGTTGGTATTTGACGGGATTGAATAGTGGACTTTGGAGATAGAGGATTTTTGATTTTGTGCGGTGTTAGAACAAAAGATTTTGTTTAATTTGGAGTGCGGGAAGAAGAAAATTGGTTAAGAAACAGAGGATTTTGTTAAATTTGAAGTGCAGGAAGAAGAAAATGGTGATTTAGGATAAAAAGTGTTGGATTGGAATTCAGTGAGAAAAAAAACAAAAATCAAAAGTGAAAGGAGTGAATTTAGAAAAAACATTGATAACTATCAATTAAAAAGAAAATGAAAATTTGCCGCTCGTAGACGGAGCAGAGGAAACGATTAGTGCGGATAAAAGTGGCCGTTTTTTTTTTTTGTTTTAGTGGTTTTAACGTACAATCTAATTTTCAGCAACCCCACGCTTCTTTTGGTGTATTTCGCCGGGCGCTCGGAGTTCTACAGTGAAAGAAGTGAGTACCAATTTGGTTTTTCTTCATTTTTTTAAATATTTTATCAATTATAATATTTTCCAGTTGTTTGTTTATTATATTCTTTATAATATTGCATTTTTTTCACGTTGATATATTTTAGTTTCTTTCTATGTTATTTTAAATTTCGAAAGGGGTTTTTAGTAGTTTTTTTTATTGATCTTCTTCTTATACTATAGATTTGGATTATGATTTGCGAATTAAATAAAACGACCATGTCGCAGTAAAAGCCATATTTTTCATTTCTCAGAATGACCTTCCCTTTCCCATCCATTTCCCTTTGTGCTAGTTATTTTATGTAAGGTGGCTCAGCACGAGCAGAGGGTGTCCCGGAAAACCCACGACACGACTGAGCGCTAGCCGGCCTCAGTATGCCTCCCTGGGCTACACACCTCTCTGCTAATTCTTAATGTCTGCAACTGCGGTGACTTCCGTGTTTGCTACAGCATGTCCAACTTAGGCATGCAGTACTTGTTGTTTCGTGACATGAGTCGGCGTTTGCGAGATCATCTAGCCGGTCGGCATTTCGCGACTACACGGGATCTGATGCACTGTTGCATTTCTACAGAATCAGTGTGAAATCTTAATCGTCCGGAACGACCCACTGTGCCTACGCGTACAGTACATGAGCTGGCCCAACCTCCTATTTCAAACTTCCCAACTGACGTGCCCGTGGAAGCTTTTGGATCACCCGATCCCACTAACAATCCCGAATTCCGTTTATGCTGGAATTGTGAAGAAATGGGCCACTCTTTTGGCAACTGCCCCGTTTCAATACAAAGTATCTTTTGCTTTGGCTATGATACTCCAGGAGTACGCAAACCTCAGTGTCCCAAATGTTAGTCTCCGGGAAACTATCACAGGAGCGGTCTGAATGTGAGGGATTAGCACGCTCCCAACTCTCAAACCTCAAACTCTCATAAAAGGAACAACCTTCTGAGTCAAAACAGTGGACGCAGCCACCAATGTACGAGTAGATCCCGAATTGCGTCGCAATCGTTAAGTCTTTTGTCGAAAAGCTATTCCTAGCATCCAGTTTATAACTTCACCTGCTACACGTAGCGACAAAAGACGCCTTCGTGCCATAAATTATTTCAGCGCTAAACGCTCTTTACATAAATTAGCGATCATTTCGGTAGTGTCCAATCCCGATCTGAACGATCCTCACCCATACTGTAAAATCATTGTCTTAGGTTACCAGCTCACTGGTCTGATGGAAAGCGAAGCTAGCGTCAGTGTCTTAGGACATGGTTCCATTGAATTACTTCGAAAATTAGGTTTAAAAATCCAATCCCTCAAAACTAACGTCCAAACAGCTTCTGGCCAACATGTAGCAGCAGCAGAATACGTGAGTGTCCCCGTCATGTATGCTAATGAAACTAACCCTTTAGGGTTTTTAGACGTCCCTTCCCTCGCCGGCAGATTATATCTAGGCATCGATTTCTGGGACGCGTTTCAGATAGCACCAGTGTCAATCAAAAATGTGAGTGTGCTCCTCGAAGTCCTTACTCCACATTTAGCCGAAGAGGCTGACACTATTCACCAATTGACGCTCGATCAGGAGTTTAAATTGCAACCAGTAGTTGCCCAATTCCTCTCCTTCAACAAGCATGGTCTGGGAAAAACGTCATTTGTCACGGATCACATTGACACTGGGACTGCTAAGCCAGTCAAACAACGGCATTAAAAATGGAAATACCCGTTTGTGGTGCTCGACCATTTTAAGAAATTTGTACGGATGAAAGCAATACCCAAGGCCACTACCAAAAACGTTACCCAATACCTTCTTGACAGCTTTTGCACCTTTGGTATGCCAGAGCTCATACTCCAAGAATGGTGTCCAGTTCGCATCTAAACACTTCGCCCAATTCATTTAGGAATACGGCATTACTCATATCTTTTCCCTGAAATACTCACCCCAGTCCAACGCTTCTGAACGGGTCAACCAATCTATATTGGCTGCCATTCGCTCCACTGTTTGTGGGACAAGTACCTCAAGAAATCAGGCGCAGCTCTTCGAAATACAGTACATGAATCCGCTGGTTGTTCCCCTCATTGTCATGTTTGGTTTTTAGTCTGTAAGCCACGGCTAGGACAATGAACTTCTTTGGAAGTTATCATCGTTTGAAGATGGAGAAGTGGAGCTTATGACTCCACACGAACGGCTAAGGGAGATTCGCGGCAAAGTCAAAGAGAAACTTACCGAGGCATACGCTAAAGGTCAGCGCCATTACAATTTGCGGGCTAGTACCCACACATTCATCCCAGGACAAATTGTTTTCATTAGAAACCATGCATTGAGTAGCGCGGCTGATAAATTCGTAGCCAAGTTCGCTCGGAAATTTATACCGGCTAGAATAAAGCGTCAGATAGACCAAGTGGCGTTATGATTTAGAGTCTCCCATTAGGGTCCCATTAGGGACCTTTCATGGTCACGACATACGACTCTAATGTAAATACACCACGGAGAATTACCCGGCTTCATCTATGAGACCCTTCTCAAGGGGTGATTCGTCCCCACGTGTTACATCATCGGAACATTAGAGTTCCATATTTTGTATATTTAGCTGTATTGAGTATATTGACAAATTATTTATTATTAAGTTAGGATTAGGGATCGTGTTTTTATCACATAGAATTATCTTATTTCTTATCGCTTATAATTATCATGTTTTTATCGCGTTATCGTATCGTATTATCTTTATCGCATATAACTATTGTATCTTTATCGTATGTAATTATCGTATCACATTATCTTATCGTTATAATATCGCTACCGTATCGTATTAGCTTATCTTTATCGTACCGCACTCTCGTATCTGTATCTCATGTAATTATTTTATCATTTTAGTATATAACGTTCATATTCCTTATAAAATTAAATTGAAACCATCGTTCATTCGAAATTAAAATTGAAATTCTCAACAAGCTTACAATACTCTTTCAACATTTAAAATTTTCATCCAAAAAACCCCAAACCTTACGTTACGGTTGTATATAAATATGTTTTGATAAAATTATATACCAAAAAGGAATGTACAAAGAATATAAATATGTTTTGATAAAATTATATACCAAAAAGGAATACAAAGAATACAAATAATTTAAATATTACCTAAACATATTTCTTTTTTCAAATTTAATAAGAATCATAATGTATTGAAGAAGTTTTAGGAGTGTGTGCTGTGTGTGTGAGAATGCTGAAGCAGGACCGAAGTGGTGAGCTAGGCCGGTTTTAAAAATATATTCATTTTAGTCGCCCTCATGCGGCTTTTTGCATTCTAAATTCTTTTGCTGCAATCGTGACCCATCGGTTGCTAGGCATCCGTTAGTGGTAAAGGAAAGAAGAAGGATTTAACGCAACTATTTCTTGCATAAGTATCGTGTGAATGTCCACAAGTGAAACCGGAAAGTCAAAAAGTGGCAAGTATGTCAGTTCAAAAAGCTACGTCTACTTGTGTAGAACTTTCTTCAGCACTGTAACGTCGTTTGTGCCTGTGTTCTCAAGCTGTATATAAGTGACTGAAACAAGATTATTTAAAGGTATGGGTAAATTAAATCAGTGATTGTCTATCCACTTGCATTTTGTAGTGGAATTGGATTGCATAAAAATGTTCGTAAAGGACTGCAGCGGTGTCATGCTGCCTCAACTGCTCACTGGAAACAACCTGGTATAGGGTCCTCTAGCACCAAGTCTCACTATAATTTATTTCGCATACACGAATTTGCAGGTGTCTATAAAAGCACGAAAGTCAAAGGCTAATATTGTCCTTCCTACCTACCTCTCCTACTCACGCATATGCCATCAGTCGTATGACCTCACCTTTGACGAGGAAAATTGTGACCCACAACAAAGGCATCCTAGTGGGATTGGTGCTCCTCACACCCCTCCTAGTCGGAGGTAGGGTCCCGATGGCACGAGTCCGCGTGCGAGAACTCTCCATCCAGGCGAGAGCTCCTACAACAAAGTAAAAACCACAGCCCGATGGCTGCGGAAGTGAACATAACCGACCATAGTCGCGGGTCTCATATCCGGTTTTGTCTAATAAGAGAAAGGAGAAGAGCCATTTATAGCAATTCATAGTTTCTTTACTTTTATATTAATTACACAAAAATGAAGGAATTTGTCGACTAAAAAGAAAACAAAAATGCACTCTCTAAACACTTCCAATATTTAAACCTCGGGAGAAAAATTATGAAATAGGCACTGAATAGAAAGATTTCGGGATGCAACACTTATAATTTTTTTTTGTAAGCCGTCGGGCCTTGCTTTTTTTGTGAGCAGACGCGTTTTGTACTCTTTGAATCAGATGACTTCCTTGACTTTGAATTTTCAAGAAAAAAAAGAGAATTGGCGTCAAATAAACAAAATAATTGACTATTAAATTATATGCAAAAAACAACTTTATATATCGTCGTATAATATGTAAGATTCACAACGCAAGGTCAAGAAGGCGAAAGTCATTGGACATGTGATTTAGTTGTCCGAGAATTCTATCGTATACAGAAAGGGTTTAACTGGAATCCTTGGCGTAAAACGAGGAAGTAAATTCAGTACCACTGGGAGAATTTTCACTCCGGTTTGGAAACAGTATTGTGCAATTCTGCCAAAAAAAAACGCAGGTAGACGCGTAATAGCTCCGAAAATTGCTGTTTTCTACCATCGTGAGGAATTGGCGCGAGTTAATGAGGCTCATCTACCAACCAAAATATATATGACTCATCACTAAACTATTTCTAATTAAGCTAATGGCCCTCATCCCTCAGTGCCCAAAATATTTGTCACTAAAGTAGGTCTATAAACAAAGACACGTAATCACCAACTGCTCAAATAATCAAATAATAAACTATGGTCACATAGCTAGAAGTTGATATGTTCTAAATAAACAACTACTAGCAACGCACTCCACATATAGGAAAAACACTTATAATCACATATTTGTTAGAAGATAAGAACAACTATAAAATTATAAGCAACTCTTAGAACGAGGATTAATTTGTTACTAGAAATGTTACGAGTTACTTGTTCGTAAATGTTACGAGTTGCTTGTTCGTATTAAATTGTAACCAAATCATTTATATGTAAATAAAAAGTTATATTTTTTAATATAACAGCAAGCATATAAATTAATTGGGAGCTCAACCGGGATACGGTTGAAGTAAAGTAGAACAGTATAGTGAATACAATTTAATCCAGTACCGTGATTCTGAAGGTACCCAAAATATAAGCATAAGTGGATCATCAACAAACATCACAGACAAAATCTACCGTACCACATTCAGCCCACTTTCATTCTGTGAATTATTTGAACCAAGCATCGATCAGAAGGTAGCCGCAGATCCCGCAGCCAAATTAGTGAAGCGAAGTAGAAAAGAGAGCCCAGTGTATCGAGCGCGAACAAACCGAGATCCAGGAGACATCATACCTCATATGTTACATCAATTCGATTTCTAAGGTATATAAACACGTCAAATTAAAACTATGGAACCCATCTTTAAAAGTGAAACACAGAAGCTTGGATTGCTTGAACAGTCAACGAAAATTTGCTATACATCTATGTTGAACTCCCAGCATTTCTCAAGTACCAGCTTGACTATAAACATTTGGTCTATTGTCGATCTACAAGCTCTAACGCCACCTTGATACTCCCCAATAATACTGTTTGCGTATGATCTAATATTATTTTCTAAGATCTTTGAAAATATTTTGTGCGCCGTTCATAATGTTCTAGCTTCGTCGTGGTTTTCGTACACCGGATTCTTTTGTCTAACGCATTCTGGTACTCATCAACGAAGGAATCATTCTGCTCTGCCAAGGTCTTAATTGCCGCTTTCACTTTCACCTATGCCTCGTTTTCGGCGATGTGTCTGATAGGATGGGAGTGAGCTGGCTGTCGAGGGCCTCCATAAAATGTTTTGCCACAGACGCGGTTTGGAGCCCCTCGATGTCGAATTTCTATAGAGGGCTGGTCTTCGACGAATACGCCTTTGACATACGACATTGATAGGTTAATTTAATCAAGTAATAATCCGAGTTACAGTACGGACGTCAAGTAAGCTCGAGGACCAACTTTATTGGATCAGAACATGGTCGATGCGGTTTTGTGTTGCCATCCGTTGATACCCATGTTTCTCAACCGTGCTTGCGACCGACTACGGCGGAGTTGTCTTCTGAATTTATGGGAACTATCTATTTCCATTGGTTCGGGACGCTGATTAATTTGTTGAAAAGGAAGTCTATGATTCTGTTGCGGATTGAGAGATTATTTCTAAAAGGAGTTTTATGTCTATATTATTGGGATGAGATGTTGTTTATGTGAGGTGGTACTGATGTTGATAAGAGCTTTGAAAAGTATGAGTGGGTATATTGGGTTTAAATGTTTGTCGGTTAAGGTTCTCATTTTGGATATCGTAATACAGAGTTTGTGCGAGAGTGTATGCTTTGCCTAATGTTCGCGGATTTTGGCCGTAAAGCATGTTTCATGTAGCCATGCTGTTATTACTCAGAATAAATGCTCAATTCGCTTTCGATTCCATTTTGAGATTCAATGCCTTGATGGACTTCCATTATTGTGGAATGCTTCCAAATTACTACTACCTTGTCTTATGGTTGATATTTCGTTTTACAATACGTAGTGGTCTTTTGTCTGGATATGTAGCATCTAGTTTTTCAACAATAGCTTTAAAGTTATGGGGAGTATTACATATTATTGATTAAAATTTCTGATGCGGCACCTACTATTTCCCTGCGAATGATTAACAAAGCTTCTGCGTAAATATTTTCTGTCTCAATGGATTTAATCGCCTTATGAACTAGCGTACCCGTTTTCCCCATGGTCGGTACTCTCGTTCTCTACCGGAGAAGGCATATATATTTTTAAATATGTTGAGATTTGCTTGGAAAAGTCTCGTAATTACAAAGGCGTTCTGAAAAATTGCGATCTCTTGGAATTGGTTTATTTAGTCGTGATAATAATTGATTTTGTGCCGATTTTTCAAGATTTCATGATCTGCACATATCTGAGTTAACTCTGTTGTGTTTGATTTTCTATTAATTTTTAATTTACTCAATTAACTGGTTATTTCCTCCAATTTGATTTATTATATTCGTCTCGACAAATTCTGACGAGAACAAATTTTCAGTAAATTCTGTAACATACTGTACTAAATAAAGCTTTGATTTGGTATTCCAGTCAAAATAATCCGTCTTACCAAAATAACGATGACGTCGACAGTCTCCTAAGTCCGCATCACCGATGCCTTCGACACAAATATCGGACTAAAGCAGGGAGATGGGCTGGCCCCATTGCTATTCAATTTGGCTCTGGAATATGTCATAAAAAAGATACTTGTCGATACAAGAGGTACGTTACTATACAAGTCAAGCCAAGTGGTAGCCGATGCGACATCAATTTTGCAACGGTCGTTGAAAACCGGCAAAGAACCCGTAGGTCTACAAATCAATGAGAATAAAATAAAGCCCATGACGCAATCGAGATAAAATACCTCAAATACACAAAATATTACACTTGGCGAATACAGTATCAAAAATGTGGGCGAATTCGTGTATTCAGGCGCCAAAATAACGAGAACCAGTAATGAAAGAGACAAAATACGCTCCAAATATACGAGTACACATCTGTGCCGTGTTATGCTATGGGTGTGAAACATGGACACTAAACCAAGCATCCGTTAACATATTGAACGCTTTCCAAAGACGGGGACCAATGGCGAATTCGATAAAATCGTGAGCTGCATAAAATTTTTGATGAGCTGGAGGTCTCAACGATTGTAAGCCACAGGAATCATATGGGCGAACAACGGATACCCAAAAAGGTATTCGTTGGGAGAACTGAAGGGCGGAGACCAACGGGGAAACCGAGGTCTGACTCGGTCGACGAAGACAATTCATCGCTGCTTGGATTTTGAAATTGGAGGAGGCGGTCAATCGACGGAGACCGTTGGAAGCGCTTGTTTGAGAAAACGAAGGCCCGAGACGGGCTGTAGCGCTACAAAGATTTAGGCCACCGCATAATGCACAACGTCTAAATATTTAAATAACAACAATGACGACGCAACCAGCGGCTGCAGCCACGATGTTAACAGCAGGTCGGGAGCAGTACTAACGACGACAAAAACGACGATAAATACAATGACAGTGAAGACGGGCGACAAACGGAAATTAGCAGACAGTCTTATCCCGACTGAGATTCCTGCGGCGAACGCCAGAGCGTCCTAGAAAGGAAATCGGGTAACCGGTTAAATGTTTCGGTTAGCTGAAAGGACAATTCGTTCGCGAATCGCGACGTGACCAACAAACAATTGGTAAAGAAGTATTGGCTTTGTTTATGTTATTGCTATGCGCTGCTGCTCTGCACATTGCCATATTCTATCCTCGTTGTCAGAGTTACTCCCTCATATTGTCGCAACTCGATCAAGGCGCGCCTTGCATCGATCCTCGACTTGAGTTTATCTCAACTTCAGCACGTGACTACTGCTTTTTCATTATTGTTTCGCTGTGATAAGAACGCGCCAATATACGCGCATCGTTAAACGTTAAAGTACGAGTGTTTTTATTTTGGATTCGCACAATTGATACAAATTATTCGCGTGTTTATATCTGGTAATAAATTAAATGGCATCTAGTAATGTGTGGACCAACGTAAAAAGGAGCAGTGACGGAAAAACGGCGGAGTGTTCAAAGTGTAGCAAGAAATTTTCTAATCCATCTACAAGCAACGTACGTTACCATTTAGAATAGATACATTTCATCTGCACCCCGAATAAAAGAAAAAGAGTCTGCAACACCACATTGGAGGACGAGGATACTGAAGTCTTCAGTCTTCAGTAAAGACCCGACTACCCAGGTAAGATAATTCGTCGCACCTAATTCTAGGCTTAAAGGTGCGGGTACACGATGACACGGCAGTCCTGCTACAATCGCAATTCAAGTATAGTTAAATGGAAGTGTCAGTATACGCGCTTCAATTTGACCATGTATAAATTACGATAGAGGCGTAACTATCGTTTGAAATGTGCCCGTACACTTACCCTTTTTCTATCCTTGTGTAGTGAAACGTAATCTCTTTCCTTCGTGCATGTATGCCGATGATCAGTAAGGCGTTGCTAGGGGCAGTAAGGACGCTGGAGCTGGCGGTGTTGCGAGAGCTAGTTTCGAATGGCGGATGGACAAGTGTCTCGCTAACTCCATGCCCTTTTCAAGAAAGCACCCGTCTTTCTTCATTTGATAACAAGACTCTCATGTGTAAATTTCTAAGGATATCCCACGCGAGAGGGGTATTATTCTGAAATCGCTAGTCTGTCTGTGGGATTCTATTACAACGCTTGAATTTTTCTCTTTAGGACAGTAGTTCTTAACCGGTAATCCGCGGATTACTGGTGGTCCCTGGAAGCATCTGAAGTGGTCCGCGAAGCCATCCGTAAAATTTCTGCTCTCGAACATAAAAAAAAACTCCTTTGACACCTCCAGCCGAAAAGGTAAATTCCTCGGAAGTACTG
The DNA here is from genome assembly GCA_963969285.1 of Odontomyia ornata. Lineage (NCBI taxonomy): Eukaryota > Metazoa > Arthropoda > Insecta > Diptera > Stratiomyidae > Odontomyia > Odontomyia ornata. Next base: position 191,318,395 of record OZ017739.1, read on the forward strand.
CTAGATGACGATATACAAATGGGTGTGCATGGTTCTACACTTAGTTAGAAAAATAACATTTAGGATTGAAAATTGCATTTTTGAGCCACTGCCATTTTGTAACCCACTGTTGTATGGACGCCAAAATTATAGTGTACTTTAATGCTAGGAGACAAAGAACTAACTGCATCAAATAAGCTGTGAGCTTGTTGTTACTGCTAACGGGACATTTGAAAAAAATGTTCATGCCTTCGAATTTCAATTATATTCATTTTAAAGTCTGCATCAAACTATATGTTTATTTGCATAAATACAACGGTTTATTTAATTTTCATTGAATTGCATCAAGTTAGCTGTGAGCCACTGTATATAAAAATATATATACTCTCTGCTCTCCGCAATAGGTAAATTTCTCTCGAGAAATTTACATGAAACCTTAAAAACCTAGGTTCCGAACCAAATATGAACCGGATTTTTGTTCCCGTGTTGTGTTGGTGGTTTCTCGTTCAGGGGCCCTTTATAGTTGGGCGCATCGTGGCAAGCAGCGAGCAGGCAGAACAAGGGGCGCGGGGTATGCGCGGCACGTGTGCAGCGAGCGGTCATTAGAATTGGTTTTTGTTTTCATTTGGAAGGGATAGTTCGCGTTTGATGTTTTGTTTTGAATGTTCATTTCTAATTTTGAAGTTTAACAGAAAAGGGCAAATATAAACGTTTCTTTGAAGGGTTTTATAATCAACGCATTTGTTTTATTTTGGATCCTTGTTTATTAATAAGTTTAATTTTCAATAGAAAAGAGTTTTCTATTGAATATGTAAGTAAATTAAATCTTATTTGTTGTTTATGTCACATATTGATTCTACTTCAGTAGGTGGGTACTGTGAATGCTTCAAATTAATAAGTTTTACATACGTATGACTGTTTAAGAGTCACATTATAACTCCCGAAGTAAATTTTTTTTTTAATTTAATATCGCATATTACTTTATTTTATTATGTATGTTACATTGTTAACGCTAGAGAACACACGCCCATATTTTTTACATGAAATGTACGAATAAAAGCAGAAATTATAAATTTAGTTAATGTTCTTCACTGATAAACAAACTTCTTTTATATATCTAAAAGAAAACAAAAATTACAAACAACTTTAAGGCATTTGAGGATTACGACAAAAATATCGTTTACTAAAAAAAAAGTTATTCTGCTGCCTAGTATTCGGGGAAAACCTTTTCTTGCTTGTTTTGCACCAGTTTTTCGCCGATAAATTTTGGGTTTTGAGTAGACACAGGGTTTTGGCGGCAAATTGCAGAAATGTGCATACGCACTGGCGTTTCGTGTGTGACTGGCTAGTTGACAAATTTAGTAAATGGGGCTTTCCTGGAATGGCAGCACTCCAGTGCACTTATCTAAAAAGTTATTGCTTTTATATTGGTTCCCTTGTCTACTATAGTAGTCCAAGCGTGCATTCTAGTATTAAACTGTTAAAATTAAGTAAACAAAATATGTCTCGTTACCTTTATTTTTTCTATGATAACTTTTAATAAATTAACGCATACGTTATTTGCAGAAAAATGCCACCAAAACGAAAATATGACGGCGATTATATTTAACTGGGCTTTACTTCAATCGAAATAAATGGACAGACCAGGCCTCAATGTGTAATTTGCACAACTGTTCTTTCCAATGACGCTTTAAAGCTGGCAAAATTAGAACGTCATTTGAAAACCCTACATGCGAATTATTGTGACCGTCCGCAAAAATTTTTCGAAGGCAAACTAGTAAATATAAAAAATGAAACTTGGACCCTGTGGAACAAGTTATGTAACATCGAAAACAACATTAGCTGCATCGTTTGAAATTTCAAAATTGATTGTCAAATCCAAAAAAGCATACACCATTGCTGAGTCTCTAATAAGCCTAGTATGCTTTAAGTCGCGGAAGAGCTTTTAGGGCAGGAAGCTCAAAACAAAATTCATGAAATTCCACTTTCAAACGATACTGCAAAGTCGCAAACTAAAAAAATGTCAAATGATGTTGAAGAACAAGTTGACAAAAAAATGTAGTAGTAGTGCCAATTGCTCGTATTTATTAGATTTTTCAGTGACAATAAAAACTATAAAGAGGAGTTACTATTTTCTCAGGAACTGGAAACGACGTCCAAAGGTGCAGGTGTTATGAATGCAATAAGTCAATATTTTAAGAAACATGGATTTATGTGGGAAAAGCTTGGGGGGATTTGTACAGTTGGTGCCCCTGCTATGCTTGGCTTTCACTCTCGACTTGCAGCGTTGATAAAACCAAAAAATCAATCTGCGATTACGACGCACTGCGTTATTCACCGTCAAGCATTGGCTGCCAAAACGCTTCCAGAATGCTTTGCATTCCAGATGAAAACATCTATAAGAGTAGTTAACTTCATTAAAAATAGTGCACTTAATACTCGCCTCTTCAAACAATTGTACTCTGAAATGAACTCTAAACATGAAACTCAACTTTTCCACACGAAAGTGCGTTTGCTTTCCAAAGAAACATGTTGTCGAGGATGTATGAACTGAGAGAGGAAATACAAATATTCTTAACTGATAAGAACGAAGAGTTGTCGAAAAAGTTCTCTGAATCCAAATACTCGAAGTCTCGCTTAGTTAGTGTTCTTATTTTCACAGCAAAATAAATTAAACCTGACACTGCAAGGGTTCGGGAATTCAAAGTTAAAAAGCGCGAACAATATATTTTCATATCAAGATAAAATCAGTGCATTCATCGCAAAAATTGATATATGGATCAATAAAGTCGAAAGCCGAAATTATTATGTATTTGATACACCGAATCAAATTATTGACAAATAGTGCGCTGAGGTTAAAGTTCAAAAAAAGAAAAATATTATTCTGCATTTGAAAAACTTAAAAGTGAATTCAACCTATATTTTCCTGACTGCGTGGACAAAGGTATTTGGAAACTTATCCGTAATCCAACATTTATGAGATTATCGTACCTGATGAAATTCAAGAAGAAGTGATTGAAATGCAACATGAGAGTAACTTGAAAGACTCATTCGAGGCAACAATTAATCTGGAAGACTTCTGGAGCCAAATGACAATTTCTTTTCCAAAAGTTCGAAATATTGCCATACGATACTTAACTTTGTTTTCATCGACGTATCTATGCGAGCAGGGATTCTCTGCCGACATACGATTGGCTCTGAGTAGCACAGAACCTAGAATTCAGATGTTGGTAAATAGTATGCAGGCACAAAAATCACATTAAATTTTTTTTTGAGACTGTATTTTGTGTCATTATTACTTTTCTACTAGCATAATTAGTACTGTAAAATTTTCATAAAATGAAAATTTGAAAAACTTTTTGGTGTATTATTTGTATACGTAGCTACATGTTCCCTTAATTCATTAGATTTACTGTCCACAAACGGTCGGCGGTCCGTGATAATGTTAAAATGTTGTCAAGTGGTCCCTCATCACTAAAAGGTTAAAAACCACTGCTTTAGGAGGTGGTCACCGGAATAAACAAATCACCAATGCCTTGCTATACATGATAGCACATAAGGACGCCAGAAAAGGATGGCTTCAAGGCATTTTGCAAGGCAATGCAGCCTTTGTACTCAGTGCCTTCTGAACCTACCTGTACTAAGGTAATGGAAAAGAAATCCCTACTGCTGCGTGCTGACTACGGGCGAAAGCTTCCCAATGGGAAGTCTACCTATGGACGCATTCGGAGACCATGCAGTCGTATTTGGGAGTAACGGCACAATAAAGAGATGGTAAGCTTATTATTAAGGATGAAGGTTTGGTATCTCTTGGCTACCTTTGAAAATTGGTGCCTGGTTTTGTACAGCCAACCGCATGCAACACTCCTCAGATATGTGCTCCGTAGCATGTGGTCGGCTGGGAATAGTATGACGAAGTAGCAAGGCATTGTCAGTCTGCTTATAGGCAAGAGGACATAGAAGCCTAGCAAGTTATTTTCAATGAAAAACGCCATTATTTAGATTCATATCAGACGACGGTTATAATATTGATTTTTTATTTTATTTTAATTGATTGTCTGATTTTAAGTCAGCAGGCATTAGGAAATATTTCAACAAACCGACATCATGAAACTAAACTACCAAGGAATTCTTCCTTGGGTCATTTTTCTCTCGAGAAATTTACATAAAAGATGCTTCACAGTCTTGAATTGGGTGCTCACTCTATGCCAGCTGGTGTTAGTCAAATCTGCAATAATTGGCAAATCAACATCGACAAAGTACAGGGCGTTGTAATCGACCGAGGGACCAATGTGAAAGCAGCTGCTCGCCTGGTGTTCAGCGAGGATAAACATATAATTTACTTTGGTCACCTCATTAACAACATTGGTCAAGCCGTCATTAGCATGATTGTAACACCAAGAACCTCAGAGGCAGAACCCGGGGATTTAGTAAACGAATCAGAAACTGAAGAGGATGCTGAATCCTTGCCAGAGGATGACCAAGACGAGGGGGAAGTCCAAGAGCCGACAGAAATGTCAGCGCGCGCTCTGTTTATGGACGTCAAACGAATCTTGCGCTTTTTCCGCACCAGTAAAGTTGCCTCGGAGGAACTTAAGCAGTAACAAATCAAGGCCGGGAAATCAGCAGAAAAAAGCTTGAAACTCATCCAAGAAGTATGAACGCGTTGGAACTCAGGGTACTACATGCTCCAACGCTATCTTGAACTCGAAGAGCACATTACGGCAGCGTAAGCGCGGCTCTACAAAAAGAAAACCACCACCCATCATCGGCTTAACCGAGATCAGAGATCTCCTGAAGCCCCTAGAAGAGGCAACAAATATGCTTTGTAGGAGGAAATGCAAGGCCCGAAGACACCAACACTGTCATTAAAGCAGTACGACCAACGCGGTCTGGCAGAGGCCTACAATAGAGAAGCATTCTGTGACGCAGTTAGGAAAGTCCTCTGCAAAAGCATAACTATAGCCTCGCTCGAGCTGATGACACCGATCGAAATAAGAGGCATTGACTGAGAGGTAGAAGAGCCCATCAAAAGGGAGTTCCCTAGCGTAGACAGGATCAAAGCGAGGCTGACACCAAAAAACTATAGAGAACAACGCATGGCCATAATTGACTTGACGCCGAACAATTTCTGAATAAGGGCAAAATAAGAATAGGATACGGCGAAGAGCAGCGCCTCTTCTATGATTCAAATGTCTTGGCTATTGTCACACCACACAAGTATGCAAAGGACCCGATAGGAATTTCCTATTTTACAAATGCGGTGAAATGGGACACAAAAGAAAAAGAGTGTACAAAGGAGGCACACTGTATTCTTTGCAAAGATGCTGATCCAAGACCGGATTTTGGGCACGTCTTAGGATCAGGAAAATGCTTGGCTTTCCAGGAAGCACTAGCCAAGGAAAAATCAGAACTTCGATGAGCCGCATCCTGCAGATAAATCTATGCCGAAGTTCAACCGCCCAAAATCTGCTTGAGCAGTTTGCGAGGAACGTGAAAGCCGACTTTATGCTGCTGAGTGAGCAACACCACGATAAAAGTTCTGCATAATGGTATCCTAGTAAAACTGATACTGCCGCTATCTGGGTTCGGAACAGTGACTTCCAGGCGCAGAGCTATGGACGGGGGGTGATTTCGTGTGGGTTCAGTGCTCAAGGACCACCTTCTCTAGTGTGTACCTAACACCGAATGAATTGATATCATCTTTCCAAGCAAATCCGAATGCTTTGGAGGGCGCCCTCTCAAACGCAGACGGCAACATGCTTGTTGGGGGCGACTTCAACGGGAAACCAATCAAATAGGGCATTTCTCAAACAGATCCGCGGGGAAAACGAGTCCTAGAAATGGCGGCCAGGACGGCGCTCGTTGTACGAAACACCGGAAGTCCGCCAACTTTCCGCCGTATTGGCTGTGAAGGAACCATACCGGACGTGACATTCGCCTCGGAGTCCTAAGTACGGAGGATACACAATGGGAGAGTATTAGAGGACTACTCAGCCAGTGATCATCAGTGCATTTTTACTTGAGATCAGTGATGTTGTCTCCCGACGTCCGTGCTCTCGGCTTTCTACAATTGGGTAGAACATCGGAAGGATGGACGTCGAGAGGTTCGCCGAGGTGCTCACAGCAGGTGCCCCGCTGCAGGGAGATTCGCAGGGGGCGGAATAACTGGCAGCTCAAGACGTGATGAACTCAACTATGAGCATCATCACGGCTGCTTGCAACACTTCTTTGCCCCGTCAAAGACCCCGGCACGGCAAGCCGCCAGTGTACTGGTGGTCGACAGAAATCGCTGAAAGGCGAAGGGAGTGTCGCAAGCTCCGGTGTGAGGCTTAAGGGGACCGAACCATGACGAGGCATGCAACCGGGTAGCAGTATATAAGACGGCCAGGAAATGCCTTCGCAAACTGATCAACAGTAGCAAGGCTCGCTGCTGGCAAGACCTAGTGGACAATGTGAACAAGGATCCGTGGGGCCTTGGCTACAAGCTAGTTATGCGAAAGCTTAGTGCTCTACGGAAACATTGCATACATGACGCGCAAACGATGGACGAGATGTGCGGGCACTCTTTCCCGCCCATCCCGCCCGTGTTGACGCTGTCCATGGTGAAACAGCAGTCGAGTGTCCACTCTTCACACAGCCGGAACTGGAAGAGGCAGTTCTCTCACAGAAAACGCGGAAGGTTCCAAGTCCAGATGGTGTCCTAGCTGAGGTGTTGCAACTTTTCTATCACCATTGTCCTAAATTGCTGCTCTGCACATTCTAACGCTTGCCTACGGGACGAGGTTTTCCCGGTACGATGGAAGGTGGCGAGACCCGGATCGCCGTCTGCAAACCGCCCGTTATGCTTGAAAAGTGCTAGAGAAACTCCTTAAAGGAAGACTCACTGATGCGATTCGTGCTGCTTGGGACCTATGTCCTCGGCAGTACGGCTTTAGAGCAGGACGTTACACCATTGATGCAATTGCAGATGTATTGAGCGCGGACTAAAAGGCAGAGGCATATAGCCACACCAAGCGACGGATCGTCCCGTTCGTGACACGACGTTAGGAACGGTAGATATTCTGGATATCGACTTATGGCCAACGTAGGGTGACTCAGCCCATCAAGAAGACGTCTTTTGATGAGTTCTGTCAGGTCAGTGCTACTGTACGGAGTAGAAATATGGGGCGACGCTCTCAGTAAGGAGGTATACCGGAAACGCTTGGCACAGGTACAAGGAAGAGGAGCACTGAGGATTGCATCTTCATATCCGATAGTCTCTGATTCAGCGGTGAGAGTTATTGCAGGCTTGATACCTGTTGCCCTTCTTGCTAGAGAGCGTCACACTATTTACCTCTGTCGAAACGAGGACGCGAGGGAGATGGTTGTCCGCGAGGAGACAGCGCTAACTCAACTATTGGCAGCCGTCTTGGGTCAATTGCACGAACGGAAGGTGGACTGCGCACTTCATCCCGGATGTGAGACCGTGGCTAAATCGAAGGCATGGTGGGACTGACCTGCGTGCCCAAGTTTTTGAGCGGGCATGGATGTTTCCAGTCTTACCTGCACAAGATTGATAAGCTACGGTCCGGCGATTGTTGGTTTTGCCCAGGCGAGGAAGACAATGTCTGCCACACATTTTGTGGGTGCACCAAATGGTGCAGACTATGAACGGACCACTACGGATAGACGGGAAAGCTCACCCCGGATAATATAGTCGCGGTGATGCTCGAATCGGTTGACAAATGAAACCAGGTGGCACATTATGCTCGGGCAGTCCTAAAAGTTGAAAGAGACTCACAGCAGCCGGGCGCGTTGGGGGTGGGGGATCGCTTGCCTGGCAATTCCTCTTCCCCTCTCCCCTCCCGCTAGAAAAAGGATCTCACGGTGTAAGAAAACGAGACCTGGCCCGAAGTAATTAGTCAAACGGTTCTAGTCGGGATTCTCGGGTTGCCAAGAGAAGTGTTGAGTGGGTATTCCAGTCACTTGCGAGCATGGGAGTCCCACTCTATGCGTAAATGACATTCACTTCCCAACCACAAAAAAAAAAATATAACAAAATAACGTTTAAATCAGGCCCATGACCAAGACAAATCTTCCACACAAGTAAACTACGACGGAAAAGATAAAGAAGAGACAAATGCAAGTCCTTTTTAAGGTTTTGTACTAAAATACAAAATTTTATTGAAATCGCAACCTATGTCCGTCTGTATGTCACAGCAGTTTTTCTCCGAAACTGTAGAAGCTATATCCATGTAACATTATGGAAAAGTCAGAAGTGGAGATGAAAATTTTTTGCAGGGAATTTTAAGGGGGGCCTCCCCATATAGGGAGGTGACCCTTTTAAACAAAATTTCACCATTGGTAGTCGAGTAGGGTATCATTGCAAACGTCCCAATGAAATCTTTTCAAAACAGGTCTTAAAATTTCGGTATCATAACCGAAGAGGCAGGGGAAGGGGAAACGTATGAAATTTTTGTGTACCCTCCAAAGTCAAATTCAAAGTCAAAAGCGCTTTATTTAATACCAATCGTTATAAATTTTTAAAAGAACATAAAGCAAATTCCAAACAATAAAACTATAAAAAACTTAATGGCCCGAATGGCTCTCTAAATTTATACGTTATCAGTTAAACACATTTAATGAAAAAAATACACTTGCAAATTTAAATTAATTAAGATTACTAGATAATTTTGATTCAATTGGAAAAAGGAGAAAAAACCAACCAGCATTATTCAAAAATTACTTATACTACTAACACAACAATGAACTTATATCCTATACCTAATATGTTACACCCTAATTCTAAATAAGTTCAATCAAAAAAAAAACGTTACCTTATATTGAAACCTATACCTAATTTATAATACAAATAAACAACAATACTGGATGTAGCAATAATGAGATGAATCTAAAAAACTAAGTAACGAGAAAAAGCACAAAAACAGAAAATAAACACGAATAATTTAGACATTATCATTCAGCCACCAATACCTAGATTGTTCCATCTCAGCTCGACCAGCCTCAACGAATCTAGCAAATGAGTATATCCATTGGAATTGTTGGTCTCGTGAACTCAGATTCGGAGGATATTTCATCTTCTTATCGGTGGCCCGTCGGTATATGTGATATATGATTGGGACGCCGTCAGAATCAAAAACATATCGATTCATGTCCAGACACACGAATGCTTCTGTAGGAACGAAGCCAGTAGTGAGGCAAGTCACAATATACCCGTCTGTAGGATGGAACGGCTGTGAAATCCAAGGGTTTTCACTCACAGTTACAGATCTTGCGATATGATTCCGAAGAAGTTTCAATATGAAGATATCGACTCTTGTCACTTGAGCGGTTTGATAAATTTTTCTATTCGATATATAATGCTTCCAATCCGTCTCAGGCTTTCTGTACAAACCAGTACATGCACGAAGACATTTCCTTTCGAAAACTCTTAATCTTTCCATTGTACTAGCACTTTGGTTGTACCAGATCTGGCATCCGTATGTCAAAACTGGCCTAACCAGGGTCTTGTAACAAATAACTTTGACTTTTTGATCAATGTATCTGGAATGAAAGAGTCGCCGAAGGGCCATGACTACTTTTAGTGCTTTACTGAGCATGATTTTGACATGTTCAGTATAGTACAGATACTGATCGAGATAAACACCGAGGTATCGAACACAGGATTTATGTGGAACCCGTTCTGAACTACCCTCACCAGCCATAATGTGGAAACCCTTCCAATTACGTTTCAGGTCTTGACTGGCCCCCTGCAGTGTTGTCCGAAACAAAATTGTTTCGCACTTCTGCGCATTGATTTTCATTCGCCAATTGTCGATGTAGAGCTGCACATCATTAAACATTTTTTGAAGATTGCTCTGAACTATTGTAGCTTTTCGGTCTGCCATATAGATGATCAGATCATCAGCAAACGCTACCAATGATCGCGTTGGCGAGACATTAAAATCAAAGCTGTTCAATAGCTTGCGAATGAATATTGAGAAAAGCAGGGGCGCAGTAACTGTTCCCTGCTGTAGACCATTCAAGACCTTGAATTCGCGCATTGTTGTCAAATTTCCATCAGTTACAACAAATGATTTCCCGTATAACATATTACACATCATGGCGACAAGGTGTCTGGGGAACCTGTCCTGAAGAAGTTTGAAAACTAGTCCATCTAACCACACCGTATCGAAGACTTTCTCCATATGAATGAGACATGCTCCAACACATTCTTTGTTGTTTAGTTTCCAACCGATGTCTGAGGTTACTTTCGTTATTGCATGTATGGTCGAATGCCTAGCACAAAAACCAAATTGGCAATTCGGCATCAACTCATATTTCTCAATGTGGGCGTTTAATGCTCTGTTGAGTATCACTTCAAACACCTTGCTGATGTTAGGCAGCATGCCGATTAGGCGATAGCTTTTAGGGCATGAAGATTCTTTTCCTTTCTTCAAGATCGGAAATACCTTAGCCTTTTTCCACTCATTTGGGAAATATGAAACACAAGTCTTCATAGCTGACAAAATAATCAATAAGATTCAAGCTCGGTATGAGGTCAGATGTTAATGTTTCATTGAAATGAAGAATTGATTGGCCGTTCAGGCTTGATTTGAAGTCGGAAACTTTTGCTTCAACGACCTCCGAAAATATTTCATTCCCTCTCTGGGTTGGGCAGATGAACCAATTCAAAATGTGTTCCAATCAGGGCAAGTTTCTGCAATCCTTCACATATAATCCTGTTTCCATTTCTATACGGAGTCGTACTATCAATTTCGATACCAGCTCTATCGAGAAGATTTATCTCATCACTAGCGACTTCAAGATTCGATACCTTCACTCGAGACTTCTTGCGGAATAAGCTATTCACTTTCGCGAACACGCCGTCTGGGTCCTGTGGGCTAATACCCCTCAATTTTTCCGCCCATTGATTGCTGACCTCACTCCTGAAGTATGAACGGATTAAGTTCCGGACATTCTTCAGGTGTAATTTCAACAAAGCCAACGAGGGATGGTTGTAGTCCAAAAATCGTCGATAAATATTGTTGACGCGGGTGAGAAGAAGGCTTTTCAATCTTTTCAACCTTGCGATGGTTGGTGTTTCATATCCTTCCATATTGTTTCGATGTTTAATCTTGGGAACAACTTTCTGAATCGTTTCCAACGTCAGCTTCTCTAACTTCGACAAATAGAGATCTATTTCATCGTCAGTTAGATTTCTGTTATTAGGAACCATTGAGCAAGCGTTGCCATCATCAGAAGAGGGACATTGCTTCTGGTACTCCCGATTAAACTTCTTTTGAAACTTTCCCCAGTCTGTTTTTTTGAAATTCAACCGATGGTTTTCATGTTGAACTGGAATGAGGAAGAAATCATCCCTTTGATGATTGATTTCCATTACAATTGCGTTATGGTCGCTATCGTAAGGAAGCACCTGCAGTTTCCGTTGAGGACTATTAAAGCTGAATTCAAGTCTTGCGTCAGCAATGCAGAGGTCCAAATATGAATTTGTCCTAGGGTATGTTGGGAACTCCGACCCATATAGGTTGCACCTGTATTCAATTTGGTTCTCTGTTATCCATGATTTCAGGAATACACCTCTTGGATTATTGGTGGCGTTTAGCCATGATGTATGCTTGGCATTCAGGTCACCGACAAAAATATAATAATTATGCAGCCTGTTCAATTCGAGTATTTCAAACAAGGAATTGAGTTCCTCCTTGAACTTGAGAACATTTTGACCAGTTGCATAGGCAGAGATAACGAAGAGGTTATCCCCACCTGGCAGTGAAATTTTGATGACGGACACTTCAAGAAATTCAAAGTTTTTGAATTCGACTTTTTCAATATTTTGGAAACAATAGGGTCTTCTAACCAATCTCCCGGTGCCACCTCCCCCATCACCTATTACCCTATCGTTTCTTACGAATGCAAAATCTTTGGATTCCATGGAATGCCATGAATTGAGGTGGGTTTCAGTGAGAAGTATGATGTCAGGCTTTTGCTTAACAACAAATTCAAGGAGATAATCACGTCGATGTATAGCAACGATAGAGTTGACGTTGATCGAGATGAGGCGAAGCCTATCCATGGGAATATGACTGGATGACAAGTTATTATTAGGCATTTGAGAGACCTAAACGATGAAAAGCAAAGTTAATTTTTGAATCTTGTTTGTCGATTCTCTCCGATAAAGAATTAAGTTGTTGGTAAATTTTGAGAAGCAGCTCATTATTGCCACTTACATTATTTACATTATTTCCAGCATTTTCTGCTGGTCCTCTAGCGGCGAGTGCAAATGATACTCCAGTCTTGACGAAGTTGGAAGGTATGATATTACGGTGTACTTGTGTTTGCTTTGGAGCATCTTGATATTGCATCTTGATATCGGAAGCATCCTTCATATGATGCTGGGTGACCAAAAACACCGCAGTTAACGCAGTATAATTTTTCTTTAGGCTTCGTCTTAGCCAATTTGCACTCACCGGAAGCATGAACGTCTTTGCATTTAACGCAACGATAGTGCATGGCACAATTGGCAGCCGAATGTCCAAATCTTTGACACCGGTAACACTGGTTGACTTCTCTTTTCTGTAGGCGTTCCCACCTCACCACTCTGAAATTCAAGTACCTTATTTGTTGAAGGGCACTTGGACTGCTCTTATTTGCTATTTGTACCAGGTAAAGTGGTAAATTCTTCCTTTCTATGGTCGACCTTCTTGTCGCAAAGGCTTTGACTGAAACAAAATCAATATCTGGTGCAGCCTCCTTGAGCACCTGAAGAAGATCGACCGTATCCTCTCCGCTGTCCAAACCCTTCAACAAGAAGGTCTGATTTTTTTCACTTTTTGGGGTATAGGTGAAGTGTGGAACCTCCCCATCTTTGGCTGACTTGAAATCAACCGGTGATTTCGTCCTTATAGTTAATTTTTCGGCATTAACTCTTTTGATTTCGAAATTGGCCAGTTTTTTCGGCTGCCTTTGTGTACCCTCCCTCCCCCTCGCGATTGGACAACTTTCATCCGAAAAACCTGGTAATGAATGTAGGCCTTTATGAGCACAACAACAACAAATACGTCAGAAGTCGAAATTCGATCAAGCTTGTTAGTGATAGTATATTTTGTCAATTTTATATTTTCTTAAATAAAACCGTAGCAGTACCCTCAAACACAATAAAATACAGAAATTGTTATACTAAGATTAATCTTCCCTGAAAGATTAACCTACCCTAAAAGTTTCAAAAATCGAATTAGATTTAACGAAATTATAGCGGTTTAAATTTTCCTGTATTACAATGCAACAATATACGCTGTATTACTATAGAATCATATGGCTATGCAACAATCTACACTTTATTCCGACTCAGGCACTACAGGTTTGCTAGAATTTGCATAAAAGTTTCAGGAATGATATTTTACGATTACTGATCGCGAGATCAGTAATCGTAAAACAAAATAGCGGCTGTTTTCAGATGGCATGAATCGATGACGAATTATTCATCCAATTACAATATTACTTATATTGTATTTACCTACGTAGGTCAATTTGAAATATGTATCTACCTCAACACGTCTTATGTTGTTATAATTCCATACAATTGAAATGGCGATAACTTACTTGATTATGATCTGATTTCCATGAAATTTCGTAGGCATAAGGGTCTTTCTTATATCAACCTACATAACGCAAAATTTTAAGAAGTTTAAGGGCATCGTTTCGATTTTTGGGGAAAAATGTAAAATTTACTAATCATACTATTATTAACAGAGTTGAGTGAATTTTGATTTCTGAGGTATTTGTTGCCCTTGCACTCATAAAGACCTACCTTTGCGGTTTTTTTTAGATTTTCAGGTCAAAGGGAAGGGGAAGGGGACACAAATATTGTTCGTACATTTTGCCTTCCCCTGGACCCCCTGATGCATAAAATGGCTCTTTTGCAGATTCTGAAAGTGCTAAAACCTTTTATTTGATACCCTACTCGACTACATCTGATGAAAAAAATTGTTTAACGGCCACTTCGTTACTAAAGGGAATCCCCTTTAAAAATTTTGAAACCACCACTTCTGACCTTTGCACAAAGTTTGAGCTTTGTAGCTTTTATAGTTTCTGAAGAAATTTCTTGTGTCCCATGGATAGGCGGCAGACGGACCGATGGACAGACGAATGGACGGACGGACAGACAGGACGCGAAACTAGTACGTTTTTGTAAAATTTCTTTCACAAAGCCCTATAAATCATGGAGGTACCAATAACTAAGAATTTAAGAGGTTGAAATTCGTTGAGCTTTGCTAATAATAGTAGGATTTAGTACTTTCGGCAATAAAACTGTTTTAGTATCATTAAATTGGATGAAATTAGCCATTTAAGTAGTTTTTTAAAAGATCTTTATATTCTATTAGTTTCAATAAAATTTACAATAGTTATAGCCATTTGAATTTCCTCCGATTACAACAATCATGTACGAATTTTCTACTACATGGGCTTTCCATCGAACCGGACACTATACTTTTGATTGGTCCTCTCTAAATTTCCAGATAAGATGAATAACAAAAATACATTTAAAATTGAGGTTAGTCAATAATTTGAGCAATATTGGAACAAAATGTTGGCTGGTTAAGATCAAGTTCTTTTATAGCAAGAATATATTTATTGTGCACGTCGTGAAAGTTTTTCTTGAATTAAATCATTCTTCAATATATATCTCCATATTGTAGGTTAAGTACAAAAACCTTCTGACATGAACGTAGTTCTGTCTACTAAACATGTATAGAATTGTGAACGGCTTGCCTTGATTTAAGTTACGAATCAGATCGGATAGCAATCCATCAGAAGTTAATATGCTAATTGACTCAGGTAGCACGAATAATTATATTACGGAAGACTGTAAACTAGGTACGAATATCAATCTAGAACAACCAAAAACCACTCAGACTATGCATGGCATATATAAAATACAACTTAAACATGAATTACATATATTAGGTAGAAAACTGACGTTTTACGTACTAAAAGAGCTAAAGGATTACAAAGTAATAATAGGAGTAGACGGAATGACAAAACTTAAAATGGAAATAAAATTAGTAGATCAACGATTAACAATTTTCAGTAAAAAAAGGATAGCAAAGGATAATATCCACAGAATAAATTATACAATTGACAACGAGGAATACAGGAAGCAAATAGGTCATATGAAAAATCACAGAGAATTTACCATAAACGACTACGATTCAAGCGACAATAGGACAAGGATAGTTCTCCAATTTGGACCAAACAGTACCCGTACCCTTATAGCGACAATGATTTTGTGAATAAAGAATAAAGAAACTCTTGAGAGCTGGGATAATCAGACCGAGCAAATCTCCGTGCAATTCACCAGTATGAGTTGTACCTCAAAAGGGAACCGATGAAAAAGGGAATCCTTAAAAAAGATGTGGTCGATTTTCAAAAGCTAAACGCGCAAACTGATATCCAATCCCAGATGTTAAACTAACAATCCAAAATTTAGGAAAAGCTTCGGTATTTTCGACGTCGGATTTAGATGCAGGTTTTCATCAAATTATAATTGACGAAAAAGACAGAGAAGACTGGATTCTCAATAAATGGAGCAAAGTACGAATTCGTTAGAATGCCGTTCGGATTGATAAATGCACCGAATATTTTTCAGAGATTCGTTGATAACATTCTCACAGACCGTACATTGGCGAATTTGCGTATATCTACATCGATGACGTATTGATATCTTCCTCACCCGATGAACATATCGAATAAATTGGAATTATAGTAGACACATTAACAAAAGCCAATATGAAACTGTCAGCCAAGAAGTCTCATTTCTTTCAAACCAAATAGAATATTTAGGGCAAACTATAAAGAAAAACAATATTACAGTGGATCTATTAAAGATTCAAACTATTGAATCCTACGCCACTCCAGCCAGTCTGAAGGACCTTAAATCATTTTTAGATCGAGCCTCGTACTATCATAAATTTATTAAGGATATTGTCAAGATAGTAAAACCTTTAACCTTACATTTACAAGGTGAAAATGTTCAAATAGGAAACAATCGAAGTAAAAATTGTTAGTATTGAATTGAATGATGCGAATGAAATAATCAAAATATTAAAAAGTAAACTAAGGGAAAAGGTCGAAAAGTATCAGCCGGATTACAGGAAACCTTTCGAAATTACTACGGATGCTAGTAATATAGCGATCGGAGCAGTCTTAAGCCAAAACAGGAACCTAATTATTTTTACATCTAGAACCTTGAGTAAGACGGAACAGAATTATTCAACTAATGCAAAAGAACTTTTTCAATTATATGGTCATTTCAAAAACTGAGAAATCACTTATACCGCATAACCAGCCTGACCATCTACACTGATCAACAATCATTAATATTCTCAATATCGAAAAGAAATATTAAAGGCAAGTTAAAAAGATGGAAGATGAATAGATGATAGTTAAAAGATGGAAGATCCATAGATGAATATGGAACTAAAATCGTTTACAAACCAAGACATCAAAGTGTCATTGCAGATGCACTTTCTAGACAACAAACAATTTCAAAAAGTATAGATCACAGCGATTGTTCTGAAGAGAGTTCGTCACACGAAGAAATTAAAGTAGGATCTTACCCCTGAATAAATTTAAAACCCAAATAATTTTAGTTAATAGCCCGCCGCAGCGAGTAGAAACTTAAAATACATTTAGTAATCAAATCCAATGGACTTTATTTACCCTTCTTAATCAAATAACTCTTTTATCTGGCTAATAAACAGTATATTTCATACATAGAAAAATTTTCTAAATATATATACTTGCATAAAATCTCAGATAAAACTACCATACCTACTCATTTAGATAAAATATTCCGAGCCATATTTCCCAAAATAAAATGTTTAGTAACTGACAAAGAGAGTATCTTTATTAGTAATATTACCAAGATTCTACTCGATAAATTAGATATCCAACATTTTAAAAGCTCAGTCAATCATTCGACTACAAACGGTAGTATCGAGAGAGTTCACTCTAATCGAATTAACTCGAGTCTTAATGACCCAAAATAATACATCACTTACAGAAGAAATTTATAACGCAGTATTCACATACAATTAATTCGGTCACCGGTATAAAAGCCATTGATATCCATTTTAACCACGAAAAATAGCTATATAATATATAAGACAAATCTTAAATCAGAAACAAGAATCAATAATTAAAAATGAGAATAAAAACAGGGTTTTTAAATCTTTCCAGCCCAACGAAAAAATCTTGGCGAAATAGAATCGAAGGAATAAACTAGCTCAACGCTATATCAAATTCGCAGCAAAGGAAGACCGCGGGACAGCGTTTTAACTACCAACGGGAAGGTTATACACAAAGACAATATGCAGCAAAATCCTCAAAATGAAGATCATTCTAATAACTCTTAACAACCCAAATATTCCTAATCTAGGCGGAAGTTAACATAACAAACTTAGAAGACAAAACCTTCTCATATTAACCAAAGGAGACAATATTTGCACCTTCGAACAATTTGACTTATACCGTATAACCAACACCACATACTTTAAGGTAGCATTAGAAGATACTAAAAGTAAAGGACTATTAAAAGAAATAGACAGTACTGTAATCGAGGAAATAGACATTATTAGATTAGTTATTGTAATAGAACACAGTAGAGCAAAACGAGAACTCAATTTTTTAGGCTGAATTATAAAATTCATAGCAGGTAACCCTGACCACGAAGATATGTTAGCAATTAGATTGCGAAATCAGACAATTGTACAATATTCTTGTTGAAAAACAAGAAAGCCTAGTGTAACATTATCCAAGAAAACAACGAAAACTTTACACGTATCAATCAGGAACTATTATTGTATCAGGATCAAATCAAGTAAATAAGAACATACTTCAAGAAACTTGCGAGTATTTGTTATCCTTTCCAGACAAGATAACTATTAACAACGAAATATACAATATGTAAACTATGAAAATGAAGTCAGACATCTTACACAATTACAGATATATTAACTTCAGAATCACAACACAGATTTTCGAACATTCAGTCCTTAAATAAATTTATCATTTCAATAGAATCAAATTCTGTAAAAAGTTCATTGATTTTTTTCGGAACAGTCCTAACTTTAATATTATTTCTGACGATTAAAATTTGCAAACGATATAATGAGTATAAAGAAAATAAGTTGAAAAAAGAATTCGACGAATTACATTTCAAAATTTTACGAGAAAATAACGTACCTTTCAATATAGAAAAATGAGGAGGAGAGTTAATCACGCTAATCCTCCAGTAACCAAAATATATATGACTCATCACTAAAATATGTCTAATTAAGCTAATGAACCTCATCCTTCAGTACCCAAAATATTTGTCACTAAAGTATGTCTAATGACAAAGACACGTAATTGTTACAATACCAGTTTACCCTATGTATACTGGCAAGAACTGGGTGTTTGATTTGATGTGTATCCTATAAAGACTGTCAAAGTTTCCGAGGAGAAATCCTCCTGCATAATACTTACCTCTACTATTTTCCATTTCAAACTAAATTAACAAGGATGAATTTAATTTAAAGGATTAATTTAATTTAATTATTAATTCTGTTGTACATTTACAAGTTGCTTTGTTCTTCAATGTTTACATTTTGTGGGAGCTTCTTTTAGTACACTGAAAGTTTGATTAACGGCTGCGACTGTTTTGGCCTGTGTTGTCGGCTTGATGCCCAATGACACTGAAAGTTTGACTAACGGCTGCGACTGTTCTGGCCTGTGTCCTCGGCTCGATGCCCAATGACACTGAAAGTTTCACTATGAACTGCGACTGTTCTGGCCTGGGTCCTTGGCTTGATGCCCAATGACACTGAAAGTTTGCCTAACTGTTCTGGCCTATGTCCTCGGCTCGATGCCCAGTGACACTGAAAGTTTGCTTAGGCCTGTGAGCTTGGCTTACGCCCAATGCCACTCCTTGGTCCGCGTCCTCGGCGTACATCTAGTGACACTAAACACTTGCTTTGGCTCGTGTCCTCGGCTCACGGCCAATGATACTCCTTGGTCCGCATGCTCGACATATGCCGACATATTCCTAGTGACACTGAACATTTCTCTACCACGATCAATGGTTTATATAGGTAAAATCAGCTGACGCTGGGTAAACCTCAATCGATTATTTTATAGGGTTCAACAGCCATGCTAAACTTTCCATTGAATCCGCATTTACCTCAATCCATAACTTCATAAGGTTCCACAGCCATGCTAAACGTTCCATTGAATCCGCATTTTCCTCAATCCATAACTTCATACCCA
>OZ017739.1:191342681-191360181 GCA_963969285.1 Odontomyia ornata
TTGAAGGCCACATAGCCAATAAAGTATCTCATTGATGGAAGTTCCATTGGATTCCAGGATTTTTAAATGTATCCTCGGCTATCAAATCCATGTACATGTTCTCTGTGACTTCATTGTGCCCTATCGAAATATCATTTAATTGGAGCTCTGTGCACTCAAGGATGCTTTCTTCTCCCTCATCTAAATTTATGGAAAGCATTGTGTCACTATCGTCTCCACAGTTGCTTCTTTCACTAAACTTTATTAAATTAAATGACATTATTTTTGATAATATTAGATTTAGCTCGAAAACTGATGGATTCCTATTATTTCCGCCTTTTTGCCGTATTACAGCAAAAAGATTTTCTAACGGATCTTGTGACAAGCGTTTCGTTAGTATGAAAAAAACATCAGGATTTTCATCCATAATCCCATCGGCCAACATCAAAACACCAATTAACGTCTGTTTAATGCCATTTAGGAAGTAAACGGTTTTTCCCCTATTTTCGCACTTCACATTTGAGATATATTCTTTGAAATATCCTATGTATTTGTAGACTTCACTGGTCAATGTCATGCCTTGCTTAAAAATGTTGGGATTTTTCAATGATCTACTATTCAAGCAATCAATAATTTTGTCAACCTTTTCAATAAATGTAGCAGTTGATAATGCTATTTCAACAGAATTTCTTTTAAAATTTTTTGTTTCAACAGCAGTACGTATGGCAGCAGCGACTGTTTTACTGAACACCTGATACGCCAAATTAACACGCATTTTTTCGAAAGAATTCGGTTGGATGTGCTGAAAAGTTAGCTTTGTGCACATTTTCGTAGCTTTTTTTTGCTCAAGCTCCCATAATTCTTTTACCACGTCCCAGGATGCTCGACCATCAGGTGTACAAATGATGTTATTTAAAAGAAGGTTCCTAAGAGATTTAATCAAATGGGGAAAATCAAAAAGACACATGATTTTTTCTCCATTAACAAGCCAAAATGGCTTCTCAGTGGAAACTCCCAAATCTGAATAACACTTTCTGTTGTTAGAACCCTGGTCACAAGTTATTGCCTTGACTTTAAGACTCCAGCTTGAAAGACTTTTTATGTTTTCTTGCAGAATTTCCCTCCCTTAATACCATTTTCGGAAACAAAGTAATTGACTACGCATTCCCAGTTACTACGAAGCCCTCTGACCATAAATACACATACTTGTTTCCCAATAGCGTTTTTCCTACAGAAGCCGATGTCTTCTAAACCGTCTATCAAATCATGTGAAACATTATACCTCAATTCTTTCCTTATGGCGATTTCATCAAAAATTAGAACAACATATTTTTCCACTTCACTTAATAATAGACATTTGTCTTTTATGACTGGAAACGCATTATTACTTAAACCTGGTTGCAATTGTTTGACAGGCGCCCAGGAGTACACTGTTGATGGATGAGGTAAATTAATATTTAGGCTGTTTCTTAAAAATTTGTATGTTGATTGGGAATGTTGTGTTAGGGGTATATATTTGGCAACAAGGAAGTCAAGGCTTACCTAGAAATTGATATAGCGTCTAGATACGCATGTAGTTTAGGCAAACAAGTGCCGGATTAATAGGCGTTACAAGCCGGAATAGTAGTCCAAAATGTTTTAGGCAGGATGCCAGTCTATTAGGCTATAAAGCCAGATTAATTTTAGGCAGCAATGCCGGTTTCAAGTAAAACGCTAGGCGAGTGGCCAGTTTAAGCTATTTCAAACGACTGTGTCTTCTATATTTTCCCTTAGCCTATTTATACAAAATTCTTACAGGCTAAAATCTATAGTCTAAATAGAAAACTATAATAAAAAAACTCTTATGCTAAAAATGCATTGGTAAGGAAAACGTGCTTCGCATAAAACCGTACAATACATACATTCCTTAAAATCTATTAGAAAAAACTTCACTTATGTAAATCTATTCAGAAAAAATCTACTCATCGGAAATGCACTAATCAGTGGTGAGCATTCTAAACTATACATAAAAAATGTGCATTATAACTTATTCATAAAAAACCTATTTATACGTTTCCTTATGTGCATTCTATCTTATTCATAAAAAAATAAACCTATTCATATCCATTGGATTCTCCATACGGGAATCCAAATGCATAAAGCGAAAATCTTTCTGTAAAATGACCCTTCTATAAACAATGCATTGTCTTTGAGTGCGAAGACAATGCATCCGCATAGTCAAAGTCAAGTTCAATGCAATTGTAATCTAACACCCTTTAGATACCAACAATGAACTTGTCTTTGAGCGTGAAGACAATTGCATCGGCATGGCCAAACGAAATTAGAGAACAGATGTTTTGTTTTTGTTTACAATAATGTTCTGGCGCACGTCGTACGTGTAATGAGATCTTTTAATAAATAAGAATTGAGCAAGAGGTTATTTACATATTCGAATAGGATTTTAATATTTGAATTGGAATTCGAATTGGAATTTTGATAAGAATTTAATTTGGACTTTAAAATGTGAATTCGTTGCGATTGTGATTTAGAATTTAAAATTTGAACTGAAAGATTTTCGATGTATATTACACCTTGGGCCTAAAAGAAAAAAAATTTTTTTTTGAAAAAAAAAATTTTTTTTTTTTGTACAATGGTTATTACAATATTTGCCGTGTAAGGTACTTATTTCTTAGATATTTTGAATTAATTCTAGGTTTGTTGTGAGTATATATAATATTTTGTAAACTAATGTCTTTTCTTTAATCTGTTATTGTGAATCAATAATTTTTTGTTGTTTTTCTCTATGACAGAGTTTACTCCTTGAGTTTCAACTACATGGTATGGTCCTTCATATGGACTATCTAATTTATTATTTCTTTGAGTTTTTAAATATACCCAGTCCCCTGTTTGGAGTTTTAATGGATTTATATTGTCTTTATTTGATAGTACCCTTTTTGATTTTGATTCCCTCAAGATTTTGTAAGCGGTCTGTTGTGCGTTGTATAGTCTAGTTTTAAGTTCTGTCAGGTAACTGTCATAATTGTAGATGGGTGTAGAGTTATCGTAGTCGCTGGTAAGGCTTGACAATCGACCAAAAACTAATTCGTAGGGTGTGTAATTTGTCTCACTATGGGGTGTGGTATTGTAAGCGAAAGTGTAGAAGGGGATGTGGTTATGCCATTCGTTATCTTCACAAAATGTGAGCAGATATTCATTTAGTACTCTGTGATTTCTCTCTAGGGACCCTAAAGTTTCATGGTGGTATGGGGTGGATGTTTTATGTTCAATGTTCAAAGTTTTGCAGATGTTTTGGAATAGTTCATTGACGTATTCAGTACCAGTTTTAAAATGACCGTATCTTAGGATAATGTTTTCAACTATTGCTTTTGCTACTACGTTAGCTTCTTTGGTAGGGATTGGTATGGCTTCAACAAATTTAGTAAGTTCACATTGTGCTGTTAGTATGTACCTAAATCCATTTGAGATGCGTAATGGGCCTACTGTATCAATAGATAAGACTTCGAATGATTTTGATGGTGTATCTGTGATTGTTAATTTTTCTTTAGTATGTCTTGTTATTTTGTTTTTATTACAAGTCTCACATTGTTGTATTATATTTTTAACCATTTTGTTCATATTTTTCCACGTATATTTTTGTTTAAGTTTTGCTATGGTTCTTGTTATACCCGTGTGACCTCCACACCTTGACTCGTGATATTCGCTGATCAATCTTATTTGATCGGCCTTTTGTTCAACGTGTCTCGGGGGATTATATAATATTATTTGTACTTTAGTTTGCCTATTTTTTATTACCTTTGCATGCTTTTTATTATATATATCGATTAATTCGTTTTTACTTATGTATTTGAATATTTCATCATTTTAAGATAGGCCTATCTTCGTGATACTATTTATTGATAGTTCTAGTATTAGTTTCTCCAAAACCTGACCTAAGTCTAAGGATGGATTATCACTATACTTCACGATTATTATATTTTTTTCTTTTATTATCATTGTAGTTGGCAAACTTTTATTATTTTCATTTTTAATGAGCTCAAATTTTAGTATTGGCAAATTTCTTATGTCAGAAATTGAAGTACCTTCCCACATGTTGAGTTGATCAGGCTCGATGTTGGAGGTAGTTATTGCCGTATTAGTGGTCACAGGGTTTGTTGGTTTTTTTGTTTTGCTACGTGTTATAACGTTTATTGTTTTAGGTATCATTTCTCTTAAATCATTCGAATTTATTTTTATACGCGATAAAGCATCTGCATTTGTGTTTATTTTACCTTGTTTGTATATAATGTCAAAATCATAGTCCATAAGATCTAGGCGAATTCTAGTTAGTTTAGGAGAGGGATTGCGATTTACAAATAAGGATACTAAGGGTCGGTGGTCTGTAACGACCGTAAATTTCTTTCCATACAGGTAGGGGCGAAAATGGTTTATTCCCCAATAGATTGCAAGGAGTTCTTTTTCTACTACTGATTTGTTAATTTCATATTTTGTTAGGGATCTGCTAGCATAGGATATCGGCAGGTCTTCTCCAATGATTCCTTGTGATAGAACGGCTCCTAGCGCATAATCAGATGCGTCCGTCGTTAGTATAAATTCTTTTTCTAGGTCGGGGTATTGTAGAATTGGTGGGGAAGTAATGGAGTTTTTGAGAGATTGGAAAGCTACTTGGCATTTTTCGGTCCAGTCAAATTTTTTGTTTTTCTTCAGCAGCTCATTGAGAGGTTTTGCAGTGGCTGCGAAATCTCGGACGAATCGTCTGTAGTAATTGCAGAAGGCGACAAAACGTCTTACGTCATCTGCGTTTTGTGGAATTGGATAGTTGTTGACAGCTGCGCATTTCGTGGGATCGGCAGTTACGCCTTTGCTGGTGATTAGGTGTCCTAGGTAAACGACTTCGGATTGTACGAAATTACACTTTGAGGGGTTTAATTTTAGATTGTACATACGGAGTCGTTCGAAAGTCTTTATGAGGTTTTGGTTGTGATGTTTTAAGGAACAACCGAAGACTATGATGTCGTCGACATATAGGAATGCGTTTGCATATAATCCGGATAAAGCTATTGTTAACATGCGCTGAAAACTATTTGAGGATATTTTCAACCCGAAAGGTAATCGTTTGAATTGATAATGTCCGTTGCTGGACGAAAATGCTGTCATTGGGCGTGATTCATGGTCGAGTTCTATTTGGTGGAATGAGCTCGTCATATCGAGTGTAGAGAAGTATTTGGCTCTACCTATGCGATCTAGTATATCGTCAAGTCGGGTGAGGGGGAATTTGTCATTGACTAATTTTTTATTTAGCTGACAGTAATCGACTACTAATCGCCATTTTTTTGTATCATTACTGGAGTGCTTGGGGACTACTAACATGGGGGAATTGTACGGGCTTGTTGATGGCTCTATCACATCTTTATCGATCAGGTCTTTGACCTGGTTGTTAATTTCGACAGTGTGTGCATGAGGCATTCGATAATTTTTTATGTACACTGGAGTATTATCAATTGTATGCAAATGTTGTGTGTAGAAATTATTGCATGTTAATTTTTCACCTTCTAAGTGGAATATATCGTTATATTCTCTGCAGATATCTTCTATGGATGATTTTGCTTCAGTATCACTAGCGTTGATTTTTAAAATCTCTTTTAATTTATTCCATCGTTGATGTGTCTTTTTCGTATTGCTGTGTAGTATATGAAAATTTTGTAGGGGTATAACCTCGAGTTGTAGATTATTTATGGTTTCTTCGGAGTCTGAAGTGTTTAGGATTCTGATGTGTTTTATTCCTTGTGCTGGGACAATGGTGTTGCTAATGAAAACGTCTTCTGAGATTCTTTTTCCGCAGATCAAGCTATCTTCGGTAATGTTAACACTGATTGGATGTATAATTTCTGAACGTGGGGGTATTCTAATATTGTAGATTTTTGTTTCTAATTGGAGTGTAATATGTTTGTTGTTGTATTGGAAGGAAAAGAGGAGGGTTTCGAAATCTATATTGGCATAATACTTATGTAAGAAATCTCTGCCAATGATGCCGTCAGTTCGGAGGGGGAAGCTATTTTCTACAATTTGAAATTCGTGTAAAATGTTGTCTTCAAGAAGGTTTATTTCTAGGTTCGCAGTGCCGAGAGTTAGGATATTTTGTCTGGTTATACCTGACAATGTACAAGATTTAGAACTGTTTATATGAATGTCATCAAAGATATTTTTACAGATTGATATGTCCGCACCTGTATCAACTAAGAATGTATGTCGTTTATTGTTTAGTTGTAGAATAATATGATTTGATATGTCTGCATTGTAGTTTGTTAGACTTATGTAATATTTTTTGCTAGTGTATTTGTTAGTGGGATTATTCCCCGATTGACCAATTTTATTTACTGGGTGGTGTCTGGGGTTTCGTCGTTTCCCTGGCGTCGCTTATATTGTTCTATCGTCAGTGGTTGTGGTCCTGGTAATTGTTGTCGGTTATTTGCTGGTTCGCTGATTGACGTTTCCTTCTTCGTTGCCTTGTAACTTGGTGCGTTTGCCGGTATCGGTCCAGGTTTGTATTCTTCCACAGATCTGGCTTGGGGTTTATAGGCTTCCCACATTGCTTCAAAACCTTCCATGGTTTTTGTATCTAGTGGAAAGAATAGGCAGGATCGCCATGTTGTGTTAGGGGTATATATTTGGCAACAAGGAAGTCAAGGCTTACCTAGAAATTGATATAGCGTCTAGGTACGCATGTAGTTTAGGCAAACAAGTGCCGGATTAATAGGCGTTACAAGCCGGAATAGTAGTCCAAAATGTTTTAGGCAGGATGCCAGTCTATTAGGCTATAAAGCCAGATTAATTTTAGGCAGCAATGCCGGTTTCAAGTAAAACGCTAGGCGAGTGGCCAGTTTAAGCTATTTCAAACGACTGTGTCTTCTATATTTTCCCTTAGCCTATTTATACAAAATTCTTACAGGCTAAAATCTATAGTCTAAATAGAAAACTATAATAAAAAAACTCTTATGCTAAAAATGCATTGGTAAGGAAAACGTGCTTCGCATAAAACCGTACAATACATACATTCCTTAAAATCTATTAGAAAAAACTTCACTTATGTAAATCTATTCAGAAAAAATCTACTCATCGGAAATGCACTAATCAGTGGTGAGCATTCTAAACTATACATAAAAAATGTGCATTATAACTTATTCATAAAAAACCTATTTATACGTTTCCTTATGTGCATTCTATCTTATTCATAAAAAAATAAACCTATTCATATCCATTGGATTCTCCATACGGGAATCCAAATGCATAAAGCGAAAATCTTTCTGTAAAATGACCCTTCTATAAACAATGCATTGTCTTTGAGTGCGAAGACAATGCATCCGCATAGTCAAAGTCAAGTTCAATGCAATTGTAATCTAACACCCTTTAGATACCAACAATGAACTTGTCTTTGAGCGTGAAGACAATTGCATCGGCATGGCCAAACGAAATTAGAGAACAGATGTTTTGTTTTTGTTTACAATAATGTTCTGGCGCACGTCGTACGTGTAATATCTTTTAATAAATAGGAATTGAGCAAGAGGTTATTTACATATTCGAATAGGATTTTAATATTTGAATTGGAATTCGAATTGGAATTTTGATAAGAATTTAATTTGGACTTTAAAATGTGAATTCGTTGCGATTGTGATTTAGAATTTAAAATTTGAACTGAAAGATTTTCGATGTATATTACAGGAAATATAAAAAATATTTTATACCAAATTCTTTCCTTCCTTGTCATGTTTTGTTTTCTTAACATTGAGAATCATTTTACACAATGTTTTGTTTTCTTCACCAATGTTTTGTGCATTGATGAAGTCTTTAATTGCTACTTTTTTAGGTGATTTCTTCTTGTAATTAGAAACTCTCCGGAAATTACTTTTTGCTTTCCTACACTTCATCAAATCACTTTTTAACTTTGCACATTCCACTTGCAGTTTTTGGCACTTTTTCATATAAAACTGTTCGTTCGAAACATGTTTTTGGCAATTACAACAAAAATCAATTATTGAATCTGTTGACGACCTCCGTCTTTTCCGTGGTGGAGTCGTCAACATATTTAAAATCATCTGCTCACTTGCATCCTCTTTCAACAAAAACAAAGTTGGAATAGCACCTACCTTCAATCTGCGTGGTCCTATGAACTCTTCTGCGAAATGATGATGACAAATCCGTAGATTCTTGTCTGCCGCTACTTCTTCCAAATTGCAAGTTTTCCGCCATAAAATACCCATTGGGGAGTCGTATGGCGGGAACTTAAATAATCGAACATTGGTTTGTCTTCTGGACTTTCCACAATGCTCCAAACTGCATCGTAGCCCAGACTTTCATTTATTTACATTCATTTTTCGTAAAAACACTGTCACTTTAACAAAATTCAATACGAAATGAAGTGATGCATTTAATTTCATCATAAGTATACCACAAGCTTTTAAGTGAATGCTCTTTCGCACAAAGAGATACAAAGAGATTTACCTTGCATAAGAGCTCAGGATATTAAATTTTCCATGCTGAAATACAATGAGTACCTTTGACGACCACATGATTATTTTGTTTGACTAGCTTAAAAAAATACTTCATAAAACATAACTTCTTTCAGATCGAAATTCATCGTCTATGCGAATCAGAAATAATCTTTTTTCGACATAATTGTACATTCCGAGATTTATTGTCCGATTTTGCTGGTTAGCAAACTAAACCCAGACATTTTATCAATAATGATCAATTGGTCGTACAGTAAAAACAGTACATTGAGGAAAATTTACGGTAACTTACTTAAGGTTACCCTTAAGGTAGAAGTTGAAATAGGTTTTAATTTAACATCAACGGCATAAAAGCAGATAAATTGAAATGCATGATGGATTTACTGCATCATATATTTTTCACACTGGCATTCTTCAAAATTCTTCTTCATGCATCATCATGTTAACAGAATTCTAATTTTTCGTTCAACTTTGAAACTCATATTTCTGAGAAGATGAGCAATGAAGAATTTTTAATAAGCCAGTAACATGAACCATATTATTGGAATTGTACTAAAATGCAACAAAAATCCTGCTGTTGATTTTGAAAATGGTCGAAGCAATATACCACATACCATGATCTACAATAGTTTATTATTGCTAGTGTTTGAAGTACTATTTTTATTCGGAGAATTGTACCTTAAAACCTGCTCGCAAGGTTTAATATCTGAGGGGCCATTTCCTCAGATATTAAACCTTGCGAGCAGGTTTTAAGGTTTCGCTTATTATTCGATGGCGAAAAATCACGAAAAAAATTTGGGAATCAAGGTTTTTTAGAATATAAAAATTAAAAATGTTTTCTTTACTTAAAATGCATGCATTCCAATTTAAATATAAACATATATCAAATAAACCCTAAAATAGGTGACAAAACTATCTTGAAAAATCATTTTCGCGAAGAGCCAATTTACTCGTTGAGATGAAAAATCGTCTCAAGCAAAGCAGAAACCAACAAGGCAAAAGTTCTACTTCTCTCCTCAACGTCGCCCCCACATGCCCATCATCGATGAAATTTTCTCGTACGAAATGTCAATGGCTTAAGCTCTTGGCAAAAGCTCTTGCTAGCAAAGAGATAAATGAAAGCTCTGGGTTCTAGCGCCAGAACCCACGGTATGAAATTTTGGGGACGAAAATTTTGTATAGAATTAGACTTCTTTATGCTTTATATTCTTTGATATTAGTGAATTTGTGCGCTGAAAGTGACTGGTGTGCTTCGGCACGATGTCGTTAGCCAATCAGGAGAGAAGGTAATATATTAACAAGTTGTATCCATGTTTCGTCACGATAGAAAATCGTTTTGTCCTCACAGAATGATCGACGACAAAGTCCTCACTTGTGGACGCTTAACTTAGAGTAATTCTCCATCACAAATCATTCCTGCCTTGAGAAAATTCGGCCACTGATTGGCGGACAACGAAAATATACGCCTTGATATGCTAGGTGTTTATTTTCTGATTGATCGGGTTCTGAGGGTTCAACGTTTCTCGCTGCTTCTTTTAATTTACGTTCCGACTCAAGTTCGCGCTTTACTTGTGCTTTAGTTGCTGCCAATGAAGTGTTAAATTTACGAGTGTCTTCCTCTTGTATGCATGCCATTGCGGCCTCGAGTTCGCGCTTTACTTGTGCTTTAATTGCTGTCAAGTATTACATTCACGAGTGTCGTCCTTCTGTATGCGTGCCATTGCTGCCTCAGCAGCATCTCTGGCTTCGTTACTCAGCTTGTTCCTCTTTGGTGGCATATATACATCTCTACTGGATCTGCGTGAGTGTGAAGATGTTTACGGCGGCGGAGCATTAAGTTTGTGTCCTTGGCCGGAAGCTCAGTGGCTGGACATCTGATAGGAATGTCGGCTTTAACGATAGCCTCACGTTTAGATCCGCACTCACAATCGTTTCCCTGTAAATTTCGGCAGTACTCAGGCTCGAATTTAAATTAATCGAATTCTATACTGCATCAAAATTCATTGGGAGACCAATGAATCAATGAAAGGCAGTATGAAACCTGGATTTGGGAAATGATGTAAATGCCCGCAAATTATAGCGCGTATCACGAACACCTCTTGTCGCATGGCGAGAACAACGATTCAAATTCGGATTTCCTCCATCGTTGCATGTTATCTTTTTGCGACGCGATTTCGATTGCTTCGAGGGGTTATATATTTTATGCTGCCGCATATGTTGAACAAATGTGGAATATTTCCGCTACCGTCTGATATAGTCGTAGTGCCGGGAATTCGCGTTTCGTTTCGAGCTCACGTTGGTCCTTGATTCTTTCGGCGCTTGCTACTGCTTGCGTTGTCCATAATGTGGCGTGTAAATTAGAAGCGATCTAGCTACTTAAGTTTAATTACATGACATTAAAAGGCAAAAAATATTATGTAGCTTGCTTTCCGTAATCTAATAAGTAGTCATTTTATGAATGCAAATGAAAATTTATTGCTGTTGGTTACATAATTAGACTAACACAAAAGTTAATAAAGTGCGGCTCGGCATTGCGTAGGTTTAAATCTTACGAAATTGCGTATGGTAGTGTTCGGGGTGAGCAGCGCTCTGAAATCTCAATATTCACCCGTTACACTTAATAAACGTAATGGTTGAATTTCATTCTACTTTGCTAATAATAGTAGTATTATTAAATTGGATGAAAGTAGATATTTAAGTGCCCTTTAAAATGTCCTTATAATCTATGTTTTAATAGAATGCACAGAAGTTATTGCCGTTTGAATTTTCTTCGATTACAACAATCAAATACGGTTACTACATGGGCTTTCCATCAAACCAGACACTACATTTTTGATTGTATTGTCTCCAAATATATAAAACAACAAAAAGACATTTAAGATTCGGCTTGGTCAATAATTTTAGCAATATTGCAACAAAATGTTGGCCAGTTAAAATAATGTAGCATTGGTTTTTCTTTTAAAGCAGAAATATATTTGTTGTACATGTCATCGTATGTCTGCATATCGTATATTAAGTACAAAACCCTTCTGACACGAGCGTAGTTCTGTCTACCCAACTTGTTTTTTTTCGGCAGGGTTGCCGCTGTTTCGTGTCGGCGACATTTGTTTTCATTTCATCCAAGCAATTTAATTCCAATGCAAACGTGTTGTTTTATTTTTGTTAGCCATATGGCGCTTCCCCGAGGTTTTCTGTTACGAGTACGTGTTTTTATTTTTTGTTTGTCCATGGGGTAATCGTATTACGTTGCTTTATTTCTCTATGTTGGATTGTTGGCGGACGCTTTTGTTTACGTAATGTTTTTATTTTTTATTAGTCCATGCGGCACTTGTGCTAATTAACAAGCAAATTGAAAGTCCCCGGTCTGATACACAGATGGCGGTGCTAGTATTAAATCCATACGATTTTTAGTTAGTACCAACCTTCAAAGGATACGTGTCAAAATTTGACAGCAGTCCGACCATTTTTTTTTCAAAGTCAAGTCAAAGTCAAAGTCAAAAGCGCTTTATTTAATACCAATCGTTATAAATTTTTAAAAGAACATAAAGCAAATTCCAAACAATAAAACTATAAAAAACTTAATGGCCCGAATGGCTCTCTAAATTTATACGTTATCAGTTAAACACATTTAATGAAAAAAATACACTTGCAAATTTAAATTAATTAAGATTATTAGATATTTTTTGATTCAATTGGAAAAAGGAGAAAAAACCAACCAGCATTATTCAAAAATTACTTATACTACTAACACAACAATGAACTTATATCCTATACCTAATATGTTACACCCTAATTCTAAATAAGTTCAATCAAAAAAAAAACGTTACCTTATATTGAAACCTATACCTAATTTATAATACAAATAAACAACAATACTAGATGAAGCAATAATGAGATGAATCTAAAAAACTAAGTAACGAGAAAAAGCACAAAAACAGAAAATAAACACGAATAATTTAGACATTGCCATTCGGCCACCAATACTTCTATCTCAGCTCGACCAGCCTCAACGAATCTAGCAAATGAGTATATCCATTGGAATTGTTGGTCTCGTGAACTCAGATTCGGAGGATATTTCATCTTCTTATCGGTGGCCCGTCGGTATATGTGATATATGATTGGGACGCCGTCAGAATCAAAAACATATCGATTCATGTCCAGACACACGAATGCTTCTGTAGGAACGAAGCCAGTAGTGAGGCAAGTCACAATATACCCGTCTGTAGGATGGAACGGCTGTGAAATCCAAGGGTTTTCACTCACAGTTACAGATCTTGCGATATGATTCCGAAGAAGTTTCAATATGAAGATATCGACTCTTGTCACTTGAGCGGTTTGATAAATTTTTCTATTCGATATATAATGCTTCCAATCCGTCTCAGGCTTTCTGTACAAACCAGTACATGCACGAAGACATTTCCTTTCGAAAACTCTTAATCTTTCCATTGTACTAGCACTTTGGTTGTACCAGATCTGGCATCCGTATGTCAAAACTGGCCTAACCAGGGTCTTGTAACAAATAACTTTGACTTTTTGATCAATGTATCTGGAATGAAAGAGTCGCCGAAGGGCCATGACTACTTTTAGTGCTTTACTGAGCATGATTTTGACATGTTCAGTATAGTACAGATACTGATCGAGATAAACACCGAGGTATCGAACACAGGATTTATGTGGAACCCGTTCTGAACTACCCTCACCAGCCATAATGTGGAAACCCTTCCAATTACGTTTCAGGTCTTGACTGGCCCCCTGCAGTGTTGTCCGAAACAAAATTGTTTCGCACTTCTGCGCATTGATTTTCATTCGCCAATTGTCGATGTAGAGCTGCACATCATTAAACATTTTTTGAAGATTGCTCTGAACTATTGTAGCTTTTCGGTCTGCCATATAGATGATCAGATCATCAGCAAACGCTACCAATGATCGCGTTGGCGAGACATTAAAATCAAAGCTGTTCAATAGCTTGCGAATGAATATTGAGAAAAGCAGGGGCGCAGTAACTGTTCCCTGCTGTAGACCATTCAAGACCTTGAATTCGCGCATTGTTGTCAAATTTCCATCAGTTACAACAAATGATTTCCCGTATAACATATTACACATCATGGCGACAAGGTGTCTGGGGAACCTGTCCTGAAGAAGTTTGAAAACTAGTCCATCTAACCACACCGTATCGAAGGCTTTCTCCATATGAATGAGACATGCTCCAACACATTCTTTGTTGTTTAGTTTCCAACCGATGTCTGAGGTTACTTTCGTTATTGCATGTATGGTCGAATGCCTGGCACGAAAACCAAATTGGCAATTCGGCATCAACTCATATTTCTCAATGTGGGCGTTTAATGCTCTGTTGAGTATCACTCCAAACACCTTGCTGATGTTAGGCAGCATGCCGATTAGGCGATAGCTTTTAGGGCATGAAGATTCTTTTCCTTTCTTCAAGATCGGAAATACCTTAGCCTTTTTCCACTCATTTGGGAAATATGAATTGTTCAACATGTTGTTGAACAATATGCAATAATTCCTAATAGCAACCTCAGGCAAGTGTCAGAGAACTATATTTGGAATACCGTCAGTACCACATGATTTTTTGTTGTTTATTCTGCGAAATATGAAACACAAGTCTTCATAGCTGACAAAATAATCAATAAGATTCAAGCTCGGTATGAGGTCAGATGTTAATTTTTCATTGAAATGAAGAATTGATTGGCCGTTCAGGCTTGATTTGAAGTCGGAAACTTTTGCTTCAACGACCTCCGAAAATATTTCATTCCTTCTCTCTGGGTTGGGCAGATGAACCAATTCAAAATGTGTTCCAATCAGGGCAAGTTTCTGCAATCCTTCACATATAATCCTGTTTCCATTTCTATACGGAGTCGTACTATCAATTTCGATACCAGCTCTATCGAGAAGATTTATCTCATCACTAGCGACTTCAAGATTCGATACCTTCACTCGAGACTTCTTGCGGAATAAGCTATTCACTTTCGCGAACACGCCGTCTGGGTCCTGTGGGCTAATACCCCTCAATTTTTCCGCCCATTGATTGCTGACCTCACTCCTGAAATATGAACGGATTAAGTTCCGGACATTCTTCAGGTGTAATTTCAACAAAGCCAACGAGGGATGGTTGTAGTCCAAAAATCGTCGATAAATATTGTTGACGCGGGTGAGAAGAAGGCTTTTCAATCTTTTCAACCTTGCGATGGTTGGTGTTTCATATCCTTCCATATTGTTTCGATGTTTAATCTTGGGAACAACTTTCTGAATCGTTTCCAACGTCAGCTTCTCTAACTTCGACAAATAGAGATCTATTTCATCGTCAGTTAGATTTCTGTTATAAGGAACCATTGAGCAAGCGTTGCCATCATCAGAAGAGGGACATTGCTTCTGGTACTCCCGATTAAACTTCTTTTGAAACTTTCCCCAGTCTGTTTTTTTGAAATTCAACCGATGGTTTTCATGTTGAACTGGAATGAGGAAGAAATCATCCCTTTGATGATTGATTTCCATTACAATTGCGTTATGGTCGCTATCGTAAGGAAGCACCTGCAGTTTCCGTTGAGGACTATTAAAGCTGAATTCAAGTCTTGCGTCAGCAATGCAGAGGTCCAAATATGAATTTGTCCTAGGGTATGTTGGGAACTCCGACCCATATAGGTTGCACCTGTATTCAATTTGGTTCTCTGTTATCCATGATTTCAGGAATACACCTCTTGGATTATTGGTGGCGTTTAGCCATGATGTATGCTTGGCATTCAGGTCACCGGCAAAAATATAATAACTATGCAGCCTGTATAGGTGAAGTGTGGAACCTCCCCAGATATCAGCGCATCTTTGGCTGACTTGAAACCAACCAGTGATTTCGTCCTTATAGTTAATTTTTCGGCATTAACTCTTTTGATTTCGAAATTGGCCAGTTTATTTTCGGCTGCCAATAGCCGAACCATATCTTTCCTGGTTTGTCCGAACACGTTGATTGGCGGAACTTTTCCTGTCTTGTTGGAAGCTTTTTCAGAGGAACCAGCAGAACTGCGGGCTGGTTTTTTCTCCTTATTTTTGTTCTTTAAATATTGAATAAAATTAACGTCATTATCTTGATTAAAATTACCTCCGATGTTTTCTTCGATTTCCATATCTTCGGTTAAACCCTCCAGCGCTGCAAAATAATTTTGGCTCTCGTTGGTGCCGCCAGCACTTAGAACTTCCTCTGGATTTACTTGCTTTGTACTTTTCTTCGGCTTGCCATTGATTTTGTGGCTGCGTCTTTTCAGGCTTCATCCCTTTCTTGAAAAGATCCTTGAGAGACTGTATCTCTTGCCTTAGTTCATCATTATTACTATTATTTGCAGCTTGCACCCTCCATCTACGGAGTTTTCTTCGTTATGTTTTCTTTTGGTGATTGTCGCCAGTTTCGTATTCGTCGTTTCCCCAGGTTGCCCCAACGGTGGGAAGCCGTCGGGCTCTTCCATACCAGCGGCGAAATTTTCTTTGTGAATTAGTTTTTCGTTACCAATCGAAGTAAAAATATTCGATAGAAATTTCCTGAGTCGATTACTTCGACAATATAAGATTTTTTCCGATAAAAATTAACTTTGGACTAATGTTTTTTAAAAAATTAATTTAATTTTTGAAAACTTTTGACAGGAGCAATTTAAAAGACGTCTATACGCAAAGACTACTACGATCCTTCCAGCAGTCCGACCATTAGTTTGTGAGATATTGCGTTGTGAGTGTAGCTACTTTTGTTATTCGAAAAAAGATGGAAAAAAAATAATTTCGTGTGCTGATAAAATATTGCTTTTTGGAGGGAAAAAATACAGTTGAAGCAAAATCTTGGCTTGATGAAGAATTTCCGGGGTCTATATATATATATATATATATATATATATATATATATATATATATATATATATATATATATATATATATATATATATATATATATATATATAATTTAACTTTTTTAAATATTTATATTCTCATAGCTCTATTTTTACAACTAGGAGTTCGATTTTTATAACATTGTAATTTTTTATTGAGATGATAACCAGAGCTCGATTTATACTTAATGTAATTATCATTTCGAGGTGATTTACAACATTTTTAAATACAGTCAACCTCGGTTATAACGCATCGGTTTATAACGAACCCTCGCATATAACGAACAAACTTAGCAGGTCCCATCTAATTTTCACTATTTTCCTTAGAAATAGTACTAGTTATAATGAACTCGGTATAATGAACATTCGTTTATAGTGAACGTAATATTCGCACAACTGGGCCACAATTATCTGATATAACGAACTTCTGGGTAATCATTCTCGGATATAACGAACTTCTGGGTCATCATTATCGGATATAACGAACTTTTGGTCAAACAATTAGGGGAATACCCACATATCAATAATTCAGTGCTGGTTTATATGCTTGCGTAATTTGAGATTTCCCATTATGCATAGTTGAATTTCAGATTTCAGATGGCTATCGGTAATTTTCGCAAGCCTGAATGAATCTGGCAGCTCGCGAATTTGTCTGCAGTGAAGGCTGGATTGATAGGTGGAAGACACGGCATAATGTTTTTAGCAGCAAAATTTTTGGTGAATCCGGATCCGTACACACAAATGTTGTGAACAATTGGATAAGCACTATTTGGCCTACAATTAAAGAGAGGTTTGGCGATGATGACATTTTTAACGCTGATGAAGCCGGTATTTTCTACAAGTTGACTCCCGATAAAACTTTGAAATTTAAAGGCGAACAGTGCCAAGATGGCAAAATCGCGAAGGAAAGGGTTAATGTTTTAGTGTGTGCCAACATGTCCGGCACGGAAAAACGAAAACTACTCGTTATCGGGAAGTCACAAAGGCCCCGGTGTATCAAAAAACACTAAAAGCTTGCCTGTTGATTATTGTGCTAATAATCGGGCTTGGATGACATCCGCAATTTTCATCAATTATGTACGTGAATGGGACCAAGAGCTAATGCAGAAAAAACGAAAAATCGCACTATTAGTT
>OZ017739.1:191365181-191450181 GCA_963969285.1 Odontomyia ornata
TTTGCTCCAGAGGGTCATAACTGGTGACGAATCGTGGGTTTATGGTTATGACGTGGAAACCAAAGCTCAATCATCTCAATGGAAGCTGCCGCATGAACCAAGACCGAAAAAAGCGCGCCAAGTTCGGTCTAATGTGAAAGTTTTGCTGACAGTTTTCTTCGATTGCAGGGGCGTGGTGCATCATGAGTTCTTGCCACAGGGAAGAACGGTCAATAAGGAATATTACCTGCAAGTTATGCGCAATTTGCGCGAAGCAATCCGCCAGAAACGCCCGGATTTGTGGGAGAACAAAAATTGGCTTTTGCACCACGATAACGCCCCTGCTCACACATCGTTGCTTGTGCGCGACTTTTTGGCCAAAAACAACACACTAATGATGCCGCAGCCACCGTATTCCCCAGATCTGGCCCCCTGTGACTTTTTCTTGTTTCCTAAACTGAAGAGGCCCATGAAAGGACGACGTTACGCTACGCTTGACGAGATAAAGACGGCATCGAAGGAGGAGCTGAACAAGATTAAAAAAAATGATTTTTTGAAGTGCTTCGAAGATTGGAAAAACCGTTGGCACAAGTGTATAATATCTCATGGGGATTACTTTGAAGGGGACAAAATATATATTCATGAATAAATAAATAATTTTTGAAAAAAAACAAAATTCGCGATATTTTTTGAACACACCTCGTATACCTAATTTTTAACACAAATAAACAACAGCACTTATTGTAGCAATTATGAGCTGAAACTCAAAAAACTAAATAACGAAAACACCAAAACTGAAAATAAACACGAATAATTTAGACATTGTCATTCAGCCATCAATGCCTGGATTGTGCCATCTCAATGCGATCAGCTTCAACGAATCTAGCAAATGAGTATCTCCATTGGAATTGTTGGTCTCGTGAACTCAAATTCGGAGGATATTTTATCTTCTTATCGGTGGCCCGTCGATATATGTGATATATGACTGGGACGCCGTCAGAATCAAAAACATATCGATTCATGCCCAAATACACGAATGCTTCTGGAGGAATGAACCCAGTAGCGAGACAAGTCGCTATATACCCGTCTGTAGGGTGGAACGGCTGTGAAATCCAAGGGTTTTCACTCACAGTCACAGATCTTGCGATATGATTCCGAAGAAGTTTCAATATGAAGATATCGACCCTCGTCACTTGAGCAGTTTGATAAATTCTTCTATTCGATATATAATGTTTCCAATCCGTCTCAGGCTTTCTGTACAAACCAGTACATGCACGAAGACATTTCCTTTCGAAAACTCTTAATTTTTCCATAGTACTAGCATTCTGGTTGTACCAGATCTGACATCCGTATGTCAAAACTGGTCTAACCAGGGTCTTGTAACAGATAATTTTGACCTTTTGATAAATTTGTTTGGAATGAAAGAGTTTTCGTAGAGCCATGACTACTTTTAATGCCTTACTGAGCATGACTTTCACATGTTCAGTATAGTACAGATACTGATCGAGATAAACACCGAGGTATCGAACACAGGATTTATGTGGAACTCGTTCTAAACTACCCTCGCCAGCCATGATGTGGAAATCTTTCCAATTACGTTTCAGGTCTTGGCTGACCCCCTGCAGTGTTGTCCGAAACAAGATTGATTCACACTTTTGCGGATTGATTTTCATTCGCCAATTGTCAGTGTACAGCTGCACATCATCGAACATTTTTTGGAGATTGCTCCGAACTATTGTAGCTTTTCGGTCTGCCGTATAGATGATCAGATCATCAGCAAATGCTACCAATGTTCGCGTTGGCGAGACGTTAACATCAAAGCCGTTCAATAGCTTGCGAATGAAGATTGAGAAGAGCAGAGGCGCAGTAGCTGTTTCCTGCTGTAGACCATTCAAGACCTTGAACTCGCGCATTGTTGTCAGATTTCCATCAGTTACAACAAACGAATTCCCGTATAACATATTACACATCATGGCGACAAGGTGTCTGGGGAACTTGTCCTGAAGGAGATTAAAAATTAGTCCGTACGAAGGCTTTCTCCATATCAATGAGACATGCTCCAACACATTGTCTATCATTTAGTTGCCAACAGATGTCTGAGGTTACTTTCGTTATTGCATGTGTGGTCGAATGCCTGGCACGAAAACCGAATTGGCAATTCGGCATCAACTCATTTTCCTCAATGTGGGCGTTTAATGCTCTGTTGAGTATCACTTCAAACACCTTGCTGATGTTAGGCAGCAAGCTGATTGGGCGATAGCTTTTCGGGCATGAAGATTCTTTTCCTTTCTTCAAGATCGGAAATACCTTAGCCTTTTTCCACTCATTTGGGAAATATGAATTGCTCAACATGTTATTGAACAATATGCAATAATTCCTAATAGCAACCTCCGGCAAATGTCGGAGAACTATATTTGGAATACCATCAGTACTACATGATTTCTTGTTGTTTATCTTGTGAAATATGAAACACAAGTCTTCATAGCTGACAAAATAATCAATAAGATTCAAGCTCGGTATGAGGTCAGATGTTAATGTTTCATTGAAATGAAGAATTGATTGGCCGTTCAGGCTTGATTTGAAGTCGGAAACTTTTGCTTCAACGAGCTCTGAAAATATTTCATTCCTTCTCTCAGGGTTTGGTAGATGAACCAATTCAAAATGTGTTCCAATCAGGGTAAGTTTATCCAACCCTTCACAAATAATCCTGTTTCCATTTCTATCCGGAGTCGTAGTATCAATTTCGATACCAGCCCTATCGAGAAGATTTATCTCATCACTAGTGACTTCAAGATTCGATACCTTCACTCGAGACTTCTTGCGGAATATGCTATTCACTTTCGCGAACACGCCGTCTGGGTCCTGTGGGCTAATACCCCTCAATTTTTCCGCCCATTGATTGCTTACCTCACTCCTGAAGTATGACCGGATTAAGTTCCGGACATTCTTCAGGTGTAATTTCAACAAAGACAACGAGGGATGGTTGTAGTCCAAAAATCGTCGATAAATATTGTTGACGCGTGTGAGAAGAAGGCTTTTCAATCTTTTCAACCTTGCGATGGTTGGTGTTTCATATCCTTCCATATTGTTTCGATGTTTAATCTTTGGAACTACTTTCTCAATCGTTTCCAACGTCAGCTTCTCTAACTTCGACAAATAGACATCTATTTCATCGTTAGTTAGATTCCTGTCATTAGGAACCATTGAGCAAGTACTCCCGATTAAACTTCTTTTGAAACTTTCCCCAGTCTGTTTTTTTTTTAATTCAACCGATGATTTTCATGTTGAAGTAGAATGAGGAAGAAATCATCCCTTTGATGATTGATTTCCATTACGATTGCGTTATGGTCGCTATCTTAAGGAAGCACCTGCAGTTTCCGTTGAGGACTATTAAAGCTGAATTCAAGTCTTGCGTCAGCAATGCACAGGTCCAAATATGAATTTATCCTAGGGTATGTTGGAAACTCCGACCCATATATATTGCACCTGTATTCAATTTGGTTCTCTGTTATCCACGATTTCAGGAAAACACCTCTTGGATTATTGGTGGCGTTCAGCCATGATGTATGCTTGGCGTTCAGGTCACCAGCAAGAATATAATAATTATGCAGCATGTTCAATTCGAGTATTTCAAACAAGGAATTGAGCTCCTCCTTGAGCTTGAGAACAGTTTCACCAGTTGCATAGGCAGAGATAACGAAGAGGTTATCCCCACCTGGCAGTGAGATTTTGATAACGGACACTTCAAGAGATTCAAAGCTTTTGAATTCGACTTTATCAATATTTTGGAAACGATAGGGTCTTCGAACCAATATCCCGGTGCCACCTCTCCCATCACCTATTACCCTATCGTTTCCGGCATTTGTTTTAAGCAATATCTAATTGCTTTGATGAAGCGACTTACAAGTTCCCTCGCATCAAAGTGTGAATAGCGTCATATCGAATAAATTAAGGATGAACTGCAATTCTCTTTAGTCCAATTGTTTGATGACGAATTGTAATCACACAAACGTCACGGGATACACTGCTGTGATGATATCTAGATGTTGGTGCCGTAGCTTTTTATTTTGAAATTTCATTTATCACTGATAATTTAAATTTCTATTGCTTGCTTGTCGCTACATC
The DNA here is from genome assembly GCA_963969285.1 of Odontomyia ornata. Lineage (NCBI taxonomy): Eukaryota > Metazoa > Arthropoda > Insecta > Diptera > Stratiomyidae > Odontomyia > Odontomyia ornata. Next base: position 191,369,286 of record OZ017739.1, read on the forward strand.
GCGCACACTCCTATTTTTTCGATTATTTCATGTTGTTTCCCATTAAATCTTTTCGTTGCATTTCTATTACACATTTAATTACTATTTGGTTTTTTGTTTTCAATCGTTCAATTTATCATTTTTGCTCGCATCTAATGTATGTGGAATACGCTATTTTTTTTCTTTTCTTTAATAATAATAAATAGAAACAAATATTTCGTTCAATAATATTATTACTTTTACTTTATTTATTTCAGTTCATCACGTTTCTCCATTATTTTATTGCTTTTAATTCAAATAATAATAATTATCTTTGAAGAAACACATTTTTGGAATATGAAATCATGTTTCTTGGAGTTCTCTCTTTTGAAAAGGTTTTTGATTTCCTTGCATATTTAGGATATGCTGGGATTTAGAGTTGGTGTAAAAGAGGTTAAATATAAATGTGTCATTTTGGTTTTTTGTAACCTACAACGCCAGGAATTTTCAGCACTGCGTCGCATACGTATTTGTAATAATATCCTCGATTGTTGCTCTATTCTTAGCTCGCAAAGTGATAATACTGCGACATTTTTTCTAATTATGAGCAAACACTAGGGCACGAAACTGTGAACTACACAGAATGAATGACGATTTCACAATCATCACATTTTCGCCTCTTTTCTTTTCTCCTCTACTCCTATTGTCCTTTTCGTGAAGGTTACTTGAGCAGTTTGCCTAGGCGGACTGCTCGATTGTTACATGCTGATTACCAAGCAAGATTAGCCCCCACAATCGAAGTCCAAAGGTGGGATTACAAGGGTAGTCTACTTCGAGCTGCTTCCAAGAAATCACACTATTGATTTGAATATCTATTCTCGACAACTATTGAAATTGAATGAAGAAACCAAGAAAAAATACCTGACCTGGCCGCATCCACACTATAGCCCTGACTTAGCACCATCAGACTTACATTTGTTTCGTTCGCTTCAAAATCAATTGAATGGATAAACGTTCGATTCCAATCAGGCTGCTAAAATTTTTTCTTTTAGAAAACAAAACTGAATGACATCAATATATACGAGTATAAACTGACATGCAATGACTGCGACTTGGTATACATAGGAAACTAACGACAAGATACATCCTAGAAAGGCTTGAAATCTATAAACATAGAAAAACAGCAAACAACGAACAACTTCTTACAAAATCCAACGCAATTTTCTCAGTACTAGACCACACTCTAAGAAGAAAACGAAAACGGGATGAAACAAAACAAACGCACATCCAACAAGCAAGAAAACAAAAACCTAATATCCCTCTACCTGACCTAATTTAGTAATTGACCTAATTTAGTACCTGATCTAATTTAGCACTACGTGCTTAACCCATCCTACGACTATATAAAGTCATTCTCTTCATCACATCCTTTAGACACTGAAGACGACTCAAAGGAGTCGTAACGCGTCTGCTCACACAACAAAGCAAGGCCCGACGGCGAGAAAAAAAAATTACTTGGAAAACATGAGAAAAAACAACATTAATTATCGAACAACCTAATAGTTTGATTTAGAAAATGTGAGTATTTTCCACTTTCACCAAACCGTTGGATTTTTTTCAATGGCTTCCATACGAGCAATATGTAAATTGAAGAACGGTGACTTGCAATCATAATGACTTTAGAATTGTTCTCTTTTGATCATTGATCGAATTTACCTTATTTGATTGTTTAAAGTGCAGATCAGTGGCGTCATCAGGGTCGAATTTAAGCATAAGCAATCATAAACGTCGCTTATGGGCTTATGGGAGTTTTCATCTTATATGCATATCGGCTATCTATAGTAAAAAAAACTGTTTAAGGAGCACTCCATATATGAAGGGGACCCCCCTTACAAAACATTTTTTTTTTCACTGAAATTTTGACCGTCATTTTTGATCAACGTACTAAGTTTCATGACTATAGCTGTTGTAGTTTTCGAGAAAAATTGCAGAGCCACGGACGGACAGACAGGCAGGTTGCGAAACTAATAGGGTGTTGTAAAGATATTTTACAAAATCGTACAAAAAAAATGTCGAAAATTATAAACTTTTGGCTCAGACTACTCGAATGACGGATTTTTTAGTTAATAAACTTCAGAATTCATCAGGTACGGTAATTTTTCATCTACTATGTAATATTAAACATTTTCAAGAAATTGTACAAGTTTATTAGTGACAGACTCTAGACAATAGTTTATTTGCCCCCTATTTGTATGGATTTTATTTCATATAAATTAATTAAGTCTTCACGATTTTTTCATAAAAAAATATAAATTTTATTTTTCGACCGTTGATTACAGAGGTTCAAGTAAAACTAAAACTAGATTCTAAATTCTAACTTATGCTAGAAACGGCCACTGGTCCGTACACATAGAATCAGCACATTCCTGATCATCGAATATGAGACAGGTGTCTAGACGTGGTGTCATCATGATTTCTTGTCTCATGGCCAGGTGAGGTGTTTGTTGACTGGCATGTGGCTGGATCGCGTTACATTCTTAGACTCGTAGATTGTTACCTTAACTCTTCCCCCCTTGAGTACGTTCGTCCTCGAACGTTAGAAAAAGGGCAGGTTGTACATGCCGTTGTTGCTTCGCAAATTAGGAAGGTCCTGAAAATTCAGAAACGATTCGGAATGACTCGTCGGGATGGCAGGTAAGTTTGCAGGTATGGAATCGGCTACCCTGGTCGTCGTACTCATAGTCCTTTTACAGAGCCTTGAAATCTTAAAAGCGGCAATTATGCATATCAATAATGCCAATATACCGTAATTAGCGATCTGGTAAGTTGCTTTTTCGATCCTTAACGTCTCGATTTGCTTGGTGTTATTTATGGTCAACTCCCTCATCAAATCCAAGGAAAGGATGTCCTAGAGGGCATTGTCGCGGGTGTACGAGTTGAGCAGCGGTGGTAAGATTTCCACGGTCTGTAATTGTTTGGCAGCGTATCTTTGATTGTTTATTGTAATGGAAGAGTTTCGGAACATAATCAGGTAAGATCCTTTCAATTCATGGGTGTTTTGATAGACTTCGATGATACCTGTGACTTCGTTTATGAACAGCACGCCTGATTCGATTTCTTCCACCGCTGGTAGGTGATGGCCGCTCTCCCTTTTGCACTGCGCGGTTCTACTCCTAAACAAATGAGGTACACATTGCGATTCCCTAATATTTACAAACAAATAAATCATTAAAAGTTTTGCATGAGCAAAACAAATAAATCATTAAAAGTTTTGCATGAGCCTGATATTCCAAAAAAGTCATCATTATTGAGTAATACATTGGTAAATTCTAATTTGGGTATCGCTCCATTTTTCTTTACTGGTTTTAATACATATTTTTCAAAAATTTTATTTGTTACGATGGGTACTGCTATAATATAAAAAATATGGGAAGAATTTTGCATGACCTTTGGTTCTGATAATTCTTGGATTTCTTCAATGCTATCTTGACGAAAATTATTAATTATGGTTGATATTTCGAGTTTTGAAACAATATTGTAGGTTAACAGTATTGGATTGGGCTAAACGAATTGCTTGGATGATATTTAAAATTTCTTCCTTAAGTAATCTGACCTTATATTGTGTTGTCAAAGCCAGCGCGTTTTCGAAAACCTTATCTTTCCTGATCATATTTAACAGTTCGTTAGCGGTATTTGTTAATTTATTAATCCTGTCATTATGTTCCCGATTTATTATAACCTGTTGATTGTTATTAGAAATGATGCCGTTGATTTTGTCCTTCAGCATGACTAAGTCATAGTGGTCGGGGCTACCCGCTACCCATTTCCAGGCTGTCCCAAGAAAATTTAATGCCCTTTTTGGCCGAATAGGCTTAAAGTTTTATAGGTATTTCTCCACATCAGATATCTCCTGTACCAACAACGGATGAAAAGGATTATTACTTAGAATATGATCGTTCACGAGGGATGAGATGTTATGTGCTGATTGCCGAAATTGCTCCATCGGAAAGATATGGATCAACTTCAGGGTACCACTCTGGATCCATGCCTTCCCAGATTTTATAGCTATCATTTGCGAGTTGGAATGATCTATTATCTGCACTTCCGCTCCCACAAGAGCTACGAATCTGAAAGGAAATCAATTCCGAATGTCACTTTTATGTATTCCCTATTTTCTTTAACCGTTTCTTTCTTATACCTAGCAGAAAGTTTTGATCCAACTCGCTTATTGTTTTTTACAAATACTTGTTGTCCTACCTCATAGTTCTTAAGTCCTAATCTATTCTTATTATGGAAATCTAAATCCTTGACCTGTTTAGCCTTCAACATTTCTATGTTCTCCTTCCTAGCTCTTACAAGAATTTCCGGGTCTGCAGATACGATCCTTCCGAAGAATAGCTCAACTGGCTTCTTGCCAGTCGCCGAGTGTACACTGTAGTTATACTCATGGACCGCTCTATCTACCAGCTCCTCAAAGGATCTAGGGATACCATCTGCCTTAAGACATCTCATAATCTCTGTTAGCGTTGAATGGAATCGCTCCACTTGCCCGTTAACATCACTTCTGTGGGAAGGGGTTCAATAAACTTATATTCTCAACTGATCTTGCATCATGAATGTGATTGATGCGGAGTTCAGAGACTTTTCCCCATCTATGACCACCTGTCTTGGTACTCCAAACGAGATCAGTAACTCACTTAAGGGTCCTATGTTCTGTATCCCACTAGACTTTAAAATACGCACTTGCGCATACTTGCTGAATTTATCCAAGGATGTAAGCAGTAACTTCCCTTCGGTCTGATAGATATCTATGTGAACTATATCGCCAGGGAATTCCGGGATAGGTGTCTCCTTTAACACAGGGTTATTGGGTCGTCGCTCGTACTTATTCTCCTTGCACGTTGCGCATTGCTTGACTAATGCCTGAATTTTCGCGGCCATCTTTAGGAAATAATAGTGCTCTAAAATTTGAATTTTATTTTCTTTCGCATTCCGATGGGACCTATTTTGATAATTTAAAATGATCTCCTCCTGCTCAACATCGTTACCAACATCCGTCACCATGTTTTGAGTAAATAAAATTTTGTAGCAACTAAAGTATAGCGGATACACCCTTTGGATAATCCCCATTACGTCCTCATCTGCTTTTATCCCATTGGTGACAGCAGGGTTTAGATATCTTTTAAATATGCCTATAATTTTCTCTTGGGTATAATTTGGCTCGACAACTTATAACTGGTTTCCTCCCCAAATTTTAGAATGATTTGTGTCCTAAACGAATTAAGAGGGGTGAGTACTGATGTTATAAGGCCGTGCGAGGAGCTCTCGTCACTATGAACTGTCAAAGTTAGCGAGTTTACGTTAGTTACAGGTGGGATTCTAGAAAGGGCATCAGCCACAACATTCTCCTTTCCCGGTTTATACCTCAATTCATGATTGAATTCCTCTAAAATCGCCTTCCACCTCTTCATCTTCGCATTGTTGTTCTTGCTACTTAAGGCGTACGTTAGCGGCTGGTGATCTGTAAATATATTAATCTTTTTTGACCAATACAAGTAATCCCGCAACGAATTCAAGGACCATATTATGGCTAGCATTTCCTTTTCGTTAGCCGCATAAGACTCTTCAGTCTAGTTGAGTGTTCGAGAAAGGAAAGATATAGGTCTACCTCCCTGCGACAATACTGCGTAATCAGAGGCATCGGTGGTTAGCTCATACTCTTTTTCGAAATCAGGATGAGAAAGTAACACCTCTTGAGATATTAGACTGCTCTTAATTTTGTTAAAGGCCTCCATTGCTTCATCCCCTAGGCTTATTTGTTTGTTCTTCGATTGATGTCTGGACGCTCGACCATCCTCCCCTCTTAGGAGGGATGTCAGGGGTTTCACTATCTTTGCGTAATCGAGCATGAAACGGCGATAGTAACCTGACATACCGAGGAATTATCTCAGTTCCCGTAGCGTCTTTGGAATGGGTAAGTTCACGATAGCCCGAACCTTCTTCGGATTAGTTTGAATGCCATTTTCTGAAATGACAAACCCTAAAAACTCGACCTCCTCTTCCAAAAACTCACATTTATCTAGTTGAATTTTCATATTCGCTTTTTAAAGCGTATTCAGTACGATGTCCAAATTTTGGAAATGTTCTTCCTCATTTTTTCCCATAACTATGATGTCGTCTATGTAAATCCAACAACGTCTCCCAATATGATCCCTAAGGATGTCATCTAACGCACAGTGGAAGGTCGGAGGGGAGTTCTTGTAACCCATGGGGCATCTCGTGAACTCATATTTTGCATTATTTATCTGAAAAGCAGTCTTGTGTATATCGTCCTCTCTGAATGGAATTTGGTAAAATCCACTCTTCAAATCGATGACGCTAAAGAACTTACTTTTGCCGAAGCTGGACAGTATATAATTAATTGCAGGAATTTGGTATGTATCTGGTATTACCACCTCATTTTGTTTTCGGAAATCTACAACAAGGCGTTATTTTTTCTCCCCGGACGTGTCGGCCTTCTTTGGAACGACCCACACGGGTGAATTATATGGTGATCGAGATGGTCGTATAATTCCATCGCCCAACAGCTGCTTCATTTCCTTTTCCACCACATCCTTTAAGCACATGGGGTAAGGATACGATTTTGAATAAACTGGGGTATCGGTTGTAGTTCGAATTTCTCCCTGGATTCCAGTTTTATATTTAAGCTTCTGGATTGGGCTCTAATAATACTTTAGGACACTTGCCGAATATGTCCATCAATCTTCCTCTTTGCTTTTCCGTCATATACGATGTTCTGATGTTAATAGCATGGACGGACTCTGATATTTGTTGCTTCAGAGGAATACGCACGTCAGGATCTATTATCATGAGCCCTTTGCCAGTATGAAATATCGCGCCAAGTTCCCTGAGGCTGTCATTACCGATAATGCCATCAAAGGAGCTTAGGCCTTTTAGCAAGAATAATTTCAGGGGTTTTCCGTTATTGAACAAGTCGATGAACGAATGGTGGGTAATCTGGGTATTTCCATTAGCCGAACTAATCGTAAATGGTTTTTCGTTTTGAACAGGATTTCTAATATACTTAGGTTGTACATAGTTTTTCTTAGATCCTGTGTCGATCAGGAATCTAAACGTTTTTCCGCTCTTCGCCGTATGTTCTATGTAAGGCAGCGAAGAGCTCGCTAATCTAAAAAATTTACATCTGCAAATTCAACTTCTTCTTCCGGTGGAACGTATGGCAGACATGTACCCTCAACCTGTTTTTCATCATACTCAGAAAAAGGCTCGCTGAAATTCGCATCGTATTCATTGATTTGCTGTTCGTAATTCTCCATAGAACTTTCCGCTGTGGGCACCCGGTCTCCTTCGGTGTAAAGGATCCTTTGCGCCTTGTAACCCCGTTGTTCCTGGCGTGGATGAGGACGTTTAGCAGGTTAATTTCTAATTCGAAATTGATTCTGATAGTTAACGGCTCGCGATCTCATTGATTGATCGACTTCCATAGGCTCTGGAGGAGGCTGAGGTTTAGGTGGCAGAAAGGCTCTAGGTGATGGAGTTGGATGCATCTGGCGCATTTGATTGCCAAATTGCTGTTGATGGTATGGTCTGAAAACTGCATAAAGTGGTTCCCGCGGATATACCCTAGCATCTGGATAAAAATACCTACGAGGAGCAGGAACAGGTGGATACTGCGTTCTATTTATTGGTGAAACCTGTGAAGGAATTTTTGGATCAAATTTCCGCAAACTTTGTTGCCCACTATGCGCAGCTTGCTTGCGATATCTCATGTTCTCCATCTTCAAGTATAGATGAAGAGCCTGCGGCAATGTAGCTGGCCCCTTCATACTTAATTGATCGGATAAGTCACCGCGTAGTCCCCTAATAAAGGTGTCGAGAGCCCTATCACGATATTTCCATACTGGAAACTCTATTTAGAATTAAGGAGAGGTTCTGGTCTACCAAATGGGAAAATTCTTGAACGTTATTATTCCCCTGCACCAGCGCATTCATCTGGTACTCCAATGTGCTAATATCCCGTTTATCGGCATAATGGGGAGTCAACCAGCAGGAAATCCTTACCCAATTCAATGGGGTGTCGTAGGACTCAAGCACCATATCTGCTTGTACTACAATTTTATTTCTAATTACGTTCAGAACTCCGTAATATCTTGGGGTCCCACGCAAATTTTCATAAATTTGCAGAGCCCTTTCTACACTCTTCCTACAGGTGCTCAATTCTGCTGTCCTGAGAACTCTCTAAGGCTTTTCACTATATCAGAAATCTTGCTCATTTCTTCAAGATTTCCCCTATATCTCTCCTCGATTCCCTGATCCATTTCCAAAGTAGGATCCAGATCGGGATATAGCAATCCGTGTAGGATTCTAGGGCACTCTCGTGCAATTACTCCTTCTATTACAGCCTCCAAATGCCCCGGCACGTTCAGGTTAGGTGCCGCTGCTCTTTGAGGAGCCGCTGCAGGAGGGGCACCCCTCGGAACATCCTGTTCCTCGAGATCGTTTCCGAACTCTAGTATTGCTGGTCGAATGAGGTTCTCCTGTCGCGCCATTACCAATCGACACTACACTTACAACACCGCAATGAGTTTCGTTTTTCAGGAAGGCTTTATCAAAAATTTATTTTCCAAGTCTATCAATCAACACTACACTCTCACTTTAACACCCCAATATAAGTTTGATTTTAACACCGCAATATACGTTTCAATTTTTCGCGAAGTGTTTGTCAAAAGAAAGAAAATTGCAAATCTATTTAAAAATTATCCTGAAAATAATATGCATGAAATACAAGAATATGATAATATAGTGAAATTTATATGAATAAGGCTCAGCTTTCTAGTTCAAAACTAGCTAAATTAATATTCTAAAACTTACAATAACACTACTGAAGTGTGCATAATAAGGGAGGCGGCTGCAATCCTTAATTGCTCCTTTTTGCGCGTTGGCTACTTGGGGGCCTCGTTTCCTCCCTGTTGTCCGGAACCCTACACACACCTCGGCACTTTCGTATCTCGCTCGCGAATTTCTTTCCGCTACAAATCACTTTCGTATCTCGCGTTTACTTTAATTTTCGCGTGAATACTTTCGTAGATCTGTTCACTGCAGATTGCGTTTACTTCGCGCGTATGTTTTACTTTCGTGCGTACGGTTAGGGCCCCACATTGGGCGCCAACTAATGAAGTCTTCACGATTTTTTCATAAAAAAATATAAATTTTATTTTTCGACCGTTGATTACAGAGGTTCAAGAAAAACTAAAACTAGATTCTAAATTCTAACTTATGCTAGAAACGGCCACTGGTCCGTAGACATAGAATCAGCATATTCCTGATCATCGAATATGAGACAGGTGTCTAGACGTGGTGTCATCATGATTTCTTGTCTCATGGCCAGGTGAGGTGTTTGTTGACTGGCATGTGGATGGATCACGTTACATTCTTAGACTCGTAGATTGTTACCTTAACTTATATTCGCCCACATGTTACAAAATCACAAGTTATACGAGTATATGCTATACATATTTTTGTGTATCATAATATCTATTTATTCAGAAAATTCTTTAATTCTATAATTGAAACAAACAAATCAAATTAAAGAACAACAATGAAAGAATAAAATTTGAATAATTTTTAGTATAGCTTCCTAGTACATCGAGGTTGAAATATTCAATCCACCAAATACTTCGAAAGATTTGGCACGCAATTTTAAATGTAATACTAGTCCGCGCAGCGTAGTAGCTAAAGTACTCGCTGCGAAGCCGAAGGTCCCTGGTTCGAATCCTGCTATTGACAACGAGAATTTTTTCGAGTGATTCTTCGAGCGGACTACAACCCGATTTAGTTATGATTGGTACTGGTTTAAAATCACAACATATCGCAGTTGAGCAGCATGATCAACGGCCAAAGCGTGGTACTGCCCATATCACCTCGTGGAATGGCGATACATTCGATCAAGATAAAGAGATACTCTAACTATCTGTAAGCGAAGGCCCGAAAGCGACTGTAGTGCTGAGACAAGCAAGCATAATAATAAAATTTTAATGATTTTTATTTACATTTACATTGTATTTAAAAAATTCAGTATTCAACTTCAATTCTATCACTTTTAAAATGGGTGAACAGAATCAAAGTATTAGTATTAACACAAATCATGCAGAAAATAATATGATTGAAAACGTTAATGTAAACTGTTCAGATACCCATACACTTGATTCACATCCCAAACACAAACGAAAATTGTGAACAAAAATCAGAAGCTCTCTTGAATGAAACCATAAATAATTTTCCCACAGACTTCAACGACATTAATGCTGTTACTCAATCTCCAAATGACTTCAATGTAATTAATGAATTCGCCGAATGTAATATGGGAATATGGTCAGATCAGATGTCTAATGCAAGCGTAAATTACTGGGTTAAAGTTGGAATTGAACCGAAGTAGTCATCTTGACAAAGAAGAGAATCCCTAGAGTAAGGATGATCAACATTGGGGAAGCACTCGTTGAGACTAAACTAGTAGTGAAGTACCTGGGCATTTTGATCGACTCGAAGATGCGTTTCTCCGAGCAAATCAAGGCAATAGCTGACAAGGCTGCAGCGAGTGTTTCGGCTCTCAGCCGACTAATGGCCAACATAGAGGGTCCCACCTCATCAAGAAGGAGACTTCTGATGAGTGCAGTACAATCTGTGCTGTTGTACGGATCGGAAATATAGTGTGAGGCTCTCAACAAGGAGCTGTATCGAAAGCGCTTGGCACAGATGCAGGGACATCTGCATATCGGACTGTCTCGGAGTCGGCAGTGCTGGTCATCGCAGGAGTGATACCCATTGCCCTCCTTGCCAAGGAGCGCCGCAGAATCTACCTGCGGAGGAACGAATGCGACAGAGATGCTGTCGCCCACGAAGAACGAGAACGCTCACTCAGTGATTGGCAACAGTCCTGGGTGAGCGATACAAAAGGTAGGTGGACCGCACGCCTTATTGGTGACCTGAGGCTGTGGCTCAATCGAAGGTATGGTGAGACTGACTTCTATCTAACTCAGCTACTGAGTGGACATGGATACTTTCGGTCTTACCTGCACAAGATTGGTAAGTCACGGTCTCCTGACTGCATATTCTGTGCTGGAGAGGTCGATGATGCCTACCACACGTTTTTTGTATGCAAGAGGTGGGAAAGGCAGCGCGGTGACCTCATTGAAGAAATGGGAGATCTCTCTCCGGATGAACTCACTGGAGAGATGCTCACATCCGTTGACAAATGGAACTGTGTGGCACATTACGCTCGGGTAGTCCTTAAGATAAAAAGGAACATATTTAAGCGCCTGGAGGCGTCAAGGGCGGAGGGGTCTCTTTTCTAGAAATCCCTCTCCCTTCCCCTCCTTCCGCTGGAAAAGGGATCCCTGTAGCCCGGTGGCGCCTAAACGCGTAGAGAAATGAGGCTTAGCCCGAAGTAATGTGTCAAACGGTTCCAGGCTAGGTTCTCAGATTGACAGGGGAGGTGTTTAGTGGGTAGTCCAAGGGTATCCTCCATGGGAGTCCCACACTGCCAGACTCGGCGGGCGTAAATGCCTTCACCTCCCTACCACAAAAAAAAAGTTGGAATTGAGAAGACTAAAAATAATGACCCAAGATTTTTTCTTACAGAAAGATGCAAATACGATTCGAATATGCACGGTTAATATGTCCAAACGAAAGATAAAAAATTGTGTTGTCATATCGTACGCGGCTTTGCTTTTCTCCCAGCAGTGGAAAACATTTTGTTTTTATTGTAAACTTATCTGTTCGATTTCAAGAAGAACATAAAGTCGATTACATGAGCACGAAAAATTGCAAAATTATATACAATCTGTTTAGTAAAGCTATGCGTCTTTGAGTCGTCAACAAAATGTTAATTTAGAAAAGCAGATTATGCAAGAGAAAACCCATTGGGAAAAAATTTTGGAAAGAGTTATAGATGTAATTATATTTTTATCAGAAAGTACTTAGAGAAGAAGAGTTTTTAGGTGTGCCAAATAATGGAAACTGTTGCGAATTCCGGCCGTTGTCGACATTCTCTTGTTCATTAGAATCGAATTTCATTATATCAAGTTCTGAATTTCTTGGACACACATTTCTTTTAAGATATTAAATTATTTTCCCTTCCATAATCCTTGTTATCACTACTTGTAAATTTCCCCTAATATTTCTCTTAACAAAAATCATAATTTTCCCTTTGCAATAAATAAATTTCAATTTGGTTCTTATTGTATTTTCTTGTTTAACCAACAAAACTTACTTTGCTCGCTTCAATAGTAAATTCAATTTTTCCTATAGTACTTGTTGCTCCCATTCATCATTGCAATGGGGCTGTAATCATAGAGTAATTATATTTCCTAATCCCTTTATGACACTTGTACCAGATCAGGCGTATAACAACTTGCCCCCTGCAATGTTATTGATGCAAGCATTTTATCGCATGGCATCAAATGGAACTTGATAGTTCAGTCTGTATTGGGCGAAGGAATGTCAGCAAATGATGCGAATATTCACCTTCTCAACATCAACGGTTGCGTAGTATGAGGTAGCACGCTGGACTCCCAATCTGGGGTTCTACTAGGGCCATGGGTTCAAATTCTCTCCGGGGCAAAAAGCTTTTTAGTTTTATCAAATGCTAATATTTCTGAGTGTATGATGATTTGCATATAGCTATGTAGATGCTATCATGGTTATATGCAAATCACCATACATTGGAAATATTGCATCAGGCGAAAGTTCGAAAGAGTAAGAGAGGGAACGGGATTGAAGTTCAATTACGTTAAATCTGAACGCCAGTGCATTTTTGGCGAACAAAGTAGGGTGTATAGCGTTTGCGAATAAAGGGAGATCTTAACGGAGGAGGTGACGATGAAATGGGAGAGGCTGTCGCTGATGAGACGACGTCAGCGGGTGATAGAGCAAGAATCATTTGGTGGAAGTCGACAAAAAGTTTTTAAGAACATTAGAAAAGAATTTTTTTCATTGCCGTGATTAAATCTATAGTTTTGGTCTGCAGCTTGATAGAATATGTGAAATTTCGTTAGTATTTGGAGAGATTTGGCTGGACCTTGGTTTGAAGAGTGGTTGTAATAAAATTGTCACAATAAATTTCTGTTTAAAGAAAAGAAAGCAGCTTTGAATTCAAAAGATCGAGAAGTGAAATTTTTTAAGGGCTCGGTTGTTAGCTTAAGGATTTAAAATTAATTTATGCTAGGAAAAAGAATCGTATTTAAATTCGGAAGTCCTTTAAGTGAAAAAAATATGATCCCGCCGATAAACATAAGCATAAGAAGCGTATAATCTTGCACTTTATGCAAGACAGTGTTTCGTAAGAGGCTGCAGAGTTCAAAAGTGTATAAGCATGGCAGAGAGAAGGTGAAATTTCCATTATTGTTTTGAATGACGTGGACTCAGAAGGACCCGAGCTTATCTATGTTGTCTTTTTGATGTTCAAAACATTAAATCAGAAAAAATTAGTATTGTTTGATTGATTCGGTAATTTGTTAGTTGATTTAATATGTTTGCAATCAAGAGATTGATTGAAATAACTAGTGATCTAATGGATAAACGATTACTTATCTTTGGATAAAAATTGAGTGAACACCAGAAAAGAAACATTATTATGATGATCTAATGCTTCAACAATTTTCACTTAGTACCTTACATAGGATATCAAAGATCAAAGTGGCCATACAGTTTTTTTATGTTGTGTAAATGCATTTCACGTAAAATCAATTTACAATTACCTGCCTGAAACGTGGTTATCAGCCCAAAACCACGCTCTGTCGTGACGACATCGGCAATGTAATCGCTGATGAAATCAAGATTAAGGAAAGATGGGCATCATATTTCAAGAACCTCCTTAATCCTCCGCACAGCTCCAGAACATCGGAGCCTATAGATGTCTGCCGAGAGCTTCCATTGGCCCCACCCAACTCTGGATGAGGTTTGCTCTACCATCAAAGCCCAAAAGAATAATAAAGCGCCGGGCATCGATGAGATTCCAGTAGAGCTCATCAAATATGGTGGCAGTAGTGTTCATCAAGCTATTCACAAAGTCATCCAGTACATTTGGCAACAAGAATATATGCCGAAAGAGTGGAGCCAATCAATTATATTCCCTATCCACAAAAAAGGTGACAAGCTACAGTGCGAACATTATAGAGGCATATCACTACTTTGTACGGCGTACAAAATATTTTTTAAAATCTTAGAAAATAAAATCGGATCATACGCCAACAGTATTATTGGGGAGTATCAAGGTGCTTTTAGGGCAGGTAGATCAACAACTGACCAATTGTTCACAGTCAAGCAGGTACTTGAAAAATGCTGGGAGTGCAACATAAACGTACACCAAATTTTCGTTGACTTCAAGCAAGCATACGACAGTATTGATCGTAACGTACTGTACCAAATAATGCATGGTTGTGGCATCCCAGCCAAATTAGTCCGTCTTACCAAAATGACAATGACGTCGACAACCTCCCAAGTCCGCGTCAATATCCAACTCACCGATGCCTTTGATACAAATATTGGACTAAAGCAGGGAGATGCGCTGGCCCCATTGCTATTAAATTTGGCTCTGGAGTACGTCATACGGAAGCTAACTGTCAATACGCGAGGTACATTACTATACAAGTCGAGCCAGGTAGTGGCCTATGCGGATGTCACGGTCATTAACAACTGCCAAAGAACTCTTCCTGAACTTCGGCAGCGAAACAAAACGAGTAGGACTACAAATCAACGTGAATAAAGCTATTTGTGTATTTAGGCGCCAAAATAACGAGAACCGGTAATAAAAGACGAACACGCCGAAGAATACAGCTCACAAATAAAATCTTTTATTCAGTATTGACGATCTTGAAGACCAGCTGCATACACAGAAAAACAAAGCTCCAAGTATACAAATCTGTGATAAGCCCTGTGTTATGCTATGTGTGTGAAACATGGGCCCTAACCCAAGTATCCGCAAATATATTGAACGCCTTTGAGTGACGGGTCCTGAGGCGATTAATCGGAGCGAAGTTAGACGGGGTCCAATGGCGAATTCGATACAACCATGAGCTGTATGAAATTTTTGACGAACCGGAGGTCTCAAGGATTGTAAGACTGTGGAAGCTGCAATGGGCTGGACACATGAATCGTATGGAAGAACAACGGATACCCAAGAAGGTATTCGTAGGGAGGTCTGACTCGGTCGACGAAGACAGTTCATCGCTGCCCGGATTTCGGAATTGGATGACGCGGTCAACGGACCGAGACAGTTGGAGGCGCTGTTTGCAGGAAGCGAAGGCCCGAAAGGGGCTGTAGTTCTAAGAAGAAGAAGTCATTGTAATTTTTTCCTTATTTTTACAAGTGGGTTTTTTTGCAGTTTTTGTTTGCCCAGAAGACGATTATAATTGTAGTTTGATTTTTTTTCGTAAACCGGCCATGAATAGCTAATGTCTATTTTGTTTCATTTCTGAAAATTGTGTCCTTTTTTCTTCCCTTCCTTTTTGTGTTAGTCTTTGCATGTTAGATGGCCCAGCATGGGAAGAGGATTCCCCGCAAGGCCCACGACACTACTGAGTGCTAGCCGGCCTCAGTATGCTATCCCCGGATAGGTAATCCTCTGCCAAATATTAATGTCTGGAAATGCGGTGATTTCTGTAACTGTAACGAACTTTTTAGACTTAAATTATTGACTAAATAGGATCATTGTTTTAATTATACGTACAGAAACATGGAAAACACGGTACGATAATTATTGACTAAATATGATATTTTTTTTTAAATTATACGTACAGAAAAATGGAAAACACGGTACTGAACACGTTAATTATCTTTCTCCAACCATTTATGATGAATGAACTGAAATCATCAACTATCGATTATTGAACACTATTATTGTCAAAAAAAGTCCAAATATTATTCCTGCTCACTCGACTCGACAACCGATATAACACGTTGATTAACTTGTGTTAACAATTAGACATCTTGAAAATATCAGGTTGTTCGATAATTCATGTCATTTTTTTCTTACAGATGACGTAAATTGCACATTTCATGTAGTAGTGATTACGTGGCTTATATTATTATTTACTATTTTAAAGATTAGACCTTAGACTATCTTCAGTCAAAAACAAACAACAAGTTGGTTAAAAATTAACTTTATCGGCATATTTTATTGTTCTACTTCCGAAAGGGCAAAAATGCGGTACAAGCTCGAAAGAAATTTGGCGAAATTTACGGTGAGGACTGCCTTACTGAACACTAGTGTCAGCGTTGGTTTACTCGCTTTTGTTGTGGAAATTTGAATGTGCAAGATGCACCACATACTGGTCGTTCAACCACTACTGATGACGACAAAATACAAGCGTTAATCGAAACTAACCGGAGTATGACAACTCGAGAGGTAGCAGAGAAGCTCGACATATTGAATTCAACCGTTTACTTGCGCTTAAAACAACTTGATTACGGACACAACCTGGCTGTTTGGGTTCCTCCTGAATTAAAGGAAATTCACCTCACCAAACACATTAACATATGCGACTATTTGGTGAATTGTAACCAAAACAACCCATTTCTAAAAAGAATCATAAGAGGTGATGAAAAATGTATTGTTTACGATATCGTAGTCCGAAAACGATCATGGAACAAGCAAGAAAAGCCTCCACAATCGACATCTAAAGCCAATATTCGGTAAAAGAAGACTAAGCTTTCTATGTGATGGGATTACAAGGGTATAGTCTACTTTGAGCTGCTTCCAAGAAACCAAACTATTGATTCGAATGTCTACTGTGTCAAGGAAAAATGCCCTGAACTGGCCAATCGCATAGGCGGGATTTTCCATAAGGATAACGCCAGACCCCATACCTCTTTGCTAATGCGTCAAAAATTAATGGAGCTCAATTGGGAACTGATGCCACATCCACCGTATAGCCCTGACTTACCACCATAAAACTATCATATTTTGCTCCCTTCAAAACCATTTGAATGGTAAAACTTTCGATACCGATCAGGCTGTTAAAAATGAGTTGGATCAGCTCTTCGCTTCTTAAAACCAAGACTTCTTCGAAAGTGAAATTTTCAACTTACCGAAGGATGGCAAAAGATCACCTAACAAAATGGTCAATATATTATTGATTAATGTAGTAATAAATTGCATTTGAAAAACATGAAACAAAACCACATTAATTATCAAGCAATCCCATAATAAATCAATGGAGAGATCTTTAACATTTTTAATTTACAAAAGACACGCAGCTGAAGAGATGTACAATGCTGAGATTTAATTTCTTCAAATGTACAATATCGTTATTGCAAATTGTAGAGGACAATCATACGATAACATTATGAGTGGCAAATTAATGGTTGGCAAGCTCTTGTAAGAATAGTTAATTCTTTGGCCATATGTTTTTATGATTTTCTATGATTCTGCAATTTTCGCAACGTATAGACGGAAACAAAATCGAGTTTGCAATCGACATAAGACAAAAAATCTGGAGACGTGACAACAAATTGTACCCCCCAGAGGTGAACAATTTGGCCACTCTAGTCTACTAATTTGGCAGCGGCTTGCAGGCTAGCTAGTGCGGCGAGAAGTTCGGTCGTAATTAGGACGATAAGAATACTTATTGCTCCTTCGATATTGCCCAATTTAAAACACGTTTCATATTTTATGTTTTATTCTACGTCACCTTATCATTTCTGTATATTCTCAAAAAAAAAACTACCAAAACAAAAAATCGAATGAATTTGAACTCGTTGCCGTACCGTCGCGGCGGCGAGACGTAACCTACTCTAATTCAATTCAAAATAAAACACTCGACGAAAAACATACAATTAAAATCTATTGACAAATCTCCGCCTGGGAACATTGCCGTAAACCCACAATTTTTTTGAGGTATGTATCTATTTTTTACTGCTTCAACCGAATATTATGATTTGTTAAGTAACAGCTCGAAGGAGAATATTCATGGAACCAAAAATCGTCCGATTGTTTCTCAAATAGTAAGTATAACGAGCTGAAGCTCTACACTCTCTTAATCAAAGATTTCCTCCATATAAAAGTGTCATCAGAATTATCGGAAATAAGTGAACAAGCTTGTGGATTGTATAAGATCTTACAGAAATTAGAAACGAGTATCTACGAGGGTCATTCAACAAGTACTTAGCCTACAGAAGAAAAACGAAAATTTTGGAAAGGTGGCAATTTATTTTTCCACATAATCTCCTTCAAGCTCGATACACTTGGCCCAGCGATGCTCTAACTTTTTCAACCCGTCCAAAAAATACATTTTCTCGAGGGCTGCAAAATAGGCCTCCGTGGCGGCGATGACCTACTCATTCGACCCAAATCTATTCCCGGCGAGTGATTTTTTCAGGTTTGGAAACAAAAAACGGGACGTTTCCTGAGGAGGGGAAGCTAGCGAAAATAATTCCTATATTTAAGGGAGGTGATCGTTCGGACCCGAATAACTATCGCCCGATTGCGCTTCTTACAGGATTCAGTAAAATTTTTGAAAAAATAATTAACACCCGTTTAACATCGTTCATTGTGGATAATTCCATCCTAAATTCCCATCAATATGGTTTTCAAAAAACCAAAGGAACACTTGATGCTTTGATCTCAGTAACCCATTTCATCAATGAAAGGCTTGACAATGGAGACTATGCTGTTGCCATTTTTGTGGATCTGAAGAAAGCATTTGATACGGTCGACCATGACCTTCTGCTTCGTAAATTAGAATCATATGGTGTACAAGGCAAAGCGAATCAGTTATTTCACAGTTATCTAAAAGGTAGATTGCAGATAACAGAAGTCAATAATTTTTTGAGTGACCCAGCACCAATGAAATCAGGAGTTCCACAAGGTTCCATACTAGGCCCCACTTTGTTCCTATTATACACAAATAATTTGATTACATGTAGACTAAATGGGCATTACACATTATATGCTGATGATACAGTACTCCTGTACTCAGGATGTAACAAGAATGCCATTGAAGACTCCATCAATGAGGATCTGAAAACATATAGTTTGTGGTTAAACGAAAATAAACTAGCGCTGAATGTAACAAAGACTAAGTTTGTTATTTTTAAACAAAAGAACAAGGAAGACATTGATATTGATATAAAAATTAACGGCGAAAATCTGCAAAGGGTATTTGAATTTAAATATCTTGGCCTAATCATTGACCACCGTTTAACTTGGTTCCCACATATAAACAGCTTAAGAAGGCAATTAGCCCCCATAATCGGCTTATTACGTAGGTACGAGGGATTCCCGAGGAACATCAAACAACTGGTTCTAAATGCATTCGTATTGTCAAAATTACATTACGGAGTGGTAATCTGGAGTCAGTCATCAAAGATAAACATTAATATCATCTCCAGGATGTTAACTAAGGCATATAAAAATATGCATAATCTCCCAAGGCTCACGTCAACAAAATTAGTGTACCAATCGTGTAACGCGTTAACTTTTAGCCAAATCATTATAATGGAGAAAGCTAAGTTTATCTTCAAATGCTTAAACCTCAACTTGTCCCCACAAGTGCCATTTGTTAGGGTATCACAAAAGAATCAATACAATGCTAGGAACGCAGACCAATTTGTTATACCATTTGCAAGAACAGATCGTCTAAAGAACGATCCTACAAATGATGCCCTTCGTATATACAATGATCTCCCGGAATCAGTAAAAGAAGCGAATTCACTTATGATCTTCAAGAAAAGACTCAGGAACTATTTAATGAATAGCGATTGAATCTCAGCGCAGAAACTTTCAACATAGCATCTTAGGGCAGACACAGCTAGCCTTATGATTTATTATTATCTGTCCAGTAACTTCAAAATAGCATCTTAGAGCATTGTTGACCCTATCGTCGAGATACTTGAAGAAACAGCCATTCTTTTAACTCAGAGTTTTTTTTACTGCGTCGAATTAATATTTTTTTTACCTCTGAGAGCTGTTAACGAATCGGACATGAAAAGATTAACAGGATGACTTCACATATTTTTTGTGTGCCCCCTTATACCGATGTTTTAAACATTGTCTGGGTGGCACACCTGTAGAAACGACGAAATGTGAAGTGCAGATCGCACGAGCGTTGTGCGACGAAGAAAGTGTGATGGAGAGAGTGGAAGGGAAGGAGGTATTTAAAAAAAAAAAAAAAAAAAAAAAGTAGTCACAGGGGGCCAAATCTGGAGAGTACGGTGGATGGGGCAGCAACTCGTAGCGTAATTTGACCAATTTGGCCATGGCGACGGCGGAGGTGTGAGCCGGCGTGATGTCGTAGTGGAACAGCACTTTTTTCTTCGCCAAGCGGGGCCGCTTTTTCTTCAATTCGACGTCAAATCGGCCCAATAAGTCTGCATATTAGCGCCCCGTGATTGTTTTACCCTTCTCGAGGTAATTGATGTGGATCACACCTTGTGAATCCCAGAAAACGGTGGCCATCACCTTTCCAGCCGATCGAACAGTCTTCACCTTCTTCGGAGCACGTTCGCTGGGTGAAGTCCACTGTTTTGTCTGTTCCTTGATCTCTGGTGTGTACCAGTGAATCCATATTTCGTCGACGGTCACGAAACGATGCAAGAACCCCGCCGGATTGCGCTGAAACAGCGCCAAACACGTCGCCGATTTGGTCTCACGGTTGCGTTTGTTTTGCGGTGTGAGCATACGCGGCACCCATCGCGCCGACAGCTTTCTTGTGCCCAGTTCTTCGTGTAGAATATGATGCACCATTCCTTCTGCGATGCCTACAGTCTCTCAGCTATCTCGCGAACCTTCAATCGACGGTCTGCCAAAACGAGATCGTGGATTTTTTTAACGTTTTCCTCCGTAGCAGCCGTTTTCGGGGCACCTGGGCATGGCTCATCAAAAACCGACGTGCTGCCACGAACAAACTCGTTGAACCAATTCTTGACGGTCGCCATCGAAGGAAAAGAGTCACCGTACACAGCATTCAAGCGATCTTTGATTTCGCTGCGCGTTTTTCCTTCCAAAAACAAGAATCTAATCACTGAACGATATTGTTCATTTTCCATTTTTGTACAACCGACCGACACGCTCGCTTGCAAAGGCTATCAAAACAAACCTAATTAAGGGAATTGACTGAAACTTTGGCAGTAGGCTACTAAAAGAATGTACTGCACGATGGTAAAACTCTTTTGTAATAGCAGCGCCATCGGGCGGTGAGGCTAAGTACTTGTTGAAAGACCCTCGTATATTGTTTTTTGGAATGAAATATTACAAAAAAATTAACATAAGTTTTAAATTGCTGTAATGCCTCTATATCACATTGTAGCAATTTAAAAGTTATGTTAATTTTTTGTGATATATCATCAACATCGATTTCACTTGTAAAAATCTAGTAATTTTCATTGAATCAAAGCGTAATAATTCCAAATCTATGAACGATTCGTTGGAAAATCTGGATGTGGCGAATATGGGCAAAAGAGCAAACGAAAAGGACGACAAAGTGTATCTATCATACCTTTTGATTATGGCCATACAGAAAGCGTCGAATTAAACGATTCCGCTCAATTTTGCACCAACAGTTTTTTGTCGGTAATCGATAGCTTATTAATATCTTTAAATCAAAGAATAGCAATTTAGGAGAATGTTTGAAAATTTGCCTATTATCTAGTGATGAAATAAGATTACGAGTATATGTTTTGAAGCTTGTGAATGTATAATCAAATGATTTTGAGGACAAATTGTTTACACAACTAGAATTATTTAAATATTTTTCGATGAAATTAATGCTAGGTGAATCAAATGAAAAATAAAATGAAGGAAAAAAAGAAAAAAAAAGAAAACCGGCCTTGAAGCGAAATTGCTCAATTTGATTAATGAGGAAGATTGCATCAACATATTCCCAAATGATTGTAATATTCTGAAAACATATCTCGCTATAATGACTATAAACTGCCAAAATGAACGAGCTTGTAGTGTTTATATGTGGTTGGAATGTCTGTACTGAACTGCAGCGTTGGTCTGCTGCCTGAGCATGCGAAAAATTAGTGCTACACTGGAACTGGCCTTGCCTGGCGACACGTAAGCGTGCTGGCAGCACGTTGCGGTGTCACAGGGCGGGTTCTTTCTGACAGTGCAAGGTCCCACTACAGAATTACACGCTTACGATTAACGTGGGTGAACAGAGTCAGCAAATAACGCACAAAACGAGTAACCCCATAGGCGTCAAGGCCTAGGTAACAAACCGAAAGGGATTACGTAGGAAACGCGACGAGGATTACCCTGTAAACCGTGCGCGAGATGTAAGGCGATTTCGTCTTTGTCGAGGACAGTCATAGCCCACAAATAAGAGTGGGGCAGCCAGGTGGTGGCGGGGCCCCCACGCACCCCTCCCAACCGGGTCAAGGATCCAAATACGATGCCTTGGCCCATATCGGGTGTGGAAGGCCAAGCATCCCGGTAAGAGCCCCTGCATCACAAAGAAGAGGGAGAGCTTACTCGATGGGTAGCTCATGAGTGGAGGGGCCAGCCAACGTGGCGGGTCCCATACCCGTTCGAAGTCAAAGTGAAAAGCCTGATTATGTTCGGTTAACTAGACATGTTTTTATTCATCACTGTAAAATTACAATAATTCAAATCTCTTTGATGACTATGTAGATCTATAATTTCTTCCTTTCACAATTAACGTTTAAAAAAATATTCTCAACAAACAGTATCATTTGTTAATACACTTTCCTTGATGGGAGACGAATGTACAATCCAATAAATCTATGAGTATATTTCAAACGTAAATACTTTAAATTCAGTACATTTCAATAAATCAATAAATATTTCACAACTAAATAATCTCAGATCTGTACGGCTTAATATCTCAATGAATAATTCAAACATATATACTTTAAATTCGGTACGTTCCAATAAATTAATAAATATTACACAAATGAATAATCTTAGGCCTGTATCGCTCAATACCTCAATGGCCATTTCAAACATAAATACTTTCGGGCAATAAATCGTCCATTACATGGAAATTTAAAATAGATTTGATCGATTGTAAAAATTGAAAAGAAAAGACAAAGATACTTACCCACTCCTTCGACGAGCGTTCGTTGTTGAGGAGGTAAGGAGGCCTGAAACTTCATAAAATTGATTAACGTTAAAAATGTTTTGATGCATCCGTCGTTTGTCTTCAATATGCCGTGTTGAGTTACGTTACGTTGACTAGTTGTATCGTTGAAACTGTTTATTTATCCGAACAAGGCTTGTCATAAAACATTGCAATTTAATTTGTCCTCCTTATGATCATACACATTCATTATCGTACGTTTGATAATAAATGTTTGAATGAATTGTCGTAAAATCCGTAATGATGAGTAAAGAGCCAATGCGACTCGTTTTAATGAATTCGATCGTTTTGGGTAATTATGATTTGTTTAAATATTAAGGGGGAAAATTTGTCCACTTATTTAGTTAACCCAATCGGAAGATACAGCGCATATTCACAAATAACCTCCGAAGTATCACTGAAAATTGAGACACATCCGGTTCTTCAAATGATAAAAATTATCTCGTTTAATGTAAAGAAAGATATCATGGATCACATAAAGATCACTGCATCAAAACAAAAAATTGCCGTTTCCTTTTCATTTTGGGCGATGGGAAAAGCGCCGTTCAATTCACTTACCTTTTCAATAAGAAGACGTTCGTACTTTTATACTTTTTCCAACACTATTGCAATCACATAGCGACTTGCGGGTTTTGGTTTTGTAAAATTGAGACACATCCGGTTCTTTAAATGATGAATATTATCTCGCTTAATGTAAAGAATGAGGTCATGGATCACATATAAATCACTGCATCAACACTAAAAATTGTCGGTCCCTTTTCATTTTGGGCGATGGGAAAAGCGCCGTTTGATTCACTTAGACTTGCGGATTTTGGTTTTAGTTTTGGAAAATTGAGATACATCCGGTGTTTTCTTCTCTATTAGTCATTACGCGTTTCCCTCGCTGCAGTCACACGAAGGATTCATTTATGACATTGTTGTAGCTTCTACGCAAAGCACTCTCCACCGCGCGATGGTAGCCAACAACCAAACCCATGGACGATGTCTTTTTGCTAGTTTTTCGGCTCGAACGAAATTATATTTCTATCGTTACCGACGCAATTTATACAAGCACTCCATTCATCAAGGTGAGTCAATGCACAAAACGACTCAATCACCACGAAAAATCAAATTCCTTCCTTTCTTCGTAATTCGATCTTCCGCGACACGCAAATCGTAGCTTTCACGAGGGAGTCTTTCGATTTTCTCACAATTTTAGCCTGGACGGCTGGTCCCTCCGCTTACCACACACTCTGTGCACCACTTTTGAATTTTTTTTCTTTGGCGCTGCGATATTCGCTGGTTATTTTTTTATCGCGGACTTCGCAAGCAACAACTCAATTCACGCTTTTAACTTCTCCTTCCCGTCCCGGGTCCGTCGCCGTTCGCGACCTCGCAGCGATGTTAGTAAGCGTTATTTTTTTCTGATATGGGGTTCAGCTGGTAGTGGTAATCATGAGCCCGTTATCGAGCATTCCGTTGCTGCTGTTGTTGGAGCTGATTTCTTCGCGGTACTGCAAACTTTGCAAATTATTTCGACACAACTGACTTTTCTGATTGGTTGCACATTTCAAATCTTTATAATGCATTTTACTTGTTGATTGTTTGCCGCCGCAACGATGACAGTTATCAATATTTTTGCTGTTAAATGGAATTCTTGTTGTCTCTATACTCGAACGTCGTGCTAACAATTTTTTTACTATCACAGTAAGGGTTGATATTGATTCCAATTCCACGGTCTACATCTTCAATTTGCACATCTTTCTCGAAATCGGATAGATTGTGATTAATTTGATTCAAATTAGTTTGCGCCTTTTTGACTGCGTGATCACATCCTGCTTGGATGTTGGTACAGGGTCCGATGCAACTTTGCTCCTTGATGATTGGGCGGCGGATGATGATGATGCACTTAATAGTTGCTAATGGTTGCTAGGATTAATCTCCTCGAATCATCACGGTTCTGCGACGTCGTTCGCCAATTGTTCACTCCCAGCATGGATATGCTGTCAGCTTCTATCGTGTCTTCCCATCAAGCCATCGGTCTTACCGCTGGACACCTACCATGTGCTCTACCCTTTAATGTTCTCTTGCGTAGCCGGTTTTCTTCCTTTCTTTCTACATGGCCTGCCCATTGCAATTTGCATGACTTACGCAAGTAGATAACTTGACTTGTTAACTTATCTACATTTTTTGTTCCATGGCACGAGTTGGTCGCCGGATGTATTCATTTCATTTTTTCAGTTTACCTGCACTATTTGTCGTACCCGCCCTTCCTACTTTTCTTTGATCAATCTCCCAAGACTTCTTTGGTAGCTTTCGTTACCACATCTCTGTCTTCCATATGGTTTTGATGCCATCACTGCTTTCTCCCGCCTGTGGGGATATATTGATGGGATTTCCAGCGCTGATATGTATGTGCACGTTATTGAACTATCGTTTCGCTTGTGTAGCTGATACCTTGGGGTAAGTGATCTTCTTAGCGCGTGTCAAGAATTGTAGTAGAAGTAGGAATTAGAATGTCCGTGAAGGACTGCAGCGATGGTCTGCTGCCTCGACGGAAGAAGATGTTAAAGATCCGCCGAGAATGGCCTTGTCTGGGGACGCGTGAATGTGCTGACAGGCTAGCATTGCGGTGTCGTAGGGCGGGTTCATTCCCCCAGCACAAGGACCCACTACGAAAGAATTTCGCATTTACGAATTCTTGGGTCTCAGAAAATGTCGACCGAAGTCGAAAAAATGGAGGTAACTGAGGGTGGAAATTGCTTGTTGAGAGAACAAGTTGAAACGGGTAAAAACAAACGGACTTGCGGAGACTTCGTCGTTACCCGACGATTCTTCTTTCTTCTTCTCCTTTGTAGCACTACAGCCCCTCTCGGGCCTTTCACTTAGAGATATTAGAGTATCTCATTTTCATGACCGTATTGATTTTTTCGGAAGTTGATTTGCTCAGTACCATGCTCCCGTGTGCTTGCTCAGCTATGATATGATCTGATTAAATCAGTACATATCACCACTGAGTGAACAGTCGTAGTCTGTCCGAAAAATCCCATGAACTAAATCACGGTGCTCCCAACGAGATTTGAAGCTGGGATCTTCGGCTTATGCGTTCAAGCTCTAACCACTAGACCACACAGACTACTGAACCTGGGAATTTCGGCTTATGCGTTCATGCTCTAACCGCTAGACCACACAGACTACACCCGACGATTCTTATGGCCCCCAAATAAGAGTGGGGCACCTCGCACCCGTCCAACCGGATCAAGATCCAAACGTTGACGTGGCCATATATTTCCCTTTTGAGCGGAAAACTCATACAAACATACTTTGCATGAGCTTTCCCATCCAAAGAGAAATATAGACGTGACCGATTTATGTTATAGAATTATGTGATCGGATCACATAACCCTATACCATAAAAGGGCACGCGAGCAGAAGGCCACTCAACCCGGTATTGTGAAAGCAAAATAAATTTTTATATTAAAAAAATGTAGTAAACTAGAGTAACATAATTTGACGCAGAAGCTATTACAATAATAATTTATAAAGTATATGAAGAAAAAGATTTTGGTAGAAAAGAATAAAATTACTGATTGTAAATACAAATAAACCAAAAGGGTACTTACCCATCCTCCTCGACGAGCGCTCATAGATGTGGTGGACACATCTGCAACTCTTTTCAAAATTTAATGTTTCACTCTTTAACCATATTAAACTTATTAACACAAAAAAAGTTACAAAGTGAAACGTGAAAAAAAACAATACTAAAAAAAATCTTGTTGAATTGACTATTCGGTACGAAGAAATATATGCCAAGCATGAAGGTCGTTCAGTAGTTGCCTCTTTTGTCGTTGACGTCTAAAAAGTTTACAGTGCGACCCGAGAAACCAATTTACTTGATGTTCCGTTATAGTGTACGCTTCATACTGACTATACTTTTACCATTGACACAAATCCCTCAGCGGAAATGGAAAAATATTATAGCGGGTTTTCAATGCAAATTCAAATCATTTATCCAACATGGGACTATGCAAATCCATTTAGCGAAAACTATTATTCAACTAAATCCACGACCTCAACGATTAAATAACACAATCATCTCAACAATCCACACAAGCAGCGATCTATTTTATCAGAGCTATTGTTTTCAACTTTTAAACACTTTATTCGCACAGCACATGTGAGAAGAAATTAAGCCCGCAATTACAATGCATCGTTAGTTTTAAAGTGCAAATTGTATCTTAGCACGCGAAACTGAAGACGTGTCTAATTGACGAAATAAATTGTTGCAATA
The DNA here is from genome assembly GCA_963969285.1 of Odontomyia ornata. Classification (NCBI taxonomy): domain Eukaryota; kingdom Metazoa; phylum Arthropoda; class Insecta; order Diptera; family Stratiomyidae; genus Odontomyia; species Odontomyia ornata. Next base: position 191,396,634 of record OZ017739.1, read on the forward strand.
CTTCTTCTTTCACCCTTTCATGCACTCGAAATGAATATTCGTCCTTGGAATTTTGCGACTCTTTCCATTACACGATGCTTGTTACACTATTTCCAAATTTCTGCATCAAGTTTATCACAATCCGTTTTTCCACGCACAAAACTTATTCTAGGCTCTTGCCGATTATACGGAAACGTGCATATTCGCCATCACACTTTTCCAACCCCAGAAGGAATCGATTTTCTCAGGACCCCCGGACGATTAACTCAACTAACTTCCGCAACGAAAAAAACAGGCTACAAGCAAAATTCACATGGTAAATTAGCACACCAAACAATCTTCATCACTTGCACAGCATCCGAGCAGTTTTTTCCCGAGAAATCGCCGGAACAAAAAATGGCCGAACAGTCTGACAAGCACCCCAGATTGCATTCCCTTCCTTTCCAGTTTAACCACGTATTCCCGTTTTCTTCCCATCAACATTCAAGCCATCTCACGGAGGTCACTCTTTGCTTCATTTTCCCCATAATTGTAACTCGGAAGATGAGTCAAGTCGTCTAAAGTTTTTCTTTTCTGACGAGCACTCCTCATGCACTCCCCTTGCCGTCACCATCCGTCGAAGGAATCCCCTCTCCCGCAAAATCCAAACTTATCCAACCGAACCGCACGACGCATCTCCTCTCAGCCGTGGTCCCGTTCAGCGATTCGGTGCACTCCCTCCCTCGCCGTGTTCGCTGTAGCGATCCAAAAGCCCACCGTTTGATTCCCTCCATTCGAAACATTCAATCCATAATGTTCATATTTGATGTACAACTGTACGAAGGCGACAAATTTCTGTAACTGCTTTTGAGAAATCTCAGCATAGGTGTTAGTGAGAATGGAAGTCGAGATGCATGATCTTTGAAAAATGCCTTTAGAATAATATTCTGTAGGTAGAAGCATTCAAATAGTGACAGAACTTTGCGCGTAATACTCATGGATTTGAATAGAATTGTTTTTATTTATGTGATTCTAGCCAATGAATGTTTTGATTTATCTTTAGGTTTTCATAACCAATTCAAAATTAGGTGATAAATTACATTATTTAGATGCTTGCATTGGATCAATGTGCATTTTTTTAACATAAGAATTAACCATCCATACGCGTTCAGCTATTTAATATATGATTTAAGAATACATTTTCCAACTCTTCTAGCCCCTTGCATTTGGCAGACAACTTTTTATTGTAATTATTTAAAATTAAACCCTTTTCGTCACAATTACTTCAAGTAAGGCATGCAACAGACTTGTTTATTTTAGATTTCAACTCTATCTTTGCTTTTTCATAAAACGATTTTCCAGATGAAATATTTCATCCAGCTCCGAAAGCATTCCACTATCATAATCGCTTGTGATCTACAACAGTCTACGTGATTTATTCTGGACTTTATTGGGTTTTAAACTTAAGTGCAATGTTGTATATACTGCAATGGCAAGAAGTCAATACTACGATTAAAGCATTTTCAATAAAAACTGTGAACCGAAACTCGGACAGGTGGTTAAAATTCATTAGTCTCGTCCACTCAAATAAATCAATTGCAATTTAAAGCTGCTATTAAAGTTCAGACAGTTTTATTATATTATTTATATGTATACAATAAAATGGTAGAAAGTAGTTTCTAAAATAAATATCAGTTGCGCTTTGTCTCTACAATAATTAACACAAAAGCAATTAAATGCTAAAAGTAGCTTTTTAATATTTTCATCTTAATTGATACTCATATACGATATTATCTTTGAAATGTATACAATTTTTGTTTCTCTTGATGAGACAACTAAACCCGAACGTTATAGAGCCAAAACATATATGTGCATCAACATATGTACGTCGACAAGAAAATAACAAATAGAAATAAAAGATTAAAAATAGAAAGCTGGATCACAATGTTCTCTTAATACAAAATGCAATCCACTTTTCTTAAATATTAACGACTAGGCTAACTTTTTAATAATTTTTCAATTTGTTTCCTTTTCTTTAAATTTTACTAAGTGTTTTTTCTGTCTCTAGATTTTAAAGCCGAAACGAATATTTATTTTTATCCTACACCTAACTAAACATTGATAATTGACTCTAGATTTTAAAGCAGAAATGAAAAATTTATTTTTATCCTACACTTAACTAAACATTGATAATTCTCCTTTTCCTACACCGATCCACTAACGCTGGCGGTAGATAAGGCTCTGTTTGTTGTCCTTGTAATATTGAGTAATATTCGACTTCCGATTTCGGTATGTAGTCATTGATCGCGGAAACGCAATGATGATTGGCAACAAACGCTGCCATTGAAATTTCGATTAGGAGATAGGAAGGTTTTCGAACAGTGTGCTAGTGTGACAGTTCGAAAACTACAGAATGCTTGTGGCCGCTCGTTTTTGTATGAGAACTTAGTCTTTGGTTGAATGTCCGATCATCTGGGGATGCCCACGTTGTCTTATGAATGTCCCGATACGGGAAGCATGTGGAGCTTGAAGTCTCTGCTAGTAGCTAAGTCTAAAGGCGTTGTCCGTTGTGGCTGAACCCTACATGAAGGCTGTGCCCTTCGATTGTTCCCTTATGCGCTGTTTCTCGGCCGATTTTTGCATTGAAGTCACCCAGAACAATTTTGATTTTGTTTGAAGACAATGCATCGACATTGCGTTTCAGGGTGCTGTAAAATTCGTACTTAATTGCCTCCTCCTTGTCTTTTGTGGGCATGTGATAGTTGACCAGCCAGATCCTTTTGTTAACAGGCTTAAGTCGGTGACAATTTGTTTAAATGTGCTGTCTTCAATGAAAACCACTTCAAACTCATGGCTTCCTTGCAGTTTTCCGCTTTTGAACGCGGTGTGCGCTCGCATTTCAAATTTTGAACATGCCATCTAATTTCTTGCACTGCGAGGATGTTGTTCTATATAGTTTATTTGATCCAGAAGTTGTTGCATTTGATGACCCAACGTTCGAAGGCAAAAAAGAATAGTTTGTCCAATCCGATCCAAACCTGTTATCCTGGTTCCATGACAAGTAAATACTAATGGAGAAATACTAAGTAGATCGACTCAAAATCACATCTATGGCTCAAAATAGACTCAATTCATTATCCCTTATCTCTTGAATGTGACCTTTTACCGAAAATATAATTTTCCAATATTATAAATGATTTTGCCGAAAAAGCAAGAAACGTCCCTTTGTAAATTTTGATTTTGTAAGTTTTCATTAGATCTCAGCTTAGAGGAAATAAACGAAAATGGATAAAAAACCTGATGACTGTTTTAAGAGATCTTACTATACACGTATGATCTTACTATACACGTATTCAAAATTTATAAAAAATGATCGAAAATAATTCTTGTTCTTCGTAGCACTACAGCCCCTCTATTGACCGCGTCCTACCAATTTCGAAATCCGAGTAGCAATGAACTGTCCGTCGACCGAGTCAGACCAGCGTTTCCGCGGTTTCTTCACTGGTCTCCGGCCTTCAGTTCCCCCAACGAATACCTTTTTGGGTATCCGTTGTTCTTCCATACGATTCATGTGTCCAGCCCATTGCAGCTTCCGCAGTCTTACAATCGTTGATACTTCCAACTTGTCAAAAATTTCATACAGCTCATGCTTGTTTCGAATTCGCCGTCTAGCTTCGCTCCGATATATTTGCGGATGCTTAAGTTAAGGCCCATGTTTCACACAAATAGCATAACACAGGGCTTATCACAGATTTGTATACTTGGAGCTTTGTTTTCCTGTGTATGCATCTGATCTTCAAGATCGTCAAAACTGAATAAAAAATTTTATTTGTGAGCTGTATTCTTCGGCGTGTTCGTCTTTTATTACCGGTTCTCGTTATTTTGGCGCCTAAATACACAAATAGCTTTATTCACGTTGATTTGTAGTCTTACTCGTTTTGCTTCGCTGCCGAAGTTCAGGAAGAGTTCTTTGGCAGTTGTTACTGACCGTGACAAAATGTTGGTCATCCGCATAGGCTACTACATGGCTCGACTTGTATAGTAATGTACCTCGTGTATCGACAGGTAGCTTCCTTATGACGTATTCGAGAGCTAAATTGAATAGCAATGGAGCCAGACCATCTCCCTGCTTTAGTCCGATATTTGTGTCAAAGGCATCGGTGAGTTGGTTATTGATGCGGACATGGGAGGTCGTCGGCGTCATTGTCATTTTGGTAAGACGGACTAACTTGGCTGGGATACCAAAGCAAAGCATTTTTTGGTACTGTACATTACGATCAATACTGTCGAATGCTTGCTTCAAGTCAACGAAAAAATGTTAAATTCCCAGTATTTCTCAAGTACCTGCGAAGCAGTGAACAATTGGTCAGTTGTCGGTCTACCTGCTCTAAAACCACTTTGATAGTCCTCAATAATAAATACTGTTGGCGTATGATCCGATTTTATCTTCTAAGATCTTTAAAAATATTTGGTACGCCGTACAAAGTAGTGATATGCCTCTATAATTTTCACAGTGTAGCTTGTCACCTTTTTTGTGGATAGGGAATATAATTGATTGGCTCCACTCTTTCGGCATATATTCTTGTTGCCAAATGTGCTGGATGACTTTGTAAATAGCTTTATGAACACTACTGCCACCTTATTTGATGAGCTCCACGGGGATCTCATCGATGCCCGGCGCTTTATTATTCTTTTGGGCTTCGATGGTCGAGCAGACCTCATCCAGAGTTGGGTGGGGCCAATGGAAGCTCTCCAGAAACATATATAAGCTTCGACATCCTAGAGCTGTGCGGAGGATTAAGGAAGTTATTGAAATATAATGCCCATCTTTCCTAATCTTTGTTTCATCAGCGATTATATTGCCGATGTCATCGCGACAGAGCGTGGTTTTGGGCTGATAACCACGTTTCAGGCTTTTGACTACTTTGTATGCTTGTCTTGTGTTGTTGCTCGCTGGACTTACATCGATACTTCTCAATTGGTCGTCATAGTATTTTCTTTAAGGTAAATTTCTCGAGAGAAATTGCGCAGAGTATCATATAGTATAGTATAGTATATATATATATATATATATATATATATATATATATATGTATATATATATATATATGTATATATATATATATATATATATATATATATATATATATATATATATATATATATATATATATATATATATATATATATATATATATATATAATTTTTCAGAAAAATTATTATTCAAAATATGCAACTCATTTATATGTAGCTGCAAACAATTCCATAAAAAGTAATTTAAAAAGCTATCGGAGCCATCCGAAAGAGTGATCGATATCCGCGCGACGTTAGAAAAGCTTCAATGTAGAGCAAATTTGTCGTATAGATTTACATTAAGTTGATGTGAAAAGGGTGAAATGATCCAATTAAAAAAATTTAGCTAGTACAAAATTTTGTTGTTGTAGTTTTGACCAAAGCTTTCAACCAATGTCAATGAAATTTGGTAGTTTGATAGAAGCTATAAGAGTTATGTAAAAAAAACTGGAGGTCAGGTCGCAAAAAACAAAATGGCGGCCAGGTGAAACTCAAAATTTCAAAGTCCTCTAAAAGTCGCAATTTTCATCCGATGTATATGAAACTTAATTTTAAGATAGAAATTAATTAGATCTAGAAACTTTGACATTTTGGTGATCATGCATGTGCAATTTTCAAAATGGCGGCGGTTTAAATATGCGACTTTTTCAGGTTTTCGTGGCCCTCTAGCGGTCACATTTTCCAACGGATTTTGATGAAACTTGAGATTGTGGATCGTTGTACTAAGTTCTTGTATTATGCAGAATTTTTTTTAAATCAAATGAACAACAAAAAAGTCGAAATTTTAAAACCTAATAATTTTAGCTGCCATTTTCACTAAAATTTGAATAATTTTGCCCTGTCTAGAGTGAAACTCTGATTTGAACGAGATTTGCCGCATTGATTGATGAGGTCCTAGCATACAAAGATTTAAAATAATCCAAAATCAAATGCATGCATTCAAAATGGCGGCCCCCAAAGGTCAGAAGGCAAGCGCAATTCGCTATTTTAATAGCAACTGAAATAATGAATAATTTTCATGGAAACGTTTTGAATTACTTAACTTGGAAGTATTTATAAAGCAGACCATTTTTAGGATATTGTTAAAATATTTTTACAATACCCTAAAAAATTATGAAATCATGACTTGTCTGTCCGTCCGTCCATCCGTCCGTTTGTTCGTACGTCACAGTAAGTTTCCTTGCAAACCACATGAGATAGAATGAGAAAATTTTCTACGGAGGTCAAAAGTGGTGCCTCTCGAAATTTGCAGTGCAAGAAAATATTTTAAAGTGTTTAAGGGGAGCCTCCCCATACAGGGGGGCGACTTGATTTTTTTTAAATTTCTGTAGCCCTCTAGCAGCCAAGTTTCTCAACCGATTCCAATGAAATTTGAAATTGTAAGTTATTAAAGCAAGTTAATTTAACCTGCAAAAAAATTATGCAAATCGGATGACAAATGAAAAAGTCGAAAATTTACAGCTTAATAATTTTAGCAGCCGTTTTAAAAAAAAAATCAAAATGGTGGCCCCTGATGGTTCAGAAAAGAATTGAAAATATATTTATATATTAATAGCAACGCAAGTGCTGTTTAAACTTTTATGGAAATCTTTTGAAATTATCTATTTGAGCTATTTAAGCCGACAAGTTATCATCTTTGTGTGGTAACCACTGTGAAATGTGTAAACAGAAAATGTGATAAGGACAATACCTGTATTTATATGTTTGTAACAATTTATTATCTGCCGATTTCAATATGTGATCCATAAATGTGCAACTCAATTGAATGAGCAAAATATTTGCGCCTCTACAAAAGGTCTTTAAATACAAACGTCGGCAGATTGTTTTCATGTCAATAAATACCCATGTGGTGTTACGAAAATTGTAGTAAGAAGTTTAGTAGTACGCAAGCCAAATTCTTTTCCGAAATCTTACGCTACATACGAGAAATTCACCTTTCAGGCTGGTGCTCCCAACGGGAATTTTTTTAATTCTAATTATCTTATTTGCTACTCTTCTGAGATTTTCATAACGTTCACTCTTCGTCCTGGTTTTCCTACCTACGTATTCTTTGTACGCCTGATTCTTTTTGTTTAACGCATTCTGAAACTCATCATCGGACTAATCATTTCTTTTGCGCCTGGCTTGATGTCCGATTGTGGATAATGTGATGCCCGATTGTGGATAAAACCAAAAGGTGGATAAAGTGTTGAAATTCGAATGCGAAATACTACTGTGTCCAAAAAATAAGGTGACATTTGAATTTAAGCTGCGCGCGTCGAAGGATTTGGAGAATTATTTTTTTTTAGATTGGTAGTACTGTCATTGACATCCATGTCAAATTTACATGTCAAAATATTCATTTGTGTTTGAGATACGCGACGCTTTGTGAGCTGCTAAAAGTGAGTTTTTCGTTTTTTTGCGATGTCGAAATTTGTTGAATTTGCATTAAATTTTGTTTGCGGAATCAATTTTCTGCAGCGGATACGTTGAGGATGGTGCAGAAAGCCTTTGGTGATGACGCTATCTAAAAAAAACGTTTACCAGTGGTATAGTGAGCTCCAACCCGGCCGTGAACGTGTCGAAGACGCAGAGCGTCCTGGGCGACCATCAACCTTTTCTCTTCTTCGATTATCGTTGTTTTATGCATTATGAATTCCTTCCGCCGGGCCAAACAGTCAACAAGGAATATTATTTAAACGTTATGCGTCCTTTGCGTAACGCTATCCGCCCAAAAAGGCCGGAATTGTGGAAAGACAATTCATGGTTTTTACGCCACGATAATGCACCATGTAGTAATAGAGCAGTTACCCTATCAAACTGCTCTAAAACTTTCCTATCTCCTTCATCCCTACAGCATGGTAATTAAGTAGACATTAATGATTATGCAGTTTAGAATCTTTTTAAAAAATCCAATGTCTTCTTTAAAATAATCAATAACTAACAAACACCTTGCATATCAATTTTGTTTCAAATCAACGTGACATTCCAAAAAAAAAAAATTTAAACTTAATTTAAAATGCGCAAAGTAATATGACCTAGAGTTCGCGCATGAAAAAATTGAATAGTTTGCGATTGTGCTTTGTTTTGCTGAAAGGAAAAATATTCATTGCATGCAGAATTGGAAGTGAAATTTTCAGATTAAAACTCAATTAGTGTACAGTGCTCGACAATTGATGCTGTAAGTTTTTGTCATTTTTCCGTGTCCAGATTTGCCCTTAGTGCTTCCCCCTGATCGAGATCCGACCCATTCAGGAGCACTTAACGGAACACCTGTACTGCTGATTGTTGGAACTACACAGATCTCGAAGTCACCATATACTTTGAGGACAGAATAGACAAAACAAGTGCATAGAACGGTGATACTTTTCATAAAGTAAAGAGCGAATCACAGTTACATTTCAACGCATGTACACTTCATCAAGGTTGTCAATGATGTAAAGATATTCAGTTTGGTTTTGGTGTTAGCCTATGGAACAAAACATACACCTAGATTGTGTATTGGTATTTTCGAAACGGTTTTCAATTTAGCCAAAAATGATTTTGGAACGGAACAATTGGAAAGTTAAAAAAATGAACATAAACTTGTCTTGAGAAGCATATGAACTGCAACCGATAGAAGTGTTTTTCTGACCCGGGTCACAATTGGCCACGGAATTTTGTATATACAAATATATGTATAATTATGCTAGCGTAGTTTGATTCAAAACTGTCTGTCATTGATGATAAGAGAATTAAACCATAATTTTGAACTGAAATCATACGATGTATGGCGGGTGATTCACTAATACAGGAAGGTGATTTGAATCCCAACAAGTATGAACAGTGCAGTGGACGGAATAAATAAAACTACATACTTTATACAAGAAGTTTGTAAAATTTTGTTGCTGTAACTATACTACCAGGAATTCGTTTATGAACGAAGCTTTTGTTGAAGCTCGAATTGCAAGGTCAACGGGACAGCTGCTACCCGGCGGTCTCATATTGGAAGTGAATGGAGTTAGCCTCACAGGACTCACGAATTATCTTAGTGTCGCCAGAGAAGAATTGATGCGAATGCTAGCAGAAGATGAACGGGGAGATGCAGCTTTACTTGTCTTCGCAAACAAACAAAATTTGGCAAATGCAATGAATGCAGCAGAAGTAAACGACAGGCTAGGTTTGCACTCGCTACGAAATCGCAACTCGCATATGCCAGTGACATACGCAACAAGTGGTGAAGGTTTATATGAAGGTCTCGACTATTGGTCCAATCAACTACAAAAAAAAAAAAGTCTGTCGCTCAATATTTAAAGATTTAATTTAAACATAATTTAAATATAACACCAAAAAAAATATTAAAAATTAAATAGCAAAATAAAAAGGAACAATAATCAAAGTAGTCGTCTAAAAGAATGAATCTCAGATGAATTTGTTTTTGACAGAATCGATTGTCGTCCACCACCACATCGTTCTCGAGCGCTCGACGGACCATGTGGGTAAGTACCCTTTTAAGTTCATTTCTTTTCTTTAGATATGTTCTTTTTATAAATTTGTTTTATTCTATATTGGTTACATGCTAATAGCAATTACAGCTACAAATAATTTATTTAATTTTCATGGTCAATTTTAGCTAAAAGTGGTATTATTATTAATGTTAACTTCTCTTTAAATCACACATACAAATCTGTTCAATTACCATTCGGTCATTTTGTTTAGTTGCCAAGAATTAATTAATCAGCATAAGAAAATGAATTGTTAGAGTATACCCCTCGGTCTTTCCTTTCCTTACCCTCTGACTGGGTATAGGACCCGGTACGATGGTAGGCTCTCCACGTCAGAAATGAGCCAGCCATCGGGCACCAACTGACCTCCTTTTGTTTCAGGTGACTTCGCGGGTTGAGTGGCCCGAGCAAGGTGCCTCTTTATGGCATAGGGTTATTTAATCGAATTGCATAATTCTATGGCATAAATTGGTCACCGGGGTACTTCTCCTCTGATGGGAAGGCTCATGCAAGTTAAGTTGTATGAGTTTTCCACTCAGAAGAGAAATACCTGGCCACTGCAACATTTATGGATTTTGATCCGGTTGGGCGGGTGCGCGGGGGCTCCATCACCACCCGGTTGCCCCTCTCTTATTTGTGGGCCTCTTCGGGTAAAGACGAAGTTACTCTAAGTCCGACCATTTTTACTTGTTTCACTTGTTCTCTGAACAAGTCATTTTCTCTCGGTACGGTTGCCTACAATTTTTGCGACTTCGATCGCCTTGCTTTTCTTCGACCCCAGAAATTCGTGAATGCGAAATTCTTTTGTAGTGGGTCCTTGTCCTGGGGGAATGAACCCACCCCACGACACCGCAATGCTAGCCTGCCAGCGCATTCACGCGTCCCCAGACAAGGGCATTCTCGGCGGGTTTCTTCACCTTCCTCTGCCGAGGCAGCAGACCATCGCTGCAGTCCTTCACGGACTTTGGATATTACCTATTCACTACAACCATCCCATACTGCACTCGTAATTCGTGATCATTTCGCCAAAAACTCAACCCATAGCGTTCCGCAACCACCGTGTTCACCTGATCTGGCGCCGTGTGACTTCTGGCTGTTCAGCAAGCTCAAAAGACCGCTCCTGGGACACCGTTCTGATACGATAGAGGAGATTCAAGCCGCAGCGAAGACGGAACTGAAGGCCATCCCGGAAACGACGCGTATCTCAAATACTAATGAATATGTTGACATGTGAATTTGTCATAGATGTCACTGACATTACTACCAACCTAAAAAAATTCTCCAAATCCTTCGACGCGCGCAGTTTAAATTCAAATGTCACCTTATTTTTTGGTCACAGTAGTACGTCTGACAAGATCAAGTTCCCCACAATTAAAAATTCATAGGTCTATCTCGTTTACCCCCGTACAGGCCAGCGAATCGATAATATGTGTGACTGAGTTACGATTTCTCCTTGGGTTATTGGTGTAGCCTCACTTTCGGATTACTGAAGAAAAGATCCAGCATTAGAACACGTCAACAGAAAAAGAAGTAGAAGTTGATCGAGTCTATCTTTTCTTATATGCCTACAACCAAATGTCCCACTCCCAGCAACCTGTGACTATACAAATTGTTATTTATACGGGGGCTAAAGTCAAATTACGGAGCCAGTAGATTTCACTCCTATGAACGGGAACGGATAGCGCCGTAATTGGGAAGACAGTCCTAACACCACCAAGAGACCGAATCACAAGAAGACGATAGCGGGATCGACAAAGACGAAGGAATAAGAATGAAATTGGCCCAATTACGCACAAAATGGATATTTTCAACAAAATTCCACCGACCAAGACAATTGCTCCTCTGCAAGGAAGGCAAATTACAACGTGAAATGACATTCACCTACTACAAGGAAAGTGTAGTTTTAGTGGAACAAACGTGACAATTATTTTTACGGCCCGGTCGCACTAGCTCATTGTCGAGTGATGCAAGAAAATAATGGTAGCAACCAAATTTCAGTCGTTGATGCAACAACCAGCCTTTGGAATTAAATAGCAATAACGGGTCGTGCGTTCCCCAGTCGCGAATCGTTTGCGTGTTTGTTTACAATCCATTTTCACACGGAATTCGACACCTCGAAGTCACCAACAAGTGTGAATTATCGCAATAAGTAGTCGACGACGCACCACCATCGAACACCGTGTAAAAGTAAATTATTCACACGAATCACAACCTAAGTCACCAGTATTGTCGTTTCGGGGGTCAATCGATCAATCAATTCGGAACTCTGTCGATTGGTCTGAAGCTACTCGCTCGAGGCAGACTGTGAGCTCAAGCTGGATTACAACGGCCGAATATAGTGGATACATCCAATTATCATGAAAACGAGCGAAATAACGTGCAATGATCGCTTGGACAAAAAGGTTCGAGTGAAGTGCAACCTTGAGGATACCATCGGTGACCTGAGGAAATTAGTTGCAGCTAAAACGGGAACCAATGGCGAAAAGATCGTTTTGAAGAAATGGTACACTATCTACAAGGACCCGATTCGACTATGTGACTTTGAAATACGTGATGGCATGAGCTTAGAATTATACTTCAGTACTGAATGCACAGTTATCTTTTTGTCTCCCTTTTTTTTATTCAAAAAGTAGTCTCATAATAAATTAGTTTAAGTGCTCCTGTTACTAGTGAAAGGTCTAAATGATAAATTCTTTTTAGTGACCATAAGGAAGTTGAGTTATATACAGTGCAAACTTGTGATTTGGAATTTTCCTCCCCATTTAAATTCATTAATTTCAGCAATATTGCGTCACCCACATTCATCAGGGGTTGGCCGGCGAGTACCTTTTTTTGATTTTTTGTGCATAGTATTTTTAATCAATCAAATCGTCACCGAAAATCTTTGAAATGCTTTCAGTTTATATTTCGTAACTAAGAAATGAAATGCTTGCAAAGTATGTACAATTAATATAAGATAATACATATTTTTCAACTTATGCTTCTTACTCTTCAATCAGGAAATTTATCAGCAAATTACAATTCAATTAAGTGAAATTTTGTGTGCATGACAGTTGGTTTTCAGCTTGGAATTTCGTAAATTAAACCATAAGGAATGACAAGAAATTCGTTAAATCAAAATGGCCATATTTATATTTTTTATATACCAGCCAATAATTACACCTTTTTCACAACAACACAATACAATATTTCATCTACTCATATCAACTTGGCAACAAACATACATATATGATATGGATTATTTGAATCAGTTTCGTACTTATATAATCAATTCCTTATTTGCGAGTGCGCCTTGTGCCCCTCAATTTTTCTCAATGAATACATCACTAGCAATCATGTTTTTGAATCAAATTAATTCAGTTTGAATCTGCATTTGAATTGTAGGAAAGGAAGATCCACATTACATTTATTATCAAGTCAATTTTAATACGATAACTCACACTTCATCCAAGCACCCAAAACTAATACCTAGCAAATCGTATATACCATTTCAAATATAAACATCGCACTCTGATTTTAAAAGATAAAGTACAAAGCACATTCGCATGATCGAATGAAATTGAAATTATAACGTTTTCTACACCATGATTTTCCTTGTCTACTATAAAACAATACATTAAGATCTATTGGATTTATTATTTGAAATCGATTTAAATTTAATAACAATACTTTTTTGTGTGATATTGTTCTGAAATAATAATGTTGAAGAACTATTAAAATTGAAAACTCGGTCTTTCCATTCGCTAAACCTGATCGGATATGGGACCCGCCACGTTGGCTGGCCCCTCAACTATAATGAGCTAGCCAACGGGTGAGCTCACCCGTTTTTATGTGTTCACAGGTGCTCTTGCAGGGTAAGATAGCCTTCCGCTCGCGTGCCTATTTATGGAATAGGGTTATGTGATTCCCTTACATAATACTATAACATAAATTTTACACGCTTATATTTTTCATTTTAACGAAAAATTCATGCAAGTTATGCTAGGGGATTAGGGGACACCGCTTCCACCTGATGCCCCACTCTTATTTGGGGGCCATAAGTATCTTCAGTAAAGACGAAATCCACTCAAGTCCGTCTGTTTTCTCCAGGCCCAGTTTGTTACTGGCTTTAAGCAATTTCCACCCTTAGTAGGTTAGCTCGACCTCTACACCTGTCGATTCGCATTTGACCTCTTCGTTCGTGAATGCGAAACTTTTTTGTAGTGGACCCTTGTTCTGGGGAAAAGAACCCACCCCACGACACCGCAATGCTAGCCTGCCAGCGCATTCACGCGTCCTCGGACAAGGCCAATCTTGGCGAATCCCACCATCTTCTTTCGCCGAGGCAGCAGACCATCGCTGCAGTCCTTTACGGACATTCTATATACACTTAGCTCACTACATAAGCCGTTGACATACGACATCGATAGGTTAATTTGATCAAGTAATGATCAGGGTTACAAATTGGTTCCTCGGAATGTACGAAGGTCAAGTATGCTCGAGGCCTAACGTTGTTGGATCAGAACATGATCGATTTGGTTTTGTGTGTTGCCATCCGGTGATACCCAGGTCATTTTATGAATGCGTCGATGTGGGAAGCAAGTCGAACGTATGACTAGATTTCTGCTACATGCAAAGTCAAGCAGGCGCTGGCCGTTGTCATTTGTTTCATCGTGGAAGCTTTATCCTCCAGTCGTTCCCCGATGAGATAGCTCATTGCCAACCTTAGCGTTGAAATCATCCAGAATAATTTTTGTGTCGTTTTGTAGTAATCTAGGAGCTATGGCTCTAAAAGCAGCGCTGACACAGGCACACCGCACAAACTCAATTTAACAAGGAGTAACCATTCAGTCACCTTCCCCATCGCAACACTCGCTTTTTTTTTCTTCGCATGAAAAAATAAGTGAAAAAAAAATTTCTCTTGTACTTAACACCCGGGAAACAAAATTCTAAAACTGTTTAATATTTTAATGTGTAGTGATTTTATTTCAATATCTTTTGAATATAATTTAACTAATTGCGGTGTAACGCGGTATCCAAATGCTTAGAACAAAACGGTTAACCCCTTTAATTTTATAGGAACGATAAAATCCTTGTATCATTTAAACCCCATAAAATTTGTCAAATTTTACCCATTCCAACCATAATATTAATTAAAAATTGTTTTGTTTGTCGGTAATTAACGCGTGCCTGTCGTATTCTTTCGATTTATTTCCCCCTTAATTACGCCTAATAATTATAAACATAAATTGCTTTCAATTGAAAACTTAATCGAATCTACAAAAAGACGATTTTGAATTTTAAAAACCACCGAAACGAGTGTGCATTATCACCATCACGGGTTCACTCATAGATGGCACTATTCAACGAAACTTTGCGCGATTTTCCATTGTTGTGTCGTTGCTCGATGGCTCGGCCCCGCCAATTTGGCAACTTGGGAAAGACGATAGAAAGAGAGACAATCTATAAAACACCGTTAACTCAAGTGAGAAACCGGCAAGCGCCTTGGAATACCTTGAGCCACCAATTTCCATGAACAGCGTGATGAATTAACCAGTTGTCAACAGGTTTCGAATCCGCAATTTGCAAGTCACTTCCTAGTTGGAATTGCGTGCAGAAGTGAAATTAATCAGCCTGAAATTGTACAGCATCCGGTTTTGATCTTTCCCGGATAACTTTAGTCGAGTTTATTGGAGTTAATTTATTTGTGGGAAATATAGCTGTACATGGTAGTGGTGGCGCAAACAAAGTGATTCGTGGACCCATGTTAATAAATGGTTCTTTACCAAAGTGCTGGTAAGCAGTCGGCATCGTTGGTATTGTTTTTGCTGAATGAAGTGAAATAATTTCCTCGTTTTAGGACTGTGCTTTCGTAGTGAAAGTTTGAAGAAGCTGCAGTGCAATGGCCCCGAAGGAAATTGACGCGAATAAATCTGTGAAGGGGGCAAATGTGGAAAAAATTATCATCGTTCTCATGGCATTCTTCTGAGTTTCGTGAATCGAAGTGAATCTGTTTGGCGTAGAATCGTAGCGGGTGTACGGAATTTTAAAGAGGGTGAAATCGTGGGTGAAAGCGAAAGTAGGTTGAGTTTATTGTCTCTTGACTGTTGATGTTTTGGTGTCTAGTTTTGGAATTCGATTTCCGATTGAAGTCGTTTAAAATTTAAACAACGTGAGAGAGTTTGGATCCAAAGCATGTCAACATTATTTAGAAAACACAATGAATGAATTGGAACGCGTGAGGCTATGGTGCATTATTTCGACGCTTGCGAACGTGCAACGCTTGATTCTTGTTTGCTCGAAAGCAAGAAGTATTTATTTTTGGACGAATATCAATCATTCCGTGCTTCCTTCACGCGTGTTGATGATTTAAATTATTGTTTGTATTACATTGTTTGCGCGGTGTCGTCTATGCACCGCATCTCTACTGTTTGAGAAATTGTTTCGCCATTCAACGTCTCATTTGGAGGAATGTTAATGTATGGCTAAAGCTGGGGTGGCGGGAAAAACTAATTTGGCTGAACCAAAACAAAAACTTCGGATTACAATATCGGGTCGTAAGACAGAGTATAAAAATCCTCCGTCTCCGAAGGCTGCTGACGTTGGCACTCACGAAGGACTTGGCAGACTCAACATTACTCGCAGTGGAAAACGTACGCCACCTACAGGACGAGCTCCTGACTTTTCATATCAAGAATCCTCATCAGACTTGGCCTACACAGTGGCTACCAAAGACTATTTGCAGTCGGAGTTTGCTGCCCAAGGGAAGGGGTTAGTGCAAAAGAGCTCTTCATCAGCACGGCTGGAAAGGCAGTCATCTCGAGAAGAGTTCCTCGAAGAAGATAAAGTGCAGTTTCGACATCATGACCTTTTCCTGGAGCGTGGAAGCCGTTTTCCTCGCCCCGCAAGCCATGCACCCCTGAAAGCGCCAACAATTGATGAGAGGCTGAGTCGGGTTCTAGATTATGAGAACGAAACCTATTCCCAGAATAACCTTAACACACCTAACGCTATTGAATATGAGGCTTCTACTGAAACACCTGCTCAAACCATAAGCAAAGTATCCGATACTCCACCACCCCGGGATATTCAAAAGGACAAAAACTCATCCATTTTCCATTCAGCAACTAGTAATGACTCAGACGATAGTCCTTTAAGTGATGCTAGACGTAAAAGAATCAAATATGTAGGACAGCCGACGCTATACACAGCTGAGGAAAAAGAGATCCTTGAGGAAAGACGTGAAGGATTCCGGAACCTTGCGGGAGTAAGTGAACATTCCTTGGAATCAGATTCCCTGAACGAAAGTCAAATGCCAGCTTTTAGTGATTCAGTGGTGACTCCTGAGGAGGCGATAAGCATTCTATACAAGTTATACAATGTCGTATCTGTTTATTTTGCGGGATATAACAAGTTCACTAAGTTCTTGACCAATTGTTAATATATTAAACTTTTAATGGCTCAAACGCAACCCTACCTAAAATTAAATTAAAACTATCATTCGAAACTAAAATATTGCACACTAGTAGTTAAAACATGGCATGTGTATTAAATCATTTTTATAAAGTGCAAACACTTCAAATGACGATTCAACATAAACTTAATCTAAGACTATTTGGAACTATAAAATAAAATTATCCGGAGGTGCGAAGAACAAATTACCGGCTTATCTGCGTGCGCGATAGTTTTAAAAATAAGAGAGCGTGTTTACGAACTTATTGGTGAGTCGAAACAGGCAACAATTAAAATTTGCGGGGAATACTCTGTTGAGGTGAACTTTTTGCTAAGGAATTATTACCAGTCGCCGTGCATCTAGAGCTGACCAAAACTTTCTCAATGCAATCACGGTGTTGATAGTGCAAGGATAAATACGGGTACCCAATGCCATTTGAATTGAGGACAAGCCGCAATCACTCCATGGCCTGCCGTGATTACAGTGATTGATAACTACTCGTACACATACAACACCCAAGCCCCATTTCGATAACGATTTCAAATTCGTCCGAAGAACCAGCACTGGAGCAGTACTAATTAGCTGATGCCGCGTTTGATTCGCTTTCAAGGTCTCGGCAACCGTTTGTTCGGATGATCGAACATATGTCGCCTCGTTGCCAATCAACGAGCAAGAACGATTCTAGCGGGAAGAAACGAAAGGATTCGGCGGAAGACAGAAAGAGCACCTCTACAAACGTGGACAAATATCGAAAGAGCTCGTATAGCTTCCGTAACCGATCATATTCATCACTAAGAAACCTCCGCTCAACCATACGTGAATCAGGGAATAATATTCATAGTCAGCGACAGCCATTCAGTTGGTCGTCTACGAATAATTGTATAGCACCACAACAACTGAAGGCCGGCTGCAGAGAATGGTGTGGAATTGCTTAAACGTATCATTGAGGTCGGAAATGATACTAAGCCAAATCAAACCTATCTTTGAGCGTCATGCAGGCGAATTTCTGCACTTTAGGTAACCGGTGATAAGGCCAACGAGAACTATGCAGTCCTTACTCCTTACATGGAATTTCCCAAAACCTTAGTGCAGGAGCAGCATTTATGTCGTGAAAATATCTCAAAACGTCGCATTAAGTTGGATTTAGATACGTTGATGGAAAAAATATGATATTTATCGTTCTAAGGAGTTAGAAAAGTTAGTCTAGAAAAGAAAGGGATCAAGTAGCCCACGATATCAAAGGATTGCAGAAATCAAAAGCAGATACGTCGGAGTTGCAGGGACTTTCAATGAATAAAGGAACCGGCAATAACATCAATCATTGGAATCGCAAAGACCTGATCGACTACAGAGATGCAACTCGTTACTATCGTATGGAGGAAGCTGCACGATTTGAATTCGATACACCTATAAATTGTAACGCTAATGCTAGAAGCTGCTGTGATCGATCTAAACCGGATTGGCATCGTTGATGAGGAAGATATTAAAGCGTCAAAAGTCAATTTACTTCATTTAACAGGTGGTGGTTCCATAGCGAGTTTCCTCAGTTTTATTGCTAAACTGACCATTTTTCCGACATTCTTACCTCTGCGGTTCATTGCCCGCGGACGAGAAAATATCTTAACAAGTGATTTTGTTACTCAATTTTGTATGGCATTCGCCCAAAGAACCTCTATAGTGATAAGTGAGACTAATACTAATAGCAACGATGCTAACAACCTTAAGAATTTACAGGACACCTCCAGCCCCATCGAGCGGTCGACGGAACAGCGGTGAGTCCTTTTAATTAATAAAAATCTATGCTCAATATTTTATATTCATCATTTATATTATTTATAATAAATTATAAAATTTGTTTTATATATATACAAAATATGCAGTCACATATATTAGATTTCGACCATAGAGTTCGGTTTCAAATTAATTGGAAGCCTAGAAATTTAGTTGACGCGTTCTCATTAGCTGAACGTGATTAAAATTAAACCTTTTTACTTTGCCTGTTGAAAAGCAACTCGGTTATTTCAAAACCTTACGAAATATTTAAGAAAATTGGATGGAATCTTAAGTTAAGAAGAAAAAAACAAAAAACTAACTTGAAAAGCATAGTATAAATATGCAACATTTGTTATTTATATGCTATAAGTAATATGAGCTCATGGTTTTGACTCGGAACAGAATACTTAACGATCTATTAAGCAATCGATTTTTGGCGGTCCTATGCTTTAATTTATATTTTGCTTATCGCAAATTTTGAAATCTTTGCATTTTGAAGAGAATCATTTTACAGTAAGTGATAGGTTAACATTCTTGAAAATCATGCGGTATGTAAATAAAATGAAGAATTAAACGAAAAAATTGGTCTTTTCCCTTCCGGTTTTTCTGACCGAGTATAGGACCCGGTACGGTGGCAGGCTTCCACCCCAAAATATGAGCCAGCCACCGGGTACAATTTAATCCTTTTTGTTTCAGGTGACTTTATGGGTTGAGTGGCCCAAGCAAAGTGCCTTTTTATGGCATAGAGTTATGCAATTCAATTGTATAATTCTATGACATAAATTGGTCACCGGGGTACTCCCCTTCTGATGGGAAAGTTCATATAATTCAAGTTGTATGAGTTTTCCACTCAGAAGAGGAATACCTGGCCACTTCAACGAGTTAACAATGGATTTATTCCGGTTGGGTGGGTATGAAGGGGCTCCACCACCACCCGGTTGCACCTCTTTCATTTGTGGGCCCTGAATTTATTTGGGTAAAGACGAGGTCACCCCAAGTTCGCCTTTCTTTTCAGGTTTCACTTGTTCTCGTAACAAGTAATAATTCCTTCGGTGAGGTTACCTACTATTTTGCGACTTCGGTCGCCTTTTTGATCTCTGAAAGCAATTCGTGAATGCGAAATTGTTTTGTAGTGAGTCCTCGTGCCGGGGAAACGAACCCGCCCCACGACACCGCAATGCTAGCCTGCCAGCGCATTCACGCGTCTCCGGACGAGGGCATTCTCGGCAGGAACCAACACCTTCCTCTGCCGAGGCAGCAGACCATCGCTGCAGTCCTTCACGGACTTTATGAAAACACAAAATTCACTACAAATGGCGCCCAACGTGGGGCCCGAAAAGCCCGGCTGTATCATCAGTCGTGAGCACGAGACAGTCCATCGTCTCTAGGTGTCCCCACAAGGTGTTAGAAATTTTGGCGGGTAGATAACTCCCGAGGGTAATTGCACTGATCGTGCCCCAGCAACTTAATAACTTTCGGACGTGTGTTGTCTTTGGACATCAATATCGTTTGGTCCTGCTTTTGATTTATACTTTGGTGGTTTACCACCATTGTATAACTAGTAAGGCCAAATGATATTAGAGTCCCTTTTTGTGTTCGGAAGTTATTATCCCAATATCTATTTTGCGGAGGATTCTGATCCGCTCCCCAAACCAGCGGTGCCTAAGTGTCTTAAATTACATGGATTTTGATTTCATGTGATTGGCTGATTAGCTAATCCATGACTATCCATGACAAGACACGCGCTGCTTGTGGATTAGAATCCCACCCTGGGCTGACAAGTCGTAACTTGAGAAGTTTGCTAATGAGGGATCACTCCTGAACCCTGATTTTCATGGTGCCACAAGAGAGTGTCCCTGAAACGTTTTAGAAGGATTGTGCCATGGTGTCCATACTTGGGAGGAAGGACGGAAGGGAAAGACCGAGTATTTTTTTTGAAAACTAAATTAATTAAACCTTTTCATACCTTGCGGTTCTTTTTTGTGAGGTTCTTTTTAGAGTTCGCCACTGACGGCCACTTTAAGGATTTTGTACTTTACATTTGTTGCATAATTTTTATCTATATATATATATATATATATAATATATACATATTCATTTAGATATATTTTTTTTTCCTTTATATATATCTATAGTTCTGTTTTTTTTTTTGCTAATCAAAATTATATTAGGAATGCCCACCAAAAGAACGCCAGAGAGGAGGAAGTTAAGGTCGGATGCCGGACCAGCTCTCTTGTGCTCCATATGTCACGAGGACATGGATGAAACCACAAGCCAGAGGTTGCAATGCGGACACAGGCTACACCAGCTGTGTTTGGCCCAACTGCGGCAAACCTCATCCACGTGCCCGCTCTGTCGTCAGCCTTTAGAAATCGCACAGCCAGCAACAGAACGACCTCAGTCCTCCAGTGCAAGTGGAGCTCTCCCCAAAAGCGGACCCCTTCCATCCACGACAAGGAGTGCACGAGAGGAAGACTACAGTGCTGAAGCAGTTCCGCCTGCAGAAGAGTCGGGACCCACTGTGGCTGTGGAAGCCACAGTTTTACAAGATCTAATGGCACTAATGCAGGACATGTCCACCCGGTTGCCCCTCTTTCATTTGTGGGCCCTGAATTTATTTTGGTAAAGACGAGGTCACCCAAAATTAGCCTTTCTTCTCAGGTTTCACTTGTTCTTGTAACAAGTACAATTCCTTCGTGGAGGTTATCTACAAATTTGCGACTTCGGTCGTCCTCTTGTGATCTCTGCAAGCAATTCGTGAATGCGAAATGTTTTGTAGTGAGTCCTCGTGCCGGGGAAACGAACCCGCCCCACGACACCGCAATGCTAGCCTGCCAGCGCATTCACGCGTCTCCGGACGAGGGCATTCTCGGCAGGAATCAACACCTTCCTCTGCCGAGGCAGCAGAACATCGCTGCAGTCCTTCACGGACATTATTGAACCTCTTATTCACTACAGTTTGTGGGCGATGAGTTGACCAGTCTTTCCAGGTGATTGTAAAACGATTCCTCCGTTTCTTCGTCTTTTTCTTCGGTCGGAGCGTGAACAATAACCAGCCAGATTTTGAAGAATTTCGCTTTTATACGGATCGCACACAACCGTTCATTGACTGCCTTAAAATCAATAACGTGCAATTTGAACTCCATATCCACAATGAAGGCCACTCCGAATTCTCTTTTTCCAGTAGGCTTCCCACTTTTAAATATTGTGTGCGATCTCATGTCTTGAATGGCGTTTCCAGTCCAATTCGTTTCCTGGACTGCCAGTATTTTTAATTGATATTGACTGGCCTGTTGTAAAAGGTCCTTAACAGCGCCTGGGTAATTGAGTGATCTGACATTCCAGGATCCAATAGTATAGTCCTTTTTCCGTTTGCGAGGTCGTTGCTGTGAGTCGAATCCATTCCGAGGCCCTTCTGCACGTTTCGAAACATTGTAGGGTTTTTAGCAGCGAGGAGTTAGCCCGTCGCCCAACCTCCATTTCGCCGGCATAGTTATTACTTCAAATCCGTTATCAGACGCGAATGTCGAATGCTTCAACGAACTAGCTAACCAAAAATATAAAAAAATTATTATTTCCCTTTTTTATTCGTTGTAAATATTTATTTGCCCATACGCCGACGTTTCGAAGCACACACTTGCTTCTTCATCAGTGGTACAATAACTAAACTTACATCTTGCTTAAAGCTACTTATATACCTACTACTTTTACAATTTTACCCCTTACCCTAATTACTTCCTTAATTGGTTATTACGGCTAATTACTCTCATAAGGGGTGAGAAATTATTACCTAGATCGGTGTTTAATAGTATCTCCTGTGGTTGTCTTGCTATCACCAGGCTTTCGTAGGCGTCCAATTTGTATGCCGATTTGAGTTCTGTGATTAACTCAAGATTCTCGTCGCTCATGCTGTGCTTCTGCTCTACAATATGTCTTGCTACCGATGATTTAATTGTACTGCTGCTTTTCTTGTGCCTGACTGCCGCTTCCGCGTCCTTAATATGCTCTTTAAATCTTGTTTTGATTAATCGCTTTGTCTGGCCGATATAAACGTGTGAGCACTGAGTACAGCTTACCCGGTAAATTCCGCTGACTTCCTCTTTGGTTTTCTTGTCCTTAGCTGATCCTAACATCGTCTTCAGTTGATGGTTTCTGCTGTGTGTGACGACCTGAATATCTTGCCTACTCAGTTCCTTACCAATGTTGCCGATTTCAGCAACCAACCATTTCGCAATGTTATACGTTGGGGAATTCGTGTCCGCTATAATTTCCCTCATCTCGTTTCCATTTTTGTGGATTTTAGGTTGGCATCTAATACGTGGCAGCGAGGGATTAGGCATCTTCAACTGGTTGATATTCTGGAACGTTGAGCTAGCTTCCTTCAGCGCTTTTTCCACCCGTTTAATTGAATCTGGTAGTGGGCCTTTGCGAATTTCAACGAAGTTTCCTGTTGCCAGTTTCTCCATAACGCAGTTGTCATATTCTGTCTTATCAATAATAACGACTTTATTTCCTTTATCGGCTTTGAGGTAAAATACCGGCTTCTTCTTCAGTTCGTTGATCGCTCGTTCATCGTTGGGTACTCTAGTGTTCATTGATGTACTCAAATCGTTTTGAATACTGTTACGAATGTTTTCTTTTTCGCCTGGGCTGAAGTTACGCATAGCTGTTTCGATGTCTACGACCAGATCGTCCGCTGCAAAGGTTCCTCTGATAGCAAAGTTTAATCCTTTATTCAATAGTTAGCAGTACAATTAAATCATCGGTAGCAAGACATATTGTAGAGCAGAAGCACAGCATGAGCGACGAGAATCTTGAGTTAATCACAGAACTCAAATCGGCATACAAATTGGACGCCTACGAAAGCCTGGTGATAGCAAGACAACCACAGGAGATACTATTAAACACCGATCTAGGTAATAATTTCTCACCCCTTATGAGAGTAATTAGCCGTAATAACCAATTAAGGAAGTAATTAGGGTAAGGGGTAAAATTGTAAAAGTAGTAGGTATATAAGTAGCTTTAAGCAAAATGTAAGTTTAGTTATTGTACCACTGATGAAGAAGCAAGTGTGTGCTTCGAAACGTCGGCGTATGGGCAAATAAATATTTACAACGAATAAAAAAGGGAAATAATTTTTTTATATTTTTGATATATTTACAGTTATTAGCATTTTTCACCGTCGAACGTCCTATTATTGGGGAACAGTAAACCCAATCATGGAAGCTGTGGGTTGGGAAAACGAGGGGTTCTCTCCTCCTTTCTCAAATGGGCTTGGGATCCTCTACGGCGTATTTTCGAAAATAATTAAAACTAAAACTTTTTAAATGACAAATTCTGAAGCAATATTTAATTGATGATGCCTTCGCTTGGTGTAAATCCGTCATTAATCAAGAATTAAAACACTAGCAGTTTATGATTTACACTGAAAAACTCCATGACAGTCTTTTTCAATAAATCATATTTTTATCAAGTGGGGGTTATAACATTCATGTTTTCTGTGAAACTAGCTTACCCCACCAGCTTCCGCTATGGGCCCTAAATATGATAATCGGCACTGGGTATCATTCATGAGTTATCATGAAAATTATACGGAACACTTGAAAATAAGATCTGCATTAAAGGATACTCAATTTGATTTAGTATCAGCTTAATCGTTGAGCAAAAGGTACATTTAGAAAAAATCCCTTCTTTATGCAAAACAAACCAATTGACGACTCGTAATGAGTAAATTATGTAGGAAACAATCAAAATGAATGAGATCTTCATCAGGAATGCCTTTTGTTTTTGAAATGGTCAATTCTTTTTCGCTTTTGACTTAAAAAAGGTCAATTAGTTTCTATTGCCTCTAAATAGTCATTGGCTGAATCAGGATTCTTTCGTCAAGCTCTATAGCTGCAACAACAATGAAAATCGTTCAGTTATTTTAAACTGGATTTTAATGTTTCAAGGTTTTTTACAAAAATAGAACTGTGATATCTGTGACTTCGACTTTAATCAAAGATATTTTGTGAGGTAAGCAGCTTCTATATGAAATGAGAAAAGTTTAAGAAGAAAACAAACCTGCTTTAAAATATGTTAGATTTCTAAATAAATTTCTCCCATTGTTATTCACTGATTCCCAAAAAAAAATATTAATCCAACATGAATAAAATGAGAAAGAAAACCGATTAACTTCATACAATTTATTTCCTCCTTTTCAATATATTTCGAAATACAGTCGCTTTACTACCTAACTTTTTTTCAAAAATTCTCCTTGAATTAGCACCGAAGGACGGGAGCATATTAATGGGCGTCTTAAACAAAAGTAGCATTATAGATCGACAACACAAATTGACACATACGAAATAATTATTTCATACTTATTGCATCGTAATTTATGTAATTATTCAGCATATACCGGCAGCTGGCATTATCAATCGATAACGCTACTTTCAATTAGGACGATAATTGGCTTGCCTCATCTCCAAAGTGTTAAATGAAATGGTTTTTATTAAATTAATTAACTTATTACTATACATTTTTCGAACCTTGCATATAATGCCTTATTTCTTGTGTTGAATAAATTTTAATACATCCATACATGTTGTGAGCTGCTTAATTTATGTATGAGATATCAACATTTATGCATGTAGTTAGTTTCAAAAACTTACCTTTAGATGGGCAAGATGATATTCTAAAAGGACTTTAGCGTTTGAAATACTTTCTACAGTTCCTATAAAAACAAACGGCACGTGCCCTGATTCGCGGGGTATGTTTTGATCTGGTTCATCATCACCAGCAATCTAAAAATAAAATGATGAAATTCTGCATTTATATTAAGACTCTGCTACTAACAACCTTAATTCTGAAAACTCCACTTTTGTCGACAATTTCCTGAATAATCCGTCCATTTCTTCCAATAACTTTCCCCACTAAATCACGAGGAACTTGAAAAAATTCTTCAGCATATTCTAACATAACTCGAGCTCGGTGAACAGCCTCGTTTGATTCGCCAGTTATTTTAAATGTACAGGTTTTTTCTTCTAGCTCAATATTGATTACACCTTCTAGATTTCTAGCCGATTGTATATTGGAGCCGTGAGCCCCAATTGCCAAACCCATTAAATCTTCCCGAACTTTAAATTCATCTGTAAAACTAAAAAAGTTATTTACCTTAGTAAGATTTGAGCGAAATCGCAATTCTAATCATCTATTCAACAAAGAGTTTAAGCAGCTCAATTGCAATGATAAGAAAGTACAACGAAGAGTTTCGCTTCAAATCATACCAATATAATATTTATTCACGATCTCCTTGATGTTTTCAGATTGTGAATATATTGGAAATTTTACAAAAGAGAAATAAAAACTGTAAAATTAATATGAAACATCTGATAGAAGTATAACTATGACAACAAGCTAAAAGTCGATACTATAATATGATAGCGGAAACTACAATCAACTGGCCATGTGAAATGCATAGTCGAACGACAGATACCTAAAAATGTATTCGACAGAAAACTGAGGAACAGAGACCAGTGGGAAAGCTAAGAGCACGCTGGTCGAACTCGATCAACGGAATTTTCAAGTACTCTTAAATATACTTATTTTCGAATTTATGATTAAGTAGTATCGTTCAGATCAAATCTCTATGTTTTACTTCAGACCAGATCGAGATTGTTCTCGAGATTTTCAGAAGACAAATCAAAACATAATTTTGAACAGTATAATCGTTTAGATCGACTCTAGGACCAGTATTTTACCTGTTTGTAAAAGCAGTAGAACACAATTTACCAATGTCAAAATCTTGGAATGTCATTCAAATAAGAACCTGAAATTACAATAATATAAAACGGAGTAACTTTTTAAGTTTCTCTTGATGCAAATACATTTTTTCTATACGGTAAGAAGCTTTTTAAACCCTAGCGAATTGCGCACAGGCTATTTGACATTTTTGAATTTGAATTGAAATATGGTAAACATGGTACAACCACCTGTATCTATATGCGTTAAGTTACGCAAATTGCAATGGGCGGGCCATGTAGAAACATTGGAAGAAAACCAGCTACCCAGAAGTTGCTGGGATTGATTAACTGGCGAATGAGATCGCAGAGTCGTGATGATTGGAGGGGAATAATGCTGGAGGCCTCGAGCTGTCGCGTCATAGGAGGACAAACTTGCACAAAAGAACAAGTCTGAACTCCAATTTAGTGCCTCCGCGTTAAGCATCTATCTGTGGCCAAAGTACGTTGAACGTATGTTATAATATCCAAGCTATACATCTCCTGGCACTTATATTCAGCAATCGACCCTTTCATAAGCTTTTGTTGCTTAGGACTGATTCTTTTCACGGGCTAGTCCGTACATTTAAGATTAGTATTGTAGTAGAGAGTAGGTTCATGAAACACCTAAATTTCATTCTTATTCAAACTTTTGTTGACAAGAAGGTTAGCAAAGACTCGATGTTTAGCAAACGGTAAAACTTCCTTTTTCTCATGCAATATAGATGTGAATATCAGGACCTTGCGAATGGCTTTCACCTTCCACTTTCTTGCCAATGCGCGGCAACATTCGCCACCAAATTCACTACTTGAGTTAAATGACAAAAATTCCGATTAATACTTTCAGAACTTCAACAGGTTTAATTATTGATATTTTTTATACTTACCCTTGATTGTGTAGCTTTGTAGATTCTAACTGACGAGCAGCTTCTTCAGTCTTTTTGAGTAATATTACCTGTAGCAAACCTTTAGTTTTAAAATCAAATAATTATGCTTTCTATGTGCAATACCTTTTGTGCCAGATTTCGAAAATGCATATCCTGTAACATAGTTGCTCGTTTTTGTGTGAAGGCATGCTTTGAAATTACAACGATACTTCCGCGCTCCGGAACGTATCTGAAAATACCAGCGGATATGGACTTTTGGAACTCCTTGTGCACACCTTCTTCCTTCGCTCTATTATAAAAATAAATATAGACGTCAATTGAACCGATATTGTTAGCTAAAAAATGTTTGTTATCTATTAGAACATAGTTTTGTGTTGCTATTAATTAGAAATAGGACGAATTAATAATATTTTACATTATACAAATTTCTTTGGCATCTTTCCAAATCGAATTTCCGTGAAGAGGCTCTGATCATAGCAGGCTAATACTATTAATTTCCTTTAGAATGTAATATGGTCAGCATAATGCTTGACCGTGTATTCACGTCGTAATCATGGATACTGATTTTAAATCAGTACCCATATGTGACAGCAACATGTCAAAAGGGTTTTGTACTTCGTCTACAATATGACTGATTTAATTCAAGAAAAACTTTTATGATATGCACTACAAATATAATCTTGCATTAAAAGAACTTCATTTTAATCAGCCAACATTTTGTTCGAATATTACTCAAATCATTAACTTATCTGAATCTGAAATGTATTTTTGTTATTCATCTTATCTAAAAATTTGGAGAAAATTCAATCAAAAGTGTAGTGTCTGGTTCGATGGAAAGCCCATGTAGTAGAAAAATCGTATGTGATTGTTGTAATCGGAGGAAATTCAAATGGCTATAACGTCGGTAAATTTTATTGAAACTTATAGAATAAAATGATTTTTCAAAGAACTACTTAAATGGCTGATTTCATATAATTTAATGATACTGATACAGTTTTACTGACAAAAATCTTAAAACCTACCACTATTAGCAAAGTTCAACGAATTTCAGCCTCTAAGCTATTTGTTATTGGATCTAGCTCCATGATTTTTAGGGCTTTCTGATAGAAATTTTGCAAAAACCTACTAGTTCCCCGTCCTATCTGTCCGCCCGTCCGTCCGTCTGTCCAACCGTATACCAATATTTGTGTCCCCTACCTACACGATTGTGCACCTTTGAGCCGAAAACCCGAAAAAAATCACAAAAGTAGGTCTTTATGAGTCCAAGGGAAACAAGTACCTCAGAAATCAAAATTCACTTAAATCTGTTAATAATGGTATGATTTGTAAATTTTACGTTTTCCCCCAAAAATAGAAACTGTGCCCTTGAACTTCTTAAAATTTTACATTCATATTTAAACGTTGAAACCGGGAAAAAATACTTCAAAATTATTCAATCTTCGCATCTAAAACAGCCACTATTTTGTTTTTCGATTACTGATACCACAAGCTGAACCAATTCTCAAAGATATTCATGATACCTATCATTCCTGAAACTTTCATGCAAATCCTAGCAAACCTAGTGTCTGACTCGGTAAAAAGCGCATATTGTTCCATAGTAACGCAGGAAAATTCAAACCGCTATAACTTCATTAAATACCATTTGATCTTTGTGAAAATTGCAGAACGATCTTATAAATAGTCACTTGTGTACTGAATTTGAGTTTTAATTTTAAAGATACTGAAGATTTTATTCAAAAAAAAAATGTAAAATCGATAAATCATACTATTACTAAGAAAGTTGAGTGAATTTCGACTTCTCACATATTTCTTGTTATTGTAGTCATAAAGGCCCACATTTGATTTTTTTCAGATTTTTCGGATGATAGGTGTCCAATCGCGAGGGGTGGTACGCGAAAAGTTAGTACCTTTCCCCTTCCCCTGCCCTCCACGGTACCGATAAGGCAATTTTAAGATTTATTTTGTAAAACTCTCATTAAAATCTTCCCAATGACACCCTACTCAACTACTAATGGTGAAAATTTTTTTTTGAAGGGTCAACTCCCTATATAGGGAGACCCCCCTTAAACCCCTTTGAAAAAAATTTTCACCCCAAAACTTTCAAGAAGTCACCACTTCTGACCTTTCTACAAAGTTTCATGGCTGTAACTTCTATACTTTCGGAGAAAAACTGCTGTGACATACAGACGGACGGACAGACGGACATAGGTCGTGATTACAATACCTTAAAAATCATTCCATTTCTCGTTGCTATGAATGGAACTCGGACCAGGGGCTTTGAATATTGTGCAAGTGGGTGATTCCGTGTACGTTTTATTGCATTTGGAAGAAGTATCATTTACAGGAAAAAATTCCTTTTGTTTTATTTGTTGAAATCTAGCTAACTTCCAGTTGAAATGGGATTTTCCTTACAGCCAAATTCAAACGAAAAAAATTAAATAGAAAGATAAACTTTATAAAAATTCGGTCTTTCCTTTCATTTTGAGACCTGATCGGGTATGGGACCCGCCACGTTGGCTGGCGCCTTCACTATAATTACATGTGCTCTTGCAGGGTGAGGTGGCCTTCCTCTCGCGTGCCTATTTATGGAATAGGGTTATGTGATTCCCTTACATAATGCTATGACATAAACTTTACACGCTTATATTTTTCATTTAAAGGAAAAATTCATGCAAATTATGTTTGCATGAGTTTTTCACTTAGATGGAAAATATATGAACATGTCTACATTGGATCTTGATCCGGCTGGGGGGGTGCGAGGCGGCATCGCTTCCACCTGGATGCCCAACTCTTATTTGGGGGCCATAAGTATCGTCGGTAATGACGAAGTCCTCTTTAACTCTGTCTGTTTTCTTCCGGCCTGGTTTGTCATCTGCGTTAGCAATTTTTGACCCTTACTAGGTTACCCCAAGCTCGACTCCGGTCGATATTTATTTGCAGCGTTTAAATTTGTGGATGCGAAATTTCTTTTGTAGTGGGTCCTTGTGCTGGCGAAAATAACCCGCCACACGACACCGCAATGCTAGCCTGCCAGTGCATTCACACGCCCTCAGACAAGGCCAATCTCGGCGAATCCCACCATCCTCTCTCGCCGAGGCAGCAGACCATCGCTGCAGCCCTTCACGGACTTTTATCGAATACTCATTTCACTACAAGAGAGCTACAAAGAAGCAGAATATAATAGTTCGAAGGCCCTTTTTTACGCATCCTCGTCTAAAAACTAGGTTCCAAAAAACATTTAGTGTATCGAAATGGTCATTTTAATGCAATTACAAATACATCAACCGAGAATCTAGCTAGCGGCTTATACAGTAAATTTAGTGATATTCAAGATATTCTCACTTATCTGTCAATTCAAGAACATATCCTCATTTTATTTTAACTTCAAATATATTCCATCCAAAGAACTTTTATTACGACAATTCCGATTTAAATTTATAAATTGGAATAGTTTCTGCATGGATATGCTGCAGTATGTCAATATCCAATTAATATAGTATCTTCAAGCACTTTTATTATCATATAAAGGAGTAAGGGATGAATTCATAATTGCTCAAAAATATTTAATTTAGTTAACTGACGATGTCATATTTCTTCATCCTTCAAGTGAAGTTTCATCCAAAAATCTCCTGGACGAGAACTTTTCATAGTGAAACATCAAATAATTTAAATCAAACAAATTTCTAAAACAGTAGGGAAGAACGAAAATTAATTTGTGATTTGAATATATAGAGCAAGGAAAAGAAAAAATTAAATAGAGAATATATGCTTGTTAAAAGTAGATCAAACGCAGAGAATTATTTTTAAATAAACAAACAGAAAGCAAGAAAGAACAGAAAAATGAGCGACAGCAGTTAATTCGTGTTATCTATATGTTTAATTATAATTACCAACTTAAACGACGTGACGAAAATATTAACTTATTTATCAATTGAATTTTTTTAACCTTTTTCTTTTAATAATAAATTTGGCTTTGATAATTGTACCTAATCGAATTTCATATGCCCAGAAACTTAAACTTTATCTTTTCCTTTGACGGGGTGCATCCAAGTGAGAAAAACAAATGAACATCGACAATCATCTCCAAATAATTATGTCGATAATATCCAGTCGCTTCCAGCATCCGATTAATGATTAAATTTTCCTCATCAATCGCATTCACATCGAACATCAAACTCATTGTAATCATAAACCTTAAACGTAGTATTCATTACATCAAGCATTAAGTATTCCATTTTCAAATTATATAGTAATGATCATTTCAGAAAGAAGAATTATAACTGCAGTAAATTAAGAAAATCAAAGAAAAAGGATTGACAGTCGTATTTAAACCTTGGTAAATTATATTTTATATAAAAACTTTGGTCGGTATCATCAAATTAATTAATTAAATTAAAGCATTTTAAAATTATAATACTGAAATAACAAATGATGAGAAATGAGAAATGTTATCGATAGTTATTGTCGTTTTTTTCCATGTAATTTAAAGTAAACTGATTTATATAAACAATAAACATTAATCAATGATATATTGACCATTTTGTGGGATGATCTTTTGCTACCTTTCGGTAAGTTGAAAAATTTCACGTTCGAAGAAGTCTTGGTTTTTAGAAGCGAAAAGCTGGTCCAACTCAGTTTTAACAACCCAATGGGAATCGAAAGTTTTACCATTCAAATGGTTTTGAAGGGAACGAAACAAATGATAGTCTGATGGTGCTGAGTCAGGGCTATAGGGTGGATGTGGCATCAGTTCCCAATTGAGCTCCATTAATTTTTGACGCATTAGCAAAGAGGTATGGGGTCTGGTGTTATCATTATAGAACATCCCGCCTTTGCGATTGGCCACTTCAGGGCGTGTGTTTTATATTTCTTCGTTTAATTTTGATTGTTCACGACAGTAGACATTCGAATCAATAGTTTGGTTTTTTGGAAGCAGCTCAAAGTAGACTATACCCTTGTAATCCCATCACACAGAAAACTTAGTCTTCTTCTAGTGAATATTGGCTTTGGATGTCGATTGTGGAGGCTCATCTTGCTAGATCCATGATCGTTTTCGGACTACGTTACCTTAAATAATCCATTTTTCATCACCCCTTATGATTCTTTTTAGATATGGGTAGTTTTGTTTACGATTTAACAAATAGTCGCATATGTTAATGCGTTTGGTGAGGTGAATTTCCTTTATTTCGTGTGGAACCCAAACATCCAGGTTGTTTCCGTAACCAAGTTGTTGTAAGTGCAAGTAAACGGTTGAAGGCAATATGTCGAGCTTCTCTGCTATCTCTCGAGTTGTCATACTCCCGTTAGTTTCGATTAACGCTTGTATTTTGTCATCAGTGTGGTAGGACGACCAGTACGTGGTGCATCTTGCACATTCAAATTTCCACAACGAAAGCGAGCAAACCAACGCTGACACTGGTGTTCAGTAAGGAAGTCCTCACCATCTTGCACCGAATTTGTGCCCTTTCGGAAGTAAAACAACAAAATATGCCAATAATGCTCTCTTTGATTGTCCATTTTCAAATTAATTTTTAACCAACTTGTTGTTTACTAATGACGCTCAGTTTTTGACTGAAGATAGTCTAAAGCCTAATCTTTAAAATAGTATCTAATAATATAAGCCACGGAACACTATTAAATGACATATGCAGTTCACGTCATCTATGAGAAACAAGTTGAAGTAGCAGGAGAGTGCTCCTGCCAGAAGGGTTTTGTAAAACAACTAGCAAATCAAACAATAAATTCTGCATATCAAATCTTCACTCATAATTATTATGGTTATTAAGTTTTTAAATTCGCAACCATGTTGTTTGAAGTGTTTTGACCGCGTCGCTTAATTAGTCATAATAACACATCAATATTGCAAACCATTAATAAATTTTTTATCAAAATTCCTACACATTAATAGTGTTTAGGTCCGTTGCAAACGTGCATCTCCCTAGTATCACCTGTTTATGTTGTTGTAATTGTTAAATATTCAATCGGCTGTAACTTAGCTGTTTATTGTTCAATTATTGTGAAATTTTCGGGACACATACAGATGCTTTCTGAAACTTAAATTATAGCTTTTGAGAAATATAAGGGTCCCATCTTGATTTTATAGGCAAAAATGTAAAATTTATAAAATCATCATACTATTATTAACAAAGTTGATCGAATTTCAACTTCTGAGGTATTTGTTGCCCTTGTACCCCTAAAGTCTCACCTCTGTGATTTTTTCAGTTTTTTCGGGTCACGGGGGGACAAAAAATTTTCGTACATTTCCCCTTCTCCTGCACCCCTCAAAGCAAAATTTGACATTTTAAGACTTGTTTTGAAAATTTCTTATCAAGACCTTGTTGTGGTGAACCGAGCCAACCTCGAGACAGTAGGCTCGGCCAATGCCTCGAGCATTACTAACACTTCACACATTGGTTCTCGAAGGTATATTGCATCATGCGCAAAAGCTTGGGAAGTAAGTGTATGCGTGCTCGTCCATTTAGCTTGGCATTGACCAACCCACAAATCTGGGGTAAATGGAAGTAATACACATATAAAATCACTTCTCGAAAAGCTTGAGCATTGTTGCTGGTGACCGATAGATGGACAAGTGAAAATTTCCCAAAGCAATCCACTGACCTAATTTACTATTAATATTAATCGTTATTTTAGTTGACTAAACAAAAAGGTAAATGCACCCAATATGAAATGCAAATGAATGAGAACGAAGGTAAACTGGAGGTAAGCATTATTTTTGTATAAATATTCATGGCCATCAACAAACCAAACACTCTTGACACTACGCTTGTCCTACTCAAGGCCTTTGCCCGAGTAGAATCGTCTCAAGGCATTTAGCCCGAGACTGACAATTTTCAAGAGAGTTCCAGCCAGGATCCAGGTAGCCGAACGGAAAGCAGCCCTATGCGCATCAGTCAGCTATTTTGCAAGCCCGCACGTTCATCAGCCAAACAGCGTTACTTGCCCTGCTCAAGGCTCCTGCCCGAGCAGTACTTTCCCTAAGGCATTTAACGAGCGAGTTAACGTGAGCTCGATCCAGCGATCATGCGGACAACACAATTCGCGCCAAACTGCCATCGGTAACCAATTGACCAGCTAGCACCGCCAGCAGCCACCACGACCAATACGCATCGCCAGCAAACCCACCGGCACCACGCATTCAGCATCGAGCGGACATAACAATTCGCGCCAAATCACATTTAGCCCGAGACTGACAATTTTCAAGAGAGTTCCAGCCAGGATCCAGGTAGCCGAACGGAAAGCAGCCCTATGCGAATCAGTCAGCTATTTTGCCAGCCCGCACGTTCATCAGCCAAACAGCGTTACTTGCCCTGCTCAAGGCTCTTGCCCGAGCAGTAGTTTCTCTAAGGCATTTCACGAGCAAGTTAACGTGAGCTCGATCCAGCGATCATCCGGACAACACAATTCGCGCCAAACCGCCATCGGTAACCAATTGACCAGCTAGCACCGCCAGCAGCCACCACGACCAATACACATCGCCAGCCAACTCACCGGCACCACGCATTCAGCATCGAGCGGATATAACTATGAGCGGATATAACTATTCGCGCCAAATCGCCCTCGGCAAACAATTGACCGCAGGGGGAATGCCGGTCGACATGAGCACTCTTGGAGGCTAGCATTCTTTGGGGAGTTCCGCCCTCCACGTACCCGAGGAAATTCCCGCAGGGAGAGTGCCGGTCAACAAGAGCACTCTTGGAGGCTAGCATTCTTTGGGGAGCGCCGCCCCCACGGACCCGAGATTCCCTCCTGGGATGACAGGTAACGACTCTGATTGGATCTGGACTACGCTTTGGACAACGAACTGGAAATGACGCTTTGGGCTGGCGGATGTGATGGTTTGGACCTAGTTGCTTTGCACAGTAGCG
This sequence comes from Odontomyia ornata, assembly GCA_963969285.1. Taxonomy (NCBI): domain Eukaryota; kingdom Metazoa; phylum Arthropoda; class Insecta; order Diptera; family Stratiomyidae; genus Odontomyia; species Odontomyia ornata. Next base: position 191,431,867 of record OZ017739.1, read on the forward strand.
CCGAGGTGAAATTCGTGTGTGAACGGCTCCAATTCAACTATCATACCGTCTCCATCCAGGTAAAACCTTGGCAGGCCTCGGAGTACGTTCGAAGTTCGCACCATTGGGTTGGTGGTGTAGGTTCGGTTGAGACGGACTCCCGATTAGCGCTGGTCTGGCTCTGAGCACTTGTCCCCATAAGGGCTTGTGCCAACCCTCGCATGGCCTCCCTGCTCTGCAAAGATAACCATGGGACCAAAAAAGCGACTACACACGCGAACGGAGATAGCGGCTCCGAGGGGGGACCCAACAAAACTGGAGCAAACAAAATCAAAAGACCACAAATACCCAGAAAAAGAAACGAAAAATAATAACGACGACGCAACCAGCGGTTGCAGCCACGATGTCAACAGTACATCGCGAGCGGTACTAACAACGACAAAAACGAAGAATAACACAACGACAGTGAAGACGGACGAAAAACGGAGAATACAGACTGAGATTCCTGCGGCGTTCGGGCGCAGCAAAAAAATGATGCGAACGCCCGAGCGTCCTATTAAGGAGAAACGGGAAACTCTGCAGGACACTTCAGGTGTTCGAGCGGTGGGAGATAACATAAAGAGCACCAAAAATTCGATTGTCACTGCTGCGATCGTTACCGAAGCGACCGATGCAAGGGTCGCAAATCCCGACATTGCAACGAAAAATCCAGAAGCCAACGAGGAGATTACGGCACGAAAAGCAACGAGTGACCAGACACCGCGTGATCGCATCGGCAACGTCGAAAATGTGGCGGAAGTACTGCACTCGGAAACGGAACGCGATAACCTCTCCCAAGGATGGTTGCATGGTACAATTGCGGCCCAGCGATACGAAGAAAAAAGGCTACTCCGAAAAGTGGGAGATGTTCTGAAAAGTATACAATCTGCATGCGACTCCCCAAAAATCAGCGAAGCAGCAAAGGTGGGGCTCCTTGAACTAGAGGAGCTCCTAGATCGTATAGGGCACTATCGGAGGAGCTGGTTAAGGGCCGAAGACGAACAGAAGGCTAAAGAGGCGCTTGGGGCGAAATCTAAAGGTGACATGCAGATAGCTCCACCATTAAAAGTCAATAAAAGAATGGCGTCTAGCCCAACCGAAGGAGATCGGGATAAAAGAAGGAAGGAAGAGGCACTTGATGGGCGTCGAGCACCAGATCACGGGTTCCAGACAGTGCTTACAAAAGGAGCGAAGAAAGCCGCTAAAAAACTCCTTCAAAAAAGCCAGAAAGTAAAGTTCGCACGGACGCCCAATTAGAAAAAGGACCTGAAGCAAAACAGGAGAGGCAGAAGCCCCGATCAGACCCCGGCAGCAGGCACTGCTCGTAAAGCCCCAAGATGGCCGATCCTACGCGGAGGTACTGCGGGACATCAGTGGAAACGTAAGGCCCGAAGGCACCAATACTACCATTAAAGTAGTACGACCAACGCGGTCGGGCCACATACTGGTCGAAGTCGGAGCAGAGGCCGGCAATAAAGAAGCATTCTGTGACGCAGTAAAGAAAGTCCTCGGCAAAAGCGCAACTATAGCCCCGCTCGAGCCGATGGCAACGATCGGACGTGACGGATCTGGCCGAGGTAGAAGAGGCCATCAAAAGGGAGTTCCCTAGCGTGGGAAGGATCAAAGCGAGACTGACACCAGAAACAACAGGGGACAACGCATGGCCATAGTTGACTTGACCGAAAAGGACGCCGAACAATTCCTGAACAAGGGCAAAGTACGAATTGGGTGGGTTGTCTGTAGGATACAGCCAAGAGCAACGCCTCTTCAATGTTTCAAATGCCTTGGTTATGGTCACACCACACAAGTATGCAAAGGACCCGATAGGAGTTCCCTATGTTACAAATGCGGTGAAATGGGACATAAAAGAAAAGAGTGTACGAAGGAGGCACACTGTATTCTTTGCAAGGATGCTGATCCAAAACTTGATTGGACACGTCTTGGGATCAGGAAAATGCCGGGTGTTCCAGGAAGCCCTAGCCAAGGCAAAATCAGAGCTTCGATGACCCACATCCTGCAGCTAAACCTACAACGCAGTTCAACCGCCCAAAATCTGCTTGAGCAGTTCGCGAGGGACATGAAACCCGACTTCTTGCTGCTGAGTGAGCAACACCATAATAAAAGTCCTGCATTATGGTACTCTGATGAAACTGGTACTGCCTCCATCTGGGTTCGGAACAGTGACTTTCAAGCGGAGAGTTGTGGACGGGGGGATGGTTTCGTGTGGGTTCGGTGCTCAGGGATCACCCTCTTTAGTGTGTACCTAACGCCTAACGAATCGATATCATCTTTCCAAGCCAAGCTTAATGCTTTGGAGGGCGCTGTCTCGAACGAAGAGGGTAAAGTGCTCGTTCGGGGTGACTTCGATGCTAAAGCAATCGAATGGGGCATGCCTCAGACGGATCCGCGGGGAAAACGAATCTTGGAAATGGCGGCCAGGACGGCCCTCGTCATACTAAACTCCGGAAACACGCCGACTTTCCGCCGTATTGGCTGTGAGGGAACCATACCGGACGTGACATTCGCCTCGGAGGCCTTAATACGGAGGATACACAACTGGAAAATATTAGAGGACTACTCAGCCAGTGATCATCAGTACATTCTGCTTGAGATAAGTGATGCTGTCTCCCGACGTCCGTGCTCTCGGCTTTCTACAACTGGATGGAACATCGGAAGAATGGACGTCGAGAGGTTCGTCAAGGTTCTCACAGCTGGTGAGCCGCTGCAGGGAGCTTCGGAGGGGACGGAAGAACTGGCAGCTCAAGACGTGGTGAACTCAACTATGAGCATCATTACGACTGGTTGCTGCGCTTCTATGCCCCATCGAAGACCCCGGCACGGTAAGCCCCCAGTGTACTGGTGGTCTACTGAAATCGCTGAAAAGCGAAGGGAGTGTCACAAGCTTCGGCGTGAGGCTCAACGGGCGCGAAACGGTGACGAGGCATGCAACCAGGTGGCAGCATATAAGTCGCCCAGGAAATGCCTTCGCAAACTGATCAACAGTAGCAAGGTTCGCTGCTGGCAAGACCTAGTGGACAATGTGAACAAGGATCCGTGGGGCCTTGGCTACAAGCTGGTCATGGGGAAACTTGGTGCCCTACGGAAGCCTTGTATACATGATGCGGAAAAGATGGACGCGATAGTGCGGGGACTCTTCCCCGCCCATCCCGTCCGTGTTGACGCTGTCCATGGTGAAACAGCGGTAAAGTGCCCACTCTTTACACAGCTGGAACTGGAGGAGGCAGTCTTCTCCTTGAAAGCGAGGAAGGCTCCAGGTCCAGATGGTGTTCCAGCTGAGGTGTTGCGGCTCGTCTATCACCATTGTCCTGACTTGCTGCTCAGCACATTCAACGCTTGCCTACGGGACGGGGTTTTCCCGGTACGATGGAAGGTGGCGAGGCTCGTGCTGATCAGCAAGGGGAAGGGAAATCTCGAATCGTCGTCTGCGTACCGCCCGTTATGCATGCTAGACACGGCTGGGAAAGTGCTAGAGAAACTCATCAAGGGAAGACTCACTGACGCGATTCGTGCTGCTGGGGACCTATCTCCTCGGCAGTACGGCTTTAGAGCAGGACGTTCTACCATTGATGCGTTTGCAGAGGTGGTGAATGCGGTCCAAAAGGCAGAGGCATATAGTCGCACCAAGCGACGGATCGTCCTGTTGGTGACACTCGACGTCAGGAATGCCTTCAACTCCGCTAGATGGGTGGATATTCTGGACACGCTGGAAAACTCTTTTCAAGTTCCAGAATATCTAATGCGGCTTTTGAGGAACTACCTAAAGGACCGAAGCCTGCTCTACGACACGACACAGGGCCAACGAAGGATGAAAATTACATCGGGTGTTGCCCAGGGATCTATCCTTGGTCGGGACCTGTGGAACGTGTCTTACGACGGGCTACTGAGACTTGAGATGCCAGATGAGTCGCGCTTGGTCGGCTATGCGGATGATGTTGCGGCTCTGGTCGCCGGACGCACCGTTGAACAAGCGCAACTTAGGCTAGGTATGCTAATGCGGCGAGTGAGGGACTGGATGACTGCTCGCGGGCTGAGTTTAGCACTGGAGAAAACCGAAGTGGTCATCTTGACAAAAAAGAGAATCCCTAGAGTAAGGATGACCAGTATTGGAGATATACAAATCGAATCGAAGCCAGCGGTGAAGTACCTGGGGCTACTGATCGACTCGAAGATGAGTTTCTCTGAGCAAATCAGGCCAACGGCTGAGAAGGCTGCTTCGGGAATATCGGCCCTGAGTCGACTTATGGCCAACGTAGGGGGACCCAGTCCATCAAGAAGACGCCTCTTGATGAGTGCTGTAGGGTCAGTGCTACTGTACGGAGCAGAGGTATGGGGCGACGCTCTCAGCAAGGAGGTATCCCGAAAACGTTTGGCACAGGTACAGAGAAGAGGAGCACTGAGAATTGCATCTTCGTATCCAACAGTCTCCGACTCGGCGGTGAGAGTGATTGCAGGCGTGATACCTGTCGCCCTCCTTGCTAGAGAGCGCCGCGCTATTTACCTGCGCCGAAACGAGGATGCGAGGGAGATAGTTTTCCGCGAGGAGAGACAGCGCTCGCTCAACGATTGGCAGCAGTCTTGGGTGAATTGCACGAAGGGAAGGTGGACTGCGCGCCTCATCCCGGATGTGAGACCGTGGCTAAATAGAAGGCATGGTGAGACTGACTTCTATCTGACCCAGCTTTTTAGCGGGCACGGGTGTCTTCAGTCTTTCCTGCACAAGATCTGTAAGTCACGGTCTCCCGATTGTCGGTTTTGTCCAGGAGAGGAGGACAATGCCTGTCACACATTTGTTGCGTGTACAAAATGGGTCAGGCTGCGAAGGGAACTCTACAGGGAGAGCTTACCCCGGATAATATAGTTGCGGTGATGCTCGAATCGGTTGACAAATGGAACCAGGTGGCACATTATGCTCGGGCAGTCCTAAAATATAAAAGGGACTCACAGCAGCCGGGGGCGCTGGGGCATCGCTCTTCTGGTATTTCCTCTTCCCCTCTCCCCTCCCGCTAGGAAAGGGACTCCCCAGCTTGAAGGCGCCCCACGGCGTAACAAAACGAGACCTGGCCCGAAGTAATGTGTCAAACGGCTGGGTTCTCAGGTTGACAGGGGAGGTGTTTAGTGGGTAGTCCAGTCACGCATGGGAGTAAAAAAAAAAAACAATTGACCAGCTCACACCGCCAGCAGCCACCAAGACCAACACGCGTCGCCAGCAAACTCACCAGCACCCCCCATTCAGCATCGTACGGACATAATAATTTGGGCCAAATCGCCATCGGAAACCAATTGACCATCTCGCAACGCCAGCAACCACCCCAACCGACATACGTGGGCGGCTCGAGGAAGCAATTGCTGCGACGCCCGGAGCGTGTCCGGTACTCCTCGATCGTGATTGCCCTCGGACCCGCTCCGGGCGTCGCAGAAATTGCTTCCTCAAGGGACGGACGGGGTTGCGTCGTCATCATATTCATTTGATACCCATATTGCCTACATGCGCTGAAAATTTTTTTTCGGGGCCACTCCCCTATATGGGGAGAATTTGTTTTTGTGGTGAAACTTTGAAGAGGGCGTCACTTTGTCCCTACTTACAAAGTCTTATGTAGTTTGCGAGAAAAAGTGGTGTGACACAAGGACAGACGGACAGACACGACGCGATTTTGGTAGGGTTTTGTAAAATGATTTTACAAAAACCTAAAAAAACGACATGAATTATCGAACAACCCAATAATTTATAAGCGTTCGTTCACTAAATTTGTAAGTTATACATGTGTAGGATAAATGCAAAATCATGTTTCAATTTTTTCCACACTTCAACGATAAAGTAGTGTGAATGATTTTTATTTATCGTATTAATTTAATTCTTAGTCAGTGATTGAACGATTGATTTCTCTGAGAGCTAACTAGAATCGAGAAGGTAAAACTAATGGGCTCGAACAATATAAAACATATAGGGGTTTTCATTAGGGACATAACAATTTCGTACCTTTATATGAACGCGCATTTCTAAACTTTTTTAATGAACTGTCAATGTCAAAACGTTAAAGTAAAGTTCAAGAACCAGCAGCGTTTGGAAATTATTAAAAATTATCGGTGGTCGCAACTTTAAGAGCGCTTACTCCAATTTTCGGCCGAAATACGAGGGTCATTTGAAAAGTTTCCGACCTTACCGGCAAAAAGTCATGGTACTCGTACATTCAAGTTCTCTTGCCAAACAATAGATGACGTTTACATACAGGGTCTTTATAATAAGTAACCGGACTGAGCCTGCCCCGCGCCGTCAAAGCGTCTGCTAACCAGTATCTGGTGCTGTAGTGGTGGTTGGGGTCTAGGTACAGGGAACCGGGCTGCAGCAGTTGCCTCCAAGCGCTTGGAGAGATAGCATCGAGCGAGAGCGGAGTGCGTGTTCAGTTACGTCGTCGGAGTGAAAATGAAGCATACGATCGCGCAACCGAACCAGAGTTTTTTAACCACGTTATTACAGGAGACGAGACGTGGGTTTTCGAATGCGATCCTGAGACGAAGCGGCAGAGTTCGGAGTGGCACACACCGGCGTCACCACGACCGAAAAAAGCGCGCATGAGTAAATCGAAGGTGAAATCGATGCTCATTGCTTTCTTTGACGTGAAAGGCATTGTTCACAAAGAGTTTGTACCACCCGGCCAAAGTGTAAGCGGCCAGTACTACAGAGAGGTGCTCCGTCGACTAACCGCCCGGGTTCGCCGAGTCCGTCCGGAGATTGCCGATTCGTGGATCCTCCATCACGACAATGCTCCGCCGCACACCTGCCTGTTCGTCACCGAGCACTTGGCCAAACAGTCGTCGGCAACGTTGCCACAGCCTCTTTACAGCCCGGATATGGCACCAGCGGACTTCTTTCTGTTCCCCAAGATCAAGAGACACCTTAAGGGGACGCGGTTCGGGACTCTGGAAAACGTTCAACGTGCTACGACGAGGGCTCTAGACAGCATCGAGGTTGCCGACTTCCAGGGAGCGTTCGGGGATTGGAAAGTCCGATATCAGCGTGTTATCGACTCCGATGGGGACTACTTTGAAGATTTCTAAAGAAAAATTGTACATATTTTGCCAATAAAAAATTTCCTGAGGTCAGTCCGGTTACTTATTATTCAGACCCTGGATGTATGCCATTAAAATTTCGTCATTCCGATCAATACAAAACACATGGTACCCTTCCAAAGTTGACAGATGGTTTTTTAAGAACAATGGATAAAATCGAGTATCGCGCGGTGATAAAGTACCTCTATTTGAAGGGTAAAAAACTCTGGAAATCAAAGAAGAGTTAGACTCCATCAATGGTGAATCGTCGCCCTCATTTACAACTATGAAAAATTGGGTGGCCGAATTCAAACGCGGTCGCACAAGCATTTTTGACGATGAACATTCTGGACGTCCCAAAACTGTTTTAACGGAAGATATCGTCAGTTTAATGCACACAATCGTAATGGAAGATTGCTGAATAATCATTAAGGAAATTGCTGAGGTTTGTGGGATATCAATTGAACGAAAGCATGAGATTTTACATGGATTTATGCATGAGAAAATTATCCGTGGGATGGGTGCCGCGTATGTTGACGATCGACCACAAGCGCGTACAGATGGATATATCGCGCGTACAGATGGACATATCGCGCGAGACTCTTCAGCCGTTCCAAAATAATCCTACCGAGTTTTTGCGTCGATTAATTATTGTCGGCGACACCTGGATCCACCACTATACTCCGGAGACCAAACAACAGTCAATGCAGTGGATTGTGGTGCGGGAACCAGCTCCGAAGAAGGCGAAGGTCGTTGTTTCTGCCGGAAAAGTGATGGCGACCGTTTTTTGGGACAGTCGTGGAGTAATTATGGTTGATTTCTTTCAAAGAGGTAAAACCATTAATGGACCCTTTTACGCTGCGTTGCTGGACCAATTGAAAACGGAACTCAAGAAGAAGCGACCACACTTGGCGAGGAAGAAGATGATGTTTAATCAAGGCAACGCTCGAGTTCACACATGCATGGTCGCAATGTTGAAATTGGACAAATTGAAGTTCAAATTGCTTCAACACCCACCCCACTCACCAGAACAACATGAAAAAATTTATGGGTGGGAAAAAATATGGGACAAATACCGCGGTTGAAGAGGCAGTATATGTAAAGTTTACCTAACGAATTTTTTTCTGATGGCTTGAAAGGTTGGAAAAAGCGTTTGACCAAATGTATTGACTTGCGTGGAGACTATGTCGAGAAATAAATTTTTTTTCGGCTTGAATTATGTGTTTTTCTTTAAAAGGCCGGAAACTTTTCAAATGACCCTCGTAATCGTCCCACCCGACAGGCTGTGAGTGCTATAGCGGATAAGTTCGAGTCCAAATTTTCACTATTGGACGTTCCGGTGCCAAAAAAAACGTCGTACCCCTCGAAGCGAAGGAAATATCGCAGCCGTAAGTGCATCAATTCAAAATGAGTCAAATCAGTAGATTCCACGTCGTTCTCAAGAATTGGGCTACATGGTTGGCCTACATGGTTACAATATCAAATTGACACAAGAACTAAGCCACTTGATCATTCGAAACGCCGAAACTTCTCCAATTGGGATCTGGCAAAGCTTGAAGAAAATGAAGAATTCCATCGAAAAATCATCTTTAACGATCAAGCTCATTTCTGGCTCAATAGCTCTGTTAATAAGCAAAATATGCTTTATTCGACAGCAACAAACCCACATGTGCTTCTTGAGACACCGTTGCATCCGCAAAAAACTACTGTTTGGTGCGGTTTTCATGCCGAAGGTGTGATTTGGCCGTATTTTTTCGTGGATGAAAACGACCGCCATGTTTCCATCTATTGGAGAGCGCTACCGTGTTATGTTGGCCACAATTGGATGAACTTGACATCAACGATATGTGGTTTCAACAAGACAGTGCCACTAGCCACACAGCACGCATTACAATCGATTTATTGAAAGGTAAATTTGGTGAACGTTTTATCTCGAGAAATGGTCCGGTCGAATGGTCGCATCGTTCATGCGATCTAACACCATTGGATTTTTTTTATGGGGCTATATGATGTCATTGGTCTATATCAACAAGCCAGCAAATTTAGACGAGCTCAAAGACAACATCCAACTCGAAATTGCCAGCGTTTCGGTCGAAGTACGAGTATATGCCAGAGTTGTGAAAAATTGGATCCAAACAATCGACCTCTGTAAACGGGGTCGTAGTGGTCATGACCGAAATCGAATTTCATTCATAAAATGTAATGCTTGCACTACACCCACAATAAATTTGAACTCAACATCGCAAATATTTCTGTGTTTTATTAATAGATAAAATTGCTATGTCCTTCATGGAAAGCCCTTTATTTGCTTGGAATACATGCGAACATAACAAGTAATCAGTGCTTATTCAAGTATACTTACCTAATAAGACAATCTTTCCTTTTTAGTACAGTCGTTCTTTTTCAGGAGGTGGTGAAGACAGAAGGTGAGTATGCCGCCGAAGGGTTAGTGGTTTAATAATCCGCGACTGACCGGTTAGGTTCGGTTCTTCATGCGATGTCGTAGTTTGACTTTGCGTTTTCGTTAGAGTAGATTGTTTCGATTTTTGAATTTAAGTAGCTTATTTCTGGCACCACGTCAGTGAATAATTGGGAACGTGTGGTTTCTGGTTGATGTTCTCTCTTTCCTGTTTTCCTTTTTTGGACTGGATGTCCGGTCTGCAAGAGATGAAAATGAAGTAAAATAGAGTATAATCGCTTGGTTGGAAGTGCATAGACGCGTTTTAATCGGGCATTTGATTTGATGGCTGATAAAATTGTATTCCCAGTGTTCGCGGAAGACGTGCGACCGAAATTCCTCTCCGAACTAGCTAGCCTGCAAGGAGCCACCTCGGAGTAGACTGTGTCCGGACTTGTTGACCGAAAGGGTACAGTACGTTGGCGTATTCGAAGACTTCACGTCTATAACCGATGAGAGGTCGGTTTAGATTTCCTTCGGGAAATCTGGAAGCGTACGAACGAAGAAAAAAAATCGTTACAAGGAATAGTTCATATATCTTATCGTTGTAACGTACTCTCCACTCTGTTACTTGTTTCACTGAGTCGTAAATTTTCCGGAGCACTTTGCGTTCAAATATGTCCACTACCGTTTCGGATTCGCTCTTCAGGGTTCATGTTTCACTTCCATATAACAGCACAGGTTTGACTAGTGTTTTCTAAATGCGGAGCTTATTTTGCCCGTACACAACTCTGGGCCTTAGAATGGGAAGTACGGAGTAATAGGCTTTATTTGCGGCGTCCAAACTCATTCTTTTCGGCACTTTTTCTAGTCAGGTTGGCTCCAAGATAATTAAAATCATCCACAGTCTCAAGGTTATAGTCGCCTACTGTCAGGTTTTGTCGAACTGAAGTTTGCTTCCTCGTATACTTGCTTAAAGTCTACAAAGAGTTGGTGCACATCGATGTAATATACCCAGCACTTTTCGAGCACCTGCTTTACTGAGAATATTTGGTCTATTGTATACCGTCCACTTTGAAAGCCTTCCTGATACTCTACTAGCACGAGTTATCGCTGGATGTATTCTTTGTGCGCCTAGTTCCTTTTTTTAATCGCTTCCTTACATTTTTCCTACTTTTCTTTGGCTGGTGTCATTACTTTCTTCCGCCTGCGGGGACATGTTGATGCAATTTTTCAGCGCTGACATGTATGTGGACATTACTGAGCTACTCGTATCATTTAGCTTGCGTGTCTGGTATCTAGGAGTAACTGACTTTCCTTGTTTACAGCTCTTGGAGAAGCGGGATTTCAGCTGGATCCTTATAAATTAGTGGTTTGAACCAGAAACAGCACTAGCGTGTGTCGAAAATGCTGGTGGCCGCTTGTTTTTGTATGAGAGGTTGGTTGATCTGGTTGAATCTGCGACCCTCTGGGGATGCCCACATTCTTTTATCGATGTCTCGATGCGGGAAACACTTTATATGACATACACAGCACAGCAATGCCTCTATAACTTCCGCACCTTAACTTGTCTCCATTTTTGTGTTCCATGACCCGAGTTGGTCGCAGGATGTTTTCTTTGTACGCCTGATTCATTTTTTTAACAGTTTATCTGCACTCTTCTTCGTACCAGTTGTTCCTACTTTTCTTTGGTCGATGCCCAAAGACTTCTTTGGTAGCTTTCGTTTTATCTCTGTCTTCCACATGGTTTTGACGCCATCACTATTTTCTCCCGCCTGTGGGGATATTGATGCGATTTTCCAGCGCTGATATGCATGTGCACGTTATTGAACTATCGTTTCGCTTGTGTATCTGATACCTTGGGATAACTGATCTTCCCAGTTTACAGCTCTTGGAAATGTGCCGCGCCGCAAAACGAGCGCGTGTTAAGAATGCTGGAATGCTCGTTTTTACATGAGAACATAGTCGATTTGGTTCTCTTGTGAATGCCCCGATGTGGGAAGCGTGTGGAGCTTACTGTGAAGCCCCTACTAGGAGCGAAGTCTATCAGGCGTTATCCGTTGTTGCTGCTCTCTGCATGGAGGCTGTACTCTCCGGTTGCTCCTCTATGTGCCGTTTCTCGGCCGATTTTTGCATTGAAGTCATCCTGAATAATTTTAATGTCGTTTGACGGCAATGCATCGACAGTGAGTTTCAGGGTGCTGTAAAATTCGTCCTTCATTGCCTCTTCGTTGCTTTCTGTGGGCACCTGACAGTTTACCAGCCATACATTAAAGAACTTGATCTTGATACGAATCACACAGAGCCTTTCGTTAACGGGATTGAAGTCGGTGATAATTTGTTTAAATGTGTCAACGAAAACCACTCCGAGCTCATGGCTTCCTTGCAGTTTTCCGCTTTTAAACACGTTGTGCGTTCGCATGTCAAATATATCTTCAACATGGCATTTGGTTTTCTACACTACAAGGATGTTGATTCTGTATTTCTTCATTTCATCCATAAGTTGTCGAGGTGTACTTAGTCGGTTCAATGATCTAACATTCCCAGATCCAAAAAAAGAGTCATTTAAATGTTGCGATAGTCGTTGCCGTTTATCCAATCCGATTCGAGGCTGTTGTCCTGGTTTCATGACAAGTAAATACTAAATGGAGCGTTTTCAGCACTTCGACTCAGTCGGTTTTTGGCTCACGAGTGGTAATTTATTCCCCCAATGCCCGCCGGCTAGCCGGTTAGGGCACCGTTTATCCGCCCCTGAGGACACGTCCGATAGGAGACCGAAATCTCCACATGGAGCCTTCTAATTCAGTCGTACTTGTTTTTCCTAAACCACACTCCACGCAATAAATACTTTCACCCGCTAAGAATATTTGCGCATTTACGCGGAACAAAAAGCTTTTATGGTCTTTCTCAAGAGTTGCGTCCAATTTCTTGCCGCCCTTTAGTTGCGTTGACGGGAACCTAGGTTTCAAAAAATTACTTGTTTTTTCACTTCCCAATCGAACAATAAGCGTCCGTTCTAAGCTGAAATTAAAGATTGATTTCACAAATATTCAGCAACAGCTGCGACGAGTTTTTATTTCGAAAGTCTTTCCAACTTGGGCACTGATCACCACTGTCATGCACCACGTCGGCCTTTGTTTTGATTATAGCTAGTTGACATGCAAAATCATAAGTTGCTTTTAAATCGCACAGACACTGGAATTCTTTTCCATAGTCTTCACATTTTTAATAATTGCAATTCGACATCCACGATACGACGCAACAATTGTCGTTCTACATGAAACAATGCGAACAACAGATCACACCTGTTATAGGTCACGCTTAGACTCCCACGATGTTTGCCACGCCAGATTATTCCCTCGCCTGACCAGGTCTCGGAAAAACTCGGTCATTCAGACACTTGTCACTGTCTGATTGGGGCTGCTATAGTTCTGAATGCCACCTCCCTATTCGAGATCACGACAGCAAGTTATTACAACACTATCCTCGGACAAGCAAAAATCTTGTTCCTACGGAAGAAACGAAGGACCGTTAACTGAAGAAGATTGAACAAATAAATGAACAAATGTCGCTATCTGAAACCAGATTAGTGTATGCTTCAATAGAACAGCTTCCAGAAGGATACCACGCATGAGCATCTGCAAAGGCAAACAAAATGCATTATTAGAGAGCCCCATCTAAAATAAAAACAGGTGGAGGCAATGGTTCCATAATCTCCCTAGCACCCACAGCATCTTCGAAGCTTTGAACATCCCAGGGGCTGAAAAAGATACCCTAGTCAATAAAAACTGTAGATGAGGTTGAGCCAGCCATTCCCAACGTCAAGAATAATAAGGCTCCTGGAAAAGACGGAATACGGACAGAGTTGTTTCAAATCGTATCAATATATATATATATATATATATATATATATATATATATATATATATATATAGATAAAGATATATATATATATATATATTGTATATATATATATATATATATATATATATATATATATATATATATATATATATATATATATATATATATATACAATATATATATATATATATATATATATCTTTATCTATATATATATATATATATATATATATATATATATATTACATATATATATATATATATATATATATATATATCTATATATATATATATATATATATATATATATATATATTGTATATATTGTCGCGTGTTATTGGTTCGCGGCCAATAATTTTTATGTTCCGGGAAAGTGAAAACGCAATGTCTTTTAATTTAAGTTAAAAGTGTTTATTTAATTAAATAAAATGCACAATAATCAGTTAACACTTTCACTAATTTTAATTGTCACTATTAAAAAAAAAAATCTAACACTTGTCCATAAATTTATTATCGCAATTGTCTTCTAAATTACTTCACTATTACGAAACACACTTCCCACACACAATCGCAGTTCTTATCGCGGTCGAATGAATGATTCTCCCCATTCATTCAGCTCGCCTTTATATAGGGTCTCTACCTATTCACCCATTTCTCGCACATTGGCGAATGTTCTACCGAGAGGTACCTGGTAGGTTCGAGCAAGTTCATGAATGGAGTGACGTCACTTGCAGATGTTGATCATGCTTGTTGGATTCTCGTGGGTTCGAGTAAATTCATTCGTTGACGTTCTTAATGATGATGAAAACAATTGCGACAGTAGCTCGCAGAATTATTTGTACATGTAATTATTTGTACATGTAACACTGCCCCCACCTCAGTTCTTTTCGCCCCGAAAAGATGTGTCACTATTTGTAGTCAATTCTCCCTGGGTGTAATATGGGGCAAGACGGTCCAGATGCACGATTTTCATTTTAGCTCTCGGCTTACGATGTTCCTGTATTCGGTATACGACGTCGTTGATTCGCTTTGTAACTCGGTATGGTCCCTCCCAATTATGTTGCAACTTTGGAGACCTACCCTTTCGCCGTTGCGGGTTATAAAGCCACACCAAGTCATCTTGCTGGAAGCCAGTAGAATTAGCCTTTAGATCATACCTGGTCTTCATGCGGTCAGTAGCCGATTCGAGGTGTTTTCGCACTGTCCGATGTATCTGGTTCAACCGTTGTCTTAGATCACTTGCGTACTCCGAGACCGTTTGTGGTTTCTCAGGGGTTGTTCCGAACTTTATATCGGCTGGCAAACGAATAGTCTTTCCAAAAATGACTTTGGCTGGGGCTTGGCCCGTCGATGCATGTTCAGCGGCTCTATACGCCATTAAAAATAGTGGGATATGTCGGTCCCAGTCTCTTTGGTTCTCGTCAACCATTTTGGCCAAGTGTTTGTTGAGCGTGCCGTTGAAACGTTCGACCATTCCATCGGATTGGGGATGCAGCGGTGTTGTCCTCGTTTTCCGTATTCCCAGCTGCTCGCACATTTCGCTAAAAACTAGTGACTCAAAGTTTCGGCCTTGATCCGAATGTAGTTCACAAGGCACGCCGTACCTGCTGACCCAATTTAACACTAGCTGTTCGGCTACAGTAGTTGCTTCTTGGTTGGGAATGGGGTAGACCTCGGGCCACTTGCTGAAATAATCAGCTACAACCAGCGTGTATCGATTTCCCCATTCAGATTCAGAAAAGGGTCCTGCGATGTCAACAGCAATCCTTTCGAATGGCACGCCTACGTTATAGGTTTGCATTTGTCCTCTCAGTCGTCGCTTTGGGCCTTTGACGGAAGCGCAAATTGTGCATCTGCGGCACCAGTCCTCTACGTCTTCTCGAGCGTGGAGCCAGTAGAATCTTTCCCGCAATTTCGCTAAGGTTTTGTTAACACCAAGATGGCCTCCCGAGGATCCTTCATGCATTTCCTTTACCACATCGTGGATTCGGCTTTTGGGTAGTATAGTTTGCATCCTATAGGAGCTGCCATCCGCCGTTTCCCATTTCCGCTTGAGTACGCCACCCTCCACCTGTAGGGAGTTCCATTGTGCCCAATAGCTTTTCAGGGTTGCGCCATGCATCGAAACGTCCTTCCACTCCGGTCGCCCAGTCGTCTCCTTCCATACGAGCAATGGTCCGATGTCTTCATCGGCTAGCTGGGCATTTCGAATCTCCTCCGATGACCAACCTTCATCGAATTCGGCCGTTATCAGTCGCAGATCAACGGGCGGTTCCTTTTCCTCAATCCGTCGGCAATGCTTGCAGTTAGCTGGACATGGGCGACGAGATAGGGCGTCAGCATTTCCATGAACTCCGCCCTTTCGATTAACAATTTCGTAGTCGTATGACTGCAATCTTTCGATCCATCTCGCAACTTGTCCCTCGGGGTTTTTGAAGTTAAGTAGCCATCTCAATGATGCATGGTCCGTTCGAAGAACAAATTTCTGGCCATATAGGTACTTGTGGAACTGCTTGGTGGTCTCTATTATAGCCAATAGCTCCTTCCTAGTCACACAGTAGTTCCTCTCACTTTTTGAAAGAACTCGACTGTAATACGAGAGGACTATTTCTTCGCCATTGATCTGCTGGGAGAGTACAGCTCCAATACCGCCGTTGCTTGCATCGGTGTCAACCACAAACATTTTTCCGGGTTTCGGATACGCCAGTACGGGTGATTCACATAGCTTTTCCTTCAGGGTCTCAAAGGCTGTCTGGCATTGTTCATTCCAGACATACGGACGATTTTTCTCGGTAAGCTGATGAAGACACTTAGCTATTTTGGCAAAGTCTTTGACGAATCTTCGATAGTAGGTTGCCAGGCCCAGGAAACTTCGTAGTTGGCGCTTGTTGTTTGGTGTTGGCCAGCTTTTCACGGCTTCAATTTTCTCAGGGTCTGTTTTGACCCCTTCTGCTGATACGACATGTCCCAGGTATTTTACTTCAGCTGCGAAAAGGGTACACTTGTCGGGACTAAGTTTCAAATTTGCCAGTCGCAGTCGGGAGAAAACCTCTTCTAAGTTCCGCACATGCTCTTCGAACGTTCTCCCGATGACGATGATGTCATCTAGGTACACCAAGCAGGTTTTCCAGGTTAGACCACGTAGCACGTATTCCATCAAGCGTTCGAAAGTGGCTGGGGCATTGCAGAACCCAAACGGCATCACCACAAATTGCCACAATCCGGTCCCAACTGAAAATGCGGTCTTCTCTCGGTCCTTCTTGTCGATTTCTACCTGCCAGTAGCCACTCTTGAGATCGAGTGTAGAAAACCATTTTGCGTCGGCTAAAGTGTCCATGATGTCATCGATGCGTGGGAGCGGGTAACTATCTTTCTTAGTGACGTTGTTAAGCTGCCTATAGTCGACACAAAAGCGAGTGCTACCATCCTTTTTCTTTACTAGAACTACAGGCGCGGCCCATGGACTTACAGAAGGTTCAATAACGCCTTGTTTTTCCATGTCCGAGATCAGCGCGCTCACTTCTCCTTGTTTGGCTATAGGGAGACGTCTTGGTGCTTGTCGAATCGGCTTGGCTCCCTGTGTGTCTATGACGTGAGTTACCAAACTCGTTCGGCCTTGGTCATCCGGGCTTGTTGAGAAGATGTCAGTGTACTTGGTGACCAGATCAGAGGCTCGTTTGAATAGCTGCACTGGCAATTTGACTTGCTTCAATATTGCAGACGTGGATTCCCGGGCTTTTTCTGTGTCTTGCCTCCTTTTCCAATGATGGTTGTGAGTAGCTTCCAAAGAGGTGATGGTGGAAACAGGCTGGCAGCTGCCGATGACTTCTCCCGCTTTGATGCTCGTGGTTGAATCTGCGGTGTTAAGGACTCTAACCGGCACATATCCGTTCCATAAAGATCTTACAAGGCTTCGTCCTACAATCAAACTGCGCAATGCGGACGTCTTCGTTGGCTCTATCAGGTAAGATCGGTGGTCTCCAGAATCACCATCAAGCTTGGCCCATACAATGCTTTCGGAAGAATTCGGTACATCAGTGTCAGTACATACCACTACATTCATCTTGGGAATTTGGACGCTGGGATCCTCCATCAGTACTTCGACGTTCTGCCATTTCAATACACGTTTGCCCAAATCCAACGTGATTCCATGTGGTCGCAGAAAATCCATTCCGAGAATGCAGTCATCCATAATGTTCGCGACCAGAAAATTATGTCTGAACACAAGGTCTCCCAACTGTATCTGGAGGTTGACCTCTCCATGAACAGGTGCAGTTTCTCCCGTAGCTGTCCGTAGTGAGAAAATTCTGCCCTTGTGAAGTTGTTGCTGTCTAACTAGGTCTGGTCGGATAATCGATCGGGTTGCACCAGTGTCGATTGTTATGGTGCAGTGTTCTCCGTCAATTTGACCCGGAAGGCAAAGTCCGCTTCTCCACGATGTAGTCTTGACACGGTGATGGTGGTGCTGGGGACGTCGATCCTCCTAGCCAACCTCTGCCCCACGAAGTTGGCTCTTACATGTTTCCCGACCCCTCTGTTTGAAGGGCTTCCATTCTGGGCTCCTGACTCGGTCTGGATCTCCTCCTAGCTGCACACCCTGGACAATAGCTCGGTTTTCTTCGCTTCTTGCAGTCTCTTTGCAAGTGCCCCTTCTCTCCGCAATTCCAGCATCTAGGCGCACCATTTAGATGCGGGTCTCGCTCAATTTCCACGCGTTCACACCTGCACTCGTCTGTCACTACTTCACGAACCCGGGCAGTGGTACGAGTCACATTTTTCGCTGCCTCAAAGTTCAGACTATAAGCCAATGCGTCCTTAACCGTTTGCTTTTGAGCTAAACGCACGGCTTGTTGCAATTCTGGGTCCTTTAGTGCGCTCATGAATGCTTCTATCGCTGCATCATCTCGATGTTCTGGGTCGTAGGCTGGATAAGCCAAAAGTGCCAGTCGCTCAATGTCTTGGGCTAG
>OZ017739.1:191455181-191458953 GCA_963969285.1 Odontomyia ornata
AGAATGGAAACCCTTCAAACAGAGGGGTCGGGAAACATGTAAGAGCCAACTTCGTGGGGCAGAGGTTGGCTAGGAGGATCGACGTCCCCAGCACCACCATCACCGTGTCAAGACTACACCGTGGAGAAGCAGACATGCCTTCCGGGTCAAGTTGACGGAGAACATTGCACCATAACAATCGATACTGGTGCAACCCGATCGATTATCCGACCAGACCATGTGAGGCAACAACTACTTCACAAGGGTAGGATTTTCTCACTACGGACAGCTATGGAAGAAACTGCACCTGTTCATGGAGAAGTCAACCTCCAGATACAGTTGGGAGACCTTGCGTTCCGACATAATTTTCTGGTCGCGAACATTATGGATGACTGCATTCTCGGAATGGATTTTCTGCGACCACATGGAATCACATTGGATTTGGGCAAAAGGGTATTGAAATGGTAGAATGTCGAAGTATTGATGGAGGATCCCAGCGTCCTAATTCCCAAGATGAATGTAGTAGTATGTGCCGACACTGATGTACCGAATTCTTCCGAAAGCATTGTATGGGCCAAGCTTGATGGTGATTCTGGAGACCACCGATCTTATCTGATAGAGCCAACGAAGACGTCCGCATTGCGCAGTTTGATTGTAGGACGAAGCCTTGTAAGATTTATAAGGAACGGATACGTGCCGATTAGAGTCCTTAACACCGCAGACTCAACCACGAGCATCAAAGCGGGAGAAGTCATCGGCAGCTGTCAGCCTGTTTTCCACCATCACCTCCTTGGAAGCCACTCACGACCATCATTGGAAAAGGAGGCAAGAAGCAGACAAAGCCCGGGGATCAACGTCTGCAATATTGAAGCAGGTCAAATTGCCAGTGCAGCTATTCAAGCGAACCTCTGATCTGGTCACCAAGTACAGTGACATCTTCTCAACAAGCCCGGATGACCAAGGCCGAACGAGTATGGTAACTCACGTCATAGATACACAGGAAGCCAAGCCAATTCGACAAGCACCGAGACGTCTTCCTATAACCAAACAAGGAGAAGTGAGCGCACTGATCTCGGACATGGAAAAAGTAAGGCGTTATCGAGCCTTCTGTCAATCCATGGGCCGCGCCAGTAGTTTTACTAAAGAAAAAGGATGGTAGCACTCGTTTTTGTGTCGACTATAGGCAGCTTAACGACGTCACTAAGAAAGATAGTTACCCGCTCCCACGCATCGATGACATCATGGACACTTTAGCTGACGCAAAATGGTTTTCTACACTCGATCTCAAGAGTGGCTACTGGCAGGTAGAAATCGACAAGAAGGACCGAGAGAAAACCGCATTTTCAGTTGGGACCGGATTGTGGCAATTTGTGGTGATGCCGTTTGGGTTCTGCAATGCTCCAGCCACTTTCAAACGCCTGATGGAACACAGGTACGTGCTACGTGGCCTAACCTGGAAAACCTGCTTGGTGTACTTAGATGACATCATTGCTATTGGGAGAACGTTCGAAGAGCATGTGCGGAACTTAGAAGAGGTTTTCTCCCGATTACGACTGGCAAATTTGAAACTTAGTCCCGAGAAGTGTACCCATTTCGCAGATGAAGTAAAATACCTGGGACACGTCGTATCAGCAGAAGGGTCAAAACAGACCCTGAGAAAATTGAAGCTGTGAAAAGCTGGCCAACACCAAACAACAAGCGCCAACTACGAAGTTTTCTGGGTCTGGCAACTTACTATCGAAGATTCGTCAAAGATTTCGCTCAAAAAGCTAAATGCCTCCATCTGCTAACCGAGAAAAATCGTCCGTATGTCTGGAATGAACAATGCCAGAAAGCCTTTCAGACCCTGAAGGAGAAGCTGTGTGAATCATCCGTGCTGGCATATCCGAAACCCACAAGAATGTTTGTAGTTGACACCGATGCGAGCAACGAAAATTTGTTCTTCGAACGGACCATGCATCGCTGAGATGGCTACTTAACTTCACAAACCCCGAGGGACAAGTTGCGAGATGGATCGAAAGATTGCAGTCATACGACTATGAAATCGTTCATCGGAAGGGCGGAGTTCATCGAAATGCTGACGCCCTATCTCGTCGTCCATGTCCGGCTAACTGCAAACATTGCTGATGGATTGAGGGAAAGGAACCGACCGTTGATCTGCGATTGATAACGGCCGAATTCGATGAAGGTTGGTCATCGGAGGAGATTCGAAATGCCCAGTTAGCCGATGAAGACATCGGACCATTGCTCGTATGGAAGGAGACAACTGGGCGACCGGAGTGGAAAGAAGTTTCAATGCATGGCGCAACCCTGAAAAGCTACTGGGCACAATGGAACTCCCTTCAGGTGGAGGGTGGCGTACTCAAGCGGAAATGGGAAACGGCGGATGGCAGCTCCTATAGGATGAAAACTATACTCCCCAAAAGCCGAATCCACGATGTGGTTAAGGAAATGCATGAAGGATCCTCGGGAGGCCACCTTGGTGTTAACAAGACCTTAGCGAAATTGCGGGAAAGGTTCTACTGGCTCGACGCTCGAGAAGACGTAGAGGACTGGTACCGTCGATGAACGATTTCTGCTTCCGTCAAAGGTCCAAAGCGACGACTGAGAGGACAAATGCAAACCTACAACGTGGGTGTACCGTTTGAAAGGATAGCTGTTGACATCGCAGGACCTTTTCCTGAATCCGATTGGGGAAATTGATACACGCTGGTTGTGGCCGATTATTTCAGCAAGTGGCCCGAGGTCTACCCCATTCCCCACCAGGACGCAACTACCGTAAGCCGAACAGCTAGTGTTAAATTGGGTCAGTAGGTACGGCGTACATTGTGAACTACATTTGGATCAAGGCCGGAACTTTGAGTCACTGGTTTTTAGCGAAATGTGCGAGCTGCTGGGAATACGGAAAACGAGGAAAACACCGCTGCATCCCCAATCCGATGGAATGGTCGAACGTTTCAACGGCACGCTCAATAAACACCTGGCCACGATGATTGACGAGAACCAAACGGATGGGACCGACATATCCCATTTTTTTTTTTGATGGCGTACAGAGCTGCCGAACATGCATCGACGGGCCAAGCCCCAGCCAAAGTCATTTTTGGAAAGACTATTCGTCTGCCGGCTGATATAAAGTTCGGAAAACCCCCTGAGAAACCACAAATGATCTCGGAGCACGCAAGTGAGCTAAGGCAACGATTGAACCAAATACATCGGAAAGTGCGAAAACATCTCGAATCGGCTACTGAGGACCAGGCACGATCTAAAGGCAAATTTTACTGGCTTCGAGCAAGATGACTTGGTGTGGCTATATAACCCACAACGGTGGAAGGGTAGGTCACCAAAGTTGCAGCATAATTGGAAGGGATATATATATATATATATATATATATATATATATATATATATATATATATATGTATATATATATATATATACACACACACACATATATATATATATATATATATATATATATATATATATATATATATATATATATATATAAATATATATATACACATACATATATATATATATGGATATATATATATATAAATATATATATATATATATACTTATATATATATATATACATACATATATATATATATATATATATATATATATATATATATATATATATATATACATATATATATTTATATATATATATATATATATATAAATATATATAAATATATATATATATATATATATATATATATATATATATATATATATAAATATGTATATATATATATATACATATTTATATATTTATCTAATATAT
>OZ017739.1:191459153-191499153 GCA_963969285.1 Odontomyia ornata
TATATATATATATATATATATATATATATATATATATATATATATATATATATATATATATATATAGGGTGCGTACGGTATTTGAGGACAACTTTAGAGTAAAATTAATTAGCTTGTATTTTTAACAAAATTTAATGAAATTTCAGGAATTCTTTATACAACGTTAAATTAATATATGGCTATAAAGTTCTTCAATAAAACCGCCATTAGCAGCAATAACCTCTTCGATCCGGGTCCGGAAACGATTACATGTTCGAATCAAATGCTCCTTGTTCATATTGACCATAACGGGATTAATAGCAGTCTTCAGCGAAGAAGTGGTATTATTAGGACGCTTATTGGTCTCACGCTCAACCAGGCTCTCCGTAATAATCCAAGGATTAAGGTCTGGGACGCTAGGTGGCCATAGGTTCGGTGTCCTTGAGTGAAAAAGTGTGGTGGCATAACATGTCCTTCGTTGCTGACAATACCTAAAACCATAACAGTGGCTGGAAATTTTGTGTGCATAACAACAGGAACCTCCGTAGGATTTGAACATAATCTACCATTTCTGCAATTGGTCTTTTGATCTTGGTGAACATATTTTTCGTCGGAAAAAAACCGTTTTGATCGGAGAACTCTCTGTTCCCGTGTTCGTTCCGACATGAACTGTCTTCTGCGCATCACGTAGGACTTATACCGAAGGTCTTCGTGGACAACTCTACGAATAAGGCGCTCAGAAACATGAAGCACACTCGCAAGGACCCTCATTGATGTTGAAGGGTCCTCGTCTATGATCGCTTGCACTTTCTCTAAAAATTCTGCAGATCGGACAGTTCAGAACGTTGTTCGTGCTTTTTGCGTTTTGCAACCGATTCTGTATCGCCTCCTGATGCTTCCAATTCACGGCGAACCTTATGCACGAATGAACGGGCGCAATTAAGAAAATTATAGATCTCTAAATCTGTATGGTTCGCACATATAGCGACGATGACAGCATGTCTCGTCATTTCTTGAGTGAAGTTGTAGTCCGCCATTTCTTATCTGAAAAGGAAAAACATTAAAAAAAAAAAAAATTCGCGAAGTTATAGCCACATTTATGCATGTCCTCAAATACCATACGCACTCTGTATATATTGCATATATATATATATATATATATATATATATATATATATATATATATATATATATATATACATATATATATATATATATATATATATATATATATATATATATATATATATATATACATATATATATATATATATATATATATATATATATATACCCTAGCTGGCTCAAGTGGTAGAGTGAGGGACTCCCATCGGGAGGTACCGAGTTCAAATCCCATGCACGGCTTTTTCATCAATAAAAAGCCCATCCATCTACAGTGTGCGGCAGCATAACTTCCTTTTTTGAAAAAAGGAAGTTATGCTGCCGCACCCTGTATACATTAGATGGGTTAAGCGGATAATTAGCGAATGGGTTCTTGGTTAGTAAATAAACTCTGCTGCCGAGTCTTATTATTTTTTATTACATCGTACTACATCTTTTAAAATACAGGGTGCGGCAGCATAACTTCCTTTTTTGAAAAAAGGAAGTTATGCTGCCGCACCCTGTAGCTAGGGTAGATTGTCCATAGGGAAATGCTAGTCCCAATGGACCCCTACCAACTCGCAATGAGACAGCGTGATAAGGTATGTCATCACCATGAGAGACATCACCATGTACAACGAAAAATGAGTAGAAAATGCCATTGAGAACAACAACAGCATAAAGAAGGCAAAGCAAGCACTTATAATTGGCAAAAAACAGTTGATAGCTCTTAAACAAGGAAACACCAGGGTGACCGATAGGATAGAAATAATAAAAATCGTAACGGACTTCTACAGCGATTTATAAAAGTCCCCAGAAGTAATTCCAAACTGTATAACAACAACATCTGAGACAGTAGACGAACCTATCCTTCAAGTCAACACAGATGAAGTGGAAAATGCGATCAATTCGATTAAAACAGGCAAAACAACAGGCAATGACGGCATAACCGCGGAACTGTTGAAATACGCTGGGAAAGGAATCTGAAAAATACTAGCCGAAATATACACCAATTCTCTCAGAACCAGACACATACCTAAAGACTGGAACACCGCAAACATTGTACTTATCTACAAAAAGGGCGATAAAGAAGATATTAAGAATTACAGGCCAATAAGTTTGCTACCTGTCTTTTATAAGGTATTCACCAAAATAATTAGCAATGGAATACAAGCAGCCCTTGACGCTGAACAGCCACGGGAACAAGCTGGATTTAGAAGTGGATTCAGTACAATAGACCACATCCACACCTTGAGAGAAATCATGATCAGGGCCAAAGAGTACGAACTACCCATAGCACTGGCGTTCATAGACTTTGAAAAAGCCTTTGACTCGATATACCCTGCGGCGATTATAAGAGCACTATACAATCAAGGTATAGATAAAACATAGGTGGAAACGCTCTCAAACAACTACAAGAGCGCCAAAGCAAAGGTCAAAGTGGTTGATGACACGCCAGAATTCCCCACACAAAAAGGTGTTAGACAAGGGGACACAATCTCTCCAAGGCTATTCAATGCCACCCTCGAAAACTTCTTTCGAGAACTAAAATGGGAGAAGGGCCTACAAATCGACGGAGAACGCATCAATCACTTAAGATTTGCCCCCGATATAGTCATGATTGCTCAGAGCCAAGAATAACTACAACTCCTCCTAAAGTAGCTTAGCGAAGCCAGCGAAAAAGTCGGCCTAAAAATGAGCCTAAGTAAAACTAAGGTTATGCCCAATGAACATCTAGGTCAGGTCGAAATAGCACTGAACAACACCAGGCTAGAAACAGTAGAATATATCTACCTAGGCCAGCTAGTACATAAATCCGGAGATACAACACCTGTAATTAATAGGCGAATCAAGCTAACATGGAGCGCATTCGGGAGAAACTCCATCATATTCAAATCTAGACTCCACTTGAAAAAGAAAACGTTTGACCAATGTATCCTACCTATCATGACATACGGCTGTGAGACCTGGACGTTAACAACAGGAGTCACACGGAAATTACAAGTGGCACAAAGAGCAATGGAAAGGTGAATGCTAGGCATCATTAAAAGAGACCGTAAGACATTAACTTGGATCAGAGGAAGAACCAAAATGACAGATGTAGTCCATAGAATTAGGTCACTAAAATGGCAATGGACCGGGCCCATAGCAAGGCTAACTGACAACAGATGGACTGCCAAGATCACACAATGGTACCCAAGAGGATGAAAAGACCACGAGGAAGACCAAAAATACGGTGGGATCATGACATCAGTAAATTAGCGGGTGTCACCTGGACAAGGATAGCACAAAATTAAAGGCGTCGAAGAAAAGGTTTACCAGGTCGAGGAAAAGGTCAGCCAGGTCGAAGAAAGAATGAACCATGAGATGGAAAAAGTGAAAAAAGAATTAGAAGCTGCGAAGGCAGTAGCAACCACTTCACCAGCCCCGCTTATAACCGCAGCGCCAAGCTCATCTAGAAATGTGCAAGCACCAATATTCGACGGGCAAACGGTCTGGACTATTTACAAAATCCAGTTTGAAGCAGCCGCTAGGATAAATCACTGGAATGAGCAGGAACGAGCAACTGCGTTAATTCTTGCTCTAAGAGGCCCAGCTGCCGAGCTTTTGCAGACTATCCCCGTTGAGCTGCTATAATGAATGCGCTGGACATGCGTTATGGAGACGATCATCTGAAGCAGATTTACCGGGCGCAGCTACGGCATCGGATGCAGAAGTCTGGCGAAACCTTGCAGCAGCTAGCACAAGACATTGAGCGACTGGCACTTTTGGCTTACCCAGCGTACGACCCAGAACATCGAGATGACGTAGCAGCAGAAGCATTCATCAGCGCCTTAAAGGACAAGGAATTGCAACAAGCCGTGCGGTTAGCTCAAAAGCAAACAGTCAAGGATGCATTGGCTTATAGTTTAAATTTTGAGGCAGCGAAAAATGTGACTCGTACCACTGCCCGGGTTCGCGAGGTAGTGGCAGATAATTGCAGGTGTGAGCGCGTGGGAATTGAGCGAGAGCTGCAGGTGAATGGTGCGCCTAGATGCCGGAATTGCGGGGAAAAAGGGCACCTGCAAAGAGACTGCAAGGAGGGAAGAAGACCGAGCTATTGTCCAGGGTGGTGGAGATCCTGTAATGTGACGCCTACGCCCGGGAATCGAAGTGATTCCGATCCCGAACCCTTGCACTCGGCCAGATGGGTATGACCTCGAAATGCAAGCGGACTTCATCTTTCGTGCGGATATCGTTGCGCAGAAAATATTTTTTTATCTCCAAATATTTAGATCTGTGGATTTAAATATTTGAAATAGAATATTAAACAAAACCCCGACGCATTTCGAGACATATCCATCTGGGAATGCCCCTCCACCGTGGCCATCGAAACACTACGCCACTGGCGACAGATGGAAGTGCACCTTGCGCCATGTGGCGTTCCATTCCGCACATCTGTTTTGTCGGCGGTTGTCGGAGTGACAGTCCGACACAAGATGGAAGAAGTCGAAAATAAAAAGCAACAAGTTCCTTTTGATTTAAGTCTTATAAACAGAAGTCTTATTGCCAGAGATCCAAGATTCGAGGCGATACTCATTCGTGGACCGAAAACCGGCGGTAAAAGTACAGTTTGGCAAGTGATTTGCTTCACAGAAGAAGATTGGTCGAATTTGGCCTCGAAATTTCGAAACTCGACAAGTCCAAAAGAGCGTGCCTTGTACAAAATATTAAGACGAGAAGTGGAACGAGATTGTTCAACGCGTATATGAATCAGATCTTCATCACATTTAGATAATTGTTGAAGGCGTTTGTTCAAATTTACTACTTATTCAAATTTTTAATCAAATCTAGATATGATATTTGTACTAACGTAAGGGTAGATATCCAAAGGAATAGTTATATAATTTAGTTTAACCAAATCCAATTGAACAAATCTATTTAATTCGATTACGTTTGAATTGCCAAGTCAAAGAAGTAAATAATTACCTCAACTCACATCTCATATATATATATATATATATATATATATATATATATATATATATATATATATATATATATATATATAGGGTGCGTACGGTATTTGAGGACAACTTTAGAGTAAAATTAATTAGCTTGTATTTTTAACAAAATTTAATGAAATTTCAGGAATTCTTTATACAACGTTAAATTAATATATGGCTATAAAGTTCTTCAATAAAATCGCCATTAGCAGCAATAACCTCTTCGATCCGGGTCCGGAAACGATTACATGTTCGAATCAAATGCTCCTTGTTCATATTGACCATAACGGGATTAATAGCAGTCTTCAGCGAAGAAGTGGTATTATTAGGACGCTTATTGGTCTCACGCTCAACCAGGCTCTCCGTAATAATCCAAGGATTAAGGTCTGGGACGCTAGGTGGCCATAGGTTCGGTGTCCTTGAGTGAAAAAGTGTGGTGGCATAACATGTCCTTCGTTGCTGACAATACCTAAAACCATAACAGTGGCTGGAAATTTTGTGTGCATAACAACAGGAACCTCCGTAGGATTTGAACATAATCTACCATTTCTGCAATTGGTCTTTTGATCTTGGTGAACATATTTTTCGTCGGAAAAAAACCGTTTTGATCGGAGAACTCTCTGTTCCCGTGTTCGTTCCGACATGAACTGTCTTCTGCGCATCACGTAGGACTTATACCGAAGGTCTTCGTGGACAACTCTACGAATAAGGCGCTCAGAAACATGAAGCACACTCGCAAGGACCCTCATTGATGTTGAAGGGTCCTCGTCTATGATCGCTTGCACTTTCTCTAAAAATTCTGCAGATCGGACAGTTCAGAACGTTGTTCGTGCTTTTTGCGTTTTGCAACCGATTCTGTATCGCCTCCTGATGCTTCCAATTCACGGCGAACCTTATGCACGAATGAACGGGCGCAATTAAGAAAATTATAGATCTCTAAATCTGTATGGTTCGCACATATAGCGACGATGACAGCATGTCTCGTCATTTCTTGAGTGAAGTTGTAGTCCGCCATTTCTTATCTGAAAAGGAAAAACATTAAAAAAAAAAAAATTCGCGAAGTTATAGCCACATTTATGCATGTCCTCAAATACCATACGCACTCTGTATATATTGCATATATATATATATATATATATATATATATATATATATACATATATATATATATATATATATATATATATATATATATATATACATATATATATATATATATATATATATATATATATATATATATATATATATATATATACCCTAGCTGGCTCAAGTGGTAGAGTGAGGGACTCCCATCGGGAGGTACCGAGTTCAAATCCCATGCACGGCTTTTTCATCAATAAAAAGCCCATCCATCTACAGTGTGCGGCAGCATAACTTCCTTTTTTGAAAAAAGGAAGTTATGCTGCCGCACCCTGTATACATTAGATGGGTTAAGCGGATAATTAGCGAATGGGTTCTTGGTTAGTAAATAAACTCTGCTGCCGAGTCTTATTATTTTTTATTACATCGTACTACATCTTTTAAAATACAGGGTGCGGCAGCATAACTTCCTTTTTTGAAAAAAGGAAGTTATGCTGCCGCACCCTGTAGCTAGGGTAGATTGTCCATAGGGAAATGGTAGTCCCAATGGACCCCTACCAACTCGCAATGAGACAGCGTGATAAGGTATGTCATCACCATGAGAGACATCACCATGTACAACGAAAAATGAGTAGAAAATGCCATTGAGAACAACAACAGCATAAAGAAGGCAAAGCAAGCACTTATAATTGGCAAAAAACAGTTGATAGCTCTTAAACAAGGAAACACCAGGGTGACCGATAGGATAGAAATAATAAAAATCGTAACGGACTTCTACAGCGATTTATAAAAGTCCCCAGAAGTAATTCCAAACTGTATAACAACAACATCTGAGACAGTAGACGAACCTATCCTTCAAGTCAACACAGATGAAGTGGAAAATGCGATCAATTCGATTAAAACAGGCAAAACAACAGGCAATGACGGCATAACCGCGGAACTGTTGAAATACGCTGGGAAAGGAATCTGAAAAATACTAGCCGAAATATACACCAATTCTCTCAGAACCAGACACATACCTAAAGACTGGAACACCGCAAACATTGTACTTATCTACAAAAAGGGCGATAAAGAAGATATTAAGAATTACAGGCCAATAAGTTTGCTACCTGTCTTTTATAAGGTATTCACCAAAATAATTAGCAATGGAATACAAGCAGCCCTTGACGCTGAACAGCCACGGGAACAAGCTGGATTTAGAAGTGGATTCAGTACAATAGACCACATCCACACCTTGAGAGAAATCATGATCAGGGCCAAAGAGTACGAACTACCCATAGCACTGGCGTTCATAGACTTTGAAAAAGCCTTTGACTCGATATACCCTGCGGCGATTATAAGAGCACTATACAATCAAGGTATAGATAAAACATAGGTGGAAACGCTCTCAAACAACTACAAGAGCGCCAAAGCAAAGGTCAAAGTGGTTGATGACACGCCAGAATTCCCCACACAAAAAGGTGTTAGACAAGGGGACACAATCTCTCCAAGGCTATTCAATGCCACCCTCGAAAACTTCTTTCGAGAACTAAAATGGGAGAAGGGCCTACAAATCGACGGAGAACGCATCAATCACTTAAGATTTGCCCCCGATATAGTCATGATTGCTCAGAGCCAAGAATAACTACAACTCCTCCTAAAGTAGCTTAGCGAAGCCAGCGAAAAAGTCGGCCTAAAAATGAGCCTAAGTAAAACTAAGGTTATGCCCAATGAACATCTAGGTCAGGTCGAAATAGCACTGAACAACACCAGGCTAGAAACAGTAGAATATATCTACCTAGGCCAGCTAGTACATAAATCCGGAGATACAACACCTGTAATTAATAGGCGAATCAAGCTAACATGGAGCGCATTCGGGAGAAACTCCATCATATTCAAATCTAGACTCCACTTGAAAAAGAAAACGTTTGACCAATGTATCCTACCTATCATGACATACGGCTGTGAGACCTGGACGTTAACAACAGGAGTCACACGGAAATTACAAGTGGCACAAAGAGCAATGGAAAGGTGAATGCTAGGCATCATTAAAAGAGACCGTAAGACATTAACTTGGATCAGAGGAAGAACCAAAATGACAGATGTAGTCCATAGAATTAGGTCACTAAAATGGCAATGGACCGGGCCCATAGCAAGGCTAACTGACAACAGATGGACTGCCAAGATCACACAATGGTACCCAAGAGGATGAAAAGACCACGAGGAAGACCAAAAATACGGTGGGATCATGACATCAGTAAATTAGCGGGTGTCACCTGGACAAGGATAGCACAAAATTAAAGGCGTCGAAGAAAAGGTTTACCAGGTCGAGGAAAAGGTCAGCCAGGTCGAAGAAAGAATGAACCATGAGATGGAAAAAGTGAAAAAAGAATTAGAAGCTGCGAAGGCAGTAGCAACCACTTCACCAGCCCCGCTTATAACCGCAGCGCCAAGCTCATCTAGAAATGTGCAAGCACCAATATTCGACGGGCAAACGGTCTGGACTATTTACAAAATCCAGTTTGAAGCAGCCGCTAGGATAAATCACTGGAATGAGCAGGAACGAGCAACTGCGTTAATTCTTGCTCTAAGAGGCCCAGCTGCCGAGCTTTTGCAGACTATCCCCGTTGAGCTGCTATAATGAATGCGCTGGACATGCGTTATGGAGACGATCATCTGAAGCAGATTTACCGGGCGCAGCTACGGCATCGGATGCAGAAGTCTGGCGAAACCTTGCAGCAGCTAGCACAAGACATTGAGCGACTGGCACTTTTGGCTTACCCAGCGTACGACCCAGAACATCGAGATGACGTAGCAGCAGAAGCATTCATCAGCGCCTTAAAGGACAAGGAATTGCAACAAGCCGTGCGGTTAGCTCAAAAGCAAACAGTCAAGGATGCATTGGCTTATAGTTTAAATTTTGAGGCAGCGAAAAATGTGACTCGTACCACTGCCCGGGTTCGCGAGGTAGTGGCAGATAATTGCAGGTGTGAGCGCGTGGGAATTGAGCGAGAGCTGCAGGTGAATGGTGCGCCTAGATGCCGGAATTGCGGGGAAAAAGGGCACCTGCAAAGAGACTGCAAGGAGGGAAGAAGACCGAGCTATTGTCCAGGGTGGTGGAGATCCTGTAATGTGACGCCTACGCCCGGGAATCGAAGTGATTCCGATCCCGAACCCTTGCACTCGGCCAGATGGGTATGACCTCGAAATGCAAGCGGACTTCATCTTTCGTGCGGATATCGTTGCGCAGAAAATATTTTTTTATCTCCAAATATTTAGATCTGTGGATTTAAATATTTGAAATAGAATATTAAACAAAACCCCGACGCATTTCGAGACATATCCATCTGGGAATGCCCCTCCACCGTGGCCATCGAAACACTACGCCACTGGCGACAGATGGAAGTGCACCTTGCGCCATGTGGCGTTCCATTCCGCACATCTGTTTTGTCGGCGGTTGTCGGAGTGACAGTCCGACACAAGATGGAAGAAGTCGAAAATAAAAAGCAACAAGTTCCTTTTGATTTAAGTCTTATAAACAGAAGTCTTATTGCCAGAGATCCAAGATTCGAGGCGATACTCATTCGTGGACCGAAAACCGGCGGTAAAAGTACAGTTTGGCAAGTGATTTGCTTCACAGAAGAAGATTGGTCGAATTTGGCCTCGAAATTTCGAAACTCGACAAGTCCAAAAGAGCGTGCCTTGTACAAAATATTAAGACGAGAAGTGGAACGAGATTGTTCAACGCGTATATGAATCAGATCTTCATCACATTTAGATAATTGTTGAAGGCGTTTGTTCAAATTTACTACTTATTCAAATTTTTAATCAAATCTAGATATGATATTTGTACTAACGTAAGGGTAGATATCCAAAGGAATAGTTATATAATTTAGTTTAACCAAATCCAATTGAACAAATCTATTTAATTCGATTACGTTTGAATTGCCAAGTCAAAGAAGTAAATAATTACCTCAACTCACATCTCACCAGTCACAAATTCCTTTTGGAATCGCCATCATTACAATCATTTCAAGGAATGCCTTGGTTTCTTTTACGCACTAACATAGTATTAAATTTTGAAACCGGGAAGAGAACAGTATACTGATCAGAATACTGAGCTGAGCTTAGTTACAGATTAGTTACGTATTTAGGTCTTCCATTGACGGAGGGCGGTAGACTTTATTTAGAAGATAACGTAATTGGTAAAATCAATTATCTACGGAATAAGACCACGATTGTGAATTGTCGATGAATACACCATGAATTGCTAAAGATAACCACGACTTTCCTTTTCAGCGGTTTTTCTTTTTCAGTGGGAAGAGAGAGTGCAGGGTAGGTATGCCGTCGCGAGGGTAGGGTTTCGACAAATCCGCGGAGGTCGGTTTCGCGTCGCGCGCGGTACGCGGTACCTTTGTTGTTTTGTTATTTTATTTAGAGTAGTCTTCGTCGGGTTGAGTTAGAGTAGTATATTTTTCGGTACCGCGTCGAAACTTCGGGAACGCGAAATAGAAATTAGATTTTGGTATTCTTGACTGGTGATAAGAAGAAATACGGAGTAACGTAAAGTAGGTTCCTTCTCCGTATGGTTTGGTTTTGATAACGCGTTTTGAAAACGGGCATGTTCAGGTGGCTGAAATTATTGTAATTGAGCGTAACCCATTCGGAGACCCGCGACCGAAATCCTCTCCGAACTAGCTGGCCGACAAGCAGCCACCGCGTGAATGGGTTACGGTGCACGGATTGGTTGACCTGTTGGTACCATCCGTTGGCACTACTCAGACTTAACGTCTAGAACCGATGAGAGGTCGGTTCCGCGTTCGAACTTAAAAAGTTAAAAATCATTACAAATGGCGCCCAACGTGGGGCCCAAGACATCCTAAGGGGGAAAGAAATTCGCGTCTTCTGACGAGTTGGTCCTTTACGGAGGATGTAAGGTACTCTGGTACTCGAGTCCCACTATCAGGAGCAGTGGAGTTGTGTGATACACACTAGAAGTCGCTTCACGTGAGTTGTAGCTTCCGCTCTCCTTTGTTTGATTTTTTTTTCTCGCGACAGAATCCTTCCGATGTGTTGTCCCAGGTTAACTCCTGTAAGGACCTTCTATTTTCTTGATGGAACTGCCAGTCTGATGGGTTTACCTATCAGCATGGACTCTCAAAAAAATAGAAGGCTACCTTGCCTTTATGTCGCGGAAGGATTCTACTTATTTCGTATGCGTGATAGACGAGTGGTACCGGTTCAACGTTCGGTGGCGTATGCTGGAATTGCGGAGCCCGGAATGCTTCCACGCGTCGGGAGTTTTGACTGCGTACTAAGCTGTTACGGTAGCTATACCACTTGTCTCGTCGAGTCATTTAACGTAGATTAGAAACGTTTTGTAATGTATGTGGGTAGGGGTTTAAATTTAGTAAATCGACCGAAAGCACCCTTTCTTCGGCAGATTACCACGCACTCTCATTTCCCGTTGGAGGAGTCGACCACTAGAAAGGAAAGTATATACTAAGTAAATTTTTTTTTCAATTTTACGTAAATAGCTCGCCACTATCGGCCACTAAATTATTTTTAAGCCTTTAGTCATATTATACTTAAGTCCTTAGTCATATTATATAATTACATTTTTCTTTCTTCGTTACTAAGACATAGCACCCACCCAAAACCAGCAAGAACAAACATGGCAACGAAGCGGACCCCAGATAAGCGTTGGACCCGATCTAAAACGGTCCAACCAGCTAACTGCGGGATCTGCTTCGAAGACGTAGTGGAGGGCGTACACAGCGTGCGATTGGATTGTGGACATCTATTCCATCGTGCCTGTGTACAACAGCTCCTCCTCACGTCCGAGCTGTGTCCCTTATGCCGGCGACCCATCGAGCGGACCGCCCTAGACGTCCCCCTCGGAACGCCCCTACCAACGCGTGGAGCAGTGGCGAAAGGAGTTCCAGAAGCCGAACCGTCACAACCACTTTTAGACCTGCAAGGAGCCGTAGGCGGTGAAGTTCCGGCCGCAAGTGTCGTGTCCGAGGTGACACCCATGCCTTCCGCCCACTCCATTGACACCCTCGTGGCGTTGATGAGGGATATGTCGGAGAGGATTGGCAACCTGGAGGGAAAGCTCCAGAATCTCCCGTTGAGCCAACCACCCAGCCGCGTGAGAACTCCGCTTGGCTGGGAGCCCAATCCCAGTGTGGCTATGCCCCACTCGCGACCATCCGAGCAATGGGCCCCACCTCCAAGGAACTCGGGAATGGATCCCAGAGCTCCCGAATATAGACCACGACACAGCACCGCACCTCCGTTGGTACCTCTAGCCCCCGAGGCAGTTCAATACAACAGGTCAATCGAGGATGTGATTCCCCCCGGGAACGCATTGACACCTTTTCGAGACCCGACGCCTCGTATCATGGAGAGTTGGCGCCTGAACTTTACAGGGTTCAACGATATGATATCGGCGGACCGGTTCCTTTTCCGGATTCAGGCGTTGGTATCCAGCACCCTGGGAGGTGATTCCTCGGCCTTCCTCCGGCATGCACATCTTTTGTTCAGCGGCGACGCTGCCGACTGGTACTGGAGCTTTAAAGAAGCAACGTCACGTCCCACTTGGCACTCTTTCAGTGCAGCCTTCCGCAATCGATTTGAGGATGGCTTCACTGAGAGAGAGCTAAGGGAGCAAATAAAGAAACGGAAACAAGGCGCTCACGAACCGTTCGACCAGTACTACACAAGTATAGTGAGATTGAGCACTCGCTTGCGAACTACCATGCCCGAGGACGAACTGGTAGAAATTATCCGGGAAAATATGCGCTGGGATCTTCAGAACAGCCTTCTGCATTTTCCCATCAACACCATACAGGGATTTCGCCTCCATGCCCGTAGGCAAGAACACTTGGATGAGCGGCGAGGTACCTTCCGTCCACAACCTCGCATAACGGGACCAAATCCCCGAAATCATCACACCGCGGAGTTGATGGCAGCGGACCACCTGCTTGCTGATCCAGTACCAGTACCGAGGAGCGGAGCACCACCGGAGCTTGAGGACCCAGCATTGATTGATCGACCCTCCCTTGAAGCAATTACAAGCCCGACGGTCTGTTGGAACTGCCGACAACCGGGACATCGGTTCTATGCATGTCCAGCGGAGCCGACGCTTTTCTGCTACCGCTGCGGGAAGGCCGACACCTACGCACCTGACTGTGCAAATTGCAAAGGGCGAAAAAACTTGCCACCGAGTGCCTCGACCACCCGTCGGCACTCCTAAACCCCGGACGAACCAATCTTGACCCCATCACTAGCTATGACCAAGCTCCCAACATGACTCCAACTCTGCTGACTCGCACCGCTAAACACAGTTCTCCCGAAGTTCCACAACCGACGCCGTCCTTCGCCGAGGCCAACGCGCAGGGAAATGATAGCGAGGCGAAAGTTCCTTGGCATGTAAAACCTTTTCATGTCAGGCTGCGGAATTACCTGGCTACTCGACAGCGCATCTTCCATGAGGAGTTGGCTACAAATGTCCCACCGCGAAGCAAGCGAGCCACGCGTCGGATGCGGAGCTTCTGGAGAAAAGTCAGGCAGTCGAGGAAAGTGTTGAAGGACATACACTTAGACGAATTATTGAGGGATGATGTTCGGCCATATGCGTCAGTACACCTCCTGCAAAAACGAGTGTCAGGCTTAGTCGATACGGGAGCCAGTGTGAATTGCATATCTGCCGATTTTGCAGGGGAGGTACTGGCAAGGCACGCGGACCAAATCCGTCATTTCACCTCCTGGTTAAGCACGGTGGACGGAACTCGTCACTCTGTAGTGGGAAAAATTATGACGGATGTCACCTTTAAAGGAGTAACTAAACCTATGGAATTTTTCATCATACCTCAGTTAACCCAGAATCTTTATTTAGGAGTGGATTTCGTTCGAAAATTTAACTTGGCCCCGGCACTATTCTCCGGTCCGACCCTGGAGTCCGTCACCCCCGTTCCTAACCAATCTCAACCCTCTCACTTACTACGACATACACTGGATGTAAATCAGCAACTGCGTCTTGACTCGGCTATATCGGCTTTTCCATCGCATGAGAAAGAAGGTCTCGGGAGGACTGCCCTGGTGTTCCACACTATAGATGTGGGGGATGCTAAACCCATAAAACAGAGACATTTTGCCATATCTCCGGCGAAGGAAAAATCGTTATATGCCGAAGTGGATCGAATGCTAGCATTAGGCGTAATCGAAGAATCACAGAGCGCTTGGGCTTCCCCAGTCACCTTAGTTGTCAAGCCGAACAAGGTCCGGTTATGCTTAGATGCCAGACGCTTGAACGCCGTCACTGTCAAGGACGCATACCCTCTACCGTTGATTGAAGGCATTTTGAGTCGGTTGCCTAAAGCCCACTTCATCACGAGCTTAGACCTCAAGGACGCCTTCTGGCAAATTCCTTTAGACCCCGGTTCAAAGGAGAAAACAGCCTTCACAGTCCCAGGTCGGCCCTTATATTAATTCGTGACCATGCCATTCGGATTGTGCAATGCCCCCCAAACAATGACGCGCCTTATGGATAAGGTAATACCACCTCACTTGCGGCACCAAGTTTTCGTTTACTTGGACGATCTGTTGCTTATAACCGAGACCTTTGACGAACACATCGACCTGCTTCAGGAGGTGGCTCTACACATCCGAAGGGCAAGATTAACCATCAACATACGGAAGAGTCAGTTCGTGATGACGGAGGTGAAGTATTTAGGTCACATCATTGGGCATGGCCATATCAAGACCGATCCGGACAAGACTCAAGCAATTGACGTTTTCCCATTACCCAAGACCACCAAGCAATTACGCCGATTCTTAGGTTTATGCGGATGGTACCAGCGTTTTGTACGTGACTATGCCACCATTACCACTCCTTTGACCGACATGCTGCGTAAGGGACGTAAGTTCGTCTGGGAAGAGCCCAGCTTGCGAGCCTTTGAAGAGCTAAAGAAAAGTCTGACGACAGCCCCCGTACTGCACAGCCCGGACTTTGACAAACCGTTCTCAATCCATTGTGACGCGAGTCAACATGGGGTGGGAGCAGTCTTAGTCCAGGTTGCACAAGACGGCGAGGAGAGACCTATAGCCTTCATGTCTCACAAGTTGAACCCAGCCCAGCGAAATTACACGGTCTCCGAGCAGGAATGTCTAGCTGCGGTGTTGGCAGTGAAACGCTTCCGAGCCTATGTGGAGGGACACACCTTTGAAATCGTTACAGACCACGCGTCTCTGAAATGGCTAATGAGCCAGACTGATCTCAACGGCAGATTGGCCAGGTGGGCACTGAAACTACAGGCATTTGACTTCACAATTCGCCACCGAAAGGGAAGCCAGCATGTAGTCCCCGACACCATATCCAGAATGTTCGCCCCTGAAGGAGCCGAGTTGGTCCAGGAGGACGACAGCCCCCAATTGATCGATCTGGACCATCCTGCCTTCAAGTCAGCCAGCTACACCCAACTGATTCACACTATCCAGAATCAACTGTCCCAGCTTCCTGAACTGCGGTTGACGGATGGATTTATTTATAAGCGGATGGGACACGCATCCGGAGACCCCATACAAGAAGAAGAACAGTGGAAGTTGTGGGTGCCCGAAGAATTAACCACTGATCTTATCAGACGGGCCCATGACCACCCATCAAGTGCGCACGGCGGATACGGTCGTACACTTAGGCGGTTGAAAACCTGTTTCTTTTGGCCTAAGATGGCACAACAGATAAAAGCGTACGTAGCCTCTTGTGAGCTATGTAAGTGCACTAAAGCGCCCAACACCATTCTTCGGCCTCCCATGGGTAAGGTTGAGGTCCCCGAACGCGTGTTCCAACGCTTGTACATTGATCTTATCGGTCCTTACCCTCGATCTGCTTCTGGTCACACGGGAGCTGTCGTGGTCCTGGACCAGCTCTCTAAATTCCCTATCATAGAACCACTGCGTAACATGCACACTGGACCTATCATCAGCTTCTTGGAGAACCGAGTCTTTCACATGTTTGGAGTTCCGGAGAAACTTGTCTCCGACAATGGGGTCCAGTTCACCTCCAGCAACAAGTTCCTTTTGATTTAAGTCTTATAAACAGAAGTCTTATTGCCAGAGATCCAAGATTCGAGGCGATACTCATTCGTGGACCGAAAACCGGCGGTAAAAGTACAGTTTGGCAAGTGATTTGCTTCACAGAAGAAGATTGGTCGAATTTGGCCTCGAAATTTCGAAACTCGACAAGTCCAAAAGAGCGTGCCTTGTACAAAATATTAAGACGAGAAGTGGAACGAGATTGTTCAACGCGTATATGAATCAGATCTTCATCACATTTAGATAATTGTTGAAGGCGTTTGTTCAAATTTACTACTTATTCAAATTTTTAATCAAATCTAGATATGATATTTGTACTAACGTAAGGGTAGATATCCAAAGGAATAGTTATATAATTTAGTTTAACCAAATCCAATTGAACAAATCTATTTAATTCGATTACGTTTGAATTGCCAAGTCAAAGAAGTAAATAATTACCTCAACTCACATCTCACCAGTCACAAATTCCTTTTGGAATCGCCATCATTACAATCATTTCAAGGAATGCCTTGGTTTCTTTTACGCACTAACATAGTATTAAATTTTGAAACCGGGAAGAGAACAGTATACTGATCAGAATACTTTTCGTATGAATTTAATCGATATCGTTGAATGAATCTCAGAGAGTGAGCTGAGCTTAGTTACAGATTAGTTACGTATTTAGGTCTTCCATTGACGGAGGGCGGTAGACTTTATTTAGAAGATAACGTAATTGGTAAAATCAATTATCTACGGAATAAGACCACGATTGTGAATTGTCGATGAATACACCATGAATTGCTAAAGATAACCACGACTTTCCTTTTCAGCGGTTTTTCTTTTTCAGTGGGAAGAGAGAGTGCAGGGTAGGTATGCCGTCGCGAGGGTAGGGTTTCGACAAATCCGCGGAGGTCGGTTTCGCGTCGCGCGCGGTACGCGGTACCTTTGTTGTTTTGTTATTTTATTTAGAGTAGTCTTCGTCGGGTTGAGTTAGAGTAGTATATTTTTCGGTACCGCGTCGAAACTTCGGGAACGCGAAATAGAAATTAGATTTTGGTATTCTTGACTGGTGATAAGAAGAAATACGGAGTAACGTAAAGTAGGTTCCTTCTCCGTATGGTTTGGTTTTGATAACGCGTTTTGAAAACGGGCATGTTCAGGTGGCTGAAATTATTGTAATTGAGCGTAACCCATTCGGAGACCCGCGACCGAAATCCTCTTCGAACTAGCTGGCCGACAAGCAGCCACCGCGTGAATGGGTTACGGTGCACGGATTGGTTGACCTGTTGGTACCATCCGTTGGCACTACTCAGACTTAACGTCTAGAACCGATGAGAGGTCGGTTCCGCGTTTGAACCTAAAAGGTAGAAAATCATTACAATCCAGACCGTGTCAGGAGCCTAGAATGGAGGCCCATCAAACTGCAAGGGCCAACTTCGTGGGGCGAACGTTGGCTAGGAGTATCGACATCCCCAGCACCGTGCCAAGACAACAACGTGGAGAAGCAGACAGATGCCTTCCTGGTCAAGTTGATGAAGAACATTGCACCCTAACAAACGACACTAGTGCAACCCGATCGACGATCCGACCAGACCTAGTGAGGCCCCAACTGCTTCACAAGGGCAGAGTGCATGGAATTGCTGACGCACTATTTCGTCATCCATGTCCAGCTAACTGCAAGCATTGCCGGCGGATTGAGGAAAAGGAGCCGCCCGTTGATCTGCGAGTGATAACGGCCGAATTCGATGAAGGTTGGTCATCGGAGGAGATTCGAAATGCCCAGTTAGCCGATGAAGACATCGGACCATTGCTCGTATGGAAGGAGACAACTGGGCGACCGGAGTGGAAAGACGTTTCAACGCATGGCGCAACCCTGAAAAGCTATTGGGCACAATGGAACTCCCTTCAGGTGGAGGGTGGCGTACTCAAGCGGAAATGGGAAACGGCGGATGGTAGCTCTTATAGGATGCAAACTATACTTCCCAAAAGCCGAATCCACAATGTGATTAAGGAAATGCATGAAGGATCCTCGGGAGGCCACCTTGGTGTTAACAAGACCTTAGCGAAATTGCGGGAAAGGTTCTACTGGCTCCACGCTCGAGAAGATGTAGAGGACTGGTGTCGCAGATGCACAATTTGCGCTTCCGTCAACGGCCCAAAGCGACGACAGAGAGGACAAATGCAAACCTATAACGTAGGCGTGCCATTCGAAAGGATTGCTGTTGACATCGCAGGACCCTTTCCTGAATCTGAATGGGGAAATCGATACACGCTGGTTATAGCCGACTATTTCAGCAAATGGCCCGAGGTCTACCCCATTCCCAACCAGGAAGCAACTACCGTAGCTGAACAGCTAGTGTTAAATTGGGTCAGTAGGTACGGCGTACCTTGCGAATTACATTCGGATCAAGGCCGAAACTTTGAGTCACTAGTTTTTGGCGAAATGTGCGAGCTGCTCGGAATACGAAAAACGAGGACAACACCGCTGCATCCCCAATCCGATGGAATGGTCGAACGTTTCAACGGCACGCTCAATAAACACCTTGCCAAGATGGTTGACGAGAACCAAAGGGACTGGGACCGACATATCCCACTATTTTTGATGGCGTACAGAGCTGCCGAACATGCATCGACGGGCCAAGCCCCAGCCAAAGTCATTTTTAGAAAGACTATTCGTCTGCCAGCCGATATAAAGTTCGGAACACCCCCTGAGAAACCCCAAACGGTCTCGGAGTGCGCAAGTGATCTAAGACAACGGTTGAACCAGATACATCGGACAGTGCGAAAACACCTCGAATCGGCTACTGACCGCATGAAGACCAGGTATGATCTAAAGGCTAATTCTACTGGCTTCCAGCAAGATGACTTGGTGTGGCTTTATAACCCGCAACGGCGAAAGGGTAGGTCTCCAAAGTTGCAGCATAATTGGGAGGGACCATACCGAGTTACAAAACGAATCAACGACGTCGTATACCGAATACAGGAACATCGTAAGCCGAGAGCTAAAATGAAAATCGTGCATCTGGACCGTCTTGCCCCATATTACACCCAGGGAGAATTGACTACAAATAGCGACACATCTTTTCGGGGCGAAAAGAACTGAGGTGGGGGCAGTGTTACATGTACAAATAATTACATGTACAAATAATTCTGCGAGCTGCTGTCGCAATTGTTTTCATCATCATTAAGAACGTCAACAAATGAATTTACTCGAACCCACGAGAACCCAACAAGCATAATCAACATCTGCAAGTGACGTCACTCCATTCATTAATTTGCTCGAACCTACCAGGTACCTCTCGGTAGAACATTCGCCAATGTGCGAGAAATGGGTGAATAGGTAGAGACCCTATATAAAGGCGAGCTGAATGAATGGGGGGATCATTCATTCGACCGCGAGAAGAACTGCGATTGTGTGTGGGAAGCGATATTCTTCGAGTAGTAGAAAAGTGTGTTTCGTAATAGTGAAGTAATTTAGAAGACAATTGCGATAATAAATTTATGGACAAGTGTTAGATAATTTTAATAGTGACAATTAAAATTAGTGAAAGTGTTAACTGATTATTGTGCATTTTATTGAATAAACTCTTTTAACTTAAATTAAAAGACATTGCGTTTTCACTTTCCCGGAACGTTAAAATTATAGGCCGCGAACTAATAACACGCGACAATATATACATACACTCCCCGACAGCAGGATGGCCACACTGAAAAATTTTACATAACTTTTCATGTATTGGTTGTATTTTGATGAATTTTTTTTTACATTCTATTTTGCTGATGCATATTGATTGGCAATGAACAATTTAAAGATAAACATACGACAACGGTAATATCAACTTTTTCATTTTTCGACTTTTTTGCAAGGACGACACCAAGATGGACATACCTGTAAAATACTTAATAAAACGAATAATTTAAATGTTTCTTAGATTTTATTTTATTAATAATAATGTGTAGATCCTCAATTTTGACTACAACTTCAAAAACTCTATTTGGGAGCGAATTATATAGTTTTTGTACGGAATTTAATGGGACTTCATCAAAAGCGTATTCAATTGCTGCGATCAGCGCTTCTCTGTCTTGAAATTGCCTTCTTTCTGCATAAATTATTCGCGATAACCATCCCCACAAATTCTCTATTATGTTCAGGTTCAGGAGATAAAGCTGGTCAGTCCAAAGATTCCACATTGTTGTGTGCAAACCATTGTTTAATTCGTCCTGCTGTATGAATGGGCTCGTTATCTTGTTCAAGAATCCATCGTGGGCACCGAACATTTCTTGGAAATGAATTCTCTGGATTTCTAAAAGTTCAATGTAATCCGTTGAGGTCTGCCGACCTTCTAAAATAACCAAATCGATGACTCCATGAAACGAAATTGCAGCCCATACCATGACGGCACCAACAGCGATATGATGACGGGACAGAAAACGCTCAGATTTTCTCAAATCATGGAAGTAATACTGAAAGCCATCAGGCCCATCCAAATTAAATATTTTTCATCAAAAAATATCTCCGGCATTACTGTAACCTAGCATCTTTATGACTCTGTAGTAAATGTGGCTTTTTCATTAGTTTCCTCCGTCGAAGATGCGGACACGCTTTAATCACTCTTTGTACTGTCCGAATACTGGCAGAAGTTCCAACTTTATGCGTTATTTTGCCAGCGTTGGCAGCAGACTTCGACGATTCGCGTAAAATTAACCTATACCCTTGTTCGGTAGTTGCTTTTGCTGTGCACCCTTTTTGTTTTTTTCCATAGTTTTCCGGATCATTTAAATAACTACCGATTACCTTATTACCTCTACCGATTTTAATCGTTTGGAATAATTTTCTTGCTTAAATGCAATAATTTTAACTATTTCTTCCTTTGTCAATGTGGAACTTACACCCATTTTTTTTAAATGCTCAAAAAAAAAAATTATTTTCACCGAGAAATAAACAGCACTAATTAATAAAAAAAGAAAGAGGGAAGTGTACTTGCGGGGGACAGAGCCTTGGTAGTCGTTGTCGGTGTGTTCACGAATCCGCCGAAAAAGAAATTTGCGTGCGTGCGAAATGCTTCCGCAACTCAGTAAAGAAAGGCAATTTCTTTATACGCGGTTAAATTGGGAGTCGATGGAATTCCCTCATTAGGTAGTGAAGAATCTATCAGATCCACTTTCCCCGAACACACTCTTCTCGCGTACTTAAATAAAAAAACCCAAGGACTTTGGGGTATTTGATTGTCTGCTTGGCAATTTGTTGGTTTGGACTTCATCACGTGACAACGGCCTGTGCTAAACGATGAACGCCAGTTGGGGTTTGGTGCGTACGCTCAAGTCGAGGACGTGGCGAATTATGCGCTGGGACTTTTCTTCTCGCACGAGAACTGTGTGCAAAATAAGACACATGAAGGAGGCGCCAAAGAATTGGATACTATCACGGAGGAATATTTCAAAAATT
This sequence comes from Odontomyia ornata, assembly GCA_963969285.1. NCBI lineage: Eukaryota > Metazoa > Arthropoda > Insecta > Diptera > Stratiomyidae > Odontomyia > Odontomyia ornata. The sequence continues at coordinate 191,480,802 of OZ017739.1, forward strand.
TCAAAAATTTTAAGAAAGTGAACTATCTCAATTTTATGTAAAGCTACAAGTGATCGTGAAGAAACTCTCGCACTAATTGTTAGATAAACATAAGGTTTTGATCTGAGAATTTAACTTAATGAAAGTTTCAGAGGACACCCGCATTCTTCATCGAGCGCTCAACGGACCATGTGGGGTAAGTACCCTTTTATTGCGTTAATTTTTTTTGTATTTATATTTCAAATTTTGCTTACATATACATTTTAAATTTTTTGCCGTTAATTTTTTTGTATTTATATTTCAAAATTTTGCCTTTGGGTTTTTTTTTCTCAGATATATTTTAAATTTTTTTTGCCTTTCATTCTTCTTATTTATATTTCAAATTTTGCTTTGATTCTTTTTACGTATATTTCAAATTTTGCTTTAATTTTTCTTATTTCTATCTCAAATTTGGCCCTGGAAGCCACTAAAATCGTGTCGCGATATTTAAGTGATTTAATGTTTGTAGTTGTATGGGAATAGAATGCGTTATTATAATGGATTGCTAGAGTGTAACGCCGGTCTTTTCATTTTTGTCCTGTTTGACCGGATATAGGACCCGGTACGGTGGCAGGCTCTCCTCATAAAACATGAGCCAGCCGCCGGGTACAATGTAATCTTTTTGGTTTCAGGTGACGCCGCGGGTTGAGTGGCCCAAGCAGAGTGCCTCTTTATGGCATAGCGTTATGCAATCGAATTGTATAATTCTATGGCATAAATTGGTCACCGGGGTACTCCCCTTCTGATGGGAAAGTTTATACAAGTCAATTTGTATGAGTTTTCCACTCAGAAGAGGAATACCTGGCCACTGCAACAAAAATATGGATTTAATTCCGGTTGGGTGGGTGCGAAGGATGGAGCCCCTTCGCACTTCCATCACCACCCGGTTGCCCTTCTTTCATTTGTGGGCCATGAGCTTCGTCGGGTAATGACGAAGTTACCCCAAGTCCGCCTTTCTTTTCAGGTTCCACTTGTTCTCGGAACAAGTACTATCTCCCTCGGTGTAGTTATCTACACTTTTTGCGACTTCGGTCGCCTCTTGATTAATTGACCACCAAATTCGTGAGTGCGAAATTTTTTGTAGTGGGTCCTCGTGCTGGGGAAATGAACCCGCCCCACGACACCGCAATGCTAGCCTGCCAGCGTATTCACGCGTCTCCAGACGAGGGTATTCTCGGCAGATACCTCCATCTTCTTCTGCCGAAGCAGCAGAACATCGCTGCAGTCCTTTACGGACATTGGAAAGGCTTAATTCACTATAAATGGCGCCCAACGTGGGGCCCCGAAATGCCCGGCTGTATCATCAGTCGTGAGCACGAGACAGTCCATCGTCTCTAGGTGTCCCCACAGGGTGTTAATATTATTGGCGGGTAGGTAACTCCCGAGGGTTTTCGCACTAATCGTGCCCCAGCAACTAATAACTTCCGGACGTGTGTTGTCTTTGGACATCAATATCGTTTGGTCCTGCTTTTGAATTATACTTTGGTGGTTTACCACCATTGTATAACTAGTAAGGCCAAATGATATTAGAGTCCCTATTTGTGTTCGGAAGTTATTATCTCAACATTCATTTTGCGGAGGATTCTGATCCGCTCCCCAAACCAGCGGTGCCTGGGTGTCTTAAATTACATAGATTTTGATTTCATGTGATTGGCTGATTAGCTAATCCATGACTATCCACGACAAGACACGCGCTGCTTGTGGATCAGAATTCAACCCTGGGCTGACAAGTTGTAACTTGAAAAAACTTGCGGATGAGGGAGCACTTCTGAACCCTGATTCTCATGGTGCCGCAAGAGAGTTGTCCCTGAAGCGCTCCAGAAGGAATGTGCCATTGGTGTCCTTACATTGGAAGAGGGACGGAATGGAAAGACCGAAGTTTTTTTTTGATAACGTCAATTAGTAAACTTTTCTTCATACCTTTTTTTTGTGAGGTTCTGTTATAGTTCGCCACTGACGGCCACATAAAAGTTCTATAGTTTGCATTAATTTTTTTCACATTTTTTTTCATTATTTATATATATATATATATATATATATATATATATATATATATATATATATATATATATATATATATATATATATATATATATATATATATATATATATATATATATATATATATATATATATATATATATATTCATTTAGGTATTTATTTAGAAAATTAAATTTCATTTAGCATGCCCACCAAACGCACGCCCGAGAGGAGGAAGTTGCGATCAGATGCCGGACCAGCGCTCTTGTGCTCCATATGTCATGAGGACATGGATGAACTCACCAGTCAGAGGTTGCAGTGCGGACACAGGCTACACCAGCTGTGTTTGGTCCAACTGCGGCAAACCTCATCCACGTGCCCGCTCTGTCGTCGGCCTCTAGAAACCACCCAGCCAGCAACAGACCGACCTCAGTCCTCCAGCGCAAGTGGAACAGTGCCCAAAAGCGGACCCCTTCCCTCCACGACAATGGGTGCACGAGAGGAAGACTACCGAGCCGAAGCAGTGCCGCCTGCGGAAGGGCCGAGACCCACCGTGGCAGTGGAGGCGACCGTCCTACAGGATTTAATGGCGCTCATGCAGGACCTGACCACCCGGGTAGCCTCGCTGGAAAGCCAGGAGAATCCAGTACCACCTCGGCCAAGAACGCCTCCGATGTGGGATTCGGACCTAAATCCATGGGATTTTCCGGTAGACTCGCAGCGCGATCACGAACGAATCCGGCCCGGTGCAGCAATGAATCCGTTGGCTCCAGTGTACCGGCCTCGACTGAGCCAAGCACCGCCACCAAGTCAGGCTCCAATGATTCCGCCGGACCAACGCATCCATCCACACGCCACGTATCGGCTGAAGCCGACGCAGATCCCCAGCATCATCCAGGGCTGGAATCTGCATTTCAGCGGGGAACCCAACACTATAACTGTGGAAGTTTTCATTGGTCGGGTGGAGTCGCTGATTGAGCAAATGCTAGCAGGAGACCACACGGCGCTGGCAGGATATTTGCCAATGCTGCTTAGGGGAGCAGCACTTGAGTCATATTGGCGAATACATTCGGCCTCACCATCAATACGCTGGTCACGGTTGAAGGAGGTAGTCCGCATGGAGTACCCTACAGTAGATATGGACGAATTGGTACTGGACAAGATTCATGCTAGATGGCAGCGTCCGGACGAGTCTTTCCATCAATATCGAGCCGATATTCTTCGGCTGAATGACCAGTTGCCAGAGCCATGTCTTCTACCCAATTGCTGCGGTTGCTAAAGCGCAATCTAAGGCCGGAGCTTCGTCGCCATATCGTGAACTCCGATCCGCAGAGTATGGAGGCACTGCTGAGGACTGTGCGTCGCCTGGAAGGGTTTGAGGAAGACCTCCGGGACCGCCCCTACTTACTTGCTAGGACGGGTCCTCGGCGAGGAATCGCGGAATCGGCCCCAGATTATACCACCATGGATCTGGAGGAAGATATGGACCGGGACCAGCTTGCTGTAGCAGCGGTGGGAAGCCTTACGACCTGCTGGAATTGCAATCAAACCGGACACCGGTTCATTTCCTGTCGAGCAGAGCGTAAGGTTTTCTGCTACGGTTGCGGCAAGCCGGACACTTACTTCCCTGATTGCCCTGAATGTGCCGCGCAAAAAAACGGCCGAAAGAGTACCCGACCACCTCAGCGGTACTCGAAGCCCCCGCAGTAGCTCCTCAGCCAGCTGCTCACCCCAACAAACCTTACGTTAACCCACCAGCCATGACCACTATGACTGCTAATGTACACTTTCTTCCGGAGATCTCGCCAACGACAATATTAAAGCGACCACCGCAGTCACTGCCAGAAGAACCCCGGCAGCCTCAAATACGCACTCTAAAACCTTATCATGTTCGACTGCAGGAATATCGGGTGGCTCGAGAGCGAATATTTGCTTCCGAAGAAGTCACTTCCCGCCCGCGCAAGACAAAATGGTCAACCCGTCGTTGGCGAAATTTCCGCAAGAGAGTGCGCACCTGCCGTCAAACCCTAAACTCTTGTAACATCTCGGAGGTTGCTGAGAATGAGATCAGACCTTATCATCCAATTAAAGTGCTGGGCGAAACCGTGTTTGCATTGATCGACACGGGTGCCAGTATCAGTTGTCTTGCCTCGAGCTTTGGCTCGAAGGTGCTCCAAGAATATCCGACCTTGATTAAATCTTGGCGCACTGAAATCAGTACAGCTGATGGCACCAAACACCCTATACGAGGTAAACTAACCACACCCGTGACGTTCAGGGGTCAGACGAAGGATATTACTTTTTACATTATCCCGTCTTTGACTCAGAATGTGTACCTTGGCGTCGATTTTGTCCTTCGCTTTGGACTGGCCTCCGATTTATTTACAGATTTGTCTGTAAATACCAGATATGTCAACGAACTCACTTCTATTCCCGATAGGCATGAACTGACGCCTAACCAACGGCAACGCCTGGAAGCATCCATCGCTGCTTTTCCATCTTACGCTACCCAAGGCCTTGGCCGCACCACCCTAGTCTCACACGCCATCGACGTTGGCGATAGTAAGCCGATTAAGCAGAGACACTATGCCATCTCACCGGCCATGGAGAAATTGCTGTATGCGGAGCTGAATAGGATGCTCGAGTTGGGGGTCATAGAGGAGTCCCAAAGTGCCTGGTCATCACCGGTAACCTTGGTGGTGAAGCCAGGTAAAGTCCGCCTCTGTCTAGATGCCCGTAAGGTAAATGCAGTCACCATCAAGGACGCGTACCCTCTTCCACTCATCGATGGAATACTAGGAAGACTGCCGAAAGCCAATTATATCACCAGTCTCGACCTAAAAGACGCCTTCTGGCAAATTCCACTCGATGAGGGGTCGAGGGATAAGACCGCCTTCACAGTGCCTGGACGACCATTATATCAGTTCGTCACAATGCCCTTTGGCCTGTGTAACGCGCCGCAAACGATGACTCGGCTGATGGACAAGGTCATCCCACCTCACCTGAAACACCAAGTGTTCGTGTACCTGGATGATCTGTTACTACAAGAAGTAGCCCTGCACATCAGTAAGGCGGGACTCACCATCAACGTACAGAAAAGTAAGTTTGTCATGAAAGAAGTCCGATACCTAGGACATGTCATAGGACATGGCACTATCAAAACGGATCCAGACAAAACTCGTGCGATTGATGAGTTCCCCTTACCAAAAACAGTTAAGCAGCTACGACGTTTCCTTGGTGTGCGGTTTGTACCGAAGGTTTGTTCGGAATTACGCACAGTTTCAGCGCCCCTGTCAGACATGCTGCGAAAAGGGAAGTTTACTAGGACCGAACTCAGCCGAAAGGCATTTGAAGAGCTAAAACAAGCCCTCACATCAGCCCCGGTCTTGCACAGCTCCGACTTCACGAAGCCCTTCTCCATTCATTGTGACGCAAGTCAACATGGAGTTGGAGCCGTGCTGGTGCAATTGACCGATGAGGGAGAGGAAGCTCCCATCGCCTTCATGTCCAATAAGCTGAATTCGGCCCAAAGAAACTACACTGTGTCCGAGCAGGAATGTTTGGCAGCGGTAATGGCTGTGAAGAAATTCCGAGCTTATATCGAGGGTCACCAATTCGAGATCATCACGGACCACGCTTCGCTACAATGGTTGATGAACCAGGAATGGACGCCTAGCAAGATGGGCTCTTAAACTGCAAGGGTTCAAGTTTTCCATCAAACATCGGAAAGGGACCCAGAACATCGTACCCGACACTCTCTCACGAATGTTTTCCCCAGAAGGAGCCGAATTGACAATAAATGACGAGGACCCCATCGAAATAGATTTGGACAGCCCACATTTCGAATCAGACAGCTACAAAGAGTTGAGGCAAACCATCGCGACCCAACAATCGCAGCTGCCTGATTTGAAGGTAATAGACGGCTACGTGTATAGACGAAATGAATACGCCACTGGTGATCCATGGCAGGAAGAAGAGTCCTGGAAACTCTGGGTACCGGAGGAAATGACACAACATCTGATCCTCCGCGCACATGACCCTCCTTTAAGTGCCCACGGAGGTTACGGTCGGACGTTACGGCGACTCAAGAAATACTTCTTTTGGCCTAAAATGGCATCCCAGGTCAAGGACTACGTGAGCGCCTGTGAGACCTGTAAAGGCACCAAAGCGCCCAACCAGCCTCTTCGACCTCCTATGGGTCAACTCAACGTTCCAGAACGCGTATTCCAACGTCTATACATCGATCTACTCGGTCCATATCCTCGGTCATCTATGGGACACATCGGAGCTATAGTTGTTCTAGACCAGCTCTCAAAATTCCCACTGGTGGAACCTATCCGTAAATTCACAACTCCATCTATCGTGAAATTCCTAGAGAACCGGGTATTCCATGTGTTCGGGGTTCCAGAGAGTGTGTACTCGGACAACGGAGTACAGTTCCGGTCTCGGCAGTTTAAGGGCCTACTCGAGCAGTATGGCGTTGAACACCAACTGACGCCCATATACTCTCCTCAGTCTAACGCCTCCGAACGGTTGAACCGCACCCTATTGGCCGCGATCCGTTCCTGCGTCCAGCCATCTCAAAAAGATTGGGATCGGCGATTGTCCGCCATCACATGCGCCCTGCGATCCTCGTACCATTCCGTCACCGGTGTCGCCCCTTACTTTGCCGCCTTTGGACAGCACATGATTTGCCACGGTAAATCATACCGACTGTTACGGCAATTAAAGTGTTTGGGAGACCCCGTCGTTAAGCTGGAGCCCCACGAACGTCTAGGAGACCTCCGCCAACAAATCGGACGGAAGATTAAGGCCGCTGGACGTGCAAATGAGGCGCAGTACAATCTCAGGTCACGATCTGCTAATTTCAAAGAAGGAGATGAAGTTTTCCGGCGCAATTTCCGCCAAAGTGACGCCGCGGGGCATTACAACGCCAAGCTGGATAGGCGATTCTTGAAAAGGTAATGGGACCTAACCGTTATCTAATCACGGACCCATCGGGAAAAGAAGTGGGGATATACCACGCGAAAGACCTGCGCCGATAGATAATTAGTCGTCCGCATATATTTTCAAAAACGCGCAAGGGTTGTATACTTCCGGCAAACATAAACATAAGTCAATCCGTCCGTCTGTCAATTGTGGTTTTCTTTTATTGTTCGCCACTTCGTGCCCCGACGCCGAAGACAACCCATGGTACCCTGAAAGATCCTTCAGCTCCTTTTTCGCAATCCGCATCGCCTTAGGATCGCGAGAAAATTAGCTGCCCTGTAGTAATCGAGCAGATGTGAATCATGACAAGGGCAAAACCGTTTGTTCATGGGGAAAGTTGAACTTTCTCTGTCTCGGAATTTCTGATATGAGGCATTGTGTAATCACAATCTTCCAATGGTGCATTCAATAGTTCAAAAGTAGATAATTACATTTAGTTTTAATTAATACACACTTGCAGACAATGTGTAAATGTCAATGATGTAATGATGTCATGTCGGACTTAACCAGCATCTTTCGAAATAAATATTACACGCTCTAAATGCGAAGCAACTGGATGAAAAATTCAATGAGAATCTTAATAATTTTATACATTCAATGGAAATTAAGCTCTTTTAATTAGAGGAGCTATCAATACAAAGGAAAATGAATAAATTATAATAAAATTGGTATCAAATTTTATGTGATCCAAAGTAATACGAGTTTTAATATTTTCAAATATGAAATACGGTTAGAAAAATTACTTGATTGTTCTGAGGAAGGACAAATGTCTAACCGAAACATAAACAGCTAAAATATACAGTAACTTTATCAGTGCAATATACTTGATCATATGTAAATTCTGTTAAGCTTAGATGGTGAAGTGAGTAAAAAATTAAAAATGGGGATGTAAAATATTTCGGCTGTCGGCTTTCCTCTTTACACATTGTTTGCACGTTATAAGATGAAGTTGAAAACGTTGAAGATGCATATCAACAGCATTAGAGCGACTCTAAACTGCAAGTTACAAAAGTGCTTTGAGCTATTCAATGAGTCAGCGGTGAAGAAATCGTAGTGTGCATCGCAAATAAAACTGTATGAATTCTATTTACTTTTTTAATGATATGCTGAATATTGATGCGAGATGGTGTAGCTGTTTTCCTACATTCGTTATCAACTTCCTGATATCGACACAACCCGTATCCGATGGTGGATTGTCGAATCCGGACGACTGCCATATTGAACCGTAATTTGTAAAGAGCAACTGTTTTTCCAGTCTAATCAATAAGTTAGGCCAGCATGCTCGCACCAAATAAATATTTACAATAAATTGAAATGCGTAATGATTGAGAGAGAGAGAGAGAGAGAGAGAGAGAGAGAGAGAGAGAGAGAGAGAGAGAGAGAAGGAGAAGTCTAATACTAAGTGCAACTTTTTATATTGTACTTAACACTTGTTTTAAAAACTATATAAGTTATATGTTAAAAATGCGACTAAACGAGGTGCGTCACTAACAAGTTTTGTTTGTGACCTTAACGTGTGAGATAAGCAACTTCTTCGATTGCATATTGAATGATATGCTTGGGGAAGATTGATAGCGGTGGTGGTAGTGGGATGAGGACCGGTTGGTTGTTGCGGGTGCTGTTGCCGAGAGATTCGAGGAGTCTGCTCGAAACCGCCACACAGCGCGGACGCCGGTAGCTGAGTCCCCGCGCGCGAGGAAAAGTTTTGGTGATTGAAATTGAAGTAGAATGAGGGCGCGAGAAATCGACGGAGACCGAGACAACGAAAAAAAAACGGACGGGGACAATAAGAAAACGCGGAAATAATCGCGGAATTGAGCTTCTAAACAAATAAAGAAAGACCGGGGAAATCGGTAGTGATTGGAGTGCAGTAAAAGATTACGGCACATAACGTAGCGGAATCGTGGGAATGTTCCGTACTGTGGGTAGGATGTGGCGAACACGTTTTTGAACGGTTTCACGTACGGGGGGCGCATGTGGTCGGATCCGGGGGAGGATTGTCATTTTGGCTCGTCTGGACAACGACAATAAACAAACCTTGTGAAAGGTGATAAGTGCGGGTTTCCCGTGTATTATTTGTACGAACGCGATTTATCGATAAGCTACATGAGATTCGCCGCTAGCAGATTGTGCGGTTAAGCTCAGATTTTACGTAATCTTCGCGTAGGCGAATTGAACAAATCGGTGGCGGAAACTCGTTTCCTTACGAAACCGGTCAGTGAATCAAAATCGCTCAGAAATCTGATCAATTGCCTAAAACTTTGTGATTTCAGACCATTGCCACTCGTTTCGAACGCCTCGCCGTTCGACTTGTGAAGACATCGAAAAGAAAGAGGGAAGTGTACTTGCGGGGGATAGAGCCTTGGTAGTCGTTGTCGTCGGTGTGTTCACGAATCCGCCGAAAAAGAAATTTGCGTGCGTGCGAAATGCTTCCGCAACTCAGTAAAGAAAGGCAATTTCTTTATACGCGGTTAAATTGGGAGTCGATGGAATTCCCTCATTAGGTAGTGAAGAATCTATCAGATCCACTTTCCCCGAACACACTCTTCTCGCGTACTTAAATAAAAAAACCCAAGGACTTTGGGGTATTTGATTGTCTGCTTGGCAATTTGTTGGTTTGGACTTCATCACGTGACAACGGCCTGTGCTAAACGATGAACGCCAGTTGGGGTTTGGTGCGTACGCTCAAGTCGAGGACGTGGCGAATTATGCGCTGGGACTTTTCTTCTCGCACGAGAACTGTGTGCAAAATAAGACACATGAAGGAGGCGCCAAAGAATTGGATACTATCACGGAGGAATATTTCAAAAATTTCAAAAATTTTAAGAAAGTGAACTATCTCAATTTTATGTAAAGCTACAAGTGATCGTGAAGAAACTCTCGCACTAATTGTTAGATAAACATAAGGTTTTGATCTGAGAATTTAACTTAATGAAAGTTTCAGAGGACACCCGCATTCTTCATCGAGCGCTCAACGGACCATGTGGGGTAAGTACCCTTTTATTGCGTTAATTTTTTTTGTATTTATATTTCAAATTTTGCTTACATATACATTTTAAATTTTTTGCCGTTAATTTTTTTGTATTTATATTTCAAAATTTTGCCTTTGGGTTTTTTTTTCTCAGATATATTTTAAATTTTTTTGCCTTTCATTCTTCTTATTTATATTTCAAATTTTGCTTTGATTCTTTTTACGTATATTTCAAATTTTGCTTTAATTTTTCTTATTTCTATCTCAAATTTGGCCCTGGAAGCCACTAAAATCGTGTCGCGATATTTAAGTGATTTAATGTTTGTAGTTGTATGGGAATAGAATGCGTTATTATAATGGATTGCTAGAGTGTAACGCCGGTCTTTTCATTTTTGTCCTGTTTGACCGGGTATAGGACCCGGTACGGTGGCAGGCTCTCCTCATAAAACATGAGCCAGCCGCCGGGTACAATGTAATCTTTTTGGTTTCAGGTGACGCCGCGGGTTGAGTGGCCCAAGCAGAGTGCCTCTTTATGGCATAGCGTTATGCAATCGAATTGTATAATTCTATGGCATAAATTGGTCACCGGGGTACTCCCCTTCTGATGGGAAAGTTTATACAAGTCAATTTGTATGAGTTTTCCACTCAGAAGAGGAATACCTGGCCACTGCAACAAAAATATGGATTTAATTCCGGTTGGGTGGGTGCGAAGGATGGAGCCCCTTCGCACTTCCATCACCACCCGGTTGCCCTTCTTTCATTTGTGGGCCATGAGCTTCGTCGGGTAATGACGAAGTTACCCCAAGTCCGCCTTTCTTTTCAGGTTCCACTTGTTCTCGGAACAAGTACTATCTCCCTCGGTGTAGTTATCTACACTTTTTGCGACTTCGGTCGCCTCTTGATTAATTGACTACCAAATTCGTGAGTGCGAAATTTTTTGTAGTGGGTCCTCGTGCTGGGGAAATGAACCCGCCCCACGACACCGCAATGCTAGCCTGCCAGCGTATTCACGCGTCTCCAGACGAGGGTATTCTCGGCAGATACCTCCATCTTCTTCTGCCGAGGCAGCAGAACATCGCTGCAGTCCTTTACGGACATTGGAAAGGCTTAATTCACTATAAATGGCGCCCAACGTGGGGCCCCGAAATGCCCGGCTGTATCATCAGTCGTGAGCACGAGACAGTCCATCGTCTCTAGGTGTCCCCACAAGGTGTTAATATTATTGGCGGGTAGGTAACTCCCGAGGGTTTTCGCCCTAATCGTGCCCCAGCAACTAATAACTTCCGGACGTGTGTTGTCTTTGGACATCAATATCGTTTGGTCCTGCTTTTGAATTATACTTTGGTGGTTTACCACCATTGTATAACTAGTAAGGCCAAATGATATTAGAGTCCCTATTTGTGTTCGGAAGTTATTATCTCAACATTCATTTTGCGGAGGATTCTGATCCGCTCCCCAAACCAGCGGTGCCTGGGTGTCTTAAATTACATAGATTTTGATTTCATGTGATTGGCTGATTAGCTAATCCATGACTATCCACGACAAGACACGCGCTGCTTGTGGATCAGAATTCAACCCTGGGCTGACAAGTTGTAACTTGAAAAAACTTGCGGATGAGGGAGCACTTCTGAACCCTGATTCTCATGGTGCCGCAAGAGAGTTGTCCCTGAAGCGCTCCAGAAGGAATGTGCCATTGGTGTCCTTACATTGGAAGAGGGACGGAATGGAAAGACCGAAGTTTTTTTTTGATAACGTCAATTAGTAAACTTTTCTTCATACCTTTTTTTTGTGAGGTTCTGTTATAGTTCGCCACTGACGGCCACATAAAAGTTCTATAGTTTGCATTAATTTTTTTCACATTTTTTTTCATTATTTATATATATATATATATATATATATATATATATATATATATATATATCTATATATATATATATATATATATATATATATATATATATATATATATATATATATATATTCATTTAGGTATTTATTTAGAAAATTAAATTTCATTTAGCATACCCACCAAACGCGCGCCCGAGAGGAGGAAGTTGCGATCAGATGCCGGACCAGCGCTCTTGTGCTCCATATGTCATGAGGACATGGATGAACTCACCAGTCAGAGGTTGCAGTGCGGACACAGGCTACACCAGCTGTGTTTGGTCCAACTGCGGCAAACCTCATCCACGTGCCCGCTCTGTCGTCAGCCTCTAGAAACCACCCAGCCAGCAACAGACCGACCTCAGTCCTCCAGCGCAAGTGGAACAGTGCCCAAAAGCGGACCCCTTCCCTCCACGACAATGGGTGCACGAGAGGAAGACTACCGAGCCGAAGCAGTGCCGCCTGCGGAAGGGCCGAGACCCACCGTGGCAGTGGAGGCGACCGTCCTACAGGATTTAATGGCGCTCATGTAGGACCTGACCACCCGGGTAGCCTCGCTGGAAAGCCAGAAGGAGAATCCAGTACCACCTCGGCTAAGAACGCCTCCGATGTGGGATTCGGACCTAAATCCATGGGATTTTCCGGTAGACTCGCGGCGCGATCACGAACGAATCCGGCCCGGTGCAGCAATGAATCCGTTGGCTCCAGTGTACCGGCCTCGACTGAGCCAAGCACCGCCACCAACTCAGGCTCCAGTGATTCCGCCGGACCAACGCATCCATCCACACGCCACGTATCGGCTGAAGCCGACGCAGATCCCCAGCATCATCCAGGGCTGGAATCTGCATTTCAGCGGGGAACCCAACACTATAACTGTGGAAGTTTTCATTGGTCGGGTGGAGTCGCTGATTGAGCAAATGCTAGCAGGAGACCACACGGCGCTGGTAGGATATTTGCCAATGCTGCTTAGGGGAGCAGCACTTGAGTCATATTGGCGAATACATTCGGCCTCACCATCAATACGCTGGTCACGGTTGAAGGAGGTACTCCGCATGGAGTACCCCAGTAGATATGGACGAATTGGTACTGGACAAGATTCATGCTAGATGGCAGCGTCCGGACGAGTCTTTCCATCAATATCGAGCCGATATTCTTCGGCTGAATGACCAGTTGTCAGAGCCATGTCTTCTACCCAATTGCTGCGGTTGCTAAAGCGCAATCTAAGGCCGGAGCTTCGTCGCCATATCGTGAACTCCGATCCGCAGAGTATGGAGGCACTGCTGAGGACTGTGCGTCGCCTGGAAGGGTTTGAGGAAGACCTCTGGGACCGCCCCTACTTACTTGCTAGGACGGGTCCTCGGCGAGGAATCGCGGAATTGGCCCCAGATTATACCACCATGGATCTGGAGGAAGATATGGGCCGGGACCAGCTTGCTGTAGCAGCGGTGGGAAGCCTTACGACCTGCTGGAATTGCAATCAAACCGGACACCGGTTCATTTCCTGTCGAGCAGAGCGTAAGGTTTTCTGCTACGGTTGCGGCAAGCCGGACACTTACTTCCCTGATTGCCCTGAATGTGCCGCGCAAAAAAACGGCCGAAAGAGTACCCGACCACCTCAGCGGTACTCGAAGCCCCCGCAGTAGCTCCTCAGCCAGCTGCTCACCCCAACAAACCTGACGTTAACCCACCAGCCATGACCACTATGACTGCAAATGTACACTTTCTTCCGGAGACCTCGCCAACGACAATATTAAAGCGACCACCGCAGTCACTGCCAGAAGAACCCCGGCAGCCTCAAATACGCACTCTAAAACCTTATCATGTTCGACTGCAGGAATATCGGGTGGCTCGAGAGCGAATATTTGCTTCCGAAGAAGTCACTTCCCGCCCGCGCAAGACAAAATGGTCAACCCGTCGTTGGCGGAATTTCCGCAAGAGAGTGCGCACCTGCCGTCAAACCCTAAACTCTTGTAACATCTCGGAGGTTGCTGAGAATGAGATCATCCAATTAAAGTGTTGGGCGAAACCGTGTTTGCATTGATCGACACGGGTGCCAGTATCAGTTGTCTTGCCTGAAATCAGTACAGCTGATGGCACCAAACACCCTATACGAGGTAAACTAACCACACCCGTGACGTTCAGGGGTCAGACGAAGGATATTACTTTTTACATTATTCCGTCTTTGACTCAGAATGTGTACCTTGGCGTCGATTTTGTCCTTCGCTTTGGACTGGCCTCCGATTTATTTACAGATTTGTCTGTAAATACCAGATATGTCAACGAACTCACTTCTATTCCCGATAGGCATGAACTGACGCCTAACCAACGGCAACGCCTGGAAGCATCCATCGCTGCTTTTCCATCTTACGCTACCCAAGACCTTGGCCGCACCACCCTAGTCTCACACGCCATCGACGTTGGCGATAGTAAGCCGATTAAGCAGAGACACTATGCCATCTCACCGGCCATGGAGAAATTGGTGTATGCGGAGCTGAATAGGATGCTCGAGTTGGGGGTCATAGAGGAGTCCCAAAGTGCCTGGTCATCACCGGTAACTTTGGTGGTGAAGCCAGGTAAAGTCCGCCTCTGTCTAGATGCCCGTAAAGTAAATGCAGTCACCATCAAGGACGCGTACCCTCTTCCACTCATCGATGGAATACTAGGAAGACTGCCGAAAGCCAATTATATCACCAGTCTCGACCTAAAAGACGCCTTCTGGCAAATTCCACTCGATGAGGGGTCGAGGGATAAGACCGCCTTCACAGTGCCTGGACGACCATTATATCAGTTCGTCACAATGCCCTTTGGCCTGTGTAACGCGCCGCAAACGATGACTCGGCTGATGGACAAGGTCATCCCACCTCACCTGAAACACCAAGTGTTCGTGTACCTGGATGATCTGTTACTACAAGAAGTAGCCCTGCACATCAGTAAGGCGGGACTCACCATCAACGTACAGAAAAGTAAGTTTGTCATGAAAGAAGTCCGATACCTAGGACATGTCATAGGACATGGCACTATCAAAACGGATCCAGACAAAACTCGTGCGATTGATGAGTTCCCCTTACCAAAAACAGTTAAGCAGCTACGACGTTTCCTTGGTGTGCGGTTTGTACCGAAGGTTTGTTCGGAATTACGCACAGTTTCAGCGCCCCTGTCAGACATGCTGCGAAAAGGGAAGTTTACTAGGACCGAACTCAGCCGAAAGGCATTTGAAGAGCTAAAACAAGCCCTCACATCAGCCCCGGTCTTGCACAGCTCCGACTTCACGAAGCCCTTCTCCATTCATTGTGACGCAAGTCAACATGGAGTTGGAGCCGTGCTGGTGCAATTGACCGATGAGGGAGAGGAAGCTCCCATCGCCTTCATGTCCAATAAGCTGAATTCGGCCCAAAGAAACTACACTGTGTCCGAGCAGGAATGTTTGGCAGCGGTAATGGCTGTGAAGAAATTCCGAGCTTATATCGAGGGTCACCAATTCGAGATCATCACGGACCACGCTTCGCTACAATGGTTGATGAACCAGGAATGGACGCCTAGCAAGATGGGCTCTTAAACTGCAAGGGTTCAAGTTTTCCATCAAACATCGGAAAGGGACCCAGAACATCGTACCCGACACTCTCTCACGAATGTTTTCCCCAGAGGGAGCCGAATTGACAATAAATGACGAGGACCCCATCGAAATAGATTTGGACAGCCCACATTTCGAATCAGACAGCTACAAAGAGTTGAGGCAAACCATCGCGACCCAACAATCGCAGCTGCCTGATTTGAAGGTAATAGACGGCTACGTGTATAGACGAAATGAATACGCCACTGGTGATCCATGGCAGGAAGAAGAGTCCTGGAAACTCTGGGTACCGGAGGAAATGACACAACATCTGATCCTCCGCGCACATGACCATCCTTTAAGTGCCCACGGAGGTTACGGTCGGACGTTACGGCGACTCAAGAAATACTTCTTTTGGCCTAAAATGGCATCCCAGGTCAAAGACTACGTGAGCGCCTGTGAGACCTGTAAAGGCACCAAAGCGCCCAACCAGCCTCTTCGACCTCCTATGGGTCAACTCAACGTTCCAGAACGCGTATTCCAACGTCTATACATCGATCTACTCGGTCCATATCCTCGGTCATCTATGGGACACATCGGAGCTATAGTCGTTCTAGACCAGCTCTCAAAATTCCCACTGGTGGAACCTATCCGTAAATTCACAACTCCATCTATCGTGAAATTCCTAGAGAACCGGGTATTCCATGTGTTCGGGGTTCCAGAGAGTGTGTACTCGGACAACGGAGTACAGTTCCGGTCTCGGCAGTTTAAGGGCCTACTCGAGCAGTATGGCGTTGAACACCAACTGACGCCCATATACTCTCCTCAGTCTAACGCCTCCGAACGGTTGAACCGCACCCTATTGGCCGCGATCCGTTCCTGCGTCCAGCCATCTCAAAAAGATTGGGATCGGCGATTGTCCGCCATCACATGCGCCCTGCGATCCTCGTACCATTCCGTCACCGGTGTCGCCCCTTACTTTGCCGCCTTTGGACAGCACATGATTTGCCACGGTAAATCATACCGACTGTTACGGCAATTAAAGTGTTTGGGAGACCCCGTCGTTGCGCTGGAGCCCCACGAACGTCTAGGAGACCTCCGCCAACAAATCGGACGGAAGATTAAGGCCGCTGGACGTGCAAATGAGGCGCAGTACAATCTCAGGTCACGATCTGCTAATTTCAAAGAAGGAGATGAAGTTTTCCGGCGCAATTTCCGCCAAAGTGACGCCGCGGGGCATTACAACGCCAAGCTGGATAGGCGATTCTTGAAAAGGTAATGGGACCTAACCGTTATCTAATCACGGACCCATCGGGAAAAGAAGTGGGGATATACCACGCGAAAGACCTGCGCCGATAGATAATTAGTCGTCCGCATATATTTTCAAAAACGCGCAAGGGTTGTATACTTCCGGCAAACATAAACATAAGTCAATCCGTCCGTCTGTCAATTGTGGTTTTCTTTTATTGTTCGCCACTTCGTGTCCCGACGCCGAAGACAACCCATGGTACCCTGAAAGATCCTTCAGCTCCTTTTTCGCAATCCGCATCGCCTTAGGATCGCGAGAAAATTAGCTGCCCTGTAGTAATCGAGTAGATGTGAATCATGACAAGGGTAAAACCGTTTGTTCATGGGGAAAGTTGAACTTTCTCTGTCTCGGAATTTCTGATATGAGGCATTGTGTAATCACAATCTTCCAATGGTGCATTCAATAGTTCAAAAGTAGATAATTACATTTAGTTTTAATTAATACACACTTGCAGACAATGTGTAAATGTCAATGATGTAATGATGTCATGTCGGACTTAACCAGCATCTTTCGAAATAAATATTACACGCTCTAAATGCGAAGCAATTGGATGAAAAATTCAATGAGAATCTTAATAATTTTATACATTCAATGGAAATTAAGCTCTTTTAATTAGAGGAGCTATCAATACAAAGGAAAATGAATAAATTATAATAAAATTGGTATCAAATTTTATGTGATCCAAAGTAATACAAGTTTTAATATTTTCAAATATGAAATACAGTTAGAAAAATAACTTGATTGTTCTGAGGAAACAGCTAACAGCTAAAATATACAGTAACTTTATCAGTGCAATATACTTGATCATATGTAAATTCTGTTAAGCTTAGATGGTGAGAAGTGAGTAAAAAATTAAAAATGGGGATGTAAAATATTTCGGCTGTCGGCTTTCCTCTTTACACATTGTTTGCACGTTATAAGATGAAGTTGAAAACGTTGAAGATGCATATCATCAGCATTAGAGCGACTCTAAACTGCAAGTTACAAAAGTGCTTTGAGCTATTCAATGAGTCGGCGGTGAAGAAATCGTAGTGTGCATCGCAAATAAAACTGTATGAATTCTATTTACTTTTTTAATGATATACTGAATATTGATGCGAGATGGTGTAGCTGTTTTCCTACATTCGTTATCAACTTCCTGATATCGACACAACCCGTATCCGATGGTGGATTGTCGAATCCGGACGACTGCCATATTGAACCGTAATTTGTAAAGAGCAACTGTTTTTCCAGTCTAATCAATAAGTTAGGCCAGCATGCTCGCACCAAATAAATATTTACAATAAATTGAAATGCGTAATGATTGAGAGAGAGAGAGAGAGAAGGAGAAGTCTAATACTAAGTGCAACTTTTTATATTGTACTTAACACTTGTTTTAAAAACTATATAAGCTATATGTTAAAAATGCGACTAAACGAGGTGCGTCACTAACAAGTTTTGTTTGTGACCTTAACGTGTGAGATAAGCAACTTCTTCGATTGCATATTGAATGATATGCTTGGGGAAGATCGATAGCGGTGGTGGTAGTGGGATGAGGACCGGTTGGTTGTTGCGGGTGCTGTTGCCGAGAGATTCGAGGAGTCTGCTCGAAACCGCCACACAGCGCGGACGCCGGTAGCTGAGTCCCCGCGCGCGAGGAAACGTTTTGGT
>OZ017739.1:191509153-191526653 GCA_963969285.1 Odontomyia ornata
GCTCCTTTTCAACACTCCTGGTCAATTAAAAACACCACCGCAATCCCCAGACCTAAATCCCATCGAACATCTTTGGGATCATCTGGATAAAAAAATAAGGAACTGTGGCAGCCCAGAGACAACTACCACTAGAGATGACATGAGCAATCAAGTGCAGCAACAGCAACCAATGCATAGCACGCAGTCATTCATGCAGTCGGTCAGTCAGTAACACGCGAGCAAGCAGCAAGGCATCTGTCATTGACAACCATAAGCGAATAAAGAGTTTTATATAGTTTTACCTGTGTGATCTTTCATTTCCGCAGTGTGGACAAAGTCACACGCTAAACTGGTGACCCCAGACATAAAAGAGGACACGTACTCAGCATTAGAGAAACGACAGGCTCTCAAAATGACATCTGAAGACGAAAACTTCAGGGATGCAAGCGAAGGCGAGCACGAGGAAAAACTCCAATCCGCAGAAATCTTCAAAATCACCGCTTGTAAGCTGCCATCGTTCTGGCAGGCGCATCCGGCATTATGGTTCGCGCGTGTAGAAGCTCAATTTCGATCGCATCGAATAATTAACGATACATCAAAATTTGACAAAGTGATTGGAGAGTTAGAAATGGCCGCACTAGCACAAGTGGCGGACATAGTAGAAAATCCGCCAACGACAGGGAAATATTTTGCCATCAAAACACGTCTTTTATCCGCCTTCGGGCAAAGTCATGAAGAACAAATTCGCGAGCTGCTTCACGGCTTGGAATTGGGCGACCAGCGTCCATCGCAGCTTCTCCGCAACATGCAACGCATCGCGAAAAACGGAGTGCCGGAGGCGTTCTTAAAATCATTGTGGTTGGAACGACTACCGGCAGAAATGCGAGCAATATTGGCGGGTTCCAGTGCCGTAGCCCTGGACGAACTTGCGGCGGCAGCCGACCGCATTGCCGAAATCAACAAAACCAACATATACTCCGTGACAAAATCTACTATAAGCGAATGCGCCAGTACAACGAACACATCAGCGGATCTGCAATTGCGAGACGCATTGGCAGATGAAATATCGGGTATGCGCGCGGATTTTCGTCGAATACAAGAGAAGAGACAGGGCGAGCAATGGCGAACAGACATATCGCGACGCAGCCCACATCGTAACAATCCAACCCTCTGTTGGTTCCACTCTCGTTTTGGAACCAGAGCAAGGAACTGCGTACAGCTGTGTTCTTTCAAGTCGGGAAACGCAAAAGGTCACTGACGGAACAGGCGCTGATCAGTGACACAGGAAGCAATCGCCTGCACGTTTACGATAAAGAAACAAAAGTACAGTTTTTAGTGGACACGGGGGCGGAACTATCCGTACTTCCTCGGAAATTCAAGCAAGGAGCTAACCCGACAGGCTACAAATTGTACGCTGCAAATGGGTCGGAGATAAATACGTTCGGGGAGAAGCTTCTCAAAATAAACCTGGGTCTACAACGGACGTTCACCTGGAAATTCCGTGTGGCAGAAGTATCGCGGCCAATGCTAGGCGCTGACTTCCTCAGACATTATTGTCTCATGGTGGACCTAAGGAACAAAAGATTAATTGACTCCACGACGCTTCTATCAACCCCCGGCCAAATTCGTTATTCAAACCAACCGGCTATAGCGACAGTGTGCGGAACAAGCAAATTCCACGAATTAGTGAGAAAATATCCCGCGCTCACCAACCCAGCAACACTCAAAGTGAAAATAAGTCACGGAGTGCAACACCACATAATCACGAAAGGCCCCCCGGTTTTTGAACGGGCACGTCGTTTGGCACCGGACAAATTAAAAATTGCCCAGCAGGAGTTCGAGTACATGCTCGACAAAGGATTTTGTCGTCCATCATCAAGCCCATGGGCAAGCCCCTTACATTTGGCACAGAAAAAAGGAGGTTGGCGTCCGTGCGGCGATTTCCGTCGACTAAATGCGGTTACACAACCCGACCGCTATCCACTTCGACACATCGAGGACATAATGGCAGACCTCGCAGACAAAAGAATATTCACAAAACTGGACTTAGTACGCGCATTCCACCACGTGCCAATTGCGGAGGACGATATACCCAAGACGGCGGTGATCACACCGTTCGGGCTCTATGAATTCGTGGTCATGACTTTTGGCCTGCGAAACGCCGCCAAGTCGTTCCAGCGATTTATGGACGAGGTACTGAAGGGGTTAGATTTTTGCTGGTGCTACATCGACGACATCCTGATCGCATCACGAAACGAAGAAGACCATTTCGAGCAGGTGAAAGTAGTGTTGGAGCGACTTACCAAATTCGGAATTGTTATAAACATTGCAAAGTGTGTTTTTGGCACCACCAACATCGAGTACCTCGGACATAAAATAAGTAAAGATGGAATCAGTCCCCCAGAATCCCGCATCGAAGCGATACGGAGATTTAAGAAACCCGAAAATGTTAAAGAGCTACGAAGGTTTCTCGGAACACTTAACTTTTACAGGCGCTTCATCAAGAACGCAGCAAACCTTCAAGCACCGCTGAACGAATACGTGACCAACACGAAAAAAAAACGACAAGACACCAATAAGATGGACACCCAAGGCAAACAAGGCATTCGCAGACTGCAAGGAATCATTGGCGAAAGCAACTCTTCTCGTACATTTTAAAAAGAACCAACCTTTGTCACTGGTTACAGACGCATCGGATATTGCAATTGGTGCCGTCCTACAACAACTTCAAGGTGACCGTTGGCTGCCATTAGCCTTTTTCCAGCGCAAGCTCTCGGGTACAGAGAAACGGTACAGCGTCTATGATAGGGAACTGCTCGCCATCCATGACAGCATCAAGCATTTTAGACATTACCTGGAGGGCAGAGAATTCTCCGTCCAAATTGATCACAAACCCCTGACATACTCATTCCAAAAAAAATCCGAAAAGTCATCACCGCGTCAAAGTCGACAACTAAGCTTCATTTCGGAGTACACCAGCAACATAGTTCACATCCAGGGGGAGAAGAACAAAGTGGCCGACGCATTGTCAAGAATCGAGACAATCAGCCTACCCACGGTGATCGATGCTAAGGAGTTCATCCGAGAGCAACAGGAGGACCAGGAGCTACAAGCGCTGGTAAAGGATAACAAAACGTCACTTAAATTGAAACGCCAACCCTTCGGAGACCAGGGAGAAATCGTTTGTGACACGTCCACGGGGTTAGTTCGACCGTATGTACCAGAAACACTTCGCAGACACGTCTTCGATACATATCATGAACCATCGCATCCCAGTGGACGCGCAACATGCAAAGCGATCGCTCGAAAATTCGTTTGGATCAAAATGAACAAAGACGTGCATAATTGGGCTCGGTGCTGCGTACCCTGCCAACGCTCTAAAATTGCAAGACACACCGTTAACCCAATTCAACCATTTGCGATGCCAGACGGCAGATTCCAGCATATACACATAGACATCGTGGGGCCAATGATTCCTTCCAAGAACTTCAAGTATTGTTTGACGATGATGGACAGATTCTCTAGGTGGCCAGAAGCAGTTCCAATACCGGATCAAACAGCAGCAACCGTTGCAGAAGCATTTTTCTCAGGCTGGATTTCACGGTTCGGCGCGCCACGCACAGTGACAACGGATCAAGGAACTCAATTCGAATCCGCTCTTTTCCGAGCGCTTGCAAATCGAATGGGATGCGAAAGAAATCGCACAACTCCTTATCACCCCGCAGCGAATGGGATGCTGGAGCGCTGGCACAGATCGCTCAAAGCCGCTATAATGTGCCACGAGCAGAACCCCGCATGGGCCGACGTATTACCAACCGTTCTACTCGGATTAAGGAACAGCTACAAGGACGACATCGGAGGATCGAGTGCAGAAATCTTATATGGAACAACACTCTCGCTTCCAGGAGATTTTATAGCAGCTGGAGAGAATCAAATCGAACCACACGCGTTCATTGAGCAGCTACGGGAAACGATGCAGACACTTCGTCCAGTACAGGCGGCGCATCATTGCCAGCGAAAGATATTCCAAAGCAAGGACCTGCAATCGTGCACCCACGTGTTTCTTCGGGTAGATGCAAATCGAAAGCCCCTTTCGCAACCATACTCCGGACCACATAAAGTGGTAAATAGATTATCGCAGGTCGTGTATACAATCGAGGTCAACGGGAAGAGAATAAACGTTTCAACCGAACGCCTAAAACCGGCAATCTTGGAGGCGACCGCATACAAAGGAAGAAACGCTTCGACACCCACAACCGATTCATCAATCACACCATCACAAAATCCAGCGGTCAACAGGACTCAGTGGACGCCAATCAACACACCTCCCAGAGACATTATCCGAACCTACCCTCCAGCGCCAGCACGGGCTTCCGCACTCAGGGGGGAGTATTGTGGCAGCCCAGAGACAACTACCACTAGAGATGACATGAGCAATCAAGTGCAGCAACAGCAACCAATGCATAGCACGCAGTCATTCATGCAGTCGGTCAGTCAGTAACACGCGAGCAAGCAGCAAGGCATCTGTCATTGACAACCATAAGCGAATAAAGAGTTTTATATAGTTTTACCTGTGTGATCTTGCATTTCCGCAGTGTGGACAAAGTCACACGCTAAAGAACCATCACATTACTAATAAAAGTCAACTGAAGACGGTGTTATTAGAAGAATGGGACAACATTACTCCGGACGATACCCGTAAGTTGGTACAGTCTATGCCCAATAGGTTAACAGAAGTTATAAAACAAAAAAGAATACGCAACTAGATATTAAAAGCCTATGTTCTAATGGAATCATCAGAAAGAAAAGTATTACAATTGAACGTCCGATTACTTTTGTCCACTTGATGCAATGTGAATTTGAATTAGTTGTTAATTTTCTTGTGAAATTCTTTTTATTTCTGTTTTATTTTTTTGTGCAATTAATTGAGAATACACGTGACTTTTATATAAGGGAAAAATTTTTATTTCATTTCAAAGCTTATGCTCGTAAAAGTATTTTATTGCTTGTTTCTTGTATTGTCCGATCACTTTTGGCCACCTCTGTATATATATATATATATATATATATATATATATATATTTATATATATATATATATATATATATATATATATATATATATATATTTATATATATATATATATATATATATATATATATACATATATATATATATATATATATATATATATACATATATATATATATATATATATATATATATATATATATATATATATATATATATATATATATATATATATATATATATATATATATATATATATAGATATATATATATATATATATATATATATATATATACCTCATACCAAGCTTGAATTTAATTGATTGTTTTGTATAAACTGACTTCTGTTTGGGTTTAGCAACAAATATAACAAGAAATTATGTGGTATTGAGGGCATTCGAAATATAGTTCTTCAATATTTGCTTTAGGTTACCATTAGGAACTATTGCATAATATTCAACAACATGTTGAACGATTCATATCTCCCAAATGACTGGAAACAGGTTAAGGTATTTTTGATCTTATGGAAAGGAAAGGAATCTTCGTGCCTTGAGAGCTATCGCCCAACTGACTTGCTACCCAATAATACATATATATATATATATATATATATATATATATATATATATATATATATATATATATATATATATATATATATATACAGTATATATTTCTTATAACGACGTTGAAGGGACCAGTGAAATTCCGTCGTTATAACCGTAGGTCGCTATATCCAAACATAATAATAATACTCAAATATACTCTTTATTTATGATAGAAATGAGAAAGTTAATTGAATACAACAGAAATGATACATACTAAAGAATGGACACAACAACTTAACTTAGCCAGATTTAATTTTAAGAAAAAAAATCGGTGATCATTGTTTGTTTTTGCGATTTTCGGTTTTCTAAAAAGTGTTGTTCAATTACTTTCTCCAAATGTAGTAAAGCGAAATCTGTTTTAGCCTCTTTTAAATCCTCATTAAATGTAAAAAAATGTTGTACCGTTTGAATCGCTGAAAAAGCATCTTTAGAGGTAGGTGGTTGGAAATCGATAGTTGGATTCATTTCCTCTTCGTCGTTATTTATACCCGACTCCAAATCTTGATTTGAGATAGCTAAAATTTCCTCTACCGTCATGTCCTCCGCCGTTTCAAGTTCTTCATCAATGCTTGG
Source organism: Odontomyia ornata (assembly GCA_963969285.1). NCBI lineage: Eukaryota > Metazoa > Arthropoda > Insecta > Diptera > Stratiomyidae > Odontomyia > Odontomyia ornata. The sequence goes on from OZ017739.1 coordinate 191,515,345, forward strand.
AAAATGTTCCCAACATTCTTGTGATGCCAAGTCATCTACAGCCAAAGCGCAGACCCATTGAGCCAAAGATAGATTATCCTCAACTTCATTTTGATCGTTTTGTAGCCGTCGCCATTCCGCTAAGGGTAGGGAATCATCTTGATCAAAAGAGTTTTCTGTTGCGTTTAAATAAAATCCTGCATGTGCAAAACAATTGGTTATTGTGCGTTGAGAAACACGATCCCAAGCTTTTGAAATCAGAAAAATGGCTTCAAGGATATGCATTTTTTTAGGCACACCATTTTCGTCGATGTCTTTTAAAAGTTTCATAATTTGAACTTTTCTAAAATGTGTTTTCAGTGACTTGATTACGCCTTGATCCAATGGTTGGAGAACTGCCGTAGTATTTGGAGGAAGAAAGACTAATTTTATTGCTTTTAAGTTTTGAATATTCGGGTGAGCGGGACAGTTGTCTAAGAGCAATAAAATTTTCTTTTTTTGTCGAATCAGCTTACTGTCCCATCGCAAAATAATTTTTTCAAATAAGGCTGATGTCATCCAGGCTCTTGGGTTATTTTCATATTCGACAGGTAGTGATTTAACATTTTTAAAACATCGAGGCCGTTTAGCTTTGCCAATAACCACTAGTTTTAATTTTTCCGAGCCAGTCATATTTGCTGTTACAAGAACAGTCACTCTTTCTTTAGAAAGTTTACCTCCGACACACTTTTCTCCTTTAAACTTCATTGTTTTATCAGGCATCATTCTAAAAAACAAACCGGTTTCATCTGTGTTGAATATTTCTTCGTCTTTATATCCTTTTCTTAAATTTGGCCATACTGTTGTTAACCAATCGTTACACATCCCTTCCGGTACATCTGCCGCTTCTCCACTTATTTTGCCAAAAATAATGTTGTGCCTTTTTCTAAACCTTTGGATCCATCCCACTGTGCATTTAAAATCTTTTAATCCAAGTTTTCTTGCAAAATCGTCCGCTTTTGCTTGCAAAATAGGACCGCTGATGGGAATATTGCGACTTCTTTGAATTTTGAACCATTCAAATAAAGCGTCGTTTACTCTAGATTGTTTACAAGACCTAACCTTTTTTAATTTTAATGATTTAGAGGTATTTTCATATACTCTGTATTTTATCGCGATTTTTCCACATCGTGGAAATTGTTGAATGTGCCACCTAAGATGAAATAACATGCATATACAGTGTTTTTACTAACTGCATATTTATTTAGAACTTACATCAAATTCTTTGGCAATGCAGAAATTTGACTCTCCAGCTTCCAGACGCCAAATAATTGCTGCTTTTTCAGCGATTGTGAACGCCTTTCTTTTTGCCATGTCGACCTTCGTTAAGCTGTTTAAATATTGGACCTTTTATAGGAAACTAAGAAATCAACTTCCACTAAACAAAACACTGAACTGACTGTTTATGTTCTGTCGCGTTTGTTTTCATACCCCGGTGATTCCCCTTATTCGATAATTCCTTTGAGTAATCTTACTGTATTCCTGAGTCCGTCGTTATAAGGCTCAAATTTAACCAGTTCATCTTTCAATTTCCCGTCGCTATATTAGTTTCGTCGTTATATCCGATGTCGTTATAAACGACAGTTCTTACATACAAAAGTGCTTTTCCCGGCCGGGACTTTTGAAATTCGTCGTAAAAGCCGATATGTCGTTATATCCGATGTCGTTATAAACGATATATACTATATATATATATATATATATATATATATATATATATATATATATATATATATATATATATATATATATATATATATATATATATATTCCCTTATATAAAAGTTACTTGTATTCTCAATTAATTGCACAAAAAAATAAAACAGAAATAAAAAGATTTTCACAAGAAAATTCACAACTAATTCAAATTCACATTGCATCAAGTGGACAAAAGTAATCGGACATTTTGAAAAGTGTGAAATTAGTCATTGAAGTTTGGAGCAATTCTTTTCTTTTCATTTCCGAGTTTAAAAGGGAATTCCCCTAATTATATGTTGATATGTGTTTTTCTGATATCAGTCATTTACTTGTCAGTTTTAAGTGAAGAAAGTTAAACATGGCTAAGAATCGCAAAGGAACCGGTATACATGAAAGAAAAGTTATTGGAAGAAGTCGTTCAACAGTTTTCGATATCGTGAAACGGTTCAGAAAAAATAATCAGGTGGAAAACGAAATTAGGAGTGGTCGACCATGTAAACTAACAGAGACAGACGCACGAAAAATCTTAAGAATTGTTAAAAAGAATCCGACTACAACGTCCAGAAGTATTAGGGATCAATTAGCAGATGTAAATGGTACCAATGTTAGTGCCCGAACTATTCGTAGAGCTCTCAGCCGTGCTGGTTATCAAGCGAGAGTACCTCGAAAGAAACCACTAATTAGCAAAGTTAATAAGAAGAAAAGATTATGCTTTGCAAAAGAATTTAAAAGCAAGCCGCTCGACTTTTGGACTCGTATAATATTCTCTGATGAGAGTAAGTTTAATATCTACCACTCCGACGGCAGGTTGTTGGTGTGGAGAACTCAAAATAGTGAGCTTCATCCCAAAAACATTCAACATACAGTAAAACACGGAGGTGGCTGTGTAATGGTCTGGGGTTGCATGGCTGCCAACGGTGTAGGAGAACTTGTTTTCATTGACGAACCTATGGACAAACTAAGTTACTTGTCGATTTTGAAAGAAAATTTGAAAAAAAAATGCACAAAAATTGGGTCTTGATGGTCATTATTTGTTCCAGCAAGATAATGACCCAAAGCATACAGCTCATGATGTTCGTATGTGGCTCCTTTTCAACACTCCTGGTCAATTAAAAACACCACCGCAATCCCCAGACCTAAATCCCATCAAACATCTTTGGGATCATCTGGATAAAAAAATAAGGAACCATCACATTACTAATAAAAGTCAACTGAAGACGGTGTTATTAGAAGAATGGGACAACATTACTCCGGGCGTTACCCGTAAGTTGGTACAGTCTATGCCCAATAGGTTAACAGAAGTTATAAAACAAAAAGGATACGCAACTAGATATTAAAAGCCTATGTTCTAATGGAATCATCAGAAAGAAAAGTATTACAATTGAACGTCCGATTACTTTTGTCCAATTGATGCAATGTGAATTTGAATTAGTTGTTAATTTTCTTGTGAAAATCTTTTTATTTCTGTTTTATTTTTTTGTGCAGTTAATTGAGAATACAAGTAACTTTTATATAAGGGAAAAATTTTTATTTCATTTCAAAGCTTATGCTCGTAAAAGTATTTTATTGCTTGTTTCTTGTATTGTCCGATCACTTTTGGCCACCTCTGTATATATATATTTATATATATATATATATATATATATACACACACACACATATATATATATATATATATATATATATATATATATATATATATATATCTATATATATATCTATATATATACACACCCATATATATATATATATATATATATATATATATATATATATATATATATCTATATATATACACACCCATATATATATATATATATATATATATATATATATATATATATATATATATATATATATATATATCTATATATATACACACCCATATATATATATATATATATATATATATATATATATATATATATATATATATATATGTATATATATATATATATATATATATATATATATATATATATATATATATATATATATATATATATTGTAATGAATCTTGTGACGCCGCTGGCGACTCACTAACACACCTTGCCACCAAGTGGCTTGGCATCTCATGTCGGTTGTGACGGTTGCACCTCCCACGTCATTTTTGTCGTGGGATGTCAAAAGGAAAAATTGACAGCCACATGGCGGCAGAGTGTGGTTGTGAGTCGCGCGGCGCTATTTACGCATATTGCTAAAATCGGTGAACTTAAGTTACGCAGCCGATTTTGTTAAGCAGCCACTCCAGAAGCAGGAAGTTTGTATGCGGACACAAGGTATGATGTTCAGTTCTATTCAAACTATAACCAAATCTAACCAAATGCATCCACCACAGTCGCCATCGTCGCAAGCTGGATGTATGTGGAAGCAGTGGCCGCCACCCAGGAGGATGTCCCGGTGAAATTAGATGTTGACGAGATTGGAAACGAGAAGCCAAATGGAAACTCATCAGCGTCGGTGAATGAAAATCAAGAAAATACAATTCCAACCAATCAGAACAGTAGTGGTGGCGAAAACACTGAAAACGAGGATGCTCGGGAAAAGCGCACAAATTGCAGAAAAATCGATAAAGATGAACTCCTTGAGAATCCTCTGCTGCCAATATCAATAGCCGAGCCCCGTATTACAATTATGGAAACGGAAGAAGTGAAGTAAGTAAGCGACACGATAGATTTCCCACTTTGTGGTCATTTGGTGCTCCTTCCTCTACTCTAACCTCAAACTTACTTTCAATCTATTAAGATAAAGCCTAAGCTGTATTGTGCATTTATCTTTGTGAGAATGAGGTTGAAAGAAGTCATTCATTACAAGGAAACTGAATTCCAATTTTCTCGCAAAATATTACAACAAAAGCACATTTAGCACAAAATCCCAAATTGAAAGCACAATAAATTATTTAATAAAAGTAATTGAAATAAATTTCAACAAGAGACGTTTCATAGTATATGCGATTATATAAGCGAAATAATCTTGGGAGGAATAGGAACACTAATGACATTTCTGTCGCATTTATTAACAGTAAAACTTACAAAGCTGTGTTCCGCTCGGCTAATTTATCTGAATGAGCGTCGTCAGTAATTTTTATTTATCTGCTTGTGCCTCCGACTGTTACATAATCCTTTAAGTAAAGAAAAACTAAGTAAATTGTTCTTAAACACATTCGTGCGACTTTATAGGTATATAAGACTACAGAAAAGGACATTTTTTGATTAAATGAATAAAATGCTGTAGAACAACTTTTGAATTATAAGACCTATATTTTATTGCTTAACTTATTTATAGGATAAACATTAGCAGGAAAATTTAGAAGCGTAATATATTTTATTTTAGAGCCAGACTAATTTTTACAATATACTTAGAAAAATTAGACTCCAAATTCCTGAATATGACTTATTACAAACTATTGTTTTGATATTGTGAGAATTGAATTGCTAACTAGAACATTAGGATTTGCTTTGTTACCAATGTAACTGACAGGAGGCATATTCATGTTTTTCGTAGTTAGAGAATTGTTCTTAGATCATTCCAGTTTATGAAATTTATTAAAAAAAAAAAAAATATATATCTTTTGAAAACTATGAAAAGCGATCAAAGTTCACACTTTTCCCATTAGAAGTTTACAATGTTGCTATGTGCCTTTAAGAGTAAATTTAGGTTAAGCTTTTCGTTTAAGTTAAACTCCTTGTTGAAAGAAATTATTTTTTTGTTGTACTTTGTTTGATTATCGATACGAAATCAATGTACTTTTTACAAAAACAATGAAATAGGAAACGCAAACATTTGAAATTTTGCGTTAAAAGTTGAACAAACGAGTAAAGTCAGGGGAAGAAAAATTAATTAAATTTTTTATCAATTTTATTTATCTATTTATTAGTTAAGGAAGCGTTGATTCGCATTTATAAAGGTTGTAACTGATTGCGCAAAGCAAGAAAAGTTTTCTTAATATTTTGTCATGGGTATATGTGAATTATTTATTTCTTACATTCAATTACGTAAAACACAAATAACCCATGAAATACCCAGTAAATATTTTAAATCATGATTTAATTTACTAAATCTTTCCCCTGGCACCCTTCACTCCTTGTGATATCTTTTCCAGTCCGCATAATGTATTCAGTTTATTAAACTATAAAATAAATCATTCAAACGTTTGAATCATAAATACACATTTGAAATGAATAGTTACACTTTGTTGTAAATTAATAAAATTTAATTAACTAAGAAACTTCAAATATTAACTTCAAGGAACCTTCCCGAAATATACCTTCCATTTAGTATAGTAAATCCTTCCCATTTGCTTCCCGCACCGTTGTAATCATTTGAATGAAAACAAACTGATCACAACCCTATTGTACTTTGAAAACAAATCGGCCTGATTAATTAATGTAGAAAGCAAAATGGGTCTGAAAATCTATCCAACATAATTAATTTAATCTTCTCGACTATCTTAACTGCCAAACTGCTCTTTGATAATTTCGAAAAAAAAAAAATAAGCAATTACCTAAAAATTAATAAATAATTAAATTCCAATTGTCACTATGAACATTTCAATATGCTTTAACGATTGTTTCTTTTTTTTTCTGATTAAACATTTCAAATTTTGAGCTTTCATCTTTTTACGCCTTACAAAAATCACTTCACTCACAATAAAAATCTTCAATAAAATTAAACTTAAATGTATTACATAAATAAAATAAATGCAACCAAATCAGTACCTGTTGTATATAAAAATCATAAATTTAAAATAAACTACATTACTACTTTGGAATTCTTAATATCATATTTATATTTATGAATAAACATTTATATGACATGAATTGCTAACGTAAAACACGACTTTCCTTTCCAGTAGTTCTGCTTTTCAGCGGGAAGTGAGGTGCAGGGTAAGTATGCCGTCGCGAGGGTAGGGTTTGAGAAAATCCGCTGAAGTCGGTTTCGCGTCGCGCGCGGTACGCGGTACCTTAGTTGTTCTTGATTTTTCTTTAACGTAGCTTTCGTTGGGTTGAGTTAACGTAGTATACTTTTCGGTACCGCGTCGGATATTCGGGACCGCGAAATAAAAATTAAATTTTGTACTTTAGACTGGTTAATGAAGAAATACGGAGTAACGTAGAATAGGTTTCCTCTCCGTATGGTTTTGTTTTTGTAACGCGTCTGAAAACGGGCGTGTACAGGTGGCTGAATATTGTAAATGAGCGTAGCCCATTCGGAGACCCGCGACCGAAATCCTCTCCGATCTAGCTGGCCGACAAGCAGCCACCGCGTGAATGGGTTACGGTGCACGGATTGGTTGACCGGTTGGTACCATGCGTTGGCACTACTCAGACTTAACGTCTAGAACCGATGAGAGGTCGGTTCCGCGTTCGCACGAAATTTTAAAAATCATTACAATATATATATATATATATATATATATATATATATATATATATATATATATATATATATATATATATATATATATATATATATATATATTGTCGCGTGTTATTGGTTCGCGGCCTATAATTTTAATGTTCCGGGAAAGTGAAAACGCAATGTCTTTTAATTTTAGTTAAAAGAGTTTATTTAATTAAATAAAATGCACAATAATCAGTTAACACTTTCACTAATTTTAATTTTCACTATTAAAATTAAAATCTAACACTTGTCCATCAATTTTTTATCGCAATTGTCTTCTGAATTACTTCACTATTACGAAACACACTTTGCACTCAAACAATCAATTGTCTTTACTTCGCGTTCCACTATATCGCAGTTTTCTTATCGCGGTCGAATGAATGATGATCCCCCCATTCATTCAGCTCGCCTTTATATAGGGTCTCTACCTATTCACCCATTTCTCGTACGTTGGTGAATGTTCTACCGAGAGGTACCTGGTAGATTCGAGCAAATTTAATGAATGGAGTGACGTCACTTGCAGATGTTGATCATGCTTGTTGCGTTCTCGTGGTTTCGAGTGAATTCGTGTTCTTCATTGTTGTGAAAACAATTGCGACAGTAGCTCGCAGAATTATTTGTACATGTAATTATTTGTACATGTAACACTGCCCCCACCTCAGTTCTTTTCGCCCCGAAAAGATGTGTCGCTATTTGTAGTCAATTCTCCCTGGGTGTAATATGGGACAAGACGGTCCAGATGCACGATTTTCATTTTAGCTCTCGGCTTACGATGTTCCTGTATTCGGTATACGACGTCGTTGATTCGCTTTGTAACTCGGTATGGTCCCTCCCAATTATGTTGCAACTTTGGAGATCTACCCTTTCGCCGTTGCGGGTTATAAAGCCACACCAAGTCATCTTGCTGGAAGCCAGTAGAATTAGCCTTTAGATCATACCTGGTCTTCATGCTGTCAGTAGCCGATTCGAGGTGTTTTCGCACTGTCCGATGTATCTGGTTCAACCGTTGTCTTAGATCACTTGCGTACTCCGAGACCGTTTGGGGTTTCTCAGGGGGTGTTCCGAACTTTATATCGGCTGGCAGACGAATAGTCTTTCCAAAAATGACTTTGGCTGGGGCTTGGCCCGTCGATGCATGTTCGGCAGCTCTGTACGCCATCAAAAATAGTGGGATATGTCGGTCCCAGTCCCTTTGGTTCTCGTCAACCATCTTGGCAAGGTGCTTATTGAGCGTGCCGTTGAAACGTTCGACCATTCCATCGGATTGGGGATGCAGCGGTGTTGTCCTCGTTTTCCGTATTCCGAGCAGCTCGCACATTTCGCCAAAAACTAGTGACTCAAAGTTTCGGCCTTGATCCGAATGTAATTCGCAAGGTACGCCGTACCTACTGACCCAATTTAACACTAGCTGTTCAGCTACGGTAGTTGCTTCCTGGTTGGGAATGGGGTAGACCTCGGGCCACTTGCTGAAATAATCGGCTACAACCAGCGTATATCGATTTCCCCAATCGGTTTCAGGAAAGGGTCCTGCGATGTCAACAGCAATCCTTTCGAATGGCACGCCTACGTTATAGGTTTGCATTTGTCCTCTCAGTCGTCGCTTTGGGCCTTTGACGGAAGCGCAAATTGTGCATCTGCGACACCAGTCCTCTACGTCTTCTCGAGCGTGGAGCCAGTAGAACCGTTCCCGCAATTTCGCTAAGGTCTTGTTAACACCAAGGTGGCCTCCCGAGGATCCTTCATGCATTTCCTTAACCACATCGTGGATTCGGCTTTTGGGAAGTATAGTTTGCATCCTATAGGAGCTACCATCCGCCGTTTCCCATTTCCGCTTGAGTACGCCACCCTCCACCTGAAGGGAGTTCCATTGTGCCCAATAGCTTTTCAGGGTTGCGCCATGCATTGAAACGTCTTTCCACTCAGGTCGCCCAGTTGTCTCCTTCCATACGAGCAATGGTCCGATGTCTTCATCGGCTAGCTGGGCATTTCGAATCTCCTCCGATGACCAACCTTCATCGAATTCCGCCGTTATCAGTCGCAGATCAACGGGCGGTTCCTTTTCCTCAATCCGTCGGCAATGCTTGCAGTTAGCTGGACATGGATGATGAGATAGGGCGTCAGCAATCCCATGAACTCTGCCCTTGTGAAGCAGTTGGGGCCTCACTAGGTCTGGTCGGATCGTCGATCGGGTTGCACCAGTGTCGTTTGTTAGGGTGCATTGTTCTTCATCAACTTGACCAGGAAGGCATCTGTCTGCTTCTCCACGATGTTGCCTTGGCACGGTGCTGGGGATGTCGATACTCCTAGCCAACGTTCGCCCCACGAAGTTGGCCCTTGCAGTTTGATGGGCCTCCATTCTAGGCTCCTGGCACGGTCTGGATCTCCACCACCCTGGACAATAGCTCGGTCTTCTTCCCTTTTTGCAGTCTCTTTGCAGGTGCCTTTTTTCCCCGCAATTCCAGCATCTAGGCGCACCATTTACATGCGGGTCTCGCTCGATTTCCACGCGTTCACACCTGCACTCGTCTGTCACTACTTCACGAACCCGGGCAGTGGTACGAGTCACATTTTTCGCTGCCTCAAAGTTCAGACTGTAAGCCAATGCGTCCTTAACCGTTTGCTTTTGAGCTAAACGCACGGCTTGTTGCAATTCCGGGTCCTTTAGTGCGCTGATGAATGCCTCTGTCGCTGCATCATCTCGATGTTCTGGGTCGTACGCTGGGTAAGCCAAAAGTGCTAGTCGCTCAATGTCTTGGGCTAGCTGCTGTAGGGTTTCACCAGGCTTCTGCATCCGATGCCGTAGCTGTGCCCGGTAAATCTGCTTCAGATGATCGTCTCCGTAACGCATGTCCAGCGCATTCATTATAGCAACCGGGTTTGAATGCAGCTCAACGGGGATAGTCTGCAAAAGCTCGGCAGCTGGACCTCTTAGAGCAAGAATTAACGCAGTTGCTCGTTCCTGCTCATTCCAGTGATTTATCCTAGCGGCTGCTTCAAACTGGATTTTGTAAATAGTCCAGATCGTTTGCCCGTCGAATATTGGTGCTTGCACATTTCTAGATGAGCTTTGCGCTGCGGTTATAATTGGGGCTGGTGAGGTGGTTACTACTGCCTTTGTTGCTTCGAATTCCTTTTTCATATTTTCCATCTCATTGTTGATTCTCTCCTCGACCTGGCTGACCTTTTCCTCGACCTGGTAAACCTTTTCCTCGACCTGGTCAACCTTTTCCTCGACGCCTTTAATTTGTTTGTTGAGACTACCGAGCTCCGCTTTTATTTCGGTTGACTGTTTCTCCAGCTTCTGTGTGATGTCTGTCTTGATGTCTGCTTTGATTTCGATTGCTTGTTGGTCCAGCTTCGCTGATTGTTCGTTTAGCTTCGTTGATTGTTCATTTAACTTCGTTGATTGTTCATCTAGTTTCGCAGTCAGACTCGATGACATCAGCATTAACATTTGCATTAGCGCATTTTCTGGCTCCTTTGATTTTGGTGTTTCTACTTCTCCACCTTCTGCGCCTTTTTCCGCACCTGAGAACTCAGCCGAATCCAGATTCACGCCTTCCGACTCGATCGCGTCACGCAAGCGTGCAATCAGTATGGCCTTTGTACCTTGTGTGGCCAGATTCCGCTGTTCCAACTCCTCCTTGAGCTCCGATATGGTCAATTCATTAATTTTTAAGTTTAAGCTTCGTGGCATTTTTAATGTTTCTTTAAATTTTACTATTGTGCACTATAAAAATGTTCAAATTTTCACTTCTTGACACCATTGTCGCGTGTTATTGGTTCGCGGCCTATAATTTTAATGTTCCGGGAAAGTGAAAACGCAATGTCTTTTAATTTTAGTTAAAAGAGTTTATTTAATTAAATAAAATGCACAATAATCAGTTAACACTTTCACTAATTTTAATTTTCACTATTAAAATTAAAATCTAACACTTGTCCATCAATTTTTTATCGCAATTGTCTTCTGAATTACTTCACTATTACGAAACACACTTTGCACTTAAACAATCAATTGTCTTTACTTCGCGTTCCACTATATCGCAGTTTTCTTATCGCGGTCGAATGAATGATGATCCCCCCATTCATTCAGCTCGCCTTTATATAGGGTCTCTACCTATTCACCCATTTCTCGTACGTTGGTGAATTTTCTACCGAGAGGTACCTGGTAGATTCGAGCAAATTTAATG